>CM060911.1:252478008-253689883 GCA_030737875.1 Allium sativum | reverse complement strand
GGATCACTCCTTAGAATGTACTAGCTTTGGAGGGGCGTTATTGTGAAGGTAAACATGCACAGAGATATCGCAAGACAGAATATATAAAAATAAATATAAGTAAAGCAGCGGTAGCAGATAAAAACCCATCATCATCATCTCACAAAAACCAACATAGTCAAGTACACAATATCAAAATGTCATGATCCAAAATACAACATAAGTCTAGATACGTGATAACAAAATGCATGGTAAAACATCAGTACTAATCCCCAGAAATAAAAGATAAGCCACAGCTAGCTCAGATCCATACATGAGCTATCCAACAAGCAAGCCAAAGATCCACTAAGCAGATGTAGCCCCTCCCTGAGAACCTGTGGGGGGGGGGGAACGGAAGAAAAGAAGCGAAAGAAAACAGGTCAGTCAAAAAGACTGGTAAGCCCTACTACGATCAATCTATAAACTAATAAAGTTAACAGCATGATGGAAACTGAGATGAACATACTGGCAATTGATAAAGGTGACATCACATAGATGAGATTAAACTTTGCACCGCAGTGTACTAGCAAACCCACGAAACAGATCTTGATCCCTTAGCCCAAACTTTGGCCCAATAACATGAAGTGACCTTAGTATAAGGTCCAGCCCAACGGTCTAGTCGATCGGCTCCCTATAAACCTAACACGTCCAGTGTTGGTGTCCATACGGCCCACATGGATGTAGTCAGACTGCGCTGGGTCCACCTTTGGGTGTATCAAGCCCTCGGGTGTCAACCCCAGACACCTAAGCAATAATGCACAGTCTAAACCTACTGGTACCCGTGCCTCGAGTTTGTCCAACATCAGACTACGTGCACGTCCGTAGCCCGCCGGACCCGCACCGCTGTACCACTCAGCCGTCGCTTTGGTCGCTTACATCCGTCCAGTAATCGTGCCCCGCCCTAACCTAGCTGTAGGGTTGTGGTGATACCAAACTGGGATTACTGTTGGAACAGACCACGTTGCTAGGGTTTCTAAGAGGGTTAAGTGTGGTTTTAACCCCTCACTAATCATGGATTAAATTAGTTAAGTGTAACCACTTAACCCCATCTAATCCTCGCATCCCCATTATTGGTTAAGTATTAGTGGGCCATGACTTAACCCTAATCATGAGGCATTAATTAGTTAACGCACCCAACCTCTCACATTAGACATCCGTGGTTACCTGGGAAGATTTACACCACGTCTAGGTCTAACCTCGGGTCTTATGGTGCAACATGACCAACTACCCACATTAGACCTCACGTTGTGGTTACCTGGGAAGATTTACACCACAACTAGGTCTAACCTCGAGTTGGCCATATCATGTTATCTAATGTCATGTCCACTTTAAAACATATTTACAAGTTAACATATACTTGGGTAGACCTAACTTAATAGGTAAATTCCCAAGGGGTAGACCTAACTTAATAGGTAAATTCCCAATCTTTTAGTTTTCATGTATTTTTAAGTTTACCCAAACCCCCCAACGTCATTATATCGCTTACATATTCGTCATAACGCATAAGGGTATAAAAGGTAACTTGGCATAACATACATGATGAACTTCACATATCATAATAATGATGCATAACATGTTAGACTTGCAAATCATGTCATAGTGAACTCGCACAAACATGCCTAACCCATAAAACTTGCATAACATGGTAAGGTGAACTTTCATAAACATGCATAACCCATAAAACTTGCATAACATGGTAAGGTGAACTCGCATAAGCATGCATAACCCATAAAACATGCATAACATGGTAAGGTGAACTTGCATAAACATGCATAATCCATAAAACATGTACAACATGGTAAGGTGAACTTGCATAAACATGCATAACTTATGAAACATGTAAAACATGGCATAGTGAATTCGCATAAGCATGCATAACTTATGAAACATGTAAAACATGGCATAGTGAATTCGCATAAGCATACATAATCCATTAAACATGTACAAATCTCAACTTTCACCACATGATAACTTTAGAGTTTGTAAAGTGAAGGTAAGAGGGCTTACAAATATAAACAAGTCACAAATCCACCAAATAAGATGAAGAAGCCCTTTGAAAACCCAAAACAAAGCTTTAAATAAGAGAACCCTTTTGCAAAATCCCAAAAACACAAACTTAGCATATAAAACTTGCAACTTAATGAAGTATGCAAGTTATTAAGCATTCATACAACATAGAAAAGGTTGTATGATCATCATATCTTCATAGGATTAAACTTTGAGGAAGGTGGAGGCTAGGGTTTTTAGGTGGAGGCCATTTGAGGATTCAATTTGACATAGTTTAGTTGCTAGATTGATTAATGAGGCTTTAGGGTAGGATTAGGGGTATATTTATAGAAGATTAGAGTGTTTTTAGCCCTAGGATTAACCCTAGGTTAGTTTAGGCCCGTCAGATCTCGGAACTCTCTAGAACCAAGCCACAAGACCCAGCCCAAATCAGAAATGGTGCACCAGGCTAAACTGCCCGGGCACCCCCTGTCGACAGGGCTGTCGACAGGGCTGTCGACACCCTGGGGGCCCTGTCGACAGGGCTGTCGACATGCGGGTCCTGGCGGGAATTTTCCCGCCTGACCCCGATTAGCCCTAATCCCTGTTTTTAATTTGAAATTTAAATCTGTTTTTAGCATAGAAATTTCTGAAAACTTCAATGGGCCTTAACTGGGTCATACGGACTCCGATTTTCGAAAACTCGGACTCTATTTCGCGTATTTTTCCGAGACGAACGCAATGGCATAGCCCGTTCCCCTTGATTCAGATTTTTGAATTAAATTCTGCCTCGATTTATGTTATAACGGTTTATTGAAAATACGGGTTGTTATATTCTCCCCTCCTTAAAGGATTTCGTCCCCGAAATCTTCAAGTTAGGAAGAACATATCCTACCATCCAACATCCATCTACTCAAACCATCATCCACGAGCAACCATTGTCCTTAAAAGATTCTAAATGCTGTATGAACGTATGCAAAAGTGTGTGTATATGTACTTATCTAATGCAAAGATCAATGCAAAATATGTTAGTGAAATGTATCCATATGTATGCAAATCCCTAACATAATGTATAATATCTACATGTGTGCTCAATCATACATCCATATGCAACATCCATGTGATTGCATACAAATTCCATCCAAGGATAAGCATAAACACTCATGCACATGCAATATGAGGAGTGTGTGAGCCGATCTAGTGCCTAATGTGTATCATGCATCCACGAGTAACCACTTGCAAACACTTGCAACCACTTGCAACCATCAAACATAACATGTCTCAAGCACATGTTTCATCCAAAGGGTTTCTACCTAAGGTTCTCATGACAAGCTTAGCACGATAACTAGATAAACATGGATAGCAAAGAGAAAGATATACTAACAAAGGAAAGAGATTGAGAGTGTACCCTCAAAAAGGAATGGATAAAGCCCACGCATCTTCTCCTCGGTTTCCCAAGTTGCGTCCTCCTCGGCTTCACCCCATTGAACTTTCACCAATCTGACCTCACGATTCCTTAGCTTCTTGGTCTCTGTCCCTAAGATACGAATTGGAGCTCTCCTCAAGGTAGCTTCTTTCTCTACTTCCACATCTTCTAGAACACTTGGCTCAACCACCTCTGCTGACTCATGCAAGCACTTCCGGAGATGCGAAACATGAAAGACATTATGCACTCCAGCAAGCTTCTCGGGCAACTCTACTCTATAAGCCATCTACCCGATCCTTTCTATGACTGGAAATGGTCCGACAAACCTCGGTGCTAACTTCCCCACGGCTCCAAACCGAACCACATTTCGCAAAGGAGAAACCTTCACAAAAACCATATCCCCAACCTCAAACTCCAAATCAGACCTCCGCTTATCAGCATAAGATTTCTGTCTGTCTTGGGCTGCCTTCATTCGTCTTCTGATCAACTCGACCTTCTCGGATGTATCTCTAATCATGTCAGGTCCAAGTATAAGCTTATCCGTAGTCTCCCACCAACATGTAGGTGATTTGCACGGCCTCCCATATAAAGCTTCAAATGGTGCCATCCCTATGCTCGCCTGATAACTGTTGTTATATGCAAACTCAACAAGAGGAAGATGGTCTTCCCAAGCACCACCAAAATCCAGAATGCAAAGCCTCAACAAGTCCTCAAGTACCCTATTCACCCTTTCTGTTTGGCCGTCTGTTTGTGGGTGATAGGCCGTACTCAGGTTCAATCTCGTGCCCATAGCTTCCTGTAAACTGTTCCAGAACTGACTAGTAAAGATGGGGTCTCGGTCACTGACTATGCTGGAAGGGACTCCATGTAGTCGCACTATCTCATGAAGATATACTGATGCTAGTCCAGATGCGGTCCTTTTGCTCTTCACTGGGATAAAATGAGCACTCTTCGTAAGCCTATCTACAATGACCCATATGCTCGTATTCCCTCTCCTTGACCTTGGAAGCCCATCAATAAAGTCCATAGAAATGCTCTCCCACTTCCATAGCGGGACCTCTAGCGGATGTAATAGCCCACCGGGCTTCTTCGACTCAGCTTTTACTCTCTGACAAATAACACATCTCGAGACAAACTCCGCCACATCCTTCTTCATTCCAGGCCAGAAGAAAACGCGCTTCATGTCCTTATACATCTTATCACCGCCTGGATGTATAGTCATCTTGGAGCGATGTGCTTCCTCAAGAACTTTCCTCACCAAGTCTTCTACCATCGGAACACAAAGCCTTCCGTCTCTCCTCAGCCAACCCTTATCGTCTATAGAATACCGAGCAAGGTGACTAGATGTCTCCCCTCGAACCAGCTTGTCCATGATCTCAATTATCTGAGGGTCTTCCTTCTGTGAAGCCCCGACTTGATCCAGAAGGGTAGGCCTGAGCTCTAGAGATGCCAAAGAACCGGTCATCGTCTCAACTGTCAAGGAAAAATCAAAGGTTGCCAAGAACTCTAAATTCTTCATCTCAACAAATAAAGGACTTAGTGTCAACCTTTTCCTACTCAACGCATCCGCTACAACATTCCCCTTGCCAGGGGTATAGGCTATGTCAAAATCATAGGAAGCCAGGAATTCCATCCATCTCTGCTGCCTCAAGTTCAGATCCTTCTGCGAAAAGAGATACTTCAAAGACTTATGATCAGTATACAGCTCAAATCTCTCTCCCAGAAGATAATGACGCCAAGCTTTGAGTGCATATACAATCGCTGCCAGCTCTAGATCATGAGTGGGATAATTCCTCTCATGCACCTTAAGTTGCCTCCCACCAAAACATATAACTCTGCCCTCTTGCATCAGAACGGCGCCCAATCCCGTGCCACAAGCATCAGTGTACACGGTAAATATCTTACCACCATCGGGTAAAGCTAGAACGGGTGCGGAGGTAAGGGCTCTCTTGAGTCTCTGAAAAGCAAGCTCACAATCCATATCCCAAGCAAAGACTAAGTTCTTCTTCGTCAACTTAGTAAGAGGAGCGGATATCTTCGCGAAGTCCTTGATGAACTTCCGGTAAAAACCCGCAAGACCCAGAAAGCTTCTCACCTCGGTTGCATTCCTTGGAGTCTTCCAATCCTGAACTGCAACCACCTTAGCGGGATCCACCGCCAAGCCTTGCTTGGATACGATATGCCCAAGGAATCTGACTTCCCTTCTCCAAAAGTGGCACTTGGAGAACTTGGCCTTTAACTGGTGTGCTCTGAGCGTATCCATCACCTCTACTAGGTGCCTCGCATGCTCTTCTTCATCCTTGGAGAAGACCAGAATATCATCCACAAAGACCACGACAAACTTATTCAAGAACTCCCGAAACACCCTACTCATCAAATCCACAAAATACGCGGGTGCATTCGTCAAACCGAACGGCATAACAAGCCATTCAAAGAATCCGTCTGGAGTTCTGAATGCAGTCTTGTCTATACTATCTTCAGCCACTCTGAGCTGATGAAATCCAGTAGCAAGATCAAGTTGAGAGAAGACAGAAGCACCAACCAGCTGGTCAAAAAGATCATCAATCCTCGGTAACGGGTGTCTGTTCTTCTTAGTCAGCTTATTCAACTCTCTATAGTCCACACAGAGCCGAAGAGAACCATCTGCCTTAGTAGCAAAAACCACAGGCGCTCCCCATTCGGATATACTTCGTCTGATGAAGTTTTTCTCGAGCAATTCCTTCACTTGCTTGCTGAGCTCCCGTCTCTCACGCGGAGCCATGTGCCGAACGGGCAAAGAAACAGGCTTAGCATTATCCACCAGATAAATGCGAAAATCAATCTCTCGTTTAGGGGGCAACCCCTTAACTTCTTCAAAAACATCTGGATAATCTCGGACCACTCTTACAGACTGAAGAGTTTCCTCTGGCGAGTCGAGAGATTCAAGATAGCACAACATGACGGGATCCTTCGGATTGCATGAAATCTCTAAGGTGTTGCCCAGGCGAGTCACAAGCCTTACAACCCTATGCTCACAATCCAGGATGGCTCCATATCTAGACAGCCAATCCATGCCCAAGATCAATCTGTATCCCCTGAAACCAAGAACATACGCACTACACAAGAACTCTACACTAAGTATAGAGATCCTCAGATCCTCACATATCATAGATAGATGAGCAGAACCCCCAATGGGATTCGAAACACAAACGGGATCATCCACTAAGCTAGTACTAAGGTGCAAGCTATCAACAAGATCAGATGAAATAAAGCTATGTGATGCACCAGAATCAAACAAGGTACGAACTGGAAGATCGGAAACATAAACAAGGTTCTCAACAGAAACACTACCTCGCTCGGGAACTGAAGCGACATTGAGAGCATGAACTTGCCCTCCTGAAGGTCCAGCACGCTGAGTCTGACCCTGCCCTTTCTTCTTCGGGCATTCCTTGCTAAAGTGCCCAGTCTCTCCACAAGAAAAGCATCCACCACTAAGCTTCCTTTTCTTCTTCCTGCAATCCTTAGCAAAGTGCCCAGCTATGCCACAGTAATTGCACTTTCCCTTGCCTTTGTTGTTGCCCTTCTTGTTCTTGTTCTGATTTCCTTGACTGCTTTGACCACCTTGGTTGCCTTTTCCTTGAGAATCAGTCTTCTTTGCTTGAGCATCATCTGACTTGGCCTCTTTCTTTCCATCTCCCTGAAGTAGAGCCATATCAACTAAACTCTCAAAAGTAGCTCCATGGGGAATATGTGACATCGCCAAGCCTTGTAGCGGCTCATTCAACCCTCTAGCAAATCGAAGAGCCTTCTTCTCCGGAGTGTTCACCATATCCAAACCAAAACGGGCCAGCTGATTAAACTTGTTCACATACTCCTTGACAGACATATCACCTTGCTTTAATGCAATGAACTTCTCCATCTGTAAATTCGCCTCAGCCGAAGATAGAAACTTGGTCACAAATCTAGCCCTCAAATCGGCCCAAGTCTCAACGGGCCTCGTCCCATTGGTGACCTCCCACCAATAGGCCGCCTCATCCTTCAAAAGCCACACTGTCAATAAGATTTTCCTCTCGTCATCAATCCCAAAGATAGCAAACAAGTCCTCCGTGTCTTTCAGCCAATTCCTAGCTTCAACAAAAGATTCCGTGCCTAGGAAATTCTTGCCTCCCATTGCCTTGAAGTCTTTACAAACCTTTGTAAATTCAACCTGAGGATGCTGAGGGGGAGGAGGAGGAAGAGGAGCCTCAGCAACGGGAGGGGGAGGAACATTAGCAACGGGAGGGGGGATATTAACCGCTGGAGGAGGGGGAGCAGGAACCACCGGAGGAGGGACATTAGGGGGAGGATTCTCAACCACAGGAGTAGGAGTGGGAGTAGGGTTTGCGGGGCCAGCTACTGCCCTAGATTCTAAAAGCCTCCTATACCAGAGTGGTACATTCACTCCATCTGGGATGTCAAGATTCTCAGCCATACTGAAACGAAAGATAAGATAAGGTCAAGAGAACGAGGGATAACGCTGATGGCTTTTGGGGATTAGCCTTAAAATAATCTAGACTTTATTTTGGAAAATACTTAGTAGGTTTTTGAAAATAGTTTTTCAAAAAGGGTCCTTTTTTTTCAAAAGTTTTGTTCAATCTTGTTAACCTTGTGCTCTGATACCAAATGTAACACCCCACCTCCACTAGGATCACTCCTTAGAATGTACTAGCTTTGGAGGGGCGTTATTGTGAAGGTAAACATGCACAGAGATATCGCAAGACAGAATATATAAAAATAAATATAAGTAAAGCAGCGGTAGCAGATAAAAACCCATCATCATCATCTCACAAAAACCAACATAGTCAAGTACACAATATCAAAATGTCATGATCCAAAATACAACATAAGTCTAGATACGTGATAACAAAATACATGGTAAAACATCAGTACTAATCCCCAGAAATAAAAGATAAGCCACAGCTAGCTCAGATCCATACATGAGCTATCCAACAAGCAAGCCAAAGATCCACTAAGCAGATGTAGCCCCTCTCTGAGAACCTGTGGGGGGGGGGGGGGGAACGGAAGAAAAGAAGCGAAAGAAAACAGGTCAGTCAAAAAGACTGGTAAGCCCTACTACGATCAATCTATAAACTAATAAAGTTAACAGCATGATGGAAACTGAGATGAACATACTGGCAATAGATAAAGGTGACATCACATAGATGAGATTAAACTTTGCACCGCAGTGTACTAGCAAACCCACGAAACAGATCTTGATCCCTTAGCCCAAACTTTGGCCCAATAACATGAAGTGACCTTAGTATAAGGTCCAGCCCAACGGTCTAGTCGATCGGCTCCCTATAAACCTAACACGTCCAGTGTTGGTGTCCATACGGCCCACATGGATGTAGTCAAACTGCGCTGGGTCCACCTTTGGGTGTATCAAGCCCTCGGGTGTCAACCCCAGACACCTAAGCAATAATGCACAGTCTAAACCTACTGGTACCCGTGCCTCGAGTTTGTCCAACATCAGACTACGTGCACGTCCGTAGCCCGCCGGACCCGCACCGCTGTACCACTCAGCCGTCGCTTTGGTCGCTTACATCCGTCCAGTAATCGTGCCCCGCCCTAACCTAGCTGTAGGGTTGTGGTGATACCAAACTGGGATTACTGCTGGAACAGACCACGTTGCTAGGGTTTCTAAGAGGGTTAAGTGTGGTTTTAACCCTCACTAATCATGGATTAAATTAGTTAAGTGTAACCACTTAACCCCATCTAATCCTCGCATCCCCATTATTGGTTAAGTATTAGTGGGCCATGACTTAACCCTAATCATGAGGCATTAATTAGTTAACGCACCCAACCTCTCACATTAGACATCCGTGGTTACCTGGGAAGATTTACACCACGTCTAGGTCTAACCTCGGGTCTTATGGTGCAACATGACCAACTACCCACATTAGACCTCACGTTGTGGTTACCTGGGAAGATTTACACCACAACTAGGTCTAACCTCGAGTTGGCCATATCATGTTATCTAATGTCATGTCCACTTTAAAACATATTTACAAGTTAACATATACTTGGGTAGACCTAACTTAATAGGTAAATTCCCAAGGGGTAGACCTAACTTAATAGGTAAATTCCCAATCTTTTAGTTTTCATGTATTTTTAAGTTTACCCAAACCCCCCAACGTCATTATATCGCTTACATATTCGTCATAACGCATAAGGGTATAAAAGGTAACTTGGCATAACATACATGATGAACTTCACATATCATAATAATGATGCATAACATGTTAGACTTGCAAATCATGTCATAGTGAACTCGCACAAACATGCCTAACCCATAAAACTTGCATAACATGGTAAGGTGAACTTGCATAAACATGCATAACCCATAAAACTTGCATAACATGGTAAGGTGAACTCGCATAAGCATGCATAACCCATAAAACATGCATAACATGGTAAGGTGAACTTGCATAAACATGCATAATCCATAAAACATGTACAACATGGTAAGGTGAACTTGCATAAACATGCATAACTTATGAAACATGTAAAACATGGCATAGTGAATTCGCATAAGCATGCATAACTTATGAAACATGTAAAACATGGCATAGTGAATTCGCATAAGCATACATAATCCATTAAACATGTACAAATCTCAACTTTCACCACATGATAACTTTAGAGTTTGTAAAGTGAAGGTAAGAGGGCTTACAAATATAAACAAGTCACAAATCCACCAAATAAGATGAAGAAGCCCTTTGAAAACCCAAAACAAAGCTTTAAATAAGAGAACCCTTTTGCAAAATCCCAAAAACACAAACTTAGCATATCAAACTTGCAACTTAATGAAGTATGCAAGTTATTAAGCATTCATACAACATAGAAAAGGTTGTATGATCATCATATCTTCATAGGATTAAACTTTGAGGAAGGTGGAGGCTAGGGTTTTTAGGTGGAGGCCATTTGAGGATTCAATTTGACATAGTTTAGTTGCTAGATTGATTAATGAGGCTTTAGGGTAGGATTAGGGGTATATTTATAGAAGATTAGAGTGTTTTTAGCCCTAGGATTAACCCTAGGTTAGTTTAGGCCCGTCAGATCTCGGAACTCTCTAGAACCAAGCCACAAGACCCAGCCCAAATCAGAAATGGTGCACCAGGCTAAACTGCCCGGGCACCCCCTGTCGACAGGGCTGTCGACACCCTGGGGGCCCTGTCGACAGGGCTGTCGACATGCGGGTCCTGGCGGGAATTTTCCCGCCTGACCCCGATTAGCCTTAATCCCTGTTTTTAATTTGAAATTTAAATCTGTTTTTAGCATAGAAATTTCTGAAAACTTCAATGGGCCTTAACTGGGTCATACGGACTCCGATTTTCGAAAACTCGGACTCTATTTCGCGTATTTTTCCGAGACGAACGCAATGGCATAGCCCGTTCCCCTTGATTCAGATTTTTGAATTAAATTCTGCCTCGATTTATGTTATAACGGTTTATTGAAAATACGGGTTGTTATATCTTCCTTCTTAGAGAAGCATACCTACCATTAGTGCGTTTGTTAGTCTTATTTATTTTTGTCTTGGCTTCAGGTGAGGGATGTAAGAATCCCGTATCTGCAGGCATAAAAAGGCAGAAGAATCGAAATACGAAGAATACTCCCTTTTGTATTTTTCGACCGTGGAAAAGTACAACTCTTGGGAGCTAAACTGTTCTCCTCGGATGGTGCCCCATCCCTATTTGGTCAGAAATTTTAACACAAGATATTTGGAAGAAACGAAAGCATCCATCTCCTCAAAATCTAGTCGCCCGAAGAAGGCATTGTAATAGGATGGCTGGTCAATTACGACAAAGAGAGTTTCGAATGTCCTGTGAAGAGGAGACAACCCTATTTGAACCAGTAGGTTGATTTGACCCACTTGAGTTGACCCATTATTGTTGAACTTGAAAATCGGCTCATTGCTAGGCTCCAACTTCTTCTCGGAAATTCCCATCTGATCGAAGGCGTGCTTGAAGATAACGATGACAGCGCTTCCATGTCCACCAATATTTTGGAAACGACCGAAAGTCCTATCTGCGCCGTTATCATGAGGGGGTCGTTATGTGGGTGACAGACCCCTTTCTTCATTTCTTCTAGGGAAACCACGAGGTTATGCATTTTGAGGGCGTAACACGCATTCTTCAATGATGGTTCCTCTTGGATGGAGAAGATTCCCTCCAAAGCTTCTTTCACGTATTGATCCCTGTCTTTCGGACATATTCCGGTAGGATGTGGTCCCCCATGAATCACACTGATTTGGTTCACGGGAGGTCCCAAATCTAGGTTATTCTCCTCTGCAATGACTCTCGTCGTGTTTACCGAAACCTTCTGCTGCCCTCCTGCATGTTGAGCTGGTGCTGCTCTATTTGAAATAAACTCCTTCAAGTGCCCCTCTCGGATTAGTTTCTGGATAATCCCGTATAAGACCTTGCACTCGTCTGTCTTGTGCCCGTTGGTTTTGTGGAACTCGCAGTATTTACTGCCGGCATGAGGTTCGGGGCAATTTTTAGCTTTGAACGAGACTAGGGAATTATTGACCCTTTCTTTCGCGACAGCATACACATACGAGATGGGCTTGTTCCGGGCAACGGAGTTCGTGTTAGAGTCTTCCCATCTTGATCTCCTTTGATTTCCTTCCGGGAGATTTTGTCCGAAGTTTGGTCTTCCTCCTTCTCTTCGAGGCCCGAACTTCCTCATTGTGAAGTATAGTTCATCCATGTGGATAAACTTGTCAGCTTGAAAATAGAAATCTTGTGGATCCTTGCAGCCGTGGATATATAACTCCTTCCAGAAGGGGGTGTTTTCTATCAACCCTGAATGAATGGTGATCATCTTGTCATGGTCATTCATATCCTTGGCTTTTAAGGTCTCGACTTTGAACCTTTTGAGGTAGTCCCGAGAGACTCCCTTTGTATCTGTTTGATGTTAGCGATAACCGTATAATCTACCATTGGATCTTTGCAGATGCAGAACTGCACGGAGAATGTAGGAGAATTGTTTCCACGAGTAAATGGCGTTCTCCATGTATTGGCGATATCATTTCGCCGCTGCACTTTGGAAGGTCACAGGGAAGAGGCGACATCTGACAGCTCCAAAGGCATCGTAAAGATTCATCTGGCTGTCAAAAGCCATCAAATGGTCGTCGAGGTCAGTGGTTCCCGGATATTTCATGGTTGGGACTTTGACTCTGGATGGTATCACGGTGTTCATAATCTCTTCAATGAACGGGGCTACCCTCTCGTTATCATTAACCTTGTCATCCTAGGTTCTCTTCCCCTTGCTTACCGACAAGTCCTTGACGGTCTTCTGAGTGACATCTCTGATGTAGGCCTCCGTGTTGTCATAATATTCTCTCTTGGGGTCATAGCCTTTGGAGGTGGAGCTCCCGGACTGTTCCTACTTGCATTGATTTCCTTGATGATCTACTCCCATCAGATGAGATTTCCTTTTCTTGGAAGAGGTTGCTTTGGGTCTCCCTTTCGCTTCTGACTGTTGAACGGGGGCCTTCCTTTTTGAAGATCCATCCGTCTCTTTCAAGCTAGATCTGGTGAGTTTCGAGGACTTCTGTGCCTGCACTACGTTGAACTGCCCAACATTTCTTGGAGTTGCTCTTCCAAGGCTAAGATCCTTGCGACATTATCCCCCGTGGTGTTTGGATCTGGTAGCAGCCGTGGGTTGGGTGCAGTCTCTTTCTCATTATTATTATTTGAGTCGAGTGCTGGGACTTCATCTCGTTCAAGGGTGACATTGGGGTCTAATTCCTTGTTTTGTTCCTTCAATTTCTTCTTCTTCATTACTTCCTATCATAGAACGATGAATTCAACTAGTTAGTTTAAACAAATTAACCACAAGATCAGAGGTTCAAGCCCCCCTTCTAGTGCCAAAAATGTTAACGATATTTTTCGTCAACACCCAAATTACGGAGTGTAATATGCGTATCCATGAAGTTTGCAGCAACCATGACTTGGAATCCTTAGGCAATGATCTTGGATCCGGGATGGATAGGATCCTGAACCATGGCAACTAACCTGTATATTTCAATAAGAAGAAAACAGGCTAACGCCTCCTTGGATGAGAGCCTCGTAATATTCACTAACTTCGATGATTCCTTTGTATTAGACCTTCATGAGGGAGGAATCTTAATTACAACGGAGATCGAACTAGGAACTTATACGCGATTTTTTCACACTGATGCTTAGGGAAACGTTAGGCTCAGTATGAGGACATGAATCAATCATGGCGATTCTGCGAGATGAGGAGAAAGTGGGGTTTCATATTTCTACCTAGTCCACTTCCTCCACTATTGGAGCACCTTGATTGATCCCCTCATCTGAAAGATTAGTGTTAACTCCCTATTTCATCATTATGAGACTACAACATTATCAAATCATAGGAAGTATGGGACTCCGAATTCTCCATTTATAAATTGTAGATAAATTACAAAAAATGATGATTTGCTCTCCCCGAGAAAGGAGAAGCTAAATTGAGAAATGAAAGTTTCGTCCCCCTTTATGGAGTGTCTGGAGTCCTATTTATAGAGAATCTGGTGTCCTTCCATTGATAGGTTGTTGGGCCTGGGCACTCCCTATCGGCCACCTTTTTCCTTGGTTTCAGGTATCAGCCTGCTGATCCTCCTAACAGTGTCATTTATAGCTTTCGATGGGATGGTCCTAGGTGAATTGGGCTTCCTTCTAGGTGAAAGGGGCTTATTACTGTAGCAGACCGCGGGGGCATTTCGGATGTCTTTGCGAATGCTCTCAGTGTCGGTCTTTTGTTACGGGCTTTTGGATGTAGGCTTTCGGCTTTATTGTGGGTAATCGGAGGGGCTTGCCCCTTTGTCGTACATACGTGTCTGCTGATTTAGAACCGTTGATGGTCCAGGTACTAAGTGGACTAGTACGAGTGGCCCATATCCTTGCTTGAATCTCGGTTTTACCTCCCGGCTTGGCTCTCGGGAGGGTAGCCTTCGGTGGTACTTGTGTCACTTACGGAAATAACCCCTTTCTATATCTATGAAGTCGTTTCTTTGAGGATTGGTTACAAATCATCTTGATGCAGCATCCCAATGCTTTTCCTCTTCTAATGTGTTGGTGTCCATTGGTTGATTCTTGGCAGGTAGACTCCGTCAGATGGACCTTTGCAGATACCTGGTACGTTTCGGGTCCCTCTTTCTCCAGAGGGGGTATCGGCCTGAATTGCTTTCAAATTCCTTATTCCCTTCTTCTACTTACTTAACATCCCTTCACCTGCTATTGTGTGCCAAGACAATTTAGGTAGTAACATCATGAATTTGGGTATGTTTGATATAAATTAACATGTGAAATTTTGTTTTGATATTTTTGGTTGATTCTACATGTTATTACCGCTATTTGATATGTTTTATGACTGCATAGGGAAGTTAGGATGGTTGAAAATGCCGTCGTTTGGCTAAAATAGCTTGGTGGAAAACTTGCATAGTTTCGGTCCGGATAGAAGAGGAGACCCTATCCGAACTGGATAGGAGAAGGAGACCCGATCCAAACCGGATAGGAGAACGAGACCCGATTCGGATAGGAGGAGGAGACCCGAACCGATTCGGATATGAGGAGGAGACCCAAACCGAACCAGATAGGAGGAGGAAACCAGATAGGAGGAGGAGACTCGAACCGAACCGAATAGGAGGAGGAGACCCAAACCAAACTAGATTGGAGGAGGAGACCCGAACCGAACTGGATAGGAGGAGAAGACCCCAACCGATCTGAACACCAATTCGACCAAAACCCGGGATGTAAAGGAAGTCCAAGTGGGAAGTTATCGCTCAGGATTCAGATGGGAACCAATGAGTTAACTTTAAGAGTTGGGATTTGCTGCGGGACGTGTGTAAAGGAGTTATCGATATCTATAATTTTGGTTCACCATTAAGAGAGGGGGCATGTAGACAAACCAGTGCCAGGGCGGTGTGGACTGGTTAGCTCGTACCTCAGAGCCAGGGCGGTATGGACTGGGTATGGTTATTGATTATAGACCAGGGCGGTGTGGTCATAACAATAGTTGTACGGAGTCCAGGGCGGTGTGGACCCATCATGGCCCCAATGGATTTGGTGATCAAAGCGGTGGATATCGTATGCTTTACGCACTGAGTGAGAGATGTGAGGATGATTGCTATGTTTGATGTTTGTTATCACCATGACACGCACACTCCTATTTTACACTCTATATTAGTGTTACCTTAGAGTATGTACATCTCGTTGTGCTAACTCTTTGGTTGCAAGTCCAGGTCAGGTATGATTATTTATACTTGTTACTTCTTTATTCAGTTACATAGATTTGCTATCACTCATACCATACTTTCGTCTGACCTAGAGTTTTATGTCTCTTCTTATTACTATGGGTGCTCCTAAACGAGCAGACTAGAGGCAAGTTAGGTGGTTATGCACGAGTAGCTGTCCGGAGATGAGCAGGAGGCTTCCACGTACTATATACATATATTCTCCCTGTGTTGTTGTTGGTCACTGCTTTAGGCATTAGTAGTGTACCTCTTTTATTTCCTTTTTGAGACAGTATTTTAAAGTTGTAATAATTGGATATGAAGCTGTATTTCAGATTCTGCTACTCTGATGGATATGGTTTAGTTTTCAGCTTATGTACTGTCTCGCCTGTTTTATATCAAGTTATGTTATTATTATATTTTATTCCTTGTGCTGTGAGATATACTACAGGTTCTTTGGCAATTCATCCTTTCAACCTTTTTGACGATCGTCCCGTGCTAGTCGGGCATTGGCACAACGCATTTCGGGGAAATGTCTGATGGTACGGGGAGGCCGTCACACATTTCATATTTCAAATTCCTTTATGTTTTTCCTTGTAACATTAATACTCGCAATCAGCCACCCAGTACATTGACGAGACAAATGCTCTTGCTGCCTTTACACAATCTGGTGATACAGCTGCAAAAAGGTTTTCTTCTTCCATCGTTTATGGGGCCTCTAAAAGACATAAGGGAGAAACCTCTGCTTCTCCGTTTTCCAATGAAGAGATTGTCGCTTCTCTTGTTGGACAACCATTGCCTGGTCATACTGCTGATACTACTCCCTATGTCCTTCTCAAACCGAGACTATAGGGAGCGGCTTCTTTATTGGTCTCTTCATGTCTGATTCTCTAGGAGCTTTGGATGCAATGGAACATGAACTGACATCATTCCTATCTCCTCACTATGATGATTTTTTGAGGTTTCCTTTATCGATCCCTGACATTGATAAAATTGTGTTCCGAAGATATTTCCAATATGAGATCGCCTTCTTCTTCAGACTGGTCATGTTTTTATCATTATCTCATCAAGCAACAACTTTTGGTTTATCTTTTCCTTTCTAATTTCTCTTCTACTTTTTCATCTTTATATATGGATTAATATGATCCCATTCTTTTTCAAATATCTAAAGGTTGGTATTACCTCTGAATAGTAATCGCTTCATCATCTTCTGAAGTGGCTAGGCTTAAGGAGGACAAAGCTGCTTTGGAGTCTAAGGTTCGTAATTTAGCTATGACTAAGGATAAAAGCGATGAGGAACATGAACAGCTAAAGACATCTCTTAGTGAAGTTGAATCAGAGCTCAAAGAGGAAAGACAAGCTAACAATCTTTTGATCGCTAGGGTTTCAGCTTTCGAGGATGAGCGAGCGATTATGTTGGTTGAGCATTCTGAAAAGTTGAGAGTGAAGGATAATGCACTTGGTAATGCTAGATGGTTTGTCTATGAAGTTAAAACATGATTTCTTCATTTTTTAAAACACACCTTCTGAATGTAGTAACGGAATATTATGAGGATGCCCTCTTCCTGGCCTACTCATATAACTTCAAAAGGTTCCCGGGTATGGATTTTCCTTCTATCCACCCTTCCGTTCAGAGCAGGGTTATGGAAATAATAGATTTATCCAAGCAGGGCATCAAGATTCCAAAGAGATATAAGAAGAAATTTAAAGACCTTTTGTACATTGAAGATCTTCCGGAGGATTCAGAATCAGATGACGAGGGGAAGAAGACTTTGCTGCTAATGGCGACAATGAAGACGGTGGTGGTGATAACAATGATCTTGATTCTGAAGTCGGAGGCTTTCGCGATGACATTGATAAAGATGATGACAATCCTTCCCCAACTTCTAGTGGCACCTTGGGATCTGGGGAGGTGAATTCTGATCCTTCAGAGGTTCGTGCTACCCCATATCTTGCTAGCACTGCCGAGGGGACTGGTTTCTCAGAGTTTGATAAAAAGGAACAACCTATCCCATCTACTTCTCCTATTTCTCAAGTATAGCTTTTGCTCTATAAGGTACTTTCTTTATCGCATTTAATTAACCTACTTTGTCTTTAAACCTATTGGCATTTGACAAACTTAATGTCATAGGCGCATACTTCTAAGGGTATCCCTTTATTATCTTTAATCATCTGTCCTTTTTTTATATTGCGACAGATCCACGTTTTTGCCAATGACATTCGCTGGGATGACTTACATTCATTATCTAGGTTGAAGAGGGAGTCTCTATCAAAATCATCTTGTAAATTCAGCAGGGATCGCTTTTTGAAAGTACTTAAGCATATTTACATGAAGTATACCCAACTCTCCTTTAACTTCCTGGGTGATGACCGAGAGGTGACATTAAGAAAACTTATATCTCATCACATGAAGCTGCTATGTAACATGAATAACAAGTGTACTGAAGGAAACGATTAAAATATGTAATCTTTGTAACTAAAACTTGCCTCGATGAATTCTAGGAGGACTGATGTATTTGTTTTTCTAAAATATTAAAAACTATGCTTCACTATCATTACCTCTTTTTGAAAATAGGGCTTAAAAGTAATGGTTTACATGTTTATAAAACTGGAACTTCAAACCAATGATCTTCCCCCATTGGGAAGGACACATTGTGATCTACAGATCAAAGAAACGTTTCAGAGTATCCTTCTGCCAACACTAGAGATGGGCCCATTTTATTTGAGAAATAACCTATGAAGTATTCGAGCGAACAAGTAAACATTTTAGAGGGTCATCTAAGGAAAAAGGATAAAACTATTCTTGTGCTAAAGTGAGAAATGAAAACGAATCCCTCCATTGATTTTGATGAATAAGTAGTCAAATTACATCGATAAATTGCTGATTTAGAAGTTGAGCACGACAATGTGTTGACAAACCGCAAAACTTGGGAATTTGTCTTTAGGTGTATTGCCGATATCTGGGTGACCAGGTCTCCACAAGTCACAGCCGAGTTCGAGGCTCCAGAGTTTAAGCTAGATTATTATTATGTGAGGAACCCACTTCTTAGGTTAGATGGTTCTATGGTAAGTAGGTGGTGCCGGAAAATTAAAGATGATATAAAAGGCTTTTATGATAGAAAATATAATGAGGATACACTCCAGCGTGTTGACTACTATGTTTCCAAAGTTAAGAAACTACGAAAAGAGAGATATGCATTACAAAAAGCGTTTTTGGCTTAGAAAAAGAAAACAAGACTCTTCAAGCTATGGGTAGGGCTTATAATCGAGCTTTGAAGCAGTCCTGATAAGATTATGGAGAAGAGATAGAAGATCAACGAACTATTAGCATCACCCTTCATCACGCTATTATTTCTCCTTTACCCGAAAATAGGGAAGCATAAAATATTGTATTAATCGCCATTAATGCCTAACTTTCTTTTGAATAGTCAATGACATAACTTTGTGAATCCGTAAATGGAATAGGTATTATTTGACATGTGATTTTTTCCTATATTTCACATAGATAGTAGCAGTTTGTATATAATGAGTTTAAGAAATCTTCCGGAGTAAGATAGGAGACTATGATCTTCGTCTAAAGGTTCTTAAGTAGCAAACCCTTTCCTAGGAATGGGAATTAGAATCTTCCTAACCCGGATTAGGGTATTAATAAAATATGACCAGAATGCTTCCTTTGGCAGTATTTAGGAGTCTCAATCCGTAGCCTAGACTCGAGTATTTAACGGGAGTCCAGAAATCCATTTTCGGAGATAATAAATATTCCGAACCAATCCAGATTCAGGTACTTAATAGAAGATAAGAATTCCACTTCTGGCGATGATAGATGTCCCGAACCAAACCATATTTGGGTATTTTAATAAAAGACCAGAAACCAACTTTTGGCGATAACAGATGTCCCGAACCAACCCAGATTCGGGTATTTAATAGAAGACCAGAAAACCAATTCTGGCAATTAGTTTCGTTAACTCCTTTGGGTTTAATTTATGAAGCAGACGATGTACATGCTTTATGAGCCACTCTCTGGGCTTTTGATTGTCAAAAAGCAGAGGATGTATGTGCTTTGTTGGCCACTATCTGGGCCTGTGCGTCTGATGCACTTGGCTAGCTTATTCTCAAGTAGATTCCAAGGACTTACCCGACCTCCCTCCAGGAGGCACCTTACCCTAGCCATTTTAGGCAGTGATAAGGGCTTAGATGCTTTAATCGAGCCATCGTAGACACATCTTAAAGGCTTACTCTTTCAATGCTTTACCCTGGCCACCATAGGCGGTGATAGAGGCTTACACTCCACCTCCTCCAAGGGGTGCCTTAACCTGGCCATCATTGGCGCAGATAAAGGTTTCGTTCCCTTCTGCGGGTAACAAGGAACATAGGAAAAGGTAGGATGTGCTCTTTTGCGAGCAGAGGTAGGACGTTCTTAGTTCATAGTAGAGGCAGGCCATACTCTTCTGCGAGCAGAGGTAGGGTGTGATAATTAGATGTTCCGTCTCAACTATTTCTGGCGTGGATCAAAGGCTTACGCTTTTGATGCTTTAACCTAGCCCTTTCTGATTTGGGCACGGAGAAAGGCTTACACACCACCCCCTTCTGGGGGGTGCCTTGCCCTGGTCCTCTTGGCGGTGACAAGGTTTTTTATCCATTCATTCATTTAGCCCCTTTAGGGCTATCTTAATTCTTTGAGAGGGTTTCCGTCCCCTTAATTATGTAGCAGCTCTTTCCTCAAAAAATCGGTTGCTATTGTTGACTATGTTTTTTTATATATATCTGTACAGTTTCTCATGTCTAAAGAAATTTATGACCATTTCTTCTTGGACTCTGCAATGATTGGTTTCATGCCCATTCATCATATGATAGTAGCAATAGGATCCTCCCAATTTGATCTCATTTTTAGGTTTCTTCTTTTGTGATTGCCAATAGTTCAGTTCATGTTTGGTCAGAAAGTAGATATTCTCCATGGATGTTGTAAGTTTGAGCTCTTTTTGCAATCTTGACTGGAAAATCCCTTTTCGTTGTTGGAACTTGACCCTTTTGTTACTTAACTATACTGGATTTTTCCTTATTCACGAGCTTTCTCTTTGTTGCGTTGTGAGATCTAGAGGTAATCTTCTTAGACCATTTTGATGTAACCTGTTTGGGTTTCTCAAATGTTCTTTGCTCAAATATAGTCCCTTTAGCTTGTGCGTAAATGGCCTTTTTCAGGTGGGTGAACAAGTTGTATCCTTTTGAGGTGGAATCACTTATGGAAAAAGTAGGGGTTGGACCTATGTGGAAAGGGTTAATGCTCCAACGATCAGGGTTATAAGGTTCTATTTCCTTTCTACCGCTTTTAATTTGTAGGGCTTCCAACCTAAGCCTTTGTTCTTCCATCACTCTCGGGTCAGAAACATCTGACATAGCCATTCGAGATCCGGAAGATTCTTATTGGGATACTTTACCCATTACTCTTGCTTCTTCAAATCTTTAGTCTAGTCTGGGATGGAACAACACGGTTAGAAATGTGGAAAGGTTAACCACAAGGTCAGAGGTTCAAGCCCTCCTTCTAGCGCCAAAATGTTAACGATGTTTTCGTCAACACGGAGATAGGTCTAAGGAAGGGGACCTAAGGGAAGTAAGGGGTTATTTAGTTCCCCACAAACTTGAGTTAGTTCACCGTTTATTAGATATCAAGGTTTTGAGCCCGAAGATTAGTTACTCTTCCCTCGAGGGTTGAGTATCACGCTTACGAAACTCAACAACCAACAATTACCTTGGGATAAGGGTTCCCAAAGCACAACACAAATTGGGAAGCTTAACGGCTTATGGAAGAGTATTTTGGTAATCTTGGAGAAAGACCATGGCTTGTGTAGAAGATACTTGTCGTGGAGAAAGCATAAGGTAATATATGAAAGAAATAGATAGATAAACGGCAGAAATTATACTAAGTGTCGATCCACTCTTTATTGCTCATTGATTTTGAGTACATAAGTGTTTACAAAGGAAATCCCCAAATTGATTTATAAATTAGGATTTACTCTATAAGAAATGAGTACAAGATTTGGGAATGAGAAAAGTCGCCTAAAATGTGACCCATGTGGTCTTATTTATAGACAAATCGGGACCCCTTCTGTCATTGACACAGAATGTGAACACGTTGTATGACACAAAATGGGTTTCCTTCACATGAATACCATAAAACAAAACTCACAATGCTTTTTGAACAATAAAGCTATTATAAGACTCAGGTCCCATCACAAAATGCAAGCACAAGCTGGAGGATAGAGTTTTACCTTATAATAACCAAACATGCTTGATACATGAAATTTCTTTTATTATTATTAGTGTATAATATGGAAAACAATTTCGAAAATGTGTCAATCTTAGACGGCATAATACTCCATCTTATTATGTCACCATATAGGTTTACAACAGAAAATGCAAGGTTCGTATTGTAAATTGGATTTCCATCATGAGTCAAGGTAAAGGATCTTCTTCATCCAAACTTCGTAACATCTCTAGCAAAATGTCACAAGGAAAACAACATTCCTTGGAGTGACAGAGTCAGTCCACTTATTCCCATGGATTAGTTAGTGCTTGAAAGTAACGTTTCTCGGTCCTATCAGACCTCCTGGTCAGTACGTTGACCATCTACCGAGGGCCCTTGATTCCAACATCCACATAAGTAAATTGCCTGGGCTCCAGACCATGGAAACACTTCTAGCTAGAAAGAAACGCGTGTCCTCTCTACTGTCCTTCATCCTATTTTTGGCTCATACCAGGGAGTGAAGCTTGATGAAGTCACGTCTTGAAATAGGGCTACGTTATATAGTCATGCTTTGATCATTATCCACAAAGTTCTACTTTTCAACAATAGCTTTGATCAATTGCATCTTAGCATGCTACATTGTCAATTCACATATATGATTAGTTTCTATTAATAATATAACCTTTGATCTCATATGTCTCAAAGAAGGATGTTAATCTAAGAGAATAAATTCTTCGCCACCGCAGATATACTATTAATAGCAGCTGATTGACTATGTTATAAAATACAATGTCAAACACAAAACCCGTTTGCAAGTTAGTTCTGGGTCTGAACGGAATCGAAGGCACCTTATTCCTCATCCCATAGGTCCAATACAGGAGAGAGGCCCTTGCATATCCGATCGATCTCCAAGTACGTCTGGACAACCACCCATTATTACCTCGTCTTGGGTGTACGACCCAATCAAGACTTCATTAATAATCCAAATGATGTGAAGACCTCCGATCTTCAACCATCGTCTTCAATATCTTTGACTTTTAAACATCATATCAGTTATTCAGAATGGGTTCAACCTGCTCTTTCTGAATAAGTCGCACATCTTTAAAATCAAGTGGTATAAAAACATATCATTTTCCTCATCCCAATTCAGAATATTCTTTTATTAAAATATTCTTTACAATAGGAATTACTCCCATAATTCTTATCAAAGATTTACATCATTCTAACCTCTTGTTTAAATCTTTCTTTGGAAATCACTTCAAAAGATTTTATAATATCTTTCCACAAAGTCGACTCAAATTAAGGTTTATAAGTCTTATCCGGAATATCGATCCTTATGAAGGTAATCACTTATATAGTTATCCCAAACCTATTCATCCCATGGAGCAAAACTGGTAGTACTCCATATCTAACACCATCGCGTTTCGGTAAATTTAGTTACCTTTTTACATTTCAAATCTTAGTTAAAAGATTCATTAAAACTATGAATTAGTTTCAATCTCCAAAAATCATTATCTAACGATTATTGAACTTTAGGAAATTAATCGTGTCTTTAACTGGGTTAAAGAACAAATGTTATTTAAAAAATTGTTCACGATAAATCCAAAATCAACTTCCATTTAGAATGGAATTTTCACGAAAATCGTACTAGTTTATAATCGACATAAATTTCTATATCATACTAATACTATAAGAGAAATAACGACAAAGCCTTTTAAATTCCATAAATAGTAAAGGTCTTCCTCCACACAGGTTCATCTCGATTACCACTAAATTGATTCCTATTCGATTCCAATTTAATTTATTAAATTGGAAAACTTCACTTTGGAAAATTCTATCAAACCTTAATTAAAAGGTTTATTCCATAAATTTCATTTTTAACTAGGCTTAAGAATAGTGTTCTTGAAGGCACCATTCAGGACAAACCCAAAATCCAATTTGATATACAAGGCTTTGAACAAAAATCATATCGACCTATATTCAATATCAAATTCTGGAACCAACAGATACCGTATAGGGAATACTGATATTTATATCTTCCAAATTCCTCAAAACAATATCCGTATAATCACGGAATCAAATATTGAAATATCCGAAGATTATTTCTATTTGAATACAATCCAATTTATATATTAGGAAACACTGGTTATATCTAAACCCCTTTTCTATCCAATATGTTATTTAAAACCACTAGATTCTTTAACTTCAGAAAACTTCATATGATCTTAGTTAAATATTCGATGTCCTTTCGGCTCTTCCCACCCCTTGCCTAATGAAATAAGTTCCAGTTAGATCTCACAGGTGGTACTAGACTGTACTCTCAGGAATCATCGCATATTCCTTTTGGTTCTTTACTCTAGTTGTTAAGTAGCTCATTCAGATAAAATATCTTTTGTATTTCCAAAATTTGAATATTCCATCCAAAATCTTCCCAAATCACTTATTATGATTTATCATAATTTATCCATATTTATAATAATTGCATTAAGGCCTTAAGTCGGTTTCCAATTCCGGCCACCGAACTGCATCCATGGCAACCTTTTCCAAAAAAGATTTGAACTTATCTTAAAATAAAATTGTTGGATTTTAAAACTTCTCATTTCATTTGAAAATTCTTTTCATTTCGGACTCAACGTTTTTCGTTTTAGGAGAATCCGACGGTCGGATCTCCTGATACGACAGTTCAAAGTTATGGGTCGAAGTTCGCGAACTATCGCAGTGCGACATGTCCTATTTAGACCCAAACTCGATTTATAATTAAAAATAAATCGAAATGCTTCCAAAATAATTTATAAATTATATATAATTATCATTAGAAATTCAATTTCAATTATTTCCCTTTATAATCAAATATTTCAATATTAAGTCATTTTAATATTATTTAAATCATTAAAATAATATTATTTTTCAAATCTCATTATTTTAATCCAAAGTTCTCTGGCATTCATTATAAAAATAAACAAGATACTTTTGAAAAGAAACTTCCTTTAAAACATTTTCTAGATAACCTAACCGAACTTCACTTTTGTCAGTTACTATTCGTTTCGAAAATAAACTTCGGTAGATCATAGCTATATGAAATTTACTTCAAAATAACTTGCTACAGTTACAAATATTCATCGATATTTTAATATCTTCGTGTCCATTCAAAATCGAACATCAAAATCAAACTTTCATTTTTCATTTATACCATATAATTCCATTTATATGGATTTCACATATCATATGCATCCAATAATAGTTGTAAACAACTATTAACATTCAATCATCACACATACAAAGTGTAATTTCACCGTATAAGCCTTAAACAGATAACGCTTATACTGGTCTGTCAATCAACCGGTTAACATGCAACTAAACATTTGGGAGATGTGTCAATCTAATATCATCCCAATACCAGTATGGGGTTTACATCATATTCAGATCACCCAGAAATTCAAATAATTAATAATAACTTACCCCCTTCAGGTTATATTTCTACCAAGTCCACTTTACTTAAACAATTGCTTGTTTATGCATCAATTGACTTATTAATGGGTGTTTAACCCTACTACAACTATCATAAACATTTTAACAAGGTTTTAACATGATAATTAACCCAATTTTGCATCCAAATCATATCACAGTTCAATACTAATTTAACCACATAGTAACCAAACATTTCACAGTATAAATCGCAATGTGATCTATAATATGTTGTACTTATTAATCAAAATAAACTAGTAGTTCTCACCCTAGCCATCCTTACACCTTGAAACTTCACGATAGTACTTCACTAGCTTGCCATGAAACCAAAATTGCATCTTTCTACTTCTATTCACCTAGCCAATCCACGTACACACTCAAATAAACTTTAATTCAGAGTTTTAAATAGAAAGTTGGAATTTTTAGAAACTTTAAGGTCAGAGAGGGCAAGGGGTCACGATTTGGGCTGTAGGGGGAGATGCACGATGGGGGTGAGGTGGGGTCCAAGGTGTGGGCAGGTGGGGTCCATAGGAGGAGGTTGGAGGTGGTTTAACTTGAAATTAGGTAAAATGGTGGCTTCTTTTTGGAAAGTGAAAGGAGAAAAGGGGTTTTGGGCTTAGAGGAGGGGCCCACGGTCGGAGGAAGCTAGAAAAGGATGAGTAATGGTGGTGTACGATGAAGGAGGACGAGCTGGTAGGGGCTGCCTTAGGGTGCGTGAGGCTTAAGGGAGGAGGAGAGAATGGTAACAGAGTTTAAGCTTTAAGATTAAGGAAGAAAATAATTTAAAAATGGAAAACAAAAATAAAATCAAAATGGCCTTAAGTACATTAGAATAACCTCTTTTGGAAGCATAAGACATGTGTCCAAAAGGACAATTTGTTGTCTAATTTAAGTAGGTTATAGGATTTAGTGAAAAGGGATTAATTAATTCCTTAATTAATTATACGTCGTATATTTCATTCTGGTCGTATGACTACATACAAAGTCCAAAAATTATGAAACCTGAAATCTTGCTATGTTATGTGATTACAGTTCCAACGAACCTAGTCTCGTAGAATTAGGAGACCGTTCGAAAGTTCACCTTATTTCTAGCTTTAACCGAAATTTAACTAAATTTTCAACTTGCGTTTATATACTGTACGCTTACATATTAACTTTGTTTAACTTGAAATTTTAAATCCTAACATATTCTGATATTCCAAATCCAATAAAAGTATTCCGAGACTATCTCAAAAATAGCCCTTTTACAGGTCATCAAAATAGCGTTAAAATATTGATTTTCAAAATCTCACTTTTAAATTGATTTACTGACCTTGTTTTAAGTCAAAATAAACATAAAACCGAGTTTAAATTTGTTTTCAAATTTTATCAAGTCCAATTTTAACATTTTCCATTTTCAAATTCATTAGAATAAATTAGAATTCGAATTTTAAATTAACCAAAAATACGGGTCGTTACAGAGTTAATGGATCTAATCATAATTAATGACACACAAACACGAGATTAACCATTATTTATAGTAGAAGCCTACTCGGAACCGACCGGCATATCCAACATCCATAAGTAAGTCTAGTTAATGTAAGAGGTCTAGGTGTCATAGGCCGTTATAATTATTACATAAGATGCGAGGTTAAGCCCAACTTATGGTAGAAGCCTGCCTGTAACCGCCCGACAAATCCAACATCTATAATTGGTCAGTTTAATGTGAGATTTCTAGTGTGTGTATATATATGTCTCTGTGTGTGTGTATTTGTGTGTGAAATAGGTCTGCCTTGAGAAGGTATTAAGTGGTTGACCTACCTTGTTGGATACTAAGTGGTTAAGACTCGGTCCATTCCTAAGGTTTACCTTATGGTTTTGGACCAAAGTCGTGGGTACTGCCCTTATTAGGTCTTAAATGGTCATTGGGTCCGCCTTTCTCTTATACGGTATTAAATGGTCCTGGTAAAGTAATGGAGTACTAGTAGGACAATTCTATGGAAGTGTCCGCTTTTTATTTAGAAGCTAAGCGAGGGATGACCTATGGATAGACTACTAAGAGTTCCGCCACTCATGTATGGGGGACCGCCTGCCTGAGGGAAGTATTAAGTGGTCAGGGGTTCACCTGTATTACTTGTTAAATAGTAACGCATAGGTCAGCCGGAGAGGTCTTAAATGACGATGAGCCTTAGCCCAACATTAAGTGGTAGATTATTATTTCTTGTATTACAATAGAGAGAATATTTAATAGAGTTAATGATTCTAAGACGCAGTCTTAAGTGACTAGGGTCTGCCATAGCGCATTAAGTGATACTGCGTATCTTCACAAGAATAAGTATAAAATTATGGTCTTAAGTGACCAGTGGTAGTTCACCTCGAATAGTACTAAGTTATCATAGAGAATCCACACTTAAATAAGCAGTATAGGCCTTAAGTGATTGTAGGGTAGTCGGCCTCATAAATGATTAAGATTTATTGTGTGATGAATTACGTAGACATAATGTGAAAAGTTTATACTGCCAAATACAGGAAATAATTATTCCTTTAACTTATGTGATTTTATTCACCCGAACCTTATGTTCTAACCTCCCTCTTCTTAACATGATAACAGGTCAGTTGGTGGGATTACTTGCTTGATCAATGGAGTCACTGAGCATGACGATGGAGGATCCATAGTAATTATTATATATGATTGGCAGTACCTTTGAATTTATGGGATAATTATCAATATTATTGTAATGTACCTTTTTATAACTGTTGAGATATTTATGTAAGCTACTTTATGGTGCTTTCTTTTAACGATACCTCAACTTTTTGATATTATATTTTATCCCTTCCACTGTGTGAGATTTCTGTTTCGCTTAGTCTACTATGTTATTTCTATTTTAAGTAATTCCTTATAGGAACCAGCGATCCGTTTGGAATGGCTCTAAGTTCCTATAGTCCTTTTGTAGGTCGAAATTTAGGCCCGTTCTGGACGGGTTATTACATGTGGTATCATAGTCGCCTGCGATGGTCCATCTTTCAGACCATGATCTGCATTATTTGAAAATATTACTAGGAGTAGAACAAATGGTAAATGACTACTCCAATAAATTAATTTAGCAATTTATAATTTATTTACGATCCGGGTGGGTTGTTACATGCGGCTATAAGTTCTGCATCCCATTTTCTCGAAACAATGTTGCCATCGAGATGACACAAGTGGTAGGTCCCTGACATTATTACCATATGAATAATTAGGGGTCCTTCCCAATTTGGTCCTAGTGGTATATCCGTCGGATTCTTAGTGTTAGTCACTACTCTTCAGAGGTCCTTGTCCGAATGCTTTCGATCTTACTTTCGAATTATAGTAGCTTGTCATTTTTCTATGAAATTCTGCTATTCGAATAACAGCTTTATCTCTGATTCCAAGGATCAAGTCCAAATATTCATTCCTTGGTTTCTAATTCATATCGGAGGCATAAGCAACCCTTCGGCAGGATGGCGTTTCATCCTGGACCAGAAACGTAGCTTCACATCCGAAGGTCAAAGAATATTGTGTATGACCAATTGCTACCTTAGAAGAGGCACAATAAGCCTAAAGTACCCATGGTAGTTCTTCTACCCAATTTCCTTTAGCCTTATTTAATCGCTTCTTTAACACACTCTTTATGGGTTTATTAACGACTTTTATAATACAATTTTCCTTCAGATGCGCTACTAAAAAAAGACTAAAGGATTCCATTATAAAAACAGGAACGCGAGAACTCTTCGCTTTTGAATTGCATTTCGTTATCAAATATAATCTTATGAGTATTCCAAATCTGATGATGATATTCTTGATGACAAATCTTAAAACTATACCATAAGTGATTTTCAAAAATCATTTCTCTCCTACCCATTTGGTAAAATTATTAGTTTCCGCTACTGCATAATTGGCACCTCCTTTTGAAATTGGTAATGTTCCAATAAGGTCAATTCCCCATACGTCAAATAGCCACAGACTTGTTACGGAAGTTAGATTGCTTGCTGATAGAGGAGAGATCTTAAAATATTTTTGACCGTTAGTCGCATCATTTTACCAAATCTATGGCCTGCTTAGTCATTTGTGGCCATAAGAATTACTGTCGTACCACTCTCTTAGCCAATTTTATACCAATAGAGTGGTACTCGCAGAACCCTTTGTGTTCTTCCTTCAACAATTTTAGTCCATCTTTTGGACTTACACATATCAATTACGGAAGTACATGGTCTTTTTTACATAAGATCCCATCTAAAATGTCAAAATTTGAAGTCTTCCTCTTAATTTTCCTTGCCTCCGTCTTATCCGTAGGCAAATCGTTATTAGTCAAATATTTAAAAACATATGTCATCTATATTCATTCGTCATGTCCTCCGAAAGAGTTTTCTTTTTCGAGCTGAACCTCTTGGCTTATTCCTTTTTCATTTTCTTCTTGAGCCCGTGCTTGCGATCTGGTCAGAACCAATGATTCCGTTGCTTTCTCAATTTCCTTTTCCTTAATACTCGAGTTCGCCTGATATTGGACAGGAATAATCCAAGTTTTTGAAGCTCTTCTCGAGCTAGCTAACTTAGCTAAGGAATCTGCTTGGGAAATTTCTCCTCTCGGAATCTGATTTATTAGGAAATCCTCGAAAGATATTAACATTCCTAATATTTTCTTCACATATTGAGATAGCTTTGGATCCTTTGTGTAAGGACCCTGAACTTCCCCGGTCTCCGAGGAGAAGAGGAAGAACGGATTCCCTTGAGGACAAGACGAATCAAACACAAACAGAAGAACATTTCATTGCTTATTACAACAATTTCATCAGAATACAATAATATACAGAGTATGAATAAATATTACACATTTATTAAATATCAGAGATTTACAATACATTACATAGCATCGGAAAAACAATACAAAACCCAACTAAAAGTAATACACGGATACAGAGCTTTCCGAATATCGCTTCAGCTGTAAATCAGGATCCTGTGAATATAAATCTGCAAAACCAAAACTACTAGCTACCCGTGCGGAAAATAGGGGCACCCAGAGTTTAGGTTAAAACAATAAACTCCAGGTCAGTCATGTGACTGGTGTGAGAACTAAAACAGTTATTTAAAACTTCACTTTAAATAAGATATATCAAGGGACCACGCCGTATAACACGGAACGGGTTTCCTCCCAAGAATACCAGTGCATATAACAAAACAACGCAATGTTTTTTGAAAAAATGAAGCTATTATAATACCGAGGTCCCATCACACAATGCACGCCAGCCGGAGGATAGGGTTTTCCCTTATAATAGCCAAACATGCTTGGTACGTTTAAAACAAATCATTTGATACTATTATAAGTGCATAGTGTATAAATGAACTTCAAATTTAAATGTATCAATCCTGGTGGCATGGGTACCATATATCATGTCGCCAATACTAGGCTCTACAATCAAAACCGCAAATGTCACATATTGGAAGTTGGATTTCCATCTGTGAACCAAGGCAAGGGATTGTCCTTACCGAATTCGAGACGCTATAGCCCGCCCCTCAGGATACAGCCGCAACTGCACTATGGATCGTCAGGGCCGGTCCACACGGAGTGGACTAAAATGCCTGAACAATGTGTTTCCCCGCCCTATGGGGCGTCAACTGGTCATATCCCGACCAAATTATCGGCCCCGGAACGACCGATATAACCAAGGTGCCTCCTATCCATCATCCACATAAGTAAAATTCCAGGGCGTGTAAAACGCTGACACTACTCCTAGCTAGAAGGAAACGCTTGCCCTCCCCGAGGTCCTCTCCCGTTTCTGGTTCACACTGGTGTGTGAGGCTCGCGAATTAACGCTACACAAAGCTATGCTACATTAAAGTCGCGCTTTGATCATCAACCACAAGACTCTGATTTTCAACAGAAGCCTTGATCATTTGCATCTCAGCATACCACACAGGCAATTCACGCTATGCAACCGATGTCTATCAACCACACAGAATGAAATCCGATGTCTGACACACATCCATTTACAAGTTCGTTCTGGGTCTGAACGAAACCGGAGGCACCTTATTCCTCCCCCATATGTCCAATACAGAGGAGAGGCCCTCACATATCCGTCGATCTCCAAGTATGTCTGGACGATCACCACTTATTACCTTGTCTTGGTTGTACAGCCCAATTAAGACATCAGTAATCATCCAAACGATGTGAAGACCTCCGGTCTTCAACCACCGTCTTCACCCTCAACACATCGTTGAATCAGTTATTCAGAATGAGATAAACCCGGTCTTTCTGAATAACTCGCGTATATAATAAACAAGTGCTAGAAAAACACAACATACACCTCATTCCAATCCAGCATATTTCTTTATCCAAATATTCATATACTTTGGGAAAGGTTCCCATTAATTTTATCAAAGATAAATTCTTTAAATTTATTCTTTAATCTTCCTTTGGATATCATTTCAATCTAATTAAAGATGCATTAAAACTCCACTTGGTTTTGATCTTCCCAAAAATCAATATTAGCGATTGATTAACTTGGGAAATCATATCTTGTCTTTAACTGGGTTAAAGAACCAATGTCATTTAAAACACGGTTCACTATAAACCCAAAATCACATTCCATTCCATCAGCCTTTAACAGTAAATTAGCAAGTGAACAATTCCCTAAGTATTAACCCCAAAGGCCGAAACCAACATCAGATCAATATCCAGGAAACCATTCAACTTAACTAATCCCCAGTTAGTTTCTGATTTTCTTAACTCCATTGGGTCTAAGAACAGTATTATTAAAGATACCATTCACGACAACCCAAAATCACATTCCATTAACAATGGAATCTTCATGGAAAACAAATCGAGATATATAATCGATATAAACTTCCATATCCCACCGATAATATAAATGGAATAACGACAAGGCCTTTTAAATTCCATATATATATTAACCGTCTTCCTCTACAGAAGCTTACTTCGATTATTTCCAAATCGAATTCCATTCTATTCCAATTTAATATGTTAAATTAGAAAACTTTACTTTGGAAAATTCCCGTTAAATCTTAATAAAAAGATTTATAAATTCCAAATCACATTTCACGGTAAATCGGGTTAAAGAACGAATGTAGTTAAAAACACAGTTCACAATAAACCCCATTCACACTCTATCAGTCTCTAACCGTAAATTAGTAAGAACAATTCCCCAAGTGTTAACCCCGAAGGTCGAAACCAACATCAGATCAATACCCAGGAAACCATTCAACTTAACTAATCTCCAGTCAGTTTCTAATTTTCTTAACTCCATTGGGTTTAAGAACGGTATTATTAAAAATACCATTCACGACAAACCCAAAATCTAATTTGATATTAAATACAAGGCTCTGAATAGAAAATTTATCGGCTTATATTCAATATCAAATTCAGAAATCAACAAATATCGTATTGGAATAACGATATATCTATATCTTCCAAATTCCTTCACAATATCCGTATAATAGCGGAATCCAATATCGAAATATTTCGAAGATAATTTCGATTTAAATCAATTCCAATTCATATATTGGAAATCCTAGTTATTTTTAAAAACCATTTCAGATCCAATTTATTTATTTAAAAATAATGGATTTTTAATTCTAGTTCAAAACAAGTTCATTTTGAAACAAAAAATATTTTTATCTTTTCAAATATGGGATTTTTCATCCTAATTCTTTCCAAATCATTTATTATGTTTTTTCACAAATTATTGATATTTTTAATAATTTTATCAAGGCCTGTACATTCAATTTCCATAAACGGCCATCGAACTGCACTTACAGCGACCTTTTCCAAATTTGATTTGGACATAATTCCAAATCCAACCATTAGATTTCAAATCTCTAATATTTTTAGAAAGCTCTTTTCGATACGAACCCAACGGTTCCAGTTTTAGGAGAATCCGACGGTCGGATCTCTCGTAATGTCCATTCGAAGTCAATGGTCGAAATTCGCGAACTACCGCAGCGCGGCACGTTCTATTAAGGCCACTATATTATATATATAATATGTATAATATATATTTCACCGATATCCATTTAAAACATATTTTATAAATCATTTTATATTTGTTTTCAAACGATTTCAACTTTGTATTCAATTTCTAATCAAAATTGAATATTCCATATCATCGATATATAAATGATAGTATTTTCAAAACATTAGATTTTGAAATCAATTCCTTTTCGATATTCATTATAAAAATGAATAAAATCGATATAAATATTGTTCACGTCAAAATGGCGTCAATCTAATCAACACGGCTTTATATATTTATATATATTCTTGTCCATCCCAAATCGGACATCAAAATCAGATTTCGATTCTTTTTTGAATATTATTTAAAAATATTCATTATTTTAAAATATTCGTTATTTTAAAATATTCATTTTTTCTGAACTAGAATTAGACACAGTCAATTACCGTATAATGTGATTATATGGATTTCATACAACACACGTATACAACAACATCAAACACAGTCAACCATCATGCAGAGTGCATTCTAAACTGCATAAGCATCAAATATAAATATTTAACGCTTATAATAGTCTGTCAATCAATCATGTAACGACCCAGGAAAAGTCGACCTTGATTATCCAATATACAACACATATTGAACATCAAGAGTCGAAAATACCGGATGGTTAATGAAAGAAATTAGAGGGTGAGAATAGATAAGATAGAAACTTAGAATAGAAGAAGAAGAACAACACAACATCAGAGTAACAAGAACCTCACAGCGGAACGAATAACATATAATATATAACATAACCTTGAAATAAAAATCTGAACTTGAATATACATATCATTTCTAAAGTACAACACTTACAACACAGCGGAAAGTAACCATAGCTATATAATTATGAAGCCTCATGCTCTAACTCTTCAAGTATATCTGTAAAATCCTGACTACTTGACTGCCCGTACAAAATTGGGCACCCAAAAGTTTAGGGAAACAAAACAAAATAAACTCCGAGTCAGTCATGGGACTAGTACGAGTAAAACAGTTTGAAAAAGTAAACGATATCTCATAAGACCACGCTGTATAACGGAACGGGTTTTTCCCTTATGAGAATCCAAAATAATCTTTATATCAAAACTCATTGATATTACAATAGTGTCTATCAACCACAATATAATAATCATCTAGAAGAAATGCTTCCATCTCACTCCTACATATATAGTATACAATCAAAATCGCAAGCACGTATTGGGTAATGAATTTCCAACTATGACAAGGTATGGAACCACCTTTTGCTAGTGTACCTCTAGAGAGGAATACACTGTGTTCAACAAGAACATCTTGCAACCCGGCCAAACATGACCGACCACTCATTTCGCTTGAGTGTATCGAATGTATATCAACAACGGTTGGGATCAGTAACCATTTCCCGAATGGGACAACATCGACAATAGATTTTTAGAAGTAAATGAAACTCAAGATCAGGTGACTATACACCCTAATAGGTGCGACCTACATAGCCATGCTGCCTGCCCGATTTTTGTCATTTCCCGGTTGTGAGGCTAGAGGCCACGCTTATCTCTGACAGATCACACATTTATTCACTTTGAATGTCACATCGTCATACCCACCAAATCACAAATTGATTTCCCCAAAAATATCACGGGTACACAGCTTATAGAAACGAATTCCTCTGCCACCAAACGTAAATACGTTTGAAGAGATCAACTTACGCGATCTATTAAATATACCCTGTCAGACATTCTTCCATACAGGTCGTCCTGGGACTGGACAAACCGAAGGCACTATTCAGTACAACCATCTTAGGCAATCTTTACCTAAGATTTATACAATAGCCCTTGCACTTGACTCCGTCATCAATTATCTTTGGCATATATTATTTGCAAAGCTTATGCTAATACGGAGTGGTTCTTTGGATAATAATCCAACCGGTCTCTTCATATTAACAATGTTAAAATGGTCAAAAACTTCGATAGTCGGTGAGTTAACTATCAAAGAAAAACACGTGTGCAAACAACGATATTATTTCCAGATGGAAATTATATCGGTCAATCATCATTTAACATTTATCTCTTTAGTTCATTAATTTACTTATCTCCTGTTTCCATGTATTCAACATTTCTTATTTTCTAAATTTAGAAAATATACGTTATTAACAATGGAAAACATTCCCAGTTCTTGTTTTTTATATTAGAAAACATTTCTGATTCTTAATTGGAAAACATTTCCAAATCTCCTTCATTTGGTTTTAAACAGATGTTTAAATAAACATCGCTATGCCAACACAAACCATATACTAAATTCACTTAACCATCATTCACCATCAAACCTTACCATTCCTCAGTTAAGAAGGAAGTCAATCAAGTTGGGGTATAATTACCTCTCACACCTTAACTGAACAACATTTTAACTTCAGAATAGACAAAGTTTATCTTTTTAACCTTTAACAAACTTCCTTACGTAACTCTCTTTCGAATAAATCTCTATTCGATAACTCCTCCCTTCGAATAACCATATTCGATAATCTCTCTTACGAATAACTAGATTCGAAAACCTTTCTTCGAATAAACTATATTCGATTAACTCTATTCAATTAACTCTTATCAATTAACACTTATTGGATTAACTCTTTTGATTTAACTCAAATCGGTTAACTCTATTGGATTAACTCTTTTCACTTAACTCCTTTCGAATAAACTATATTCGATGACTCCTTTAATTCTATTCAAATAAACTATATTCGATTAACTCCTTTAATCCTATTCGAATAAATTATATTTGATTTACTCCTTTCGAATAACTAGATTCGATAACTCCTTTAATTCTATTCAAATAAACTATATTCGATTAACTCCTTTAATTCTATTCGAATAAACTAAATTTGATTTACTCCTTTCGAATAACTAGATTCGATAACTCCTTTCGAATAACTTGATTCGATAACTCCTTTCGAATAACTAGATTCAATAAATCCTTTCGAATAACTAGATTCGATAACTCCTTTCGAATAACTAGATTCGATTAACTCACTTTGAATAACCAATATTCGATCAACTCACTTCGAATAACCAATATTCGATTAACTCACTTCGAATAACTAATATTCGATTAACTTACTTCGAATAACCAATATTCGATAACTCCTCTTCGAATAAATTATATTCGATAACTCTTCTCGAATGAACTATATTCGATTACTCTTTTCGAATAAACTATTTGATAACTCTACTTCGAATAAGCGATAATCGATAACTCTACTCGATTTACTCCATTTGAATAACTCTAACTGGTTAACTCTAATTCTAACTGGTTAATTCTAACTGCTTAACTCTAACTGATTAACTCTATTGGTTAACTCTATCTAATTTACTTTATTCGCTTAACTTTAACCGAATAGCTAATATTTGATTAACTCATTTCGATTAACTCTTTTGAATTAATTCCTTTGATTTATTCCTTTCAATTATTCCTTTGAATTATCTCCTTTGAATTATTCCTTTTCTATTTGTTTACTTAACAAATAACTATTCCCTTTTCAAAATCTTATTTATTTAACAATAAATATTTCCTTTAATCTTTTCTATTTATTTAACAAATAAATATTTCTTTTATAACAATTTATTTATTTCCTATAAATAAATATTTCCATTTAATCTATTTGTAAATGTTTTACAAATATTTCCTTTTAAATTCTATTTGTAAATGTTTTACAAATATTTCTCTTTCTATTTGTTTTGCAAATATCTTCCTTTGTATTTTTTTTACAAATATATTCCCTTTATATTTGTTTTACAAAAAATTTCCTTTATATTTGTTTTACAAATATATTTCCTTTATATTTGTTTTACAAATATTTCCTACTTATTTTTCCAATAAATATCCTTATAATATCGTATTTATTTCCTAAATAAATATTCCTTTTATAAAATCCTATGATTTTATAAATAATTCCTTTTCGAAACCCTTTTGATTTTATAACTATTTCTTCTATAAAATCCTTTGATTTTATAAATATTCTATTTCAATACACAGTTTTGAAATTCCCCTTTTTCATTCCAATATTTCTTTTGGTATTCAACAGTACCAAATAACAGGACCAGTGTCATTATAATCAATCACAGATACAACACCTCATATAACACAATATATGAAAACAATAAAAATAATTGTTGAGGAATCTAGTTGGATTCCTCCGACCTGTTTCCCTGCATCCACGGATGTTAAACAATATCATTAACATCGATTTCATTTCAATATGAAATATTCTGTTAAACAAAATCAATATTTGATTAATGATTTATATATATATATCGTTATCTATGATTTCAACCAATACACAAGCAATTCAACCAAACAGTTAACACACAGCAATAAACAAATAATTATCAGTTCTAATAATATGTTGTAAAAATATAACTGTTCAGAGTTGGCGAGTTTTACTCACATTGGATGATCATTGTTAATAACCATAACCATCGCTTGATTCAGACGGACAATTTATTTCGCTATAAATTATAACGAGCCCCGATTCGCTCCTAGTCAGTTCCATTGTGAAGCTCTCGTCCATACGATCCTAACGGATCTAGTTTTACTGAATTCCAATAACGTATGCATAAGTTATGGGTTTATAAATTTATACGCTATTAGATTAAAAATATAATTTATAAAAATTAATAACCTTTTTGGGCCTTACATTTTAAAGTCATCCCACCCACTGTTCTTACCTGCTCCCTTTTATGACCGCACTCTTCTTCTTCTTCTTCCATTCCATACTAACGAAAAACTGCAGCCACTTACTCCATTTTTTTCGAAACTTTAATCTCCTTTCTCCACTTCGTTACTTCACAAGATCCTAAACCAATTTCACCACAACGCTTCTCTTCCCAAGCTCCTTACACTCACAACCATTTGGTAAAGCTCGACGCCTTAACCTACATCGCGTCGAAACGAGAAAAACCACAACTATAGTAAAAGTTGCGACAACCCTCGGAACGGAATTCTCCAAAAAAACTCAGGCGAGCTTCATTTCACCTTCTCAACCCAAATACCGGTTTGATTTCATGAATAGATGCTTTAAAACTTCGAGAACCTCAACCCTAACTCGCCAGTAGTACAGGACATCGAACCCAAAATGTTTCGCACCCCATAAATTTCATACCAGCTTGAAGAGGATAGGCTCACGAGTTCAAATACATACATATGGGTGATTTTTTAGAAATTCCCTTGAATTTAGATTGAATTTTGAAGTCGGATTTTGTTTGTTGTAAAGAGAATTGTGGCGGCGCAAATTTTTGGCTGACCAGGGAAATTATCTTTAGGGTTAGAAGAAGTGTAGAGTATTTATAGGAATAGTTTAATATTTTTTATTCGGTTATTTTATTTATATTTATGCTATCGCCATTTTCATTTGTGTTTAAAAATCCCTGTGATCACATACAATACCCAAAAATCACAAAAATGGACATGCAGCTACAGTTTGACATTACGAACCCAACGAAACTGGTTTCGTCGAATTCCGACTCCGTTTGCTCACACAGCAAAATTTTAAAGTCGAATTATCGACTGTATTTCACATTAAAATCGCGTACGGTCGCATACTGACTCCAGAAATCGCAGAAATTGAAATCTAGCAATAATTTAATACTGCGGATCCAATAAAATTAGTTTCGTCGAATTCTGAGGTCGTTTGCAGAACTGGCTATTTTTAAAGCTCTCAATAACCCTTTTAAATATATAAATATATTTAAAAACAATTAAATTTAATATTTAAAAATAAATATTATCGTGTATATTCACATACGATATCATACAGCTCCACAATATTCCTATATGAATCTCTAACTCGATATTTCAAATCCCGATATAAATCGATATTCGATTTATAATGAAATCCCTTTTTAAATATAAACAATTCCTTTATAAATTATAAAGGAATTCCACAACGACTTTTCTAAAATTTGATTTGGACATAAATAAAGATCTACACGACGAAATCCTGATTTTTCTCTTCCATTAGAAAAAAATACTCCACCAGCTCCACACATTTCTTTTAAAGAAATCCGGCTTAAAACGTTGTATTCCCAGTTGAAGTTCAAATTGCCAAATCGCGAACTACCACGCCATTTCGAGCTCGATTTTAATTGTAATATAATTTCTAACTTCAACTGACGATTATAAATATATTCGTCAATATAATTCAATATAAACTGAATTATATATTTTATATTTTCCAATTCACACCATATCATGGATTCTGTTATTTTCGATTATTCTGAAAATATATTATTTTATTATTTATATTAATTAAATATAAATACTATTTAATTCGAGTTATCGATATCGTTAAATCGATATTTAATAATTAAATTAATTAATTATTTAATAGTAAAAATGCGGGTCATTACAATCTTTCCCCCTTAAAATAATTTCGTCCTCGAAATTGCTAAGGTAGAAGACGATCCTATCTACTGGGTAAAAATTTATTTGTTTACCTCCTATCTCCGGTTTCTCCGAACCAATTAATATCGACTAAAATATTAATTCATTCCGACTAACTAAATTTTCAAAAATTTTGAATTTTTTTTCTAACACCTTATAACTTCGGAATTTTTTTCCATAACCTCCTTTGTACAGCCCAATCGGTAAAACCACAACTCGCCTCTCTAGGCCTTCTCCAACCCAAAAGAAAATTAAACAACCAAGCGGCTTGCCAATTCAACTCATCAAAATCTCAAACCCATATACATAATATAAACTAGTACCTTTTTGTCGGGCATATCGTTATATCCTTTTCACCCGTTATCAATTCAGCAGATACAAGGGTCATCCCAATCAAATTCCAATCTATTTTTATCCTCAAATCCAACCATTCGCTTATATCTAAGTCGAATTCAATTTCAAATCAAAGTTCCATTTTTGATTTTTAAATTCTTAACTCATCAATCCAACACCATTTCAGATTCTATCTCACAATTCAAAATCTGATTCTACTTGATATGTCGTATCCAATTCAATTTCCAGTTAATTGGTTCAATTCAGTTCTAGCTCCGTTTCACAAATTTCTATTAAAATTTGTTTTTAATTCAAACCGTCTCTTCCTAGGAATTTTAAAAAGCTTTGCTTTTCTAAAACCAAATATTCCTTTTTGGATTTCAAACATCTTGTTTCTCTTAAAACAATTCAAAAACAAAATCCTTTCCGTAGTAATCCGTCACTTACAACTCGAAAATGAACACCGATGATGTCTAGCTCATCATCGGAATCTATTTTCCAGCAATCAAAGTGAGTTCAATACTTATATCACTTTCAAAACCATTTCTTAAACACTTTCATTTTGAAATACATTTCAAATACCCTTTTCAATGCTTGTAAAACAATTTAAAATCTCCCAGGATTTTAAAATTCTCATATATTCAATTCAAATCCATTTACAATCACCTTTCCAATTTCCAGGTTTAATTTCAATTCTGATTTTTAATTCAGATTTTATTCATCTTGATTTCATATATTTCACTTATACGAATTTTGATTGGTTATTTACATAACCATTTCACATTTTATAGTCTTATTCGATTATAATAGTGAACAACACATCCAATATATTATAATCATTTCAATATAAATCCTTTGTATCAAAATCTAATTTGGGTAAAATTATTCCATTTACCTCTTTTCAAAACATACAGTGTCGGTTCATCGTATTCGAGTGTTTATAAATCCCTACCGATACGGTGGATTAAACTGATCGACCAAAACCCATAAACAACTAAACCAATAAATCTACACCATATAAAACAATTTTATATCAAGTAACAAATATGTTCACTCGTATATATACACTCAAACTCAATCTGGAGTATTACTAACCCCATCTCTACTGAGTCATGCCACGGAGTCAAAGTAAAACTTAACCTTAAGCTCTGATACAACCTATAATGACCCGGAAAAAGTCGACCTCGATTATCCGATATACAACACATATTGAACATCAAGAGTCGAAAATACCGGATGGTTAATGAAAGAAATTAGAGGGTGAGAATAGATAAGATAGAAACTTAGAATAGAAGAAGAAGAACAACACAACATCAGAGTAACACGAACCTCATAGCGGAATGAATAACATATAATATATAACATAACCTTGAAATATAAATATGTACTTGAATATACATATCATTTCTAAAGTACAGCACTTACAACACAGTGGAAAATAACCATAGCTATATAATTTTGAAGCCTCCTGCTCCAGCTCTTCAAGTATATCTGTAAAATCCTGACTACTTGACTGGCCGTACAAAATTGGGCACCCAAGAGTTTAAGGAAACAAAACAAAATAAACTCTGAGTCATTTATGGGACTAGTATGAGTAAAACAGTTTGAACAAGTAAACGATATCTCATAAGACCACGCCGTATAACGGAACGGGTTTTTCCCTTATGAGAAACTAAAATAATCTTTATATTAAAACTCATTGATATTATAATAGTGTCTATCAACCACAATATAATAATCATCTAGCAGAAACGCTTCCATCTCACGTTCTACATATATAGTATACAATCAAAACCACAAGCACGTATTGGGTAATGGATTTCCAACTATGACAAGGTATGGAACCACCTTTCGCTAGTGTACCTCTAGAGAGGAATACACTGGGTTCAACAAGAACATCTTCCAACCCGACCACACATGACCGACCACTCATTTCGCTTGAGTGTACCGAATGTATATCACCAACGGTTGGGATCGGCAACCGTTTCCCGAATGGGACAACATTGACAATAGATTTTTAGAAGTAAATGAAACTCTAGATCAGGTGATTATACACCCTAATAGGTGCGACCTACATAGCCATGCTGCCTGCCCGATTTTTGTCATTTCCCAGTTGTGAGGCTGGAGGCCACGCTTATCTCTGACAGATCACACATTTATTCACTTTGAATGTCGCATCGTCATACCCGCCAAATCACAAATTGATTTCCCCAAAAATACCATGGGTGTACAGCTAAGAGAAACGAATTCCTCCGCCACCAAACGTAAATACGTTTGAAGAGATCAACTCACGCGATCTATTAAATATACTCTGTCAGACATTCTTCCATACAGGTCGTCCTGGGACTGGACAAACCGAAGGCACTATTCAGTACAACCATCTTAGGCAATCTTTACCTAAGATTTATACAACAGCCCCTGCACTTGACTCTGTCTTCAATTATCTTTGGCATATGTGATTCGCAATGCTTATGCCAATACGGAGTGGTTCTTTGGATAATAATCCAACCGGTCTCTCCATATTAACAACGTTAAAATGGTCAAAAACTTCGATAATCGGTGAGTTAACTATAAAAGAAAAACACGTGTGCAAACAATGATATTATTTCCAGATGGAAATTATATCGATCAATCATCATTTAACGTTTATCTCTTTAGTTCATTAATTTACTTATCTCCTGTTTCCATGTGTTCAACATTTCTTATTTTATAAATTTAGAAAATATACATTATTAACAATGGAAAACATTCCTAGTTCTTGTTTTCTATATTAGAAAACATTTCTGATTCTTATTTGGAAAACATTTCCAAATCTCCTTGTTTTAAACATATGTTTAAATAAACATCGCTATGCCAACACAAACCATATACTAAATTCACTTAACCATCATTCACCATCAAACCTTACCATTCCTTAGTTAAGAAGGAAGTCAATCAAGTTGGGGTATAATTACCTCTCAGACCTTAACTGAACAACGTTTTATCTTCAGAATAGACAAAGTTTATCTTTTAAACCTTTAACAAACTTCCTTACGTAACTCTCTTTTGAATAAATCTCTATTCGATAACTCCACCCTTCGAATAACTATATTTGATAATCTCTCTTATGAATAACTAGATTCGAAAACCTTTCTTCGAACCAACTATATTCGATTAACTCTATTCAATTAACTCTTATCAATTAAATCTTATTGGATTAACTCTTTTGATTTAACTCTAATCGGTTAACTCTATTTGATTAACTCTATTGAATTAACTCTTTTCACTTAACTCCTTTCGAGTAAACTATATTCGATAACTCCTTTAATTCTATTCGAATAAACTATATTCAATTAACTCCTTTAATTCTATTCGAATGAACTATATTCGATTTACTCCTTTCGAATAACTAGATTCGATAACTCCTTTATTTCTATTCGAATAAACTATATTCGATTAACTCCTTTAATTCTATTCGAATAAACTATATTCGATTTTCTCCTTTCGAATAACTAGATTCGATAACTCCTTTCGAATAACTAGATTCGATAACTCCTTTCGAATAACTAGATTCGATAACTCCTTTCGAATAACCAATATTCGATTAACTCACTTCGAATAACCAATATTCGATTAACTCACTTCAAATAACCAATATTCGATTAACTCACTTCGAATAACCAATATTCAATTAACTCACTTCGAATAACCAATATTCGATAACTCCTCTTCGAATAAATTATATTCGATAACTCTTCTCGAATGAACTATATTCGATTACTCTTTTCGAATAAACTATTTTGATAACTCTACTTCGAATAAGCGATATCCGATAACTTTACTCGATTTACTCCATTTGAATAACTCTAACTGGTTAACTCTAACTCTAACTAGTTAACTCTAATTCTAACTGGTTAATTCTAACTGATTAACTCTAACTGATTAACTCTAACTGGTTAACTCTATCTAATTTACTTTATTCGCTTAACTCTAATCGAATAGCTAATATTCGATTAACTCATTTCGATTAACTCTTTTGAATTAATTCCTTTGATTTATTCCTTTGAATTATTCCTTTGAATTATTCCTTTGAATTATTCCTTTTCTATTTGTTTACTTAACAAATAACTATTCCCTTTTCAAAATCTTATTTATTTAACAATAAATATTTCCTTTAATCTTTTCTATTTATTGAACAAATAAATATTTCTTTTATAACATTCTATTTATTTCCTATAAATAAATATTTCCATTTAATCTATTTGTAAACGTTTTACAAATATTTCCTTTTAAATTCTATTTGTAAATGTTTTACAAATATTTCTCTTTCTATTTGTTTTGCAAATATCTTCCTTTGTATTTATTTTTTACAAATATATTCCCTTTATATTTGTTTTACAAATAATTTCCTTTATATTTGTTTTACAAATATATTTCCTTTATATTTGTTTTACAAATATTTCCTACTTATTTTTCCAATAAATATCCTTATAATATCATATTTATTTCCTAAATAAATATTCCTTTTATAAAATCCTAAGATTTTACAAATAATTCCTTTTCGAAACCCTTTTGATTTTATAACTATTTCTTCTATGAAATCCTTTTTATAAAATCCTTTGATTTTATAAATATTCTATTTCAATACACAGTTTTGAAGTTTCCCTTTTTCATTCCAATATTTCTTTTGGTATTCAACAGCACCAAATAACAGGATCAGTGTCATTATAATCAATCACAGATTATACAGCACCTAATATAACACAATATATGAAAACAGTAAAATAATTGTTGAGGAATCCAATTGGATTCCTCCGACCTATTTCCCAGCATCCACAGATGTTAAACAATATCATTAACATCGATTTCATTTCAATATGAAATATTCTGTTAAACAAAATCAATATTTGATTAACGATATATATATATATATATCGTTATCTATGATTTCAACCAATACACAAGCAATTCAACCAAACAGTTAACACACAGCAATCAACAGATAATTATCAGTTCTAACAATATGTTGTAAAAATATAATTGTTCAGAGTTGGCGGGTTTTACTCACATTGGACGATCATCGTTAATAACGATAACCATCGCTTGATTCAGACGGACAATTTATTTTGCTATGAATTGTAACGAGCCCCGATTCACTCCCAGTCAGTTCCATTGTGAAGCTCTCGTCCATACGTTCCTAATGGATCTAGTTTTACCGAATTCCGATAATGTATGTATAAGTTATGGGTTTATAAATTTATATGCTATTAGATGATAAATATAATTTATAAAAATTAATAACCTTTTTGGGCCTTACATTTTAAAGTCAGCCCACCCACTGTTCTTACCGCCCCCTTTTATGACCGCACTCTTCTTCTTCCATTCCATACTCATGAAAAACTACAGCCACTTACTCCTTTTTTTTCGAAACTTTAATCTCCTTTCTCCACTTTGTTACTTCACAAGATCCTAAACCAATTTCATCACAACGCTTCTCTTCCCAAGCTCCTTACATTCACAACCATTTGGCAAAGATCGACGCCTTAACCTCCATCGCGTCGAAACGAGAAAAACCGCAACTACAGTAAAAGTTGCGACAACCCTCAAAACGGAATTCTCCAAAAAAACTCAAGTGAGCTTCATTTCACCTTCTCAACCCAAATACGGGTTCAATTTCATGAATAGATGCTTTAAAACTTTGAGAACGTCAACCCTAACTTCCCAGTAGTACAGGACATCGAACCCAAAATGTTTCGCACCCCATAAATTTCATACCAGCTTGAAGAGGATAGGCTCACGAGTTCAAATACATACATATGGTTATTTTTTAGAAATTCCCTTGAATTTAGATTGAATTTAGATTGAATTTTGAAGTTGGATTTTGTTTGCTATGAAGAGAATTGTGGTAGCGCAAATTTTTGGCTGACCAGGGAAATTATCTTTAGGGTTAGAAGAAGTGTAGAGTATTTATAGGAATAGTTTAATATATTTTTATTCGGTTATTTTATTTATATTTATGCTATCGCCATTTTCATTTGTGTTTAAAAATCCCTGTGATCACATACAATACCCAAAAATCACGAAAATGGACATGCAGCTACACTTTGACATTACAAACCCAACGAAATTGGTTTCATCGAATTCCGACTCCGTTTGCTCACACAGCAAAATTTGAAAGTCGAATATCGACTGTATTTCACATTAAAATCCCGTACGGTCGCATACTGACTCCAGAAATCGCGGAAATTGAAATCTAGCAATAATTTAATATTGCGGATCCAACAAAATTAGTTTCGTCGAATTCTGAGGTCGTTTACAAAACTAGCTATTTTTAAAGCTCTCAATAACCCTTTTAAATATATAAATATATTTAAGAACAATTAAATTTAATATTTAAAAATAAATATTATCGTGTATATTCACATACGATATCATACAGCTTCACAATATTCCTATATGAATCTCTAACTCGATATTTCAAATCCCGATATAAATCAATATTCGATTTATAATGAAATCCCTTTTTAAAATATAACAATTCCTTTATAAATTATAAAGGAATTCCACAGCGACTTTTCTAAAATTTGATTTGGACATAAATCAAAATCTACATGACGAAATCCCGATTTTTCTCTTCCATTAGAAAAAAAATACTCCACCAGCTCCACACGTTTCTTGTTTCACAGAAATCCGGCTTAAAACAGATTATGTATTTCTAGTTGAAGTTCAAATCGCGAACTGCCGCGCCATTTCCAGCTCGATTTTAATTATAATACAATTTCTACCTTCAACTGACGATTATAAATATATTCGTCAATATAATTCAATATAAACTGAATTATATATTTTATATTGTCCAATTCACACCATATCACGGATTCTGTTATTTTCAATTATTCCAAAAATATATTATTTATATTAATTAAATATAAATATTATTTAATTCGAGTTATCGATATCGTTAAATCGATATTTAATAATTAAATTAATTAATTATTCAACAGTAAAAATGCGGGTCATTACAAATCGATTGACATACAACTAACTGTTGTGATTAATGTATGTCCAATATCATCCCAATACCCGTATGGGGTTTCAATCAACAAATAGTGAATTTTATTTGTGCAGTTGGGCGATGTGCAAAATTTATCGTCCCAATCCATATCAGTCAAACGGGTGTACATAAACAAATCATCCGATTTGTTTATAAATATTTATTTTATTCTTATACACGTTAAATTTTTTATTTTTAACTATAAAATATTTTACTCCATTCCACATCACACAATCAATTTTCACAACACAATCAAACAAATAAACAAGTCGTCCATGGTCTGTGGACGACGGGTGTCGGGTGCTGCTAAGCACCGTCTGCATCCTAGTATATTTATAACTAGAAAATAAATTAAAGTGAGGAGTTCTCACCTTTGGGTTCCACTCCGCCGTTTCATTTCTGAATTTCATAACAGTCCTGGCTTGCCTGAAATTCCAACGCAATCTTCTTCACGCTGTTCATAGTAAAAATCACATTTTTACTTCAATTCTAAGAATTATATTTTTACTTCGCTAAAAATTATATTTTTAATGTCGCTACATGTACATAAAAATCATATTTTTTATAACGCTACTACATAGGTAAAAATCATTTTTTTATAATGAAGTTCATAACATAAAAATCCCACCTTTATAGCGAAGCTCATAAAAATTAGATTTTTATGCCGCTACAAACCTTATAAAAATCGCGTTTTTATCTCAATGAATTCATTACAAAAATCAATTCTTTTTAGATTTAAAAACATAACCTTTTCCTATTATAAAAATATAATCTTTTCTTCCATATGATAAAGATAATATATTTTTTCGAACTAAAAATCGTATCTTTATCTCATGACATTTCCTATAAATACCAAATTTTTATGGTGCTATCGTATAAATAAAAATCCTATTTTTATATGGAAAAAAAATCAAATTTTTACTTGCATATATGAATTAAAAATAATTATAAAACTCACATGCGGTGTTGGAGTGGCGGAGGAGGCTCGGGATGACGATGGTGATCGACATCGGCGCTCACATTGGTCGGGGCAACGGGGTTTGGAGTTTTTTAAAGTGAAAAAGGGGTATTTAGAGGAGGAGGGCCCACATGGTTGGATTAAGGCGAAGGGGGTGGCGCAGGGGTGCTGGTCAGAGGTGGTGGTGGCTTCTCAGGCGAGGGCGCGGCGTCGTTGGGTTTCAGGGGGGCTAGGGTTGCGGTTGGGCGTGGAGGGGTCTCGAAGTAGGGGAGAGCGGAGGAGAGGGGCTGAGCGCACCGATCGACACGCGGTGGCGCGACCATCGCCTGGGGCGGTGCGTTGGCATCGAGGGAGAGGGCGATCGGGATTTTGAAGGGGGGGCTGTGGTCTCTCGTTGACCACGTGATTTTACTTTAGGGGTTTGACCCCGGTCAAACCCCTATATATAATATTTTTTTTCTTTTATAAACAACTTTTTCATTCGATCTCTAAATCGAACCCAACGACTATCACCCTTAGTTAATTTCCCCCATTCCGAACACAATGGGATATGTTTCGTCACCCATTTCGGCTATTACGACCAGTTTTGCTTTAAATTAAATCATAAATCAGTATATATTTAATTTAAACGTACATTTTAATTTACCGAGGCCATGTGCAAACTCTAAAAATTACAGAAAAAATATTTTTAGCTTTGTATTGACGATACAGTCCTAACAAAACTAATTTCGTCGAATTCTGAGACCATTTGAAAAATGACCATTTTCTGGTCAATCGAAATTGACTGAAACTATCAAAACACGTTTTCTTTTGCCATGCTCACATATTGATCCCAAAAATTATGAATTTTGGAATCTAGCAATAATTCGACCTCCCGGATCCAACAAAAGTGATTATGTCGAAAACGTAGGTCGTTTGCAAAATTTCCATTTTTAAGGGCCAAAACTCCATTGCGACTATTCTGAATTTTCAACTGGGAATAACTTTTTATTCCCGCTATGAAATTTGGATTTTTTAGATTCGTTTAAAAGATATTTTCAAATAGATTCAAATATTTTGTTTTAACTAAAATCCGATTTATTTTGAATCCTGTACATTTATTTGAAATTTGAAATCGAATTTCAAACTACCGCGCCATTTTCAGTTCCTTTTAAAATTAAAATATATATTTATATTCTAACTTTGATTCGAATAAATATATACGTTCTAATTCTATTCAAAATAAATTTCTTGTCACTATTATTTAAAATAATTCATTCTAAATATTCAAAATTCACTAAAAGGGCCAAAACAAAATTTTTAAATTGGCTCATATTTTCTGGGTTGTTACACTTTGTCTCGTATGTTAGCTTTAGTTGGTTTACCATTAATTGGAAGTCGCTGAAAATTTAAATGCATTGGATCTTAAGTTGTCTCGGTAAAGTTAATCTGGCAGCCATCGATTCATACTCTTCCACGTTATTTGTTCCGAGGAATCCTATTTCATGGCGTAATATAGGCATTTCCTATTGCTACAACAAAATTGCCCTACTGCAACTAGCTATTTGAAACAGGAGACAAATGACAGTTGCAGTAAATGATATTTAGCAACAAACCTATTATAGCAGTTTGCAATTGGTGAGATTTAGCAACATGTCTTTTGTTTCTGTTGCGAAAAGCATATTTTTAGCAGCTGCGCTTCCGTCCTATTGCAAAAATATATTTTTAGCAACTATGCTTCCATGACAGTTGCAACAAACATATTATTTGCAACTGTGCTTTCAAGCCAGTTGCGAATAAATATCTTTAGCAACTGTTTTTGCCTCTTCCACTAACTGTATTTTTTTACAACTGGTGAAGTCAGTTACAAAAAACATACTATTAAAAATTAGCATCGGATTTTAATGATTAACTTTTACTAATTAATTTTAAATAGTTACCATTAAATGATTTAACTACTAGTAAATATATAATAATTAAGATTAATATTTAATAATTATTAAGTATCAAAAAAATTATTTAATAATTATTAATTAAAAATAAAATTTAAGTATTATAAAGTGATATTTATAACTGATAATTAAATAATAATAATGACTAATTAACTGATAATTAACATTTAGTAAGCATAGTTACTATTTAATACAAAAGTACGAAGTAATAAGTAATATTTAGTTATAATATAATAAGTATTAAGTAATAATAATTAATTAATATGAATTAATATTTTAATAATTTATCACGGTTAGTTGTTTATAGTGTATAAATTATATTTAACAATTATTAACTATATTTAATAATAAATAAATCTAATTAACAACAAATTATAAATAACTAATAAAATATTCATAATATTAAATAATTAATGAAATATTCAAAATAATTACTAAGTAATTAACCATTCGTAATTACATAATAATTAAGATTACAATTTAATATTATTATTAATTCATAATAAATTTTAATTACTATGAATTGATATTTATATTTAATAATATTATTCCGTAATTTACTAAAAAGGTTTACAACTTTGGACAACACAAAATCATATCAATTTATTACGGGTCAACCACTACAAATCTAAATACTTTTTAGTTGGTAGCTTTAAGTTTGCGCCCCCTTTCCGTCCAAAATTTCGTTTCCCCCTTTCTCCCTCCCAGACCCATTAATCTAACAAAAATGCTAAATGGACGGAAACAATTTATGTCAAATTGTGCGAAAGAGAGATAAATAGGTAGGACCCCCTGAATTGCGCCTGAAAAAATAGTGGGTGGAACCCATCTTTTTCTCTCTATTTCGCAGATTTTGACAAAAAAGCTTCGGTCTACGTAGCATTGTTCTTAATCTAAATCCCCTGAAATTTCTAGGGCAAATTCTATTCGAACCTCCTAAAATGCTGAGTTTCCCCCCACTTAAACCAAAAATCGTGATGACGAAATTACCCTTTTGCTTACTTTTTTTTATAGCTTCAGCCTCCCTCGTACTGCCAGTGCGAGGTTCCTTAGCGTACCACGTAGAGCTACTGCGTGGTATGTTAACGAACCTCGCACTGACGGTGTGAGGTTCCTTATATTACCACGTAGTATTGCTACGTGGTACGCTAAGAAACCTCGTACTGACAGTGTGAGGGAGGGTAAATTTGTCTTTTTTTTAAAACACGGGGGGCAACTCAGTAGAAGGGGGAGACTTGTGTTTTTTCTCAATTTGTGGGGGGGGGGGGCAACTCAGCATTTTAAGAGGTTCGAATAGAATTTGCCAATTTCTAGATCTCCTTCACTTTGTTTTCTATTAGCCTTCATTTTGTTCAGATCTCGTTTTATTTTTTTTCCCGTGGACGTTCCCACAATGATTCACCTACCACCCATCCACGTGTCCATCTAACCTACTCACCCTCCCCAATTCCTCCCCTTGCCATACCCATCTCTTCCCAGCTGATCTCCTTGACGTCGAGGCCGTCGCCCCTGCAGCCGAAGGGTGAACAAGATGGGTATTCCACATCGTGAGCCCGTGTACGCTGGAGAAGGTCGGGGAGAATGAGGTGGTCGGTCCCACTGTGTATGAGACTATTAACATGTTGGAAGCGGCGAGGATGTACAAGGACAAAAGGGTGGTTGTGACTTCCTCAATTTCAACCTTGGTTCCCAACTTGAAGTGGAAAGGGGTTGTCGATGAGCGGTGCTAGACTGATCTCGATTATTGCATTCAGAAAAAGGTCCGCTTTTTTTGCTCTCATTGATTTCGCTGTTTTATTAAACTTATCACCTAGTTCTGGATGCAACTGGGATTTGTATTTCCTTGCTTTTAAAAGCAACTGTGCCATTAATGCATAAAATAAAATGATTATTAGACAAAGAATCTATGCAAATAATGTTTCATTTGCAAGTAATTCTGCTCCCCTTCTTATCCTGTAGTCGCAGTTCAATTTATTTAATTATAATAATGTTTCATTGCTTGTAATAGGTGTCCCTCTTCAAATTTATTTATTTATTTTGCCATGTATTTTCCTTGTAAAGTAAAGGAACATTGTTTCGAAATTAGACCAGGTTATTACAGTCATATTCTGTACGTTGCTAATGATACCGTTTATACTACCAATTGCTTTACTAGATGTTTTTTTCCAATGACTATTTGAAATTTATTTGGGAAGGATCCTCTTATCCTGGCAAACAAAATTGCGCTTTACTTGATTTGTTCTTGATCGATTATCATTATGTTGGAAAAACTGAAGTTGCAATGCCTTTCTTTATTCATGGAGTTAGTTTAGCATATGCTTGTGCCGTGATCTGAGATGACAATGACTCAGGATTCCCTTATTATGAGCATGCTAGGGTCACTAATGAAAAAAAGGAAGGAACTTTGTATCATTATCGTCTACCTGTAAATGCCAATCTGCATTGCAACGTTGTTTGAGTGGCCTTACGTGCAACCCTTTGGAATATTTTGAGTCCTCGCGGTACTTTTAAGTAACCCCAATATATGTTTAACATGTTCACTTTTGAAGATGTTGAGAAAATATGGGCTATGGAGACTGTTGGGAAACAATGGCTGAGTCGCGGACCAGGTCGCTCTCTTGAAGACGATTCGGCGATCTGGTCGGTGGTGCAAAACCAGTTCGTACTCTCGCCGCCGCCTCTAGGATAAAACAGCCTCGTAGAACGGTAACTGATTTGCTTGCACAACAAATCAGTGCAGATTTGCACTTTCGAAATAAATAACTGCTCGAAAATTTCTGTAAGAATATTTTAATGGCGGAGAAGAAATAGGCGGAGAAGAGAAAAAATATTTTTTTCTGTACTAATCTCGTCTACAACTGAAGATATTATATAGACGGGGATTAGGGTTAATCGAAAATACTGGGCAGTAGGAGAAAATAGGATCTGCTGAAATACCGGGTCAAAAAGTTTACCGCTTCATGATAAAGTCGGCTCAGATTTTTTTCTTCATAAAAACGGTTTGAAAAAGTCAAGGTTTTCTGGTCCAAAAATATAAGTGTCTACACCACATAGCCCAAGCCCGAACCGGGCCGGGCCGAGCCGGGTCGGTCGGTCGCGCGCATGTGTGGTGGTCATGATGCATGGTCTCCCTCCACGCAACAAAGCATGCATTGGGAGCCCAAGGCCCCAACATGACTTCTTAGAAACAAGTATAAATACTTGCATCTTTCTTATAATCCCATGACGTGGGACTATTCACATATAGGAGCCATCATACACTTATTTCTATATTTTAAATAATTCACATAAATTTCCAACAATCCCCCACTTGAATTTTTTAAAATATTATCGAGCAGTTTCTAAAAACATAAGACTGCGCATAAACAAAGGTGTCATCCGACTTGAACCTTTGCATAGTGAGTAAGATTCAGTTTTTACTAGAGTGACACGTAGTCTTGAACTCTATTCCTGACATCAAACCACACACAACCTTTTCTATAGTGCAATCAAATAAGCCCGTGCGTTTATGGCCATGCACGTCTATCCCAGTTTAGTGAACGCTCTAGAAGTTCTGCCCAAAACTCCATAGGAAACGGCCACATTTCCACATTCACACAGGTGAGTCTATCAAGAGTACTCCTAAAGGTAGGTACTCCACTCCAAATAGAGTATAGATCTCATTAAGAGTTTCTATTAACTCATCCTCTAATCACTTCAGGAATACATGCTTCTTAGTTTATTAAATAGCATGTTCTTACCCATTGAACCTATTTCTTGGGATCTCCAGTCATTTAGGTCGGGTTACCATTGTGCGTGATTCCACAATCTCATGGCAATAGTCCCATTCTTTTAGAATTATTAAGGACTTTCTTTCTGGTCAGTCCTTTCGTCAAAGGATCTGCCAAATTATCATCACTTCATATGTGATGTCCTCTAACAATACTGTGCATACGACTATCATTTCTTACCGTTGTATTATCGGTTCTGTTTTTCTTTCGACAATCGTCAGATCTTTCATCACTATATATGTGATGTTCTTTTACAGTATTGTGCTTACGACGTCGTTTCCTACCGTTGTTATAACGGTTCTATACTTTTTGTAATAGCCGCGGAACTATCACAATCGATTACACCACTGGTGTCTATCTTTCCCATATAGGGATCTCAACTAGCAGATTTCTTTAATTCTCTGCTTCTTCACTAGCTGTGGCTAGTGCTCTTATCTCAGTCACTATAGTATACTGAGTCAAGATATTCTGTTTCTTAGATTTCCAAGAAACAGTTCTTCCAGCAATGCTAAATATATAGCCACTGGTCGCAATAGAATCATCAGATAAAATATTCCAGTCAGCATCGGAATATCCTTCAAGTACAGCTTGAAACTTTTCATAATGTAATCCAAGGTTCATGGTTCGTTTAAGGTATCTCATGACCCTTTCAATAGCATGTCAGTGCTCTATACTGGGTCTACTGGTAAATCTGCATAATAATCCCACGACATAGTCAATGTCGGGTCTAGTACATTCAGTGGCATACCGAAGGCTGCCAATGATGCTCGCAAAATCAGACTGTCTTACACCTTTATCAGTGTTCTTAAATAACTTTACACTGAGACCATATGGTGTATATGCAGGTTTACAGTCAAAATAATTGTATTTCTTTAGAGTATTCTCATTTTAATGAGATTGATCCAAAGAAAATCTCCTTTTACCCAGTAATCTTAATACCAAGAATTACACTCACCTCACCTAGATCTTTTCATATCAAAAATTGGCATTTAATAAGGATTTGACTGAGTTTATGGCATGAATGTTTGACCCAAAGATGAGTAGGTCATCTACATAAAGGCATATAATAGTGCAAATGTCATTCTCAGATTTGTAATAAATGCATTTGTCACTTTCATTAACTTTAAAACCATGTGAAATGATTCAAGTTATCAAATTTTTTTATGTCATTGTTATGTGCTTGTTTTAAACCATATAATGGTTTATCTAATTTGCATACTTTATGTTCTTGACTATGTACTACGAATCCTTCAAGCTGGTCCATATGAATTTCTTCTTCTAATTCACCGTTCAAAAATGCGGTTTTAACATCCATTTGGTGTATTAATAAATTATGAATGGAAGCAAGTGAGATTAATACCCGGATGGATGTTATTCTAGTTACAGATGAAAAAGTGTCGAAGAAATCTATATTTTCTTTTTCTCTAAAACCTTTAGCTACTAGTCGTGCTTTGTATTTATCAATAGTACCATCAGGTTTTAGCTTTCTTTTTAAGCACTCATTTACAACCTATAGATTTACAACCAGAGGGTAAATATGTCAAATGCCAAGTCTTATTGGATTTCAAAGAATCCATCTCACTATTTATAGCCTCTCGCCAAAAAATCGGCATCTAAAGAAGATAAGGCCTCTTGGAGGTTTAAGGGATCCTCCTCTATAGTAAAAGCACAAAATATGAACCAAAATCTTTTACGGTTCTTGCTCTTTTACTTCTTCTAGGTTCAGTTTCAGAACTTTTATTAAGTTCTGTTCTAATAGGCATACTTGATGTGCCCCCACTATTCCTTAATTTAAAAGGAAATTTCGTTTCATAAAAATTGACATCATTTGATTCAAACTATATTATGTGAATTTAGATCATAAATTCTGTATGCTTTGCTATTAACATCATAGCCTATAAATACACATTCGTATCCTCTATTTGCCAATTTTATTCTCTTAGGGTCTGAAATGCGAACATATGATAGACAACCCCAAGTTCTAATGTATGACACATCGGATTTATAATTCTTTAAAAATTTCATAAGGTGAAATTTTATTCTTAGATTTGAGGATTCTATTCAGAACATAACATATAGTCTATAAAATATTCCCCACTAATGTTTTGCTGCACCAAAATTTAATAAAATGACAATTACTAATTCGATAAAGGTCCTATATTTTTTTAAGCTTTACCTTCCATTTCAGGTGAAAATGGTGCAGTTCTCTTATGTACAATATATCACATAAAAAAATCCAGAATAGAATTTGATTCATATTCTGTTCCTCTATCACTATGTAGTCTCTTAATTTTCCTATTTGCTTGATTTCAATTTTGAATGTTTCAAACATATCAAATGCATCACATCTTTAAGAATCAATGTCTTTCCAATCATATGTTTTATTTTCATATTACCAGTCTCTACAGCTTAAGTGTTGCGAGAATCTCACAACATACTTTCTGATCGTTAGCAACCGTGTATATTGTGAATATATCACGATCATAGCAAACATGGCGAGAAACACCAATGTATGCCCACCAACCCTCTGATTCACCAACAAGGTGAACCTCGGTAATCATAACCATTAGAGGCTCTCAGTCAGGTTTGCCTGCGGTACAGGGTCTGGCCTGTTCCGACACTTTCGTGACATATGATCTGGTTTTCTACAGTTGTAATATAGAATAACTGTCCAGAATCATTCATTTGGGTTGATTGTTGCTGTCATTTATGGTTTCCTTGCGGATTCCATTCTGTTATTTACTGGTTGGTTGTTGATGCTTACTATTTTTTAGAGATGTTCATATGTTTGAGAATTTATATTTTCTCATAGGAAAATATTCATAAACTCAGAGACTAACATAAATTATCCACATGTATGCAACAAAGGTGTTCTATATTCTATCTTTTCACTTGTATGCATATAAACTATGTCAATTTATTTGATGCAAAAAAAAACATATTCATCCAATTAATGTCAATTCTTAAGGACATTATCAAATAACATACACATTCTATTAATGTCAAAATTTTTAGTGATATTTCCCAATATTATATGTGTTCTATTAATGTCAATTTTAATGACATTTCCATATAATCATATGCATTTCAAATGTATTGACCAATTATTTATTTTGGCCACTTCTTATCTTCCCTAAAAATATATATAAATAAATCGAGAGATTTATGCATCATAATACAGTCTGAACATCACAATTCATGCATTTCTACTTGCTCAACCTCGTGGTCATCACTTGAGTGTGCAATTACATTTAACCATGTATATGTGCTTCGGCATTCACAACCAATTTAATCAGCATTGACAAAGCACATTACTGTATAAGTTATCATACTTCAAATGTCACATGGAGCAAAAGAAACGATAAAATATTAAAACCATACCAGACATTAAGTTGCAAGTAGGAAACAAGTTCTGAAGCTTTACTTCTCTTTATGACCGCGCATCAGCTCTCTCAACTCAACTATCTCATCTTCACCGTACATGTATTTCTTCAGATCCAGGGTATACCCGAAAGCTCAATCAGGCCAAATTATTAGATCTAGGATCTTTAGTGAATATCGAGAGTGGTAGCTGCGGTCTGGTATGTAGAGATAAACATAGAAATGAATACAGCAAACCCTAGACGGGTATCAGAAATGAGCGAGGTAGAAGATGTTTGGTCGCCGAATGTAAATGGGGCAGTCGAAGCCATTGTTTCACGGATCGTCTTCAAATTGTTGGGAAACAATGGCTGAGTCGCGGACCAGGTCGCTCTCTTGAAGACGATTCGGCGATCTGGTCGGTGGTGCAAAACCAGTTCGTACTCTCGCCGCCGCCTCTAGGATAAAACAACCTCGTAGAACGGTAACTGATTTGCTTGCACAACAAATCAGTGCAGATTTGCACTTTCGAAATAAATAACTGCTCAAAAATTTCTGTAAGAATATTTTAATGGCGGAGAAGAAATAGGCGGAGAAGAAAAAAATATTTTTTTTCTGTACTAATCTCGTCTACAACTGAAGATATTATATAGACGGGGATTAGGGTTAATCGAAAATACTAGGCAGTAGGAGAAAATAGGATCTGCTGAAATACCGGGTCAAAAGTTTACCGCTTCATGATAAAGTCGGCTCAAATTTTTTCTTCATAAAAACGGTTTGAAAAAGTCAAGGTTTTCTGGTCCAAAAATATAAGTGTCTACACCACATAGCCCAAGCCCAAGCCCGAACCGGGCCGGGCCGAGCCGGGTCGGTCGGTCAATCGCGCGCATGTGTGGTGGTCATGATGCATGGTCTCCCTCCTCACAACAAAGCATGCATTGGGAGCCCAATGCCCCAACATGACTTCTTAGAAACAAGTATAAATACTTGCATCTTTCTTATAATCCCATGATGTTGGACTATTCACATATAGGAGCCATCATACACTTATTTCTATATTTTAAATAATTCACATAAATTTCCAACAGAGACAATGACAGCGCAGTTCTACTGTTCACGTAGTCAAGCTATGTCGTTCTACTATATAATCGCTCAAGTGTAGCCATTTTGTCTTAGATTGTGTTTTGTTTTGTCATCTATATAATCACTTGGTGAAATTATCATGCCTTACTTGGTCCTTTGCATTGCAATTACGAACAATTTCTTGTAACTATTTCAAATTTATGTTTATTAACATAGTATAAAATTGATTAAGAAACAAGTGCTGATCTAATGTTCTTATGGGTTGTCTTAAGCATAGTATTTTGTTTTGGATTTGGTTCCTGTTTTTTGGAGATAGTTTTTATGTTTGTGTCAAATGTTATGCCTATAGGCTAATGTTTGCCCAAAAATTGTATAAATTTTCAAATGCTCTTTGCGAGGTTAAATGTGTGAGGATTGAGAGCGAACTCGAAGCCAAATGTGACAAGCTAAAGTTAGTTAAATATTTTTGAGCGTCATTGTAAATGGGGATAGAGCTTAAGTATAAGTTTAGAATGAAAAAAAATGCTTTGAGTTGGCAGACCAATCTATGGTCTTTGTTAAGTTCACTAACTGCTTGGAATCAGAGTTAGAAAAGGAAGATGGAGGAAATTATTATGCCATGTCAGTTCAAAGAGTCATAAAATCCATAAATGAAATATGGAAGATCAGGTCACCATTACAGTTTATCAACTGATCATATGATATATTAGTACAAAGTGATACAACTATAATGACTCGCAAATTCAAATATATTTTTAATTATGGTTTAACTAAAATTTAACTTAAAATTTGAATTGACGACTAAATATTTGTTAGAGATAATTTCAAATTCATATTCCTATTATTCATTGCATTAATTAGGATTCATATTCCTATTATTCATTGCATTAATTAAAAGTTATTTTGATTTGTATTAATTGTATTAATAATTGTATTAATGTATAGATTCAAATTCAAATATGCTCTAGAAGTTGTCCATCTATAAATATGTAATATTATGTAATCAAGGAAAGGAATAAAAATTTATTCCCTGTTATCACATGGTATCAGAGCACCATTAAATAAATTACACTCTTGTATTTCTCAATCTCTTATCATGGCTAATGATAACAATCCTTCTAATGTTTCTATCAGAGTTGATCCTTATGCTATCCATCACTCTGATAGTCCCTCTACTGTTCTTGTCACACCTCTCTTAACTAGTGATAATTATGGCTCTTGGAGTCGTGCCATTACAATGGCTTTATGAGCCAGGAACAAATTTGGTTTTGTCGACGGTTCCTTACCGATCCCATCGGTGGAAACCAACGTTGTCAATTGGCACCGCTGCAACGATCTTGTTGGCTGCTGGATACTCAATTCCGTATCTCTGGAAACATGTGATAACAGGGAATAAAATTGTATTCCTTTCCTTGATTACATAATTACATAATATTACATATTTATAGATGGACAACATCTAGAGCATATTTGAACTTGAATCTATACATTAATACAATTAATACAAATCAAAATAACTCCTAATTAATGCAATGAATAATAGGAATATGAATCCTAATTAATGCAATGAATAATAGGAATATGAATTTGAAATTATCTCTAACAATATTAATTAAACCTGATATAATAATTTCTTAGTGTATGCTAGATACATACATGTTTATATTTAAGTTTAAAAACCAGCCCAAGAGATGATGTTAGGACTGTGTAAACTCCTGCTATTGATATATGGAGCATAGTTTGCATATTTGCTGCGATATAAACGGGTAGACCTTTATTTCTTGGAAAAAATGCGGTTCACCACTTGGATTTGATGGCAGATCTTGGAACACCATCATTAGACACTATATCTCAAGTATGCAAGAGTGATTTACATTTCTATTCTTATCCTCTCTTTCAATGTCATTACATATGAATATTTATATATCTTACTGCCTGTTGTTCCATGCTGGTTTGCAATGAGAAGGCAAGAAGATATTTGTATCATTGAAATGCACAGTGTACGTGATCTCATCATTGTTCTAGTCTTAGCAAAGGTCGCAATTTACTTAAACAATATGGTGTTTTGGTTGTTATATTAGGTTGCTCAATGATTGACATAGAAATGTGTTTATTTTATGCTCTTATATCTTATCTTTTGTATATAAATAAATATTACTTGGGTATTGTTTTGTTACTTTTACAGATATTCCAACCCAGCCCGCATGCAACCAGAAAAGTAGCGAAATAGAGATGAAATTGATACATATTTACATTTTGAAGAATTGTAGATGAAGATATCACATCTAGTTGCTGTTGGACAAGAAAAGGATTGATAAAAAGGCTTTGAACATCACAAATCAATGAAGAAATGTCAAGGAAGCAAGAGGAAAAGGAGAAAAGGCCCAAAGTTGCTTTATTTATCTAAGGCCCATTTATGTTTCTCATTGTAAACTAATTAGTGGTGTAATGACCAGGCCCATTTACCATTAGGGTTAGGGTTAGGGTTTGGCTATCTACCCTATATATACCCTTGTAGCCACCATCTCATTTCTTATTCCATTGTTCTAATAAAAGTTCTTCTTTCTCTTTTATTTTCTGCATTTTTTTGTTTTCTTAGCAACTAGTGTTGTCTATACGATTAGATTCGGTAGAACACTATTTGTATTTTGAACTTATTTGCATTAGTGATTTACCGTCTGATTAGATTCAGCGGAAATCCTAATTTTAATTCTTGTTTGTTATTTCAATTTCTGCAATTTCAATTTTTGCTTTTACTATTTTCTTAGGTCAAATTGGATTTGATTAGATTCAAATCTAATTCATAGTTTTATTTCTTTTCCATTGAAATTGTGATCTGATCGTCGGTTCAGTTAGATCTGTTCTGAATCAAATTACAGTTTTAATTTTGTTTTGTTTTATTTTCAAAATCAACCTCCAAAGTTCGTCTAACACGCCCACGAAATATATAAATAATAAAATTTAACTTTCCTCCCTGTGTTCGACCTGTATGCTACACACCTGTATGCTTGCAGAATTTATTACAAATGTCGCGCTTTTCTAATTTATAGACTAGCGTCGATCAAGTTTTTGGCGCCGTTGCCGGGGAGGTAACGATTGAATTTTATTGTTTATTTAATTTCTGATTCGTGTTAGTTTTTGTTTTATTTTTTATTTTTATTTTGTTTTCTTGTGTATAGATAAAAAAAATCTCTTTTAGCTGATTTGGTATTGATAACTGATGCCATAATCTTCTAAAAAAAAAAAAAAAACTTTCCACTTTTCTTTTGATTTCTTTCCCGTTTCTGAATTCCTTTCAATTCTCACATTCCTCTTCTACAAAAGTTTCACTAAAAAAAAAAAAAAAATCCTCCTCTGATTTCCTTCTGTGCACCTTCTTCCTAACTTGGACATACCCCAACATCCTCACCATAACCGCAATCCTACTGCCGCCTGAACCACAGATCACACACCGTTCATACCCACTGTAAATTCAGCACAAACTACCATCCTTCAAATCATAAATCCACATCGCAACTACCCAATTCGCAGTCAACTTCACATCCACCCAAACTCATACTGTCAGTCACCACCGCAAACCATACTCCTCATCCACCTTCACCATAACATCCGATCAACTTCCATCAGCCTTCACAAAACCCCTGACCACCGTTAGACTTCACAAACCACCACATCTCAAGTTCCATTTCTCCGTTCACAATCCCACAGGCCACTTCTCCTTCTCACCGCCTTAATTCACGCAACAACTTCCTGAGAAACCCGTTCACTCCAAACTGCAACCATCAACCGAGTTTCAACGCAAGCAAATTTCCAGCAAAGTCACCAACTCCCTCAGCCGATCCGAAACACAGATCGAACTACTTTCCACCAAAAACAGTCCCTTCTCTCCGTCCAGACTTCAAGCCATCCTCATCAAACCAAACCGTTGCCCAATTCGAACAACAATCGAATTCGCAGACCTCGGTTCAACAAAATCAAGCAACCGAAATCCAAAATCACCCTCGCAATTCGAACAACCCCACCGATCGAACCCCAAATCATCCAATTCGATTTCGTTGGACTCGGTTTTGAATTTTCTGAAAAATATTGGCGTGATTTCTTAATTGTTTTGAGACAAGTTCGATTTTTTGTTACCAAGAAAAAGGGACTCGAATTTGATTTTTTTGGTTTATTAGAAGCTTTGTGGGGGCGTGTTGATCTTTTCCTTCTTGTCTTCTTGGTATTATGGTATATTGACGTCGCTAGAAATGTATAGTTGGGTCCTTTAATCTTGTGGCCTCAAAATGACCTTATTGTTTAGCTTGAGTGGGGCCAGATTATATGAGCTTGAGCTTGAACTAAAGTTCATTTGATAATTTGCTTGATCTCATTCGTTTCTGTTGTGGAGGTGCACGGCCTTTATTGCTTGGAATCGTGTTTAGAGTTGGAGTCTTTATTTCTATTTTTAGTTTTTGGTTTTTGTTAGGTTTAATTTTTATTTTAGCTGGGTTAGTCTTTTATTTAGTTTTCATTTCAATTGTTATTTGTTTCCATTTCTTCTTTTTTTTTTTAAAAAAAAAAGGAAAAAAAAAAGAAGGAAAAAAAAGGGACTTCAATCAAATACCAAAGCGTGAAAAGAATTCAAGCAACAAACGGAGAATTCAGAAGTCAAGCAAAGTGCAAACAGCAGATTTCAATCATTGATACTACTCAGTTCTTCTGGACGGACTGCCATACCCCACTGTAAATTTCTTTTAACTCTACAGGTGCTCTGCTGCAAAAAGAAAAATATATAGACAATTGTTGTAAAAAAAAATTCTACAGGGGCAGCGGCTTTGAATGTACAATTTTTAATTTCGGCAATTATTTTGTGTGATTGCTGTTCTCTCTGCATCTTTTATTCATTCTGTTAAGGGCAATACCCCAATTCACATAAGGTGAGGGATTTCATCACTCTTTCCTTAGCCCACAAATTGCATTTCATCGTAGAATTTGACTAATAATAACGGTTAGACATTGGACTTAAGGGAGTCACGGGCTCATCTAGGGCTTAATTATATTGTGATAGTTGATTCATTTGGAACGAATTATTTCTTGGTGTCTAGACTACGGCAGAGAAATAACCGTTTATAAATATTACGGTGATTCGTAAATATTATATCGGTTGTTACTCTGAAGGTACTTAAACCTTCGGCTGCATTGCTAGGGTGATTCCTGGTGCACCGATAACTCCTGTCCGTTAACTGGCTGAGAAATCTTTTGATCTAAGTAATCAAACGTGTCACTTTATAATTTTGGGTTAAGAGCCAATAAGGACAGAAAACTTCATTATAGCTAATTTTTGTGCTTGCATTTAACAACAATGAGTGAAAAAAGTGTTAGGCAACAAAATTCTCCTAGGGGTTCTCGAATCAACCAGAATTTTCCACCCGAATTGGATCAAAATCGAGTGAATCAAAACTTTCCAAACTTTGGGGATCAAAATCAAATAAATCAAAAATTTCAAAATCTCAATATTCAAATGGATAGACCCTTGTCTCTTCGTGATCGATGTTATCCGACTAGGACCGTTCAACCATCTGTCATTGTGTTCCCACCAGCTGAAGGGAACAATTTTGAGCTAAAACATTCTTTTATCCAAGGGGTACCAAAATTTACTGGATCTGAAAATGCTTATGAATTTCTAAGTGAGTTTGAGTTGTATGCCTCCACAACAAAAATGCAACAACTATCTAACGAATCGATCAAGCTAAGGCTAATTCCATTTGCACTACTTGAAAGCGCTAAAAGATGGCTAAATTCTCTTCTACGACATTCCATAAGAAGTTGGGATGAATTTGTCACAGCATTCTTGAAAAAGTTTTTCCCTTTTCATAAAACTCTAAAAATCCGAACCGAGATAAATCAATTTTGTCAAAATGAGGGGGAGACTTTTTCAAAATACTTTGAGAGATTCAACCAGCTATTATATAGTTGCCCTCATCATGGAATTCTAAAAGATCACTTATGTCAAATCGCATATGAAGGGCTAAACTATCAGACTAGAACTCAACTAGAATCAATGTGTGGAGGAGACTTTATGTCTAAAACAACCGATGAAGCTTGGCGGTTTTTAGAAGATTATTCTGAAAAGGACATGCAGTGGGAATCGATTCGTGTACCCATTCGTACTTCTACTAGAGGAGTGCATGTCGTGGACCCAAGTCAAATTCCCTTAGAAAATCAAACTCCTCAAGCCGGAGAAGGGTTACCCCACTATTACTCTCAGGACCAAGCCAATGCCATAGCTCAAAATAATCCTTATTCTTCCACGTACAACCCTGGTTGGAGGAACCACCCAAATTTTTCCTGGTCGAACCCTAATAATTCGGCTAACCCATCTCACATGCAACCCTTTATTCCCAATCCGAATTACCAAGGTCCACCCCCCAATTCTCAAACCTCTCAAGCTACACCTCAATCCAAACAACCTTATAGGCACCCCAATTTTCAATCATCAAACCAATCATCTCAATCTTCTCAACCGTCACCAGACATTGTGCGTTTAGAAAAACAAATGGAACAAATGATGAATATGATAAAGGAACTAGCGAAAAATAACGAGAAAGGAAAGTTGCCTAGTCAACCTGAGGTGAATCCAAAATATAACTCTCGTACTGTAAATTCTTGTGAGGACGAAAACCATAATCCAGTCAACGCTATTACAACCCTTCGATCTGGAAAGAGGATTGATAATAACGTGGGCAACCCTGGCGAATCTTCTAACTCGACCCCAATCCCTAATCTTGATGATCATCCATTGGCTTCGAATGCCAATTCTTCTGAACCTCAAAGTCCCTTAAATTTTGGCAATCCCAACAGTTCTTCTCCTTGTGTTGGCAAACCCGACCCACCTTTGAAAACCAACGTTGGCAATCCCAACATTTCATCTTCTACACCCCTACCACCTTCTTCTTCGAATGATGAAACTCATCCCAGAATCGAAAAACCAGTAGCTCCTTTTCCTCATAGACTCAATAATAAGAAGAAAGCTGCAAATTTCGATAAAATCTTGGAAATTTTCAAACAAGTCCGTGTGAACATTCCTCTTTTAGACACCATTGAACAAATCCCTCAATATGCCAAATGTCTTAAGGAATTGTGTACACAAAAACGTGCGACCAATGTCCCAAGAACCGCCTTTCTAACTGCGAATACAAGCTCTGTTCTTTCGAATCTTGCCCCAGTCAAGTATAAAGACCCTGGCTGCTCTACGATTGATTGTAAAATAGGAAACACCCACATCTCTCGTGCTCTACTCGACCTTGGTGCCAGTGTCAACCTTCTCCCTTATACTGTCTATCGTCAACTTGGACTAGGGGAGATTAAACCAACAAACATCACACTTCAACTAGCCGATCGATCTGTCAAAAAGCCATTGGGAATTATCGAAGACGTCTTGATACAGATCGAACAGTTTTACTTCCCTGTCGATTTTATAGTTCTAGAAACAGAGCCTGTCTCAAATCCCAACGTTCAAATACCATTGATCTTAGGACGCCCTTTCTTAGCAACCTCTAATGCTGTCATTAATTGTAGGAATGGTCAACTTCGACTCTCCTTCGGGCACCTAACCATCGAGCTAAACATCTTTAATCTCAACAAACAACCTAGGGATTTTGAGATCGATGAAATTGACATGATTCAAACCACAGTTGATGAAACCTCTAGTGACACTTCTGAAGCCCTGAAAATGTGTCTTGACCATTTCGACTCTGATTTCGATGAACTCGAATACATTTCTGAACTCAACAAAATTCTTGACTCCGACACTTCGTCATCTGAATCTAACCAAGGAATGTTGACCAATGTTGATACACAAGAACTTCCTAAGTTTGACCTCAAACCCTTGCCACCAGACCTTAAGTATGCCTACCTAGACTCCTCAGAAACTTTCCCCGTAATCTTGGCCTCTGATCTTACCGAAGACCAAGAAGAAAAAGTTTTGGAAACTTTACGGGAAAATAAGGACGCCTTGGGGTGGGAAATTAGCGATATAAAAGGAATTAGCCCATCAATTGTGGAACATCGCATACATTTAGTTGATGAGGCTAAACCCACCCGTGAGGCTCAAAGGCGATTAAACCCGAACATGAGAGAAGTGGTCAAGGAGGAGATAATCAAATGTCTAGACAATAACATCATCTATCCCATCTCTGACAGTACTTGGGTTAGTCCAGTACAAGTTGTACCAAAGAAATCGGGAGTCACAGTGATCAAAAACGACAGTAATGAACTCGTCCCAACAAAAATCAAAACCAAATGGCGTGTGTGCATCGACTATCGAAAGCTTAACTCAGCCACACGAAAAGACCATTTTCCCTTGCCTTTTATTGACCAAATGCTCGAACGCTTAGCGGGACATGAGTACTACTGTTTTCTCGATGGATACTCTGGCTATAACCAAATTCCTGTTGCTTTAGAAGATCAACATAAGACCACCTTTACTTGTCCCTTTGGAACCTTTGCTTATCGTCGCATGCCTTCCGGTCTTTGTAATGCCCCCGCGACGTTCCAAAGGTGTATGATGAGTATTTTCTCTGATATGGTGGAAGAATTCTTGGAAATATTCATGGACGATTTTTCAGTATATGGATCATCTTTTTCCCAATGTCTCACTCATCTAGAACTCGTCCTTAAGCGTTGTAAGGAGAAATCACTCGTGCTTAATTGGGAGAAATGCCACTTTATGGTGAAAAGGGGGATAGTTCTAGGTCATGTCGTCTCCAAAGATGGCCTAGAAGTCGATAAATCCAAAATCGATTTGATTGCTAATTTACCTCCTCCTAAGTCTGTCAAGGATGTTCGTTCATTTCTTGGCCATGCAGGATTCTATAGAAGATTCATTAAGGATTTCTCAAAAATTTCAAAACCTCTCTCGAATTTACTTGCCAAAGACGTAAAGTTTGAATTTTCCAATGATTGCAAAACATCTTTTGAAACTCTTAAATCACTCTTGACCACAACTCCCATCATTCAACCTCCTGATTGGACTCAACCCTTTGAACTTATGTGCGACGCTTCTGATTTTGCTATTGGAGCCATCCTGGGTCAGCGTATCGATAAACTTCCTCGAGTCATTTATTACGCTAGCAAAACCTTAAACGAGGCCCAATTGAATTACTCGACTACTGAAAAGGAATTTTTGGCAGTTGTCTTCGCTCTTGAGAAATTCAGACCATATCTCATAGGATCCAAAGTCATAGTTTACACTGACCATGCTGCCCTACGATATTTGCTTTCTAAAAAGGATGCCAAGACCCGCTTGATTCGTTGGATCCTTCTTCTTCAAGAATTCGATATAGAAATACGAGATAAAAAGGGTTCTGAAAATGTCGTAGCTGATCATCTCTCTCGAATTGTGCACGAAAATGATAACGACACTCAAATCGATGACTATTTTCCTGATGAACAACTCCTTTCGATCTCTAACACCCCTTGGTACGCTGACATTGTGAATTATCTTGTCACCCAACAAATGCCCGCTGAATGGTCGAAACAAGATAACAAAAATTTCTCTCAAAAGTGCGAAACTTCTATTGGGATGACCCATATCTTTTCAAATACTGTCCAGACCAAATCATTCGAAGGTGTGTGCCCGATCATGAACACCAAAGTATTCTCTCTTTCTCACATGACCATGCTTGTGGCGGTCATTTTGGAGCAAGAAAAACTGCTGCAAAAGTTTTGCAAAGCGGTTTTTATTGGCCCACACTCTTCCGTGACGCTTTCGAATTTTGCTCTAAATGTGAGCGATGTCAAAGAACGGGTCGAATCTCTAAGCGAAACATGATGCCTCTCAACCCCATTTTAGTGATTGAGTTATTCGATGTTTGGGGCATCGATTTCATGGGACCATTCCCTAATTCATTTGGGAATCTTTACATCTTACTTGCGGTAGATTATGTCTCAAAATGGGTTGAAGCCATTCCGACCAAAACCAACGACAACAAGGTTGTTGTCAAATTCCTCAAAGAAAACATCTTTTCACGCTTTGGTACACCTCGAGCTATCATTAGCGATAATGGCACTCATTTCTGTAATCGTGCTTTTGAGTCCTTGCTCAAGAAATACTCAATCACACACAAGCTGTCAACACCTTACCATCCACAAACTAGTGGACAAGTAGAAGTTTCCAATAGACAAATCAAACAAATTCTTGAGAAAACCGTGAATTCCAATAGAAAAGATTGGTCCGTAAAACTGATTGATGCACTTTGGGCTTTTCGCACTGCTTATAAAACCAATCTAGGGATGTCACCATATCGATTAGTCTTTGGAAAAGCCTGTCACTTACCTCTTGAATTAGAGCATCGCGCTCTTTGGGCCATAAAATTTTTGAACTTTGACTTAGAAAAAGCCGGCTCACATAGGAAGTTACAAATTTCGGAATTAGAGAAATTAAGAAACGAGGCGTATGAAAATGCGAAAATCTACAAAGAAAGAACCAAAGCCCAACACGACAAAAACATACTTCGTAAGGAATTCAACATAGGTCAAAAAGTTCTTTTATACGACTCTAGACTTCACTTGTTTCCAGGAAAACTCAGATCTCGATGGACTGGACCTTATGTCGTGAAAACAATATATCCTCATGGAGCGGTTGAAATTGAAAATCCTAGGGATGGAAAAGTCTTCAAAGTAAATGGTCAACGACTGAAACCATTTTTGGAATTCGAGCAATATGACGAAGATGACTCTATCGATCTGCATGATCATCCACCATGAAATCAGGTGGTACACGTTCTTTTTCTTGTATTTTTCTTTTTCAATTTTTTTTTATTTTTGTTTTTCTGCCTTAGACAGTTGGGACACTGTCTCAATCAAGTGTGGGGGAGAGTCTGCATTTCACTCATTTTCATTTTTTTTTCGTTTTTTTTTCTTTCTTTTCATTTTCAGCCATTTAAATAGGACCATCATACATTTTAGACTGTAGTAACATGCCATTTTTTTTTGAAATATGACTCATTTTCAAGTGATACAACAAAATAAGTTTACAATTTTTAGCCAGTTGATAGTATTTTTCTCTCTCAACTTAGATCGAATAGGAAATATAATGAAAAGTTTAATTTTGAGGGATAATAGTGAACCGGTACATAGGGAGATTCTTAGGTGATGGCCATGAAATCTATTCTATATTGTAGACTTTGTTTAAATAAGTGGAGGACTTAAAATACTTATATTGGCTTTCAAATCTTTAAAACTAAGTTGCGTTAAGTTGAATTCGTGTAACTCTCTTTTGTGCTTATATTTTCGATAATAATAATAATAGTTTTCCAAGGGTATCCAACATTGCTTGTATATCGAGCGTTGGTGTGCAAACCCGCCAAGCTCTATCCGACACGTTGTTGACAAAGTCAAAGTCGGAATATCTTGGTCTCATTTTATGAGATTGGACACCTAAGGATTACCGACACGTTGTTGACAAAGTCAAAGTCGGCCTGCACAATCCGCCAAGCTCTTTACCCACTCTCCGTTAGTCCGCGAGGCAGTGCATGGGTGGTAAACCTTGGTCTTTTAGGTGTATGTACTTAATCATAAATCTTAAAATTTTCATAGAATAAAGAATAAGCGATGATACCAAACACTTCTTGACCTTATTGATTTGACTAGCCATACATGAGAAAATTAGAATACCACTTTGCAAACTGTGCCAAGCAAACTAAGAATTTATTTCATGGCTGCACTATGTTATCGACCGAACTAACTGGCCAAACTGGAATTTAACATTTGAAAACTTGATTTATATTGAAAATTTGTGACAAGTCGAGGTATCTAAAATAAAATCAACTGGTTAGAAATTATTAACTTAATTTGTTTTACCACTTTCCTGAAATAAGTCGTGTTGTCATTTTTCGTTTTTGTTTTTGCATATGTCCATTGCATTCATGTAGTTTCATTAAAATCATAGCATATTGCATTTGGATTTTGTGGGTAGTATCCGCTGAAAACCCTCACGAGACACCACTCGTCCTACTAGGGACACCTAGAGGTTTAACGGCTTGTTGCATACGCTCAATGCAATCGTGTTTCCTACGAAAGTGTGACCTATCTAGCTAGTTTTTCATTTTCTTTTTACTCGAGGACGAGTAAAAGATAAGTGTGGGGGTATTTGATTGACATAGAAATGTGTTTATTTTATGCTCTTATATCTTATCTTTTGTATATAAATAAATATTACTTGGGTATTGTTTTGTTACTTTTACAGATATTCCAACCCAGCCCGCATGCAACCAGAAAAGTAGCGAAATAGAGATGAAATTGATACATATTTACATTTTGAAGAATTGTAGATGAAGATATCACATCTAGTTGCTGTTGGACAAGAAAAGGATTGATAAAAAGGCTTTGAACATCACAAATCAATGAAGAAATGTCAAGGAAGCAAGAGGAAAAAGAGAAAAGGCCCAAAGTTGCTTTATTTATCTAAGGCCCATTTATGTTTCTCATTGTAAACTAATTAGTGGTGTAATGACCAGGCCCATTTACCATTAGGGTTAGGGTTAGGGTTTGGCTATCTACCCTATATATACCCTTGTAATAACCTTGTAGCCACCATCTCATTTCTTATTCCATTGTTCTAATAAAAGTTCTTCTTTCTCTTTTATTTTCTGCATTTTTTTGTTTTCTTAGCAACTAGTGTTGTCTATACGATTAGATTCGGTAGAACACTATTTGTATTTTGAACTTATTTGCATTAGTGATTTACCGTCTGATTAGATTCAGCGGAAATCCTAATTTTAATTCTTGTTTGTTATTTCAATTTCTACAATTTCAATTTTTGCTTTTACTATTTTCTTAGGTCAAATTGGATTTGATTAGATTCAAATCTAATTCATAGTTTTATTTCTTTTCCATTGAAATTGTGATCTGATCGTCGGTTCAGTTAGATCTGTTCTGAATCAAATTACAGTTTTAATTTTGTTTTGTTTTATTTTCAAAATCAACCTCCAAAGTTCGTCTAACACGCCCACGAAACATATAAATAATAAAATTTAACTTTCCTCCCTGTGTTCGACCTGTATGCTACACACCTGTATGCTTGCAGAATTATTTACAAATGTCGCGCTTTTCTAATTTATAGACTAGCGTCGATCACTCAAGGTACCATGTTTAGGGCTATTTTTGTCCTTGGTCATGATTGGTATGTCATGTTATAACTAATATGCTGACTTTACTAACATAAATTATATGCAAAAATATGCATGGTAATGTGGCAGTGGACATGGAAGCTTTTTTGATAATGTGATTCTAAACAACTTTGTCGGGCAGTTCCTACACACTGTAGTTCTTGTTCCTTATCATGGGTGGTAATTAATTCTTCATTTTACAAGCTTTTATTATTTTTTGTATGCATTGTTCTCTTGACAAGATTAAGTGTATAAAATAGACATATATATGCAGGAGAATAAGTCATAGAAAGCATCACAACTATCATGGTCATGTTGAGAATGATGAATCATGACATCCAGTAAGTGAAGTTTTGAGAAGATTGCAGATTTTCTATAATATTTTTTATAAATGGATGTTATAAAAACATCAGTTGATACACATATTAAATGAATGAAGACGGCAAGATTATTCATTTGTTTAATTTCATTTGCAGTTATCTGGAAAACTATATAAAAGTTTAAACGATCACACTCGAAAGATGCGCTTCAGCTTGCCATTCCATGTCTTCGCTTATCCTGTTTACTTGGTAAGGTTGTGTGTGTATATCATATATATGTACGTAGTTACGTACAAATTATATGAATAATTAAGTTCACCACTAATAGTTAGAATTTAATGTTTGTATAAATTATATGAATAATTAAGTTCAACACTAATAGTTAGAATTTAATGTTTGTATTTTGCAGTGGAAAGGAAGTCCTGGAAAATCTGGTTCCCATTACAATCCAAACAGTGTTTTGTTCCTTCCACATGAAAAATGGGATGTCATAACTTCTACTATATGCTGGTCTACAACTAGAAGGTGAGTCGATGAATGACACATTGTATCAGATTGAAATGCATGGTGGTAAGGATATAGAATTTGTATCATTGAATTTGGATGTGGGAGAGGAATGATTCTATAGTTAAAGCTTGTGTTGCTAAGTTTTTGGTCAATTTATATTGTAAATAATTTGTAATCTTGACGAGAAATGTTGATATATATATATATATATATAACCATCTTTATCAATATATTGTTTTTGCTTGAATTTACCGATATTGTAATAAAATTTGAACTTTTGTGAATATTTAATGAAATATTTTAGAGTAGTATCATCTTTGAGCTGATATTTAAATTTTATGTATTTTAATTTATGTAATCTTGATTTTATAATAGTTGAAATTGCAAAACATTGCGTAAAAGATTCAATTGCAACTGACAAAAACAGTTGTGAAAAATTCTTTTGCAACAAGCACAAAATTGTATTAGACTATTTTGCAACTGTCATTTGTTGTTGCAAAAGAATAAGTTGCAACAGCAAAGACCTGTTGCAAAAAAGTATACCGCAATATTTTATTGCAACAGGATGAAAATGTTGCGAACTATTTACAACTCCGGCTATACCAACGGGCGCGAGTATATTGCACTTGGTCTTTTGCAATAGATATTGCCTGTTGTGAAAAGTGTTTTTTGTTGTAGCGTATATGGTGTTATATAACATACCCTGCTCCTACACCTTATTCATTGGATGCTCCATCGACAAACAATTTCCATTTCGGCTTTGAATCTTTTCTCTTAGTGACTGTTGTTCGATGAATCCTTTACATACATTCACTTACGATTTTGCTAAGGCTTGGCCTTTGATAGTCATCCTCTATATTATATTAGGTTAGCTCAATTCCCCACTTAATCAACATTTCGAAGGTCTCTGGTTTGCTAAAGACAAGTGCGACAACCCATGATTTTGGCAATATAAATTAATTATTAGAAATTCAAAACTAGGAATTTCTGCAAATGATGGAATTTGACCACGAAACTTTAACAGATGCGTTCATCACGAAATTCTGGTGAACTTTCATGTTTGGAGTTTCGCGAACGGAGTCCGTATGAAAAAGTTACAAACGAAATACGAAAATGGACGGAAAATAAATAAATCAGAACTTATATATAAATTACCTTATTAAACTAGCATGACTGGGAGTTGTAACGCCCAGGCGGTCGTCCATAGCGGTCGACCGCTACGGTCGACCCACTGGGCATCAAAACGCCTAGTGACGGCTAGATTTTATAGGGCTGGTTAATAATTTATATAAAACAGATGGACGGATATGAATTAAAATAAATCCAACGGTTCAAGGCCAATTCTGCTCATATAAATAAAGCGGTAAGGGCTTATTCTTTTCCAAACAAATCTGTTACAACAACGGAGCTTTGCCATTTTCCTCTTTCTCCAAACCTAATTTCTTAATCTAAAATATATTCTTATACAACAAATCAAATCCAAATCACATAGGATTGAGAGGATTATCAAATCAAATGGAAAAGAATACAAATTAGCGTTCAACAATAGATTCTCCCCTCTCTTCCTATTTTCTTATATCTCTACATATCTGGAATTTTCCCCTTTTTAGATAAATTGTAGATTTATAAGAATTTGGGAATTGCAGACCTCAAGGGTTAAAACTTTGGATTTGGATGCTTGCAGGTGAGTGGGAAATTTATGAATACAGTTATAATAACTTATTTATTTCGTTTGAATTAGATCTAAAATTTTATGCCTCTTTCTGTCAGATTTGTTCATTAAATTGTTGTATTAGAATGACACCCATCAGATCTGAATGTAAACATTGTTAAAACTTGTGAATTGCAAATTGTGGTTATGCATAATATTAATAATATTAATTGTAGGAATCTTAAATTTGTTTACACATATTCCTACAGTTATGTTGTAAAATATATTGCAGCTGTTGTAATGCACTGTAGATTTGGAAATCAGTCATATTAAACACCATTTAGATGTAGTTACGTTCCAGATCTCTAGTTCAGCGTTGAATAATAAAGCATGTGAACTTGGATAAAAAGATGCGATCGGTAAATTATGTGATTGTAATATGAAAAGGAATATGCTTATTTGTATTCAATATTATTGGATTTTGGCTAAATGGTTGTAAATATAACATTTTCCTCCTTTTAAATAAAAAGGCATCATTTTGAAATCACAAGAGGTATGATAAAAAGATCAAAAAGGAAAAGTGGTGCAAATGTTCGTATAAATATTATATTTGTACGTAATTTACATCAATTATTCCAAACTATACATTCACGTATATTTCTTGTGATCTAGAAATATGTCAATTCCACTAATTAGGCATAATTTACAATAATAATAGCTAACGACCTTTTTGTAAGATTTGGAACCTTTTGACAATATTGAATGTAAAAAGGAATGTTTGGTTTCTAAATTAAACAAGATCAATTAATTTAAAATAATAATAATAATAACTACGTTGACGGCACAAAAACATAAAATATAAATATATACATATTATCCATCCAAATCAGCGTAAAATGGTAAAATATACATTGTATGGAATGTTTGGATAAGGTCCAATTATGGAATTATATGTAAATGTATCAATACTGAATAGTATATTTGTGGTGACCATTTGTAGTAATCAATATAATTAATTGCTATAATAGGATCGCAAATCAATAGAGAACAATTGTAACCAATGTTGATTGGGGAAAAAAATTATAAAGGATAATGATTACAATTCCTAAATTAATTAGGATTAATGTTGTACGCCCCAAATTAGGAAACTTGAATTATAATCACATTTAGACACGAGGTTAAGCTCAACTTGTGGTATAAGTCTGCCCGGAACCGACCGGCAAATCCATCCCTATCCACAAGTAGTCAATTTAATGTGAGGGGTCTAATGCACAAATATAAATGTACTAAGGAACGATGTTAAATTCAACTTGTGGTAAAAGTCTGCCCGGAACCGACCGACAAATCCAACATCCACAAGTAGTCAACTTAATGTGAGAGATGTAGTGCGCGCACACACACACACACACACACATATATATATATATATATAACAGTCAACAGTGGATTTTCTTCATTAATGGCGGTAGCCAACTTTACCAAATCTGGATCTCGTTTTCAATCTTTTCCTCTTTTTTCAACAGAAATCCCACTATCTAAATCGGATTGTCCTAATACAAATAACAACAAGGAAACCCGATCTAATCGAAAGCTTACCTATGTGAAGCCATCAGCAGATCATGTTTTCATTTCAGAAAGGATTTTCAACAAATCAAAGGAAGTTTGGACTAATACAATGGCGTTGATACCAATTTTCTTCAGACTATCATCTATCAAGCTAAAAGAATACATATCTAAGGTTTGGAAACCACAGGGAAATTTTAGCATTCATGTTTCCCCAACATATGATTTTACAGTCCAATTTGAAGACCAAAACGATTTTTCATGTATTCTGGAGAGTACAACGTATTCTTATTTTGGAAAACTACTTTTGATTGATACATGGATTCCTGGGTTTCTCAAAAAAAAAGTAGTGATACAGTTCAGATCTGGGTAAGATTGCTAGATTTACCTATGGAATACTGGACGATTGATGCTATTCAAATGATAACAAGTTACATATCAAATCCAGTTTTGATCGATGAAAACACAGCAAACAAAAGATTTACAAAATATGCTAGAGTCGTAATCTCAATAGATACATCTACAGAATTGAAAACTGAAATCCCTATTCTAATGCATAATGGCACAAAGTTTAACATAAGTGTAGAATATGAGTTTGTTCCTTCCAGTTGTTCTCAATGCAAGTTGTTTGGTCATGAAGATTCATACCATGAAAACTCAAAAGACCCTCGTTGGATTCCACCAGACTTTCAAACTGATTCAAAGGAAAATACAGAGGAAAATGAGGTTGAATTAGAAGGGAAAGGTAATATGCAAGATGCAAATGAAGGTGGTAGTACCTTTCTCAATCCAGAGGATGATTTAGTTTTTTTGAACTCCAAGCTTCCTGAAAATATAATGCCTGATGATATAAATTTTATAGCAGATTCAATATCAGAGAATGAAAAAGCAACTTCTAAAGAAAAAGGAAAACAAGTAGATGTATCTAACATGGTTAACAAAAATTCAAAGTACACTAAAGAAGTGTAACAACCCGTATTTTTTAATAATCTGTTATAACATAAATTGAGGCAGAATTAAATTATAAAATGGGAATCAAGGGAAACGGGCTATGCCATTGCGTTCGTCTCGGAAAAATACGCGAAATAGAGTCCGAGTTTTCGAAAATCGGAGTCCGTATGACCCAGTTAAGGCCCGTTGAAGTTTGCAGAAAATTTCTAAGTAAAAACAGATTTAAATTTAAAATTAAAAACAAGGGTTTGGGCCAGCTGGGCCAAGGCGGGAAAAATCCCGCCAGGACCCGCATGTCGACAGGCCTGTCGACAGGATCCTGGGCATGTCGACTGCCCTGTCGACAGCCCCGTCGACAGGGGTGCCCGGGCTGCTTAGCCTGGTGCACCATTTCTGATTGGGGTTGGGTCTTGTGGCTTGTTTCTAGAGAGTTCCGGGATCTGATGGCCCTAATTGAATCTAGGGTTAATCCTATGGTTCAAATCACTAACCTAATCTATAAATAAGACCCTAACCTACCCTAAATCATTCATTATTCATCCTAGTAACTAAACTATGCCAAAATCCATCCTCTCATGGCCTCCACCCTCTTCATACAAATCCTAATTTAATTCCTAAGTGATTTTCCATGCATACAAGCATATTTAGGCTTGTATGATCCTCCTTAGCTTGCATTAAAGGCTTGTTTTTCAATTGGCACCATAAAAGAGGAGTTTTGATCAAGTTTGCTTGCATTTGGGGGTTGTAATTAGTTGCATAAGGGGTTCTTTACATTTGCTATAGTCATTTGAGCCCGCATAAGCATTGTAAGCCCTCTTACCTTCACTTTGTAAACTCTAAAGTTAATATGTGGTGAAAATTGAGATTTATGTGAGTTTATTTGATTATGCTTGCTTATGCGAACTCACTATGCCATGTTTTACATGTTTCACAAGCTATGCATGCATATGCGGATTCACTATGCCATGTTTTACATGTTTCACAAGTTATGCATGCATATGCGGATTTACTATGACATGATTTGCAAGTTTATTTGAGTATGCATGTTTATGCAAGTTTGCTAAGCCTTGATTTGCAAGTTAAATGAGTTATGCATGTTTATGCATGTTTGCTAAGCCATGATTTACAAGTTAAATGAGTTATGCATGTTTATGCATGTTTGCTAAGCCATGATTTACAAGTTAAATGAGTTATGCATGTTTATGCATGTTTGCTAAGCCATGATTTACAAGTTAAATGAGTTATGCATGTTTATGCATGTTTGCTAAGTCATGATTTACAAGTTAATTGAGTCATGCATGTTTATGCAAGCTTACTAAACCATGATTTGCAAGTTTAATTAGTTTTGCATGCTTATGCAAGTTTAAAATGACAAGTTGTGCATGTTTTGACAAGTTGTGCATGTTTTGACAAGTTGTGCATGTTTATGCAAGTTTAGTTGTGCATGTTTTGACAAGTTGTGCATGTTTTGACAAGTTATGCATGATTATGGTAATATGCAAGTTCACTTTGCTAAGTTATGCAAGTTTAACACGTCATGCATGTTTATGGCAATATGCAAGTTCACCATGCTAAGTTGTACAAGTCTAACATGTTAGGCATGGTTGTTGTGCAAGTTTATCATGTATGTTGTGCCAAGTTCCCTCTTCCTATCCTTCATGCGTTACTACGAATATGTAAGCGATAGAATGACGTTGGGGGTTTTGGGTAAACTTAAAATACATGAAAATACAAGATTGGGAATTTACCTATTAAGTTAGGTCTACCCCTTGGGAATTTACCTATTAAGTTAGGTCTACCCAAGTAATTGTTGACTTGTAATTATGTTTTGAAATAAAGTGGACATGACACTTAGAAAACATAAGTGTGGCCAACTCGAGGTTGGGTTGAGTTTGTAGCGTAATTCTACCCGGAACCGACCGGCTTAACTAGTGGCTACAAACAATAGGACCCAATGTGAGAAGTTGGTCATGGGGTGCCAAGACCCGAGGTTAGACCAAGTTGTGGTGTAAAGCTACCCGGACCCGCCCGGCCTAACTAGTAACCACAACAAGGTCTAATGTGAGAGGTTGAGGTGCATTAAATTAATTAATGCCTCATGGTTAGGGTTAAGTCAGGGTCCACTAATACTTAACCAATTTGGGGATTCAAGGGATGAGAATGGGGTTAAGTTACACTTAACCAATTTAATCAAGTTGGGAATACAAGGGATTAGAATGGGGTTAAGCCACACTTAACCAGTCTAATCCAGGATTAGTGAAGGGTTAAATCACACTTAACCCTCTTGGGAAACCCTAGCAACGTGGTCTGTTCTAACAGTAATCCCAGTTTGGTATCATTCACAACCCTAGAAGCTAGGCTAGGGCGGGGCACGATTACTGGCAGATGTAAGCGACCAAAGGGCGATGGCCGAGTGGTACAGCGGTGCGGGTTCGGCGGGCTACGGACGTGCACGTAGTCCGATTTTGGACAAACTCGAGGCACGGGTACCAGTAGTTTAGGGCTGTGCATTATTGCTTAAGTGTCCGGGGTTGACACCCGAGGGCTTGATACACCCAAAGGTGGACCCAGCACAGACTAACTACAACCATATGTGGGCCATATGGACACCAACACTTGACGTGTTAGGTTTATAGGGAGCCGATCGACTAGACCGTGGGGCTGGACCTTATACTAAGGTCACTTCATGTTATTGGGCCAAAGTTTGGGCTAAGGGATCAATACCTGTTATGTTGGTTTGCTAGTACACCGTGGTGCAAAAACTTAACTCTGTTTATGCGATGACACCTCTATCTATCTTGTAGTTAATTTATCATGCCAGTATGTTGTTATCTATGATCATCTCAGTTTCCATCATGATGTTAACTTTATTAGTTTATAGACTGATCGTAGCAGGGCTTACTCAGTCTTTTTGACTGACCTGTTTTCTTTCGCCTCTTTTCTTCCGTTTCCCCCCCCAGGTTCTCAGGGAGGGAATACTAGAGCCTAGCTTGGATTTTAGCTGCTTCCTTGGATAGCTCAAGTATGCTTTGGACTTGAGCCGCTATGGTTTAATCACTCTTATTTGGGGATAGTACTTATGTATTTTCAGTTTATCAGATGATGTATTTATCTAGACTTGTAATTTTGGGAAAAGTGACATTTTGATGTACCAGACTTGAGTTTTGAAATGGTTTATAAATCTTCCGCTGTTTTATTTGCTTACTCTGTTTATTTACATATACATATATATGTCATGTCCTACCTTGCTATATCATAATGCATGTTTACCAATAATGCCCCTCCAAAGCTAGTGCATTCCTTTGCGAGTGACCCTGGCGGAGGTGGGGTGTTACATTTGGTATCAGAGCATATGGTTTACGAGAAGGGATAAAAAAGGTTTTAAAAACTTTTGAAAAACTATTTTCAAAACCAAGTATAAAGTATTTTCCAAAAAAAAGTCTAGTTGTTTTTAAAGGCTATTCCCCAAAAGCCATTAGCACTATCCTTTGACTCCTCGTTTAAACTCTTTTCTTTTCGTTTCCAGCATGTCTGATAATCTCATCTTGCCCGAAGGAGTAACGATACCCGATTGGTTTCGTCGGTACTTGGAAGTCACGGCACCGGTCCCGGGTGTCCCTAATGTTGTCTCCCCAGTCGAGGCCGTTGTTCCTCCTCCTCCTCCCATAGCTGATGTTCCTCTTCCTCCTTCCCCTCAGCATCCTCAAACTGACTTCGCAGAGATTTGCCGAGATTTTAAGGCGATGGGTTGCAAGAATTTCTTTGGAGCCGAGACTTTTGTAGAGGCAAGGAATTGGTTGAAAGAGACTGAAGATCTTTTAGCCACCTTTGATATAGGTGACCGCAGGAAGGTTTTACTGGCAGTATGGTTGCTAAAGGAAGAAGCTGCACGTTGGTGGGTAGTCACCACCACTACTAGGCCAATTGAGACTTGGGATGACTTTAGAGGGAGGTTTGGACTGAGATTCTTATTACTGAAGCAAGGGGACATGACTATTAGGGAATACATAGATAAGTTTAATCAACTGGCTCATGACGATTTAGACTTGGTTAATACAGCTCAAAAGAAGGCCCTACACTTTGCTCTAGGATTAAACGAGCCATTACATGGTTTGGCCATGTCTCATATACCCTTGGGGGCGACTTTCGAGAATTTGGTGAATATGGCCCTACTTCAAGAAGAAGATAACAATGACAAGAAAGAGGTCAAGGCGAATGAGTCTCAAGGCAAGAGAGTAAATTCCGGGAAACGGGGCAAGAATATGAAATGTAGTTTCTGTGGTGAAATTGGACATATAGCCAGGGAATGTAGGAAGAAGGAGAAGAGAAAGCGGGGCGAATGCTTTGATTGTGATGAGTTTGGACATTTCAGCAAGGATTGCCCGAGGAAACAAGGGCAAGGTCAGACTCAGTGTGCAGGACTATCTGGAGGGCGAGTTCATCTCCTCAACACCGTTCTTCCAGCTTATGATAGAGGTAGTGTTTCTGTCGAAAATCTTGTTTGCATTTTCTGATTTTTCCTGTTCGAACTTTGTTTGATTCTGACACGTCGCATAGTTTTATTTCATCTGATCCAGTTGAAAGTTTGCACCTAAGTACTAGTCTAGTTGATGATCCCGTGTGTGTTTCAAATCCAATTGGGGGTTCTGCCCGCTTGTCTGTGGTCTGAGTGGATTTGAAAATTTCTATCTGAGTATAGAATTCTCGTGGGATGTTTATATTCTCGGTTTCAGGGGATATGGGTTGGTTTTGGGCATGGAATGGTTGTCCTATTTTGGAGCCATTCTGGGTTTTTGTATATAGGGTTGTGAGGCTCATGACTCGCCTCAGCCGTACCCTTAGAAATTCCTAGCAACCCTAGGGGTCCCGTCATGTTATGTTATTTTGAATCCCTCAACTCGTCTATCGATAGTTTGCAATCTGGGAGGGTGGTCCGAGAATATCCTGATATCTGGGGAAAAAGGGGTTATCCCTAGACGTGGGATAGATTTCCGTATTTTCTGGTTGGTAATACCAAGCCAGCTTCGTGGCCGGCTAGGCACGTGACCTCACGAGATGAGAGTTAAGAAAGCAAGTCAAGGAGTTGCTTGAGAAGAACTTCCTGAGACGAAGCATTTTCGAGTAGGGTGCTCCAGTAGTATTCGTTACTGATGTGGACGGTTTGTGTCGCTTATATGTTGATTATCGTGAGATAACCGTTACCAAGGATCAATGATTTGTTTGATCAGCTTGTAGGAGCATCCGTTTTCTCTTGATCTAGCTACCGGATTCCATCAGCTTAGGATGGCTGAGAATGGAATTGACAAGACTGCGTTTAGGACTCTGGATGGGTTTTAGAATGGCTAGTCATGCTATTTGGTTTGACTAATACACCCGCATATTACGTGAACTTGATGGGTAGGGTGTTTAGGAAGTCCTTGAACAAGTTTGTCATGGTCGTCTTAGACGATATTTTGATCTCCCCAAAAGAACGAGGAAGAACATGCTATACATCTCAAGGAGGAGATGGATACGCTTAGAGCCACCAGTGGAAGGTCAAGTTCTCCAAATGTCACTTTGGAGGAAAGAAGTTGGATTTCTTGGGCACATAGTTCCTAAGTAAGGCCTAGCGGTGGATTCCGCTAAAGTGGTTGCGGTTTAAAACCGGAAAACTCTGAGGAGGGCAATTGAAGTAAGAAGCCTCCTCAGTTTGGCTAGTTAGTTAGCATTCCCGGAGCTTAGACTTACTCTTCTGGATCAAGAAGGGGGTTTCGCAGGAAGAAGATCCGCAGTTGGTCAAGAACATGGACCAGTCGGTTCGAGGCGAGATGTTAAGTCACCTCACTAGATATATTATAGATGACAAGGGATGACTAAGGCACGATGAGAGATTATGTGTTCCTCGAGTGAAAGACTTGGTAAAGAAGGTCCTTGAAGATGCGCATCACTCGAGAAGGTGGCCGAGTTGGTCTCAGGATGCATGGTGTGCCACCAGGTTAAGGCCAAGTCATAGAAGCCCAGTGGGCCATTACCTCCATTGGAAGCTTCGCAAGGGAAGTGTGAAAACATCTCGATAGATTATGTGGATAGACTAGAAAGGGAATACGGGTATGTGGGTAGACTCACGGAGAGTGCTCATTTCAGTCCAGTGAAGAGCGAGAAGGACTGCATCATGGTTAACAACGGTTTACCCTCAAGAAGTTGGCCAGTTTTGTAATAACCTACAGGAAGCCATGGGTAGGCAATTGAATCTAGGTATGGTCTATCACTCATAGGCGGATGGTTCATTTCGATTAAGCATGAGTTATAGAAAATCACGTTTATAAGGGCAATTGGCAACGTGGATTGGTATTTTCAAGAAAAGTTCTGTTGCATGGAATACTTTATAGTAAGTAGACGAGATCCAGGATTCACTGGTGAATTTTGGAGAGCTGGCTTGAGATCATGAGGGTATAGTATGTTTAAGCCAGGTATACAGAAGGAAGAATAAGTGGAAAAGAAAGACGAGAGGCAATAATGAAATGACTTCCAACTCGAATTTGGGAAATAGGAGTTAGGAAGCCAAGGAATCATGAAGTGAAAGATAGTCAAAGCACAGTAGAGTTAAGCTCAAGGAAACGTAACTAAGAAGAGTGAAGACTAGATACGCGCATCATATCTCTTTTTAAGAGTGCATCTTTGATCCTTGATATATCCTCTCGGTCCCATTCTTGATCTTATTTCTGTTGTAAACTCCATAAGGGGGTTAAGACTCATCGGTTAGTACTGAATGTCAAAGTTGAATGGATTTCTTGTAATCCAAAAAGGAGTTTATCTAGTTTATCTAGTTTATCGTGTCGATCTTGTCATGAGAACCTTAGGTAGAAACCCTTTGGATGAAACATGTGTTTGAAACATGTTATGCTTGATGGTTGCAAGTGGTTGCAAGTGTTTGCAAGTGGTTGCTCGTGGACGCATTATACACGATTAGGCACTAGATCGGCTCACACACTCCTCATATTGCATGTGCATGAGTGTTTATGTTTATTCTTGGATGAAATTCGTATTCTATCACATGGATGTTGCATATGGATGTATGATTGAGCACGCATGTAGATATTATACATTATGTTAGGAATTTGCATACATATGGATTCATTTCACTGACATACATGTGCATTAAGGAGGTTTACTGTATCAGTAACCGCCTGATTTACATACATATGCATTAAGGAGGTTTACTGTATCAGTAACCGCCCGATTTTTGCATTAGGTAAGTACATATACACACACTTTTGCATATGTTCATCCAGCATTTAGAATCTTGTAAGGACAATGATTGCTCGTGGATGATGCTTTGAGTAGATGGATGATTGGATGGTAGGATACGTTCTTCCTAACTTGAAGATTTCGGGGACGAAATCCTTTAAGGAGGGGAGAATGTAACAACCCGTATTTTTTAATAATCTGTTATAACATAAATTGAGGCAGAATTAAATTATAAAATGGGAATCAAGGGAAACGGGCTATGCCATTGCGTTCGTCTCGGAAAAATACGCGAAATAGAGTCCGAGTTTTCGAAAATCGGAGTCCGTATGACCCAGTTAAGGCCCGTTGAAGTTTGCAGAAAATTTCTAAGTAAAAACAGATTTAAATTTAAAATTAAAAACAAGGGTTTGGGCCAGCTGGGCCAAGGCGGGAAAAATCCCGCCAGGACCCGCATGTCGACAGGCCTGTCGACAGGGTCCTGGGCATGTCGACTGCCCTGTCGACAGCCCCGTCGACAGGGGTGCCCGGGCTGCTTAGCCTGGTGCACCATTTCTGATTGGGGTTGGGTCTTGTGGCTTGTTTCTAGAGAGTTCCGGGATCTGATGGCCCTAATTGAATCTAGGGTTAATCCTATGGTTCAAATCACTAACCTAATCTATAAATAAGACCCTAACCTACCCTAAATCATTCATTATTCATCCTAGTAACTAAACTATGCCAAAATCCATCCTCTCATGGCCTCCACCCTCTTCATACAAATCCTAATTTAATTCCTAAGTGATTTTCCATGCATACAAGCATATTTAGGCTTGTATGATCCTCCTTAGCTTGCATTAAAGGCTTGTTTTTCAATTGGCACCATAAAAGAGGAGTTTTGATCAAGTTTGCTTGCATTTGGGGGTTGTAATTAGTTGCATAAGGGGTTCTTTACATTTGCTATAGTCATTTGAGCCCGCATAAGCATTGTAAGCCCTCTTACCTTCACTTTGTAAACTCTAAAGTTAATATGTGGTGAAAATTGAGATTTATGTGAGTTTATTTGATTATGCTTGCTTATGCGAACTCACTATGCCATGTTTTACATGTTTCACAAGCTATGCATGCATATGCGGATTCACTATGCCATGTTTTACATGTTTCACAAGTTATGCATGCATATGCGGATTTACTATGACATGATTTGCAAGTTTATTTGAGTATGCATGTTTATGCAAGTTTGCTAAGCCTTGATTTGCAAGTTAAATGAGTTATGCATGTTTATGCATGTTTGCTAAGCCATGATTTACAAGTTAAATGAGTTATGCATGTTTATGCATGTTTGCTAAGCCATGATTTACAAGTTAAATGAGTTATGCATGTTTATGCATGTTTGCTAAGCCATGATTTACAAGTTAAATGAGTTATGCATGTTTATGCATGTTTGCTAAGTCATGATTTACAAGTTAATTGAGTCATGCATGTTTATGCAAGCTTACTAAACCATGATTTGCAAGTTTAATTAGTTTTGCATGCTTATGCAAGTTTAAAATGACAAGTTGTGCATGTTTTGACAAGTTGTGCATGTTTTGACAAGTTGTGCATGTTTATGCAAGTTTAGTTGTGCATGTTTTGACAAGTTGCGCATGTTTTGACAAGTTGTGCATGTTTTGATAAGTTATGCATGATTATGGTAATATGCAAGTTCACTTTGCTAAGTTATGCAAGTTTAACACGTCATGCATGTTTATGGCAATATGCAAGTTCACCATGCTAAGTTGTACAAGTCTAACATGTTAGGCATGGTTGTTGTGCAAGTTTATCATGTATGTTGTGCCAAGTTCCCTCTTCCTATCCTTCATGCGTTACTACGAATATGTAAGCGATAGAATGACGTTGGGGGTTTTGGGTAAACTTAAAATACATGAAAATACAAGATTGGGAATTTACCTATTAAGTTAGGTCTACCCCTTGGGAATTTACCTATTAAGTTAGGTCTACCCAAGTAATTGTTGACTTGTAATTATGTTTTGAAATAAAGTGGACATGACACTTAGAAAACATAAGTGTGGCCAACTCGAGGTTGGGTTGAGTTTGTAGCGTAATTCTACCCGGAACCGACCGGCTTAACTAGTGGCTACAAACAATAGGACCCAATGTGAGAAGTTGGTCATGGGGTGCCAAGACCCGAGGTTAGACCAAGTTGTGGTGTAAAGCTACCCGGACCCGCCCGGCCTAACTAGTAACCACAACAAGGTCTAATGTGAGAGGTTGAGGTGCATTAAATTAATTAATGCCTCATGGTTAGGGTTAAGTCAGGGTCCACTAATACTTAACCAATTTGGGGATTCAAGGGATGAGAATGGGGTTAAGTTACACTTAACCAATTTAATCAAGTTGGGAATACAAGGGATTAGAATGGGGTTAAGCCACACTTAACCAGTCTAATCCAGGATTAGTGAAGGGTTAAATCACACTTAACCCTCTTGGGAAACCCTAGCAACGTGGTCTGTTCTAACAGTAATCCCAGTTTGGTATCATTCACAACCCTAGAAGCTAGGCTAGGGCGGGGCACGATTACTGGCAGATGTAAGCGACCAAAGGGCGATGGCCGAGTGGTACAGCGGTGCGGGTTCGGCGGGCTACGGACGTGCACGTAGTCCGATTTTGGACAAACTCGAGGCACGGGTACCAGTAGTTTAGGGCTGTGCATTATTGCTTAAGTGTCCGGGGTTGACACCCGAGGGCTTGATACACCCAAAGGTGGACCCAGCACAGACTAACTACAACCATATGTGGGCCATATGGACACCAACACTTGACGTGTTAGGTTTATAGGGAGCCGATCGACTAGACCGTGGGGCTGGACCTTATACTAAGGTCACTTCATGTTATTGGGCCAAAGTTTGGGCTAAGGGATCAATACCTGTTATGTTGGTTTGCTAGTACACCGTGGTGCAAAAACTTAACTCTGTTTATGCGATGACACCTCTATCTATCTTGTAGTTAATTTATCATGCCAGTATGTTGTTATCTATGATCATCTCAGTTTCCATCATGATGTTAACTTTATTAGTTTATAGACTGATCGTAGCAGGGCTTACTCAGTCTTTTTGACTGACCTGTTTTCTTTCGCCTCTTTTCTTCCGTTTCCCCCCCCAGGTTCTCAGGGAGGGAATACTAGAGCCTAGCTTGGATTTTAGCTGCTTCCTTGGATAGCTCAAGTATGCTTTGGACTTGAGCCGCTATGGTTTAATCACTCTTATTTGGGGATAGTACTTATGTATTTTCAGTTTATCAGATGATGTATTTATCTAGACTTGTAATTTTGGGAAAAGTGACATTTTGATGTACCAGACTTGAGTTTTGAAATGGTTTATAAATCTTCCGCTGTTTTATTTGCTTACTCTGTTTATTTACATATACATATATATGTCATGTCCTACCTTGCTATATCATAATGCATGTTTACCAATAATGCCCCTCCAAAGCTAGTGCATTCCTTTGCGAGTGACCCTGGCGGAGGTGGGGTGTTACAAGAAGATAGCATAGCAGCAAATACAGCTTATGTTCCTCCTTCTAAAAGAAATACAAGGAGTTCTACTTCAATTAAATGACGATGCTAACGTGGAATGTAAGGGGAATGAACACTATTTCTCGTATGAAAGAAGTGTTAGTTCTCCTTAATAGTACTAAATCAACATTGGTTGGTTTAGTAGAAAATAAACTATCTTCTAGTAATTTAGCAATTTTTATGTCTATGTTACCTAGTTCCTGGAGATTTATAACAAACAATTCAGGCTTGTCTTCTGGCAGAATACTTCTAATTTGGGATACTAATGTTTGGGATATTATAACTTCATCTTTTTCATTTCAGCATTTGACAGTAAAAGTGAGCAATAAAGGAGGAATGGAGATGGATTTTTCAGTTATATATGCTAGCAATATCTTTGCAGAAAGAATTTCTTTGTGGCAAAATTTATTGAGTGAAGCAAATTTGATAAATAATGCTTGGGTTCTTATGGGAGATTTTAACAATGTTTCAAATCCAAATGATAAGAGAGGGGGATTATCTGTTCCTTTTCAGCACATAAGAGAATTTCAGAAATTTTTGATTCAGGCTTCATTATTAGAAATTAAACCTATGGGTTTTAAGTTCACTTGGCGTAGAAAAGGAATTGCAACATGTATTGATAAGATATTGGTAAACAACAGTTGTCATCATCAATTTCTTGACATGAAAGCTCTTTCCTTCTCACAAAAATCTAGTGATCATAGTCCAATATTGTTAGACCTCATTTCTACTAAAGATGTTAAGGGATTTCCTTTCAAATATAGAAATGATTGGCATCTTTTAAATGGTTATAAGGATGCAGTAGTTAAAGGTCTAAATTTTGTTCGTTGGGGTTTTCAGGGATAACAATTTATGCAGAAACTTAAAAATTGTAAATCTGAATTAAAAAACTGGAACAAATTGAGAGACAAGAATTTTTATGACCTTAAACAAGCTGAAGAAGTTGCATTTCAATTAGAGAAGGCTGCTGCTGATGCTCCAGAGGATTGTGACCTATTTGAAAATTATTTGTTGGCAAAAGAAGAGTACCAGAACCTGCAACAAATACATTTCAAATCTCTTAGACAACAATCAAAAGTTACATGGCTTCAACAAGCAGATACAAATTCTAAATTCTTCTATTCTAGAATGTCAAACAGAAGGTTCTTCAACCACATCAGAGCATTAATTGATTCAAATGGGAATTTATTATACAAGGTTGAAGAAATTGAAACTTAAGCTATCAATTATTTTCAAGACATGTTTAATGGCCCAAGTATGTTATCATTTCCAGTATTCCAGCCTATATTTACTATCAATTCAAAAGGACAAAAATTTCTATTAAAATCAGTTGATTTATCATAAATTAAAGATGCTTTATTTTCAATTGATGATGAATCAAGTCCTGGACCTGATGGCATTAACTCAGAGTTTTTTAAAGTGCACTGGGATGAATTGAAGGATGAGTTGTTGCTGGCTATTTCTGATATTTTTTTATCAGGTAAACTCCCTAAGTCTTTAAACCACACATTCATCACTTTAATCCCCAAAAATGATAAGCCTACTGAGATAGCACATTATAGACCAATAGCATGCTGCAGTGTCTATTATAAAATTTTCTCAAAAGTTTTATGCAATAGACTTAAACATTTTCTGCCTTATCTAATCTCGGAAAACCAGAGTGCATTTATACAAGACAGATATATTGGAGATAATATATTGCTTGCTCATAATTACTGAGGGATTTCAAGAAAAAGGGGATGCCAAAATTCTATGTTAAAGTAGATTTACAGAAAGCATATGATCGAGTCAACAGAGAATTCATATGTTACATAATGGCAAAAATGGGGTTTCCTACTCATTTTATAAATATCATATATGAATGTATGTCGAACTGCTTCATATTCTATAATGATACAAAGTGTTCCTAAGGGGTTTATAACTTCAAATAAGGGAATTAGATAGGGTGATCCATTGTCCCCTTATCTATTTGCTGTAGCAATGCAATATTTTACCTATATGATGGATGAAGCAATTCATAATAAGGTTTTTCAGCCTAGTAGTGCTAATCTGCCTATTATTTCACACCTTCTATATGCTAATGATTTGATGATATTTGGTAAATCATCTATTTCTAATGCTCAATCTTTAAAGAAGATTTTTCAGAATTTAAGTGTGTATGCTGGATTGAGTGTCAATGCGTCAAAAACCAAAGTGTTTTTCAGTACATCAGTTTCAAACTCAGAGCAGATCAACAACATTTTGGGATTTCAACAAGGATCTTTACCAATTAAATATTTAGGAGTACCATTATCATCCAATTATTTACACTATTCAGAGTGCAATTCCCTCATTCAAAGAGTACAAAGTAAAATTAATGGATGGGAAACTAAATTGTTAAATTTTGCAGGAAGGGCTGAACTTATCAATTCTGTTATTACTCCTATTATATTATATTGGATTTTTATTTATCAAATCCCAGAATATACAATAGACAAACTCCAATCATTATGTGCTAATTTCATTTGGGGGGGATCATCACATAAGGTGTCATGGCAGAATCTATGTAGACCTAAAAATGAAGGAGGAGTAGGCTTAAAATTATGTTCAGATCTTAAGAAAGCAGCATGTGTGAAGCTTTTATGGAAATTTCTATCTAATAATTCATTATGGAGTACTTGGATGCACAATAGATACTATAAGAAGGCTTATTTTTGGTCAATGGCTCAGGATAATAATGCATCTACAACTTGGAAATCTCTTTTAAGATTAAGGTCAAGATCAAAACAGTTGTTCAATAAAAAACATTGCAAATGGGGTGGAAACCAATCTGTGGTTTGAACCTTGGGTTAATTGCAAAAGTTTAGTTGATTTGCTAGGCTACAATAGACTGAATATAATTGGCAATGCAGATGAAAAAATTAGCAGTATTATCAGAAATGGGAGGTTTATTCCTGAAATACATCCTACCACAAGAGAATTGCTAGATGAAATTAATTCCATCTCAATCAATCCAAATAAAAATCATGATGAGTATGTTTGGTGTGAAGGAGGTCAATTCACATTTCACAAAGCTTGGGATTTCCTGAGACATCATGAAAATCAGGAAGCAATTTTTTCTGTTATTTGGCATGCTAAAAACAGTAAAAAAATGTCTTTTATTGCTTACCTTGCTTGTCTTGGCAGATTAAACATGAAGGATATGGTTCATCGTTACAGCAACATCTCAGATCTACTTTGTCCTCTCTGTAACAACCATCCCGAGATAATTCAACATCTGTTCTTCTCTTGTGACTTTACAGCCTTCATATGGCTCTCCCTAAAGCAAAGATTGGATCTTCTTGTTGATTTGTTAGAATTGGAAGATGAAGCGAAGCTTATACATGAAAATTTCAAGAAAAAAGATCAATTGAGAGATTTAGCATGTGCTACCATTACAAGCGTTATCTATTTCATTTGGAAGGAAAGGAATTCAAGTGTATTTCATGATAAAAGATCGGATTCATCAACGTTTCTTTTGAAAATTGAAAGGGAATTAAATGCCTTCTTTTCAATAATGGAAGCAGGACTGTTCGTGATAGGACAAGCGAGTCAATGCTTAGTAGATGGGGTATTGAACTCAATGACACCGGTTAAACTGCAACGTGTCAACTTTTTGAAGATGATTACCTGAAGACGTAGTTTCTGCGGGGTGTGATGATGGGCCTGATTGGGCTGCGAAGGAGATTTTGTTTCTTTGAATAAGGCTTTAATGTTGTATTGTTGCTTTTATTTTCTTTTGCTTTACGTTGTATTTCCTTTGATAACTATGTTGTATGCCAAATTTATAAGTACTCTTTTTCCTTGTAAGGCACCCATTTAGGTTAGGGGGATTGCAAGGTTTTAACCAGGCTTATAAAGGAGGCTTTTGGTTTTATAGCAATAAAGTGAACCAATTTTCAAAATATATATATATATATAACAGTCAACCAAAAAATAAATAAATGAACAAGAACAATAATTGTCTGTTGGGGTACAACAAATATATACCTTGACACTGATAAATGGTTGCCTTCGGAAAATATGGCAATTATGGTCATAAAGGGAAATAAACATAGAAATAAAAGAAAATGGGTGTCATAAGGGGGTTAAAAGATATTAATTGTTTCTTAAGTACCAAGTCCTGTTAGGGAAGTAATCAAAATAAATATCCTCGGTAAAAGAGGATATAACCTTCCTTACTTATATTAATGAATATATAACTTATAATTAAAAATAGGGTTGGACTTAGTAGGTTAATAATATAAAAAAATTATTAACCACAAGAACCCGTGATAATAATAAATCGTGTGGAGAGAAACTAAACAGAAAAGGTGTAATAATGTAGTCCACTTTATCCCAACAGGAAAAGGTATTAAGGGCTAATGGGGTACGAAACTAATAACCTTTGTTTGTAGTCCGCTTCCTGGGTCGCTATGGTTGAAGAGTTCACCTGGGGATAGGTCTTTCAGTATAGGGGTCTTAAATGGAATGTATGCGTATTGTCTACCCAAACCTGAAAGCTGAAAACGTCAGATATGGCTACCTTCCCTATTAAGGCCAGTAAACGACTAAGGGAGTTATCCAATAAGGTCAGCTAGAAGGTATAACGAGCGATAAAATAAAACATCTCACCTTATGTGGGGCAAGGGTATATGCGTGAATGACAGAAGCCTTAACTAGTAGGGCCAGTAGCCAGTGCTCTCTAGTTTATGAAACTATGGAACTAGTTATCAAGAGGTATTAAGTCACCAATAAGTCCACTGACCAGTGAGTCCGCCTTGGGTCTTAATTGATCGGGAGAATCCATCCTATCTATCATTGATAGTGAGGCGGAAAATAATAAAGGGAAAGGGGATGGAAAGGTATATATGTAAGTGAGAACTCCGCAGTTAGGGGTTCACTTCTCGGTCTAATAATCAACTAAATTATAATTTGAAGGGCTTCCTAAATATTTGCGTAAACGTTCTATCTCGGTATTATACCTTGGAATACCACTTTAGGAAGAGTAGTAGAGTCGTGCGTAAACATTTACAAGATTTGTCCAGAATCACTAGCCTTGGTAGACATGCATCGTGGGTTGAACCAAACGGGATACATCTGTGTATTATGATATGTGTTGTACATTTCATGTTCATCAAAATCTTATTTTTATGACCCCCCTCCTCATTACAACCACCCAGGTTTTCTAGAGAAGGTCGGGTACTCACAGGTGTTTTAGTTTGGTTTTCGGTTCTCGTTCTCTCTCAAGCTCGGTATTGCAAAGAGACTTACTCTGAAAAAGGTAGTTATTTGAGTTAATACTAGTTTATCCTATTTATTTTCCATTGTGAGTTATCTTATCGTACTCTGATTACGCTCATGCTCATTTATTTTGCAGGTACCAGATTTACACACTCTATGCTTGGATGTTTTTGAGTTTCGATTTTTATCGAAATTTGGGCGTAGAAAAGTGTGGGGTGTTGCATTTGGTATCAGAGCTTAGGTTAAACGAATAGAGGAATTAGTTAAATTAGGACTCGTGAGAGAATGTAATTCGATTTTATTTTCTGTTTTTCTTTGTCTTTCTTACTCGACTTTAATTTATTCTAACGATGAATTAGGTGTGGGCCTAATTATATAAATTGGGCTTTAAACGACTAAGAGTATAAATATATTGAGTTCGGGTTTCTAACCAATTATGTCTTACCCCATAGTACGTTGGCGATCTTGTCATGAGGAGCATGAGGACAACATATGGTTGAATCCGTTAATTAGAGTTTGGAAATTGGAATAATAATATATAATATAAAAATCAAGCTACAACCGAGATAGTCACAATTTATGGTTCTTGTTTTGTTTAGTAGTTCCGGTTAAGACCACTACTCGATCTGAAATGGGAAAAGTCCATGTTATTATGTCGTATCTATTTCGGAAATATAATTACGAGGTATATCCATTTGTTACTTCGTTGAATTTCTGAATCTATCTTTATTGAAATATTCATTTGAGTTCTTGGCCTTGTATTAAAAGAAATTCATTTTTAAAGCGGCAATATTAGTAATGAAACCACTGAGCATTTATTCTTCCAGTGTCAGTTAATCTTCTCCTTATGGCTGGAAATTATGATCAGTATTGGTAGACATGATGCCAAACATAACGCGACTACTCAGTGGACCATTTTACTCAACCAAACTGGTAGGAAAAGTCGGAGAGGTAGACTTCTTGATAATGTGCTTAAAAAATTCCTGTACTCTATCTGGAGAGAGAGAGAGAAATGAGCGGTTGTTTAATGGGAGCAATGTGAAGACTAATGAACGGTTAAGAAGAAGTGCGAGGACTGAAATCAGAGAAGGAATACGGCAAATAGGCTTCACTTTCGATCCGGGAATTTTGCTGCGCCTTATGTAACTTTGTTTTAACTTGTTGTGTTTGTCTTCTTGTGTTTGAAGAACAGTGTTTCTATGTTTTCTGTGTGAGTTGTATTTTATTTCTTTTTCTTCGGTTCTTTAATAATAGTGGTAGGGGCCTACTCAACCCCGTAAGCCTTACAAAAAAAGGGTTTCAGTGGGCTTTAATGACGGTTTCGAGAAATGGTTTTGTAAAGGCCTATTTTATAAAGAAATGGTTTTTAATTTTTAATCTATTCGTGTTTCAGAATTATTAGAGCCTCGTATAGTTTTAATAAATATAATCCGATTGGTTGGAAGAAAGGAATTAGAAATGACAAGGAATATACTACTACACTTGAGAATAATAAATATCTATTCCTTGTGATTTTTAGTATCCCTCTCCCTATATATTTTGGATAATTTGTTGAAATTATTACAATTAGTCATTAAGATCTCAAAGCTCCAACATTTTTGAACATTAAAAGGTTTTTTAGTTTGTAATATAAACTAGAATATAAATAATAATAACAATAACGATAATATGGATTTATAAATATGAAACCGTTAGTTTATAATAAAATCCCATTTTTGGAAAAGTTTTAATTTTTTCTTCGAAAAGGCTAAAGAAAATCCTTCGTTCGGATTTTGGGGGTATTTGATTTTGAATCGTTTAGTTTTATGTCAGCTAGTAAAGGGGAAAATCCATTTAAATTTATATTACGGATTCCAAGCTAAATTATTTTTATAATTCGTTCGTTATGTGGTCGTAACATCATTGTTAAGACTACTTTAAATCCTTGGAGTTGTTCAGAGTTTAACTATGGTCTTTAAATACCGTGGTGATGAGGATAATTATTTTTTAGATCGCGTCAAACCTTAAAAGATAGCGCGGGACGATTGATATTTTAATCCGACCTAATAAGGTCAAGGTTCAATCTTTGTCCAAAGCCATTTAATAGTTGACCGTTTAGCGTTATGCAAAGATGGTTAACTAGTCAATGAGTTTTGATACAACTTGAACCTAGGACTCAACCGTAAAAGTTGCATCCAAATTTCTCCCTTAACTTCCTTCTTTCATCCCGTCTTACTCATCTAGATTAACCATATCTCTATCCTTCTCCTCTTTCTTTTTTGTTGCCTCATCCCCCTTTTTCCGTGCTTGTTTGCGCATTAGATCTTGCCTCACTAGTACTCCAATATCTATTTTCTTCTCTTTGACCATTTCTTATTCCATAATACCTACTTGCACTACCTGATCTTTATAGTACCATTTAAATCTCATCCTTAGGGAGAGATCATTTGGCTGGGTCGGGATGAGCAAAAAGGTTTCACCACTTTAGGGCTAAGAAAATTTGTTGTGGCAATTGGACTTGCACCGGTCCATTGCTCGAGATCTTAGAATAAGGTTATTGTTTGTGTTGCATTCGTCTTTGCTATACCTTGTTGGAGTAAGTTCTTTCAAAGGTGATAGTCGTTTAGGGTATGAATAATAAGACGCCTTTGGATGGTTTATCTTGAGGAGAATCTCGATTAGAGTTTTAGAGGCATCCGTGTTTTACACGGACTTGTATGGTCTTTTGTTTGATCGACGTTGGAGATTTTGTAGCAATTCTCTTTTTCTTAATATTAGGTTTTGAGTTCGAGAATCTATGTTCGAGCTGCCCATGTAGACGTGTGACCCATTTAACGCATTGTTTTATAAATGGGAAGTTATGACTAGGTTTGTCTCGTGATGCAGAAATTAATCTTTTACTTGATCGATGGCGTAACCATCATTTAGTGCCGCATCATATTTGATTCAGCATATTGTTCTTGTGTGTTTTCTCATGGAGTTACTTTCTGTAATTTCACCTATTCATTTTTGTCTTCAAACAATATTAGGTGGATTTCCATGAGGAGCAGTTTTGTGTTAGGTTTCCTTTCTTATCATAAATTCTCTCTTAGAAGAGGTGGTGATGTGGGAACCTCCAACAACACCAGCAGTGTTTGTAACACGAGATTGAGCATTATTCTACCATGATATGTTAATTAAAGATCATAAAAATTGGTTTGAGTTCCAGCCGCGAAGCTAATTTCTCGTTGTTTATAACCATAGTTTTGGGAGTTTTGGTGTTGTTTTTTCGTTGTCTTTGTTGTTGTCCCTTTCCAGCATCGGGTTCTTGCCTTTGTGGTGATTCGTACTTGTAACTGTTAGTGTTTTTTAAATCATATGACTTTGGTTAATGAGATTTCTATGTTTAAATTTGATTGTGTCATTCACGCATCTTTATTTAAAATAAAAACTCGTTCATAAACTAGCATTTGTCCTAGAGCTGGAAATAATAGAATTCTGTGTTGGATAAATTTTAGTAAAGGACCGGTTCTACGTCACGAGTATATAAATAAATAACCGCTCTTTGTTAAAACTAAAATTTATTTTGGTCTTTTGTGTGATTTCAGTTTAAGCATTTTTGCGCGACTAACTTCCTTCTTTACCGACATGTGACTTGAGTCTTTTGAGTTTCCGCAAAATACATTTTTGAAGTTTTTGGAAAACGTTGTTTGGAAAAAAACCTTTTGCCATTTTCTTATTTTTATTGGAAAGTGAAACAGTTTTGAAACGAAATTTTCAAAATAAACATGATAAGTTTTTAAGAAGAATTTTATTTTAATGAAAAAACTCGATTTTTGGTCACATGAATAGCGTAAGGAAGATTTTTGAATTATTTGTGTGCACGATTTAGCAGTGCAATATGACCGATGATACGATAAAAACGTTAACGGTAGCAAGGAAAAGTCTGTTTTGGCCTTGGAAACGTAGTTTTCATACCTTGTTGTTGATGGGCCTTTCGAGCAGCCCATCAAGGCTTGACAATACTGCAGGCTCTTACTTTGGGTGTTTGAAGTGGGCCAGTCAACGAGGCCCGATGTTTAAACTTATTCCCCTCGTCCGGCGCGGTCTAGATGAAACGACGCAAACTCGCCCGTAAGGGAAAGGCCGGATTGAGTTGAGAACACCACAAATCAGAACACAAACAATAGAATGCACTTCATTGCTGTCAACAATTTACATTAGAGTAAAATAATATAATAGAGTATGAATAAATAATATACATCATAAAAATATCAGAGATTAACAGAATTTATATAACAACGTAAAAATAATACATAACACAACTGAAAGAAATACACGGATATTAAGCTTTCCGAATATAGCTCCAGCCGTAAATCCAGGATCCTGTAAAATAGAAATCTGCAAAACCAAAACTACTAGCTGCCCGTGTGGAAAGTAGGGGCACCCAGAGTTTACATTAAAACAATAAACTCCAGGTCAGTCATGGGACTGGTGTGAGAACTAAAACAATTATTGAAATTTTACTTCAAAATAGAGTAACTCAAGGGACCACGCCGTATAACACGGAACGAGTTTCCCCCCAAGAATACCAGTGCATAAAACAAACAACGCAATGCTTTTTGGAAAAATGAAGCTATTATAAGACTCAGGCCCCATCACACAATGCAACGCAGGCCAGGGGATAGAGTTTTACCTTATAATAGCTAAACATGCTTGGTACGTTTAAAAAAACCCATTTGATATTACTATAAGTGTATAGTGTCAAAATCAACTTCAAATATAAATGTATCAATCATTGACGGCATAGTACCCCATCCTACTATGTCGCCATACTAGTTCTACAGTTAAAACCGAAAAGTCGCGTACTGGAAATTGGATTTCCATCTATGAGTTGAGGGAAGGGATGGCTACTCACTGATTCAAGACACTCTAGCAAATGCCTCTGGATCCCCCGCAGTAAACCCTTGGATGCTTCAGCCAGTTCTCCCTTACGTTTGAGGATTAGTTACTCCTAAACACACGTTTCCCGGTCCTGTCGGACCTATCCATCGGCCCCGCAGTGACTGATATATCCGTGGCACCTCGCATTCCATCATCCACATTGGTAAAATTAAATAATTGTAACGACCCGGAAAATCTGAACCAATTTAAAATTTTTAAATTGGCTATTTTAGTGGATTTTAAATATTTAAAATAAATATTTTAAATAATAACGATGAAAAGTAAGTTTGAATCGACATTTGAAAACAAATATAATTAATTCTAATTATAAACAAGGCCTGAAATGGCGCGGTAGTTTCAAAATTTGAATTCAAACTTCGACTGACTGTACCGGGTGCAAAACAAAACGGATTTGAGTGAAACCAAAAATATTTAAATCTGTTAGTGAATACCTTTCTAGCGAATCTGAAAAATCGAAGTTTCATAGCGGAAAGCAAAAGTTATGGCCAAATGAATTTTCAGAAAGGTCGCTATGGAATTTATATATCCCGTGAAAATGACCATTTTGCAAACGACCTCGGAATTCGACGAAACCACTTTTGTTGGATCCGGGATGTTAAACTATGGCTAGGTTTCAAATTTCATAATTTTTGAAGTCAGTATGTGGGCCCGGCAAATTAAAATGTACGTTCAAAACAAAATTTGAATGTTTTATATTTTAATTTGAAGAAAAACTGTCTCTAACAGTCGAATTGGCCTATGAAACATATCCCATTGTGTCCGGGATGGCGGTAATTAGCTAGGGGCGACGGTCGTTGGGTTTGATTTCGAGTTCGTGTGCAAAAACCCGATTTTTGAAATTAATATGAGTCCCGGCCAATCAGAATTTTTATAAAAAAAAAGAGAGAGAGGCGGGCGCTCTTCTCTCTCCCCGACGTGAACGACGATAGCTACCTCCCTCCTTCTCTTTTCTTTTTCTCACAATCCGCTCAATAAAAACCCATGGTACTTTGCAACTTTTTGTAGTACTCCTCCCCACCTTCAAATCCATACCATTTTCGAACCTTATCGTGGACTGTCGGAGGCAGATCGAGCCCCTCTATCGCCGTCGTTCGCCATCGGAAAGCTCCTTCAGGCTGCACTCGAGTTTGGCAGGGTGGGGACCCCCTGGAGCGGATTTCCGAGCACGTTGTCGTGGTGAAGTCGGATCGAAGCAACACTTCACGGATTGGAAGCAAATCGGAAACCTAGTTTCGAAGTTTAAAGGAGGTAAACGGGTTTAAATTTCTGAACTGAAATTAACAATTTAAAGTGTTGCAAACTTTGAAAAATCGTAACTTTCTCATGTGTTGACGAAAATCGATGAAACAGGAAACATCGTGACCGTGTGGACGTCTTCTACATTCTAGAAGAGACCGCATATTTTTCTGAACCTTCTGCTATTTTTGGTGGAGTGGAACCCAATGTGAGATTTCTAATTTATAAACGATATGGTAAACGACAATGTATAAATTATATAATCGATGTATGAGTTATATAAGCGTTGTACACCTCTTGTATAAGCGTTGTATAAGTTGTACGTTCGATGTATAAGTTGTATATGCGTTGTAAAAATTATATATGTGTTGAAATAGAAGTGAAATGCTATATATATATATACGCCCCTCGTCCACAAACCATGGACGATATTTATTGGTTGTGATTGGTGTGAAAATTGGTTGATTACGAATGGTTGATTGAAATTATTTGTGGTTGAAATTGATTGATTGTGGTTAAAAAATACCCATTTGTGGTTGAGAAATATTTGGTTGAAACCACATAGGATTAGTTTGTCGAAATGAAAAAAAAAATATGCCGCCTGCGTGCGAACTAGATGCATGATTCCCCGTTGTCAAAAGCTGCGAGGCTTTAAGGTAGAGCGAGGAGTCGTACTAGGGACGGTCCCGGTTTTAACTACCCTGCCGTTATGCTGCCAAAATTTTGAATAATATTCATGTGTTAGAATTATTTTCATTTGTTGAAACTATATTTATTCGTTGAATAGAAATTCATGTGTTGGATGATATTCGTGTTTTGAATAAACTGCTTTAACGATAAAAATCACATTTTTACTCTATATATATAAACTATAGAAAACCTTCATGTGTTGAATCGAAATTCATTCGTTGAATTGAAATTCATGTGTTGAATGGTATTCGTGTTTTAAATATAAAAATTGCCTTTTTAACTATATATACAAACTATAGAAAACCTTCATGTGTTGAATCGAAATTCATTCGTTGAATTGAAATTCATGTGTTGAATGGTATTCGTGTTTTAAATATAAAAATTGCTTTTTTAACAATATATACAAACTATAGAAAACCTTCATGTGTTGAATCGAAATTCATTCGTTGAATTGAAATTCATGTGTTGAATGGTATTCGTGTTTTAAATATAAAAATTGCCTTTTTAACTATATATACAAACTATAGAAAACCTTCATGTGTTGAATCGAAATTCATTCGCTGAATAGAAATTCATGTGTTGAATGGTATTCGTGTTTTAAATATAAAAATTACCTTTTTAACTATATATATAAACTATAGAAAACCTTCATGTGTTGAATCGAAATTCATTCGTTGAATAGAAATTCATGTGTTGAATGGTATTCATATTTTGAAAGAAAATGTTTTATAATAAAAATCCTATTTTTATCACCTATATTAACTATATAAAATAGTCGTGTTTTGAAATAAATCGTTTTACAATAAAAATCACATTTTTACTATATACATGAATTGTTAAAAATAGTGAAGTGTTGAAATAGAAGACAGTTAGATAAAAATATCATTTTTATCAAATGTATGAAAATCATGTAGTTTTGAAATCGAAGAATCGATATATATATATATAAATAGAATTGAAATATATCGAATAACGAAGCTGCAGTTCGTATTTTGAAACCGTGATTTCAAACGATTAGTGCAGGAGATCCGACCATCGGATTTTCCCGAAACCGCAACCGTTGGGTTCGCTTTGGAAATATCTTTCCAACGACACCAACTTTGTAAAGATCCAACGATTGGATTGTCTGGAATGTTTAATTCAAATCTGAAGAAAAACAGCGCCAGAATCGATTATATTTATATATATATATAAATATAATTATACTAAATCGAATAACGACGCTGCAGTTCGTATTTTGAAATCGAAACTTCAAACGATTATACCGGGAGATCCGACCGCCGGATTTTCCCGAAACTGGAACCGTTGGATTCGTTTTGAAAAGATCTTTCTAATGATGTAAATTTTGTGAAGATCCAACGGTTAGATTTTCAGATATGTATAAATCAAATCTGAAGAAAAACAGCGCCACAGCCGCGTTATGGCCTGAAGCGTCGTTTTGAATAAATTGGCTATTTTAAAATAAATAAAAATAGCGATAAATCATTATAAAATATTATAAATGATATGGATGTGAAATTTAGAAACTAACTGAAGGTTGGCTAAGTCGAATGGTTTCCTAGGTGTTGATCTGATGTTGGTTTCGGCCTTCGGGGTTAATATTTGGGAAATCGATCTCTTACTGATTTACGGTTAGTGACTAATGAATTTGAATAAGGCGTATGTGTGTTTGTGTAGCACTTGTTTATTATATACGCGAATTGCTCAGAAAGACCGGGTTTATCCCATTCTGAATAACTGAATCGACGATAAGAAATCGAAGATGAAGACGGTGGTTGAAGACCGGAGATCTTCACCTCGTTTGGATGGTAACTGATGTCCTGATTGGGAGGCATCCCAAAATATGGATAATGAGTGGTGATCGTCCAGACGTACGTGGAGATCGATGGGTATGCGAGGTATATAGTGCCTCCAGTTTCGTTCAGACCCAGGACAGACTTGCAAATGGACAGTGTGTCTGACATTGGAATTCATTCTGTGTGATTGATAACCATCAGTTGCATGGTGTGAATTGCCTGTGTGGCATGCTAAGATGCAGTGATCAGGGCTTCTGTTGAAAAGCAAAGTCTTGTGATTGATGATCAAAGCACCGCCTGTGTGGCGTAGCTTTGTGTATAACGTGAATTCGCGAGCTTCACACCCTGGTATGAACCAGAAACGGGAGAAGGACCTCAGGGAGGGTATGCGTTTCTTTCTAGCTAGGAGTTGTGTCGGTGTTTTTACACGGCCTGACATTTTACTTATGTGGATGATGGATAGCGAGGCGCCTCGGATATATCGGTCGATCCGGGACCCATGGAGTCATTCGTTGGCTCATTTACGCCCCATAGGGCGGGGAAACGTAGTGTTCAGGCATAATAATCCACATTGGTGGACCGGCCCTGACGATCCAAGGGGCAGTTGCGGCTGTTCCTGAGACATGGGCTAGATTGTCTCGAAGTCGGTAAGGACTATCTTTTTCCTTGGTTCATGACGGAAATCCAATTTCCAAATACGACACCGTGCAGTTTTGATTGTATATACATATGGTGACATGATATATGGTACCCATGTCGTCTATGATTGATAGTTATGATGTGAAATTGTTTTTGAAACATATAAACTCTAGTAATAATATCAAATGCCTTTGTTTTATTCGTATCAAGCATATTTTGGCCATTATAAGGTAAAACTCTATCCTCTGGTTTGCGTTGCATTGTGTGATGGGAACTGAGTCTTATAATGGCTTCATTTTTATAAAAAGCATTGCGATATTTAAAAGAATGATTTGTTTTAAAGCACTGGCAATCCAATGGAATAAACCCGTTCCACGAAAGTGGCGTGGTCCTGTGATTGGCCATATTTTAAATGTGTTGAATAGATTTCTCATACCAGTCCCATGACTGACTTGTAGTTTGTTTCACTTTCAAACTCGGGTGCCCCTTTTTCTACACGGGCAGCCTTGTATTCAGTTTTTAGCTGGCTTTCTCTGGATAGCTGGAGCTGAAGATGGATTTTGTCATTTATCTCTTTTTATGTTGTTCAGCTCCTATTGTACATATTATGTTTGTTTCCGCTGTAGACATTTATGTATAGCTGAACTGTATTTGTACTAAGTATGATCCTGTATACTATGTAACTCTGATGATTACTTTTATCCAGTATATTCTTTTGTGCATTATCCGGTGTATTTATTTAATTCTTTTCTGCTGTTATCTGTTTCTGTGTTATATTCCAAAGATTACCCTTGCCACCGTCAGTACGGGAATCGGGGTCGTCTCAATAAATGTCTGGCTCCATACCATGACACCACCCATAGCTAGAAAGAAACGTCGTGCACTCCTTGGGTCCCTTATCTCATTTTTGACTCATACCGAGTGTGAGGCTTGCGAATTAATGCTATACACAAAGCTATGCTATTTAAAGTCATGCTTCGATCATCAACCACAAGACTCTGCTTTTCAACAAAATCCTTGATCGTTTGCATCTCAGCATGCCACACTAACAATTCATGCCATGTAAGTGATATCTATCAATATATAACCTCTAAGCTCGTATGTCTCAGAGAAGGGTGTAAAGCAAGAGAATAAATTCTCCGCCACCAAACAGATATATATTTAATACAAAATCAATCAACACAGAATAAAATCCAATGACAGACATACATCCATTTACAAGTCCGTTCTAGGTCTGAACGAAAACGGAGGCACCTTATTCCTCGTCCCATATGTCCAATACAGGAGAGAAGTCCTCGCATATCCGGTCAATCTCCAAGTACGTCTGGAAAATCACCACTTATTACCTTGTCTGGGGTGTACAGCCCAATCAAGGCATCAGTAATCATCCAAACGATGCGAAGAACTCCGGTCTTCAACCACCGTCTTCATCGTCGACTTATCATCGAATCAATTGTTCAGAATGGGTATAAACCCGACCTTTCCGAATAATTCATGTATCTTATAATCAAATGCTATAAAAACACAACATACGTCTCATACCAATCCAGAATATTCTATTATTCAAATATTCTTTTCACAATTTAAACCAAATTAAGGTTTTCCAAACTATTTGGGACTAGCGAACCTTACCGAAGTAATCTTTTGTTTAATTTCCCAATCCCAACCTATTCATCCCATGGAGCAAAACTAGTAATACTCCATATCTAACACCATGGTGTTATTGCTAAAATTAATTATCATTTCCCGTTCAAATCTAATTAAAGATTTAACTATCGCTTAGAGAAAAACTGGTGGTACTCCATTCTCGATCATTTCCCAAATTTGATAATTTAAATTATCATATTCACATTTCAATCTAATTAAAGATTCATTAAAACTTCACTTAGGTTTAATCTTCCAACAATCATTATTTAATGATTATTTAACTATGGAAACCCAAACATGTCACATCGACAATCTACACCGTACCACCATTTCTGCCGATATATATAACCTCTAAGCTTGTACGTCTCAAAGAAGGGTGTTAAGCAAGAAAATAAATTCTCTGCCACTAAACAGATATATATTTAGTAGAGATCAATAAATATAGTTCTAAATACAATGTTAGCCATGTAATCCTATCTTTCACTGGGTTAAAGAACCAATATCATTTAAAACACAGTTCACGATAAATCCAAAATCACATTCTATTAACCATGGAATCTTCACGGAAAACAGATCAATATATAATCGATATCAATTTTCATATCCGACTAATAATATAAATGAAATAACGACAAAGCCTTTTAAATTCCATATATATTAACAGTCTTCCTCCACAGAAGCTCACTTCGATTATTACCAAATCGAATTCCATTCAATTCCAATTTAACTATTAAATTGGAAAACTTTACTTTGGAAATTTTCCATTAAATCTTAATAAAAGATTTATATATTCCAAATCACATTTCACTGTTAATCAGGTTAAAGAACGAAGGTCATTTAAAACACAGTTAACGATAAACCCAAAACCACATTCCATTTTATTCCAATTTACTAAATATAACTGGAAACTCTAATAATATTAATTAAAAGAATTATTCTTTTTACATGGGGTTTAAGAATAGTGTTACTTAAGACACATTCACGACTAACCCAAAATCCACTTTGATATTAAATATAAGGCTCTAAACAGAAATTATATTAGCTTACATTCAATATCAAATTCTAAAACCAACACATATCGTATGGGGAATAACGATATATATCTATCTTCCAAATTCCACCACAATATCTGTATAGTCACGGAATCCAATATCGAAATATTCCGGAGATTATTTCTATTCAAATCCATTCCAATTCATACATTGGAAAAATTCCGATTAGATTAAAGCCATTCACAAATCCAAATTATTTGTTTAAAAACATTGGATTATCTTTCTAGTTAATAACTATTTCATTTTGATAAAAAAAATATTTTTATCTTCACAAACGTGGAATTTTTCATCCAAATTCTTTTCAAATCATTTATTACAATTTTACACAAATTATTAATATTTTTAATAATTTTATGAAGGCCCACATAGTCGGCTTCCAATAACGACCACCGAACTGCATTCATAGGGACCTTTTTCCAGGTTTGATTTGAACATAATTCCAAATACAATAATTAGATTTTAAATCTCTTATATTCATTGGAAAGATCTTTCCGATACGAACCCAACAATTCTGGTTTTAGGAGAATCCAACAGTCGGATCTCCTGTAATGTCAATTTGAAGTCAATGGTTGAAATTCGCGAACGGACGTGGCGCGTTCTATTCAAGCCATTAATATATATATATATATAATATATATATATAATATCGTTCAAAACGTATTTTATAATTTCGTTTTAAAAACGATTCCCACTTTCATTTCAATTTTAAATAAAAATTGAATACTCCTTATCATTCTAATATCTAAATGATAATCTTTTCAAAATATCTGATTTTGAAATCATTTCCTTTTCGATATTCATTATAAAAATGAATAAAATCAATATAAAAATCGTTCGCGTTAAAATGACGCATATCTAATCAACAAGGCTTCACATACTTCAATATTTTCGTGTCCATCCAAAATGGACATCAAATTCACATTTTAATTCTTTATTGAATATTGTTTTTAAAATATTCGTTATTTTAAAATATTCGTTATTCCTGAATTGGAATCAGACACAATCAATTACCATATAATGTTATTTATATGGATTTCACACGTTACATGTACACAACAATAATGATACACAATCAACTATCATCCAGAGTGCATTACACATCTACATAAGCATTAAATATAAATAATTAACGCTTACAGCAGTCTGTCAACCAATCGATTGACATACAACTAAACAATTGGGATTAGTGTACGTCAAATATCATCCCAATACCCGTGTGGGGTTTCAACAAACAAATACTGAATATTATTTGCGCAGTTGGACGATGTGTAAAATTTATTGTCCAAATCAATGTAAGTTAAATGGATGTACATAAACAAATCATCCGATTTGTAAATGAATATTTATTTTCATTTCAGGAGAATTTTATGCCGTTCACATATACATTAAAAATATAATTTTTAACGATAAAATATTTATTTCAACACTTGACTATTTTATATAGCTCATTTATTCAGTAAAAATGATATTTTTATTGTTCAAACATTTTATTCAACACATGAATATTTTATATAGTTTATTTGAGAAAATTTCATACACATTTCAGTTTCAGAAAAATTCAGCATTATAACGACGCGATATTAGAACCGGAGTAATGTCTAGCATTATCCCTCTCCTGATACTGGCTCGCGCCATACACAATAATCAGTCCAAACAACAAAACCCCAATACAATCATTTCACCACAATACAGTCAATTTCACCACAATTCAATTCAAACATCCATGGTTTGTACAATAAATAGTGTCAGGAGCTACTAAGCCCCGTTGCAACCTAGTATATATTTAACTGTAAAATAATTTGAGTGAGAAAGAGTTCTCACATTGGGATCCACTCCGCCGTGCTTTTCTGTCGCTTTGATTTACTGTTCTAGTTCCAGAATTTGCAAACAAGCTCCAATCTTCACATGTTTTTTTTAGCTTAAATGTGCTATTTCGGACAACTTTCGCCTAGTGGCCTTTCTTCCGAACATGCTTCAATTCGCCGGAAATCGCGAAAAGACATAAATCAGACAGTAGACTTTGGACGCGTTTTCTGAACAACTCCGCAATCCAAAATACGGCTTCCATGTACTCAAATCAAAGAGAAAACCGTGATCTTCGATTTTAGCACTGTGGAGTTTTGGCCATAGGGGCTCCGAATGGAAGATATTGGCTCTGGAAGGTCAGGGTGTTAAACGTAAAACTGAAAAATATAAAAATTTGTTTTTTTAAATAGGGGAGGGGTCCACAGTCGGTCTAACGAGGTGGGGAGGGGCGGCGCTGGTCGTGGGTGGTGGCGGGGGGTGCGGCGTCGGAGGTGGGGCCTATTGATCGACGCTAATCTATGAATTAGAAAAGCGCGACATTTGTAATAAATTCTGCAAGCATACAGGTGTGTAGCATACAGGTCGAACACAGGGAGGAAAGTTAAATTTTATTATTTATATGTTTCGTGGGCGTGTTAGACGAACTTTGGAGGTTGATTTTGAAAATAAAACAAAACAAAATTAAAACTGTAATTTGATTCAGAACAGATCTAACTGAACCGACGATCAGATCACAATTTCAATGGAAAAGAAATAAAACTATGAATTATATTTGAATCTAATCAAATCCAATTTGACCTAAGAAAATAATAAAAGCAGAAATTGAAATAACAAACAAGAATTAAAATTAGGATTTCCGCTGAATCTAATCAGACGGTAAATCACTAATGCAAATAAGTGCAGAATACAACTAGTGTTCTACCGAATCTAATCGTATAGACAACACTAGTTGCTAAGAAAACAAAAAAATGCAGAAAATAAAAGAGAAAGAAGAACTTTTATTAGACAATGGAATCAGAGATGAGATGGTGGCCACAATGTTATTACAGGGGTATATATAGGGTAGATAGCCAAACCCTAACCCTAATGATAAATGGGCCTGGTCATTACATCACTAATTAGTTTACAATGAAAAATATAAATGGGCCTTTGATAATTAAAGCAATTTTGAGCCTTTTCTCTTTTTCCTCTTGCTTCCTTGACATTTCTTCATTGATTTGTGATGTGCAAAGCCTTTTTATCAATCCTTTTCTCGTCCAACAGCAACTAGATGTGATGTCTTCATCTACAATTCTTCAAAATGCAAATACACAGCAAATTGAACTCTATTTCTCTACATTTCTGGTTGCATGCGGGCTGGGTTGGAATATCTGTAAAAATAACAAAACAATACCCAAGTAATATTTATATACAAAAGATAAGATATAAGAGCATAAAATAAACACATTTCTACGTCAATCACCTATGGCGGTGGTTTGGTGGTGATTTGGGGCTACGGCACATGGTTTTTTGGAAGGAGAGAGGGAAGGAGAGGCGGAGGAGCATTGGAGGGGGTCGGAGGGTGGAGGCAGAGGCGGTCAAAGAGAGACGGCGGCCTGGAAGAGCGGCGTCGCGGTAGGGTTGGATGAACGTCGAGCGGTTTTTTATTTTTTTATTTTCTCTTTCTACTTTGAACGGTGAAAGAGTATGTGAGGGAGGGTTGACTTATATATTATTTATTAATTTTAATTCCAAAAAGTAACTTTTTTAATTAGAACTCAAAATCGAACCCACCGACTATTGTCCCTAGCTAATTACCCCCATTCCGAACGCAATGGGATATGTCCCACATGCTAATTTGGCTATTTCGATCAGCTTTTGTTAAAATTAAAATGTAAATTAATATAACGTTTAAAATATAATAGAGGTTTTCCACCTGTTTTCCACTTTAATGGCGGAACCCGCCAAAAATTCAGATTCTCGATCTGATTTTCTACGATCAAATCCTTCGGTGTCTACTTCAAATCCCGTATCATCTTTAATATCTGGTAATCCTGTACCTATTTTGAATCCTAGCGATGGTAATGTCAATCGAAATCAATGCGTTATTGCATCAAGTAATCGGAGATTGAATTTCGTCAGATCTAAGTCTAATTGTGTTCGAATTCCAGATAAAATTTATAATGATTCTGAAATAGCCTGGACGTATACAATTGCATTGATTCCGATTTATTTTAGGCTATCGGTAGTGAAATTAGGGGATTATATCAAAAAGGTTTGGAGACCTTCTGGTAACTTCAATGTTCATATTTCTTCTTCTTATAATGTTGTTGTCCAATTTGAAGATCAACAAGATTTTTCTCGAATCACAAAAAGTAATACTTACTCTTATTTTGGTCGATTGCTTTTAGTATTTACATGGCATCCAGGTTTCGATTACAATAATATACAGTGTAATAGTATCCAAATTTAGATCAGAATTCATGTTCTCCCCACGGAGTTATGGACCAAAGAAGCTATTCAAGTGATTGCAAGCTTTATATCAGTTACTCTTTTAACTGATGAAAATACTGAAGCTAAAAAGTTTACAAAGTATGCTAGAGTCTTAATTGAAATAGATACAGTGACAGATCACAAGCCAGTAATTCCTATTTTATTACACAATGGTCAGAATATCTCTCTCAATATAGAATATGAATTCGTTGCATTGATATGTGAGAAATGTCTTATATTTGGTCATGATGAAAGCTTTTATGAAACTTTAAATGACTCTAAATGGAATGCTTCAAAGATCCCTTCCTCTTCTACTAGTCCAAATGATGAATCTATAAATCCTGATCATGTAGCTGCAAGTGAAGAAAACCAGAGTTCTAAATTTGGGGATGATCTTGATTTTTTGAATCACAATTTGCCTAATGTCCTGATTTCATATGATCTGCAAAATGTAGCTGAGATTATTGAAGAGAGTGATAAACTAGAAAATGATGATAAAGGTAAACAAGTCGATGTTTCTAGTTTTATTGACAAAAATCCAAACTATTTACTGAACAAAGAGAGCTTATCACATGTCACTTTTAATGATCCTCCTAAAAGATCAACCAGGAGCTCTTCTTCTATTAAATGACGATTATAGCATGGAATGTTAGGGGTATGAACACTATTTCTCATATGAAAGAAGTGTTTAAACTCCTAACATTAGCTAAACCAATTGGTTTAGTGGAAAACAAATTGTCAGCGTCTAATTTGGCTCTATTCATTTCTATGTTGCCTAGTAGTTGGAAGCATTTAACTAACAATTCTTTTTCTTCTAATGGTCGTATATTGTTGATATGGGATTCAAATGTTTGGAACTTGTCAAGCTTGGCTTCTACTTCACAGCATATTACTATTTCAGCTAATAACAAAGGAGGTTTCTCTATGGTTTTCTCAATTATATATGCAAGCAATTTCTTTAGTGAGAGGCAAAGGCTAGACAATTTCTTGTAAATGATTCTTCATTAGTGGATGGTGCTTGGATTCTTATAGGTGACTTTAATAATACTCTCCCTCCTAAAGACAAACATGGTGGTTTACCGGTTGCTTATCAGCATCTAAGAGGGTTTCATAATTTTATTATCCAAACTGATCTGTCTGAAGTTAAACCAGTGGGCTTCAAATTTACTTGGCAAAGGAAAGGTATTGCTACTCATATAGATAAAATCTTAGTTAATAACTGTTGTTTATAGCAGTTTTTAAACTTGAAAGCTTTATCATTATCTCAACACTCTAGTGATCACAATCCTATTTTATTGGACCTCATTCCTACTGCAAATTCTAAAGGGCATCCTTTTAGATACAAGAATGAATGGCATAATGGCATAATATTTTAGGTTATAGTGAAGTTATTGAAAGTGGTTTAAACTGTTCTACATGGAGTTTTCAAAGTTTTAGATTATTACAGAAATTCAAAAGCTGTAAAGAAGAACTGAAAAAGTGGAACAGAGTAAGGGATAAGAATGATTCTAACGTTTCAAATGCTATGCAATTCCTTTAGAATCTGGAGCTTGCTGTAGACCAAAATCCTGAAAATATGATGATTTATGAAGATTTTCTATAGGATAAAACTGAATATCAAAGACTTCAAAAAATTTATTTTGCTAGGTTTAAGCAACAAGCGAAGGTAAATTGGTTACAGCAGGGTGACACCAATTTAAAAAAAAAAACATGCTCGTTTGTCTAACCATAGATTCTTTAATCATATTCAAGCTTTAATGGATAACAATGGAAATCTTATATTCAAACCTGAAGAAATTGAAAATGAGGCAATCAATTATTTTTCAGATCTTTTCAATGGCCACTGTTCTTAGGTGTTTCCCAATTTTTATCCAATTTCTTATATTCATGAGCAAGGGCATAATTTTCTTCTTAATGAAATATCTATTACTGAAGTTCATGAAGCCTTGATTTATATTAAAGACTATACTAGCCATGGCCCTGAGGGTTTAAATTCGAAATTTATGAAACTGCATTGGGATACATTGAAAAATGATTTACTTGCTTCCATGTCAGTCATTTTTCATTCAGGTAAATTGCCAAATTCCATTAATCATACATTCATTACCCTAATTCCAAAGAATGAGAGGCCTACTGCAATTTCACATTGCAGACCAATATCATATTGCAATGTGTACTACAAAATATTTGCTAAAATCTTGTGTAATAGATTGAAGCATTTCCTTCCTTTTTTGATTTCTGAGAATCAAAATGCCTTTATCAAAAGTAGAAATATTGGAGATAACATATTGTTGGCTCATGAACTCCTTAGAGATTTCAAAAGAAAAGGATTGCCTAAATTCTATGTGAAAGTGGATCTTCAACAGGCTTATGATCGTGTCAATAGAGAATTCATATGTCGAATTATGTCTCTTATGAAGTTTCCTGTGCATTTTATAAACTTAATATATGAATGTATGTTTATGACCACATTTTCTATATTAAGTGGAGGCAAACCAATGAGATTTATTTCTTCTTCTAGTGGGATTCAACAAGGAGATCCTCTTTCTCCTTATCTATTTGCGATTGCTATGCAATTCTTTTCTTTTCTTATGGATGATGCCACAGCTAAAAAGGAATTTCAGCCTAGTTGTGCAGTGCAACCTATTATATCTCATCTATCGTATGCCGATGATTTGCTAATTTTTGGAAACTCTACTCCTCATAATGCATATACTCTCAAAGCTATATTTCGTAAACTTGAAGACTATGCAGGTATGAATGTTAATGCAGGCAAAACTATGGTTTTCTTCAGCAATTCATTCAGCAATGCAGTAGAAATATTGAATATTCATAGGTTTGAGCAAGGCCAGTTGCCAATTAATTACTTAGGTGTTCCTCTTTCCTCCAATTATTTACACTATGCAGAGTGTAACTCTCTTATTCAAAAAGTGCAAAGTAAGATTCAAGGGTGGGAAACAAAGTTTTTATCTTTTGCTGGAAGAGTTGAACTAGTAAATGGCATTTTAACTTCTATTGTCCTATATTGGTTATTCATTTATCAAATTCCTGAATACACATTGGACAAAACTCAATCCTCATTTGCAGATTTTTTTTTGGGGAGGGGTTGCACATAAAGTAGCTTGGAAAACTCTTTGTAAACCTAGAAGTGAAGGTGGTATTGGTCTGAAAAGCTTTAATGATTTGAAAAAGGCTGCTTGCATAAAATTATTATGGAAATTTCTAGCTGTAGATTATCTATGGAGAAAATGGACATCAAGTAAATATTGTAAAAATAAACACTTCTGGAATGTTTCTATTGATAATAATTCTTCTTCTGTTTGGAAATCCTTGTTAAGAATTCACACCAGATCAAAGCAACTTTTTAATAGAAGCATAACAAGGGGTGAGGAAACTTACTTATGGCATGATCCTTGGATCAACTGCCAATGCTTAGTGGACCTTCTTGGTTTTGGCAGATTACATATGATGGGCGATGCTGATATTTGAGTTAATTCTTTAATTGTTAATGATGCTATGGATGCTTATATCCACCCTGCAACAAGAGAACTATTAAATGAAATAAGCAATGTTCAAATACAACTTAATAAAGCTCATGATTCATATGAATGGGGAAATGCTGGATGTTTCACTTTTCATAAGGCATGGGAAGAAGTTCGAAATCAAGGTGAAAAAGATACAACTTTTGATGTGATTTGGCATAAGAGAAATAGTAGGAGAATGGCATTTATTTCATATCTTGCCATCATGGGGAGATTAAACACTAAAGACAGAATTGCTCACTTTGGCAATGTGTCAAACATCTTATGTCCGCTATGTGAAGTTTACCCTGAATCTATAAAGCATCTGTTTTTCGAATGCGATTATTCATCTTTTATATGGATATCTATAAAGCAGAAACTATCAGTATCATTTCCTTTTCAAGATAGCATTATAGAGGAAGCGAGATCTGCTCATCTTAATTTCAAAACTCATGACCAGATTCATGATGTTGCATGTGGAGCATTTACAACTACAATCTACTCTATTTGGAAGGAAAGAAACTTGAGGATTTTTCAAAACAACAGAATTATGGCAACTATTAAGCTGGTTCAAATTGAGAGAGATGTTAAGTACCTGGTCAGAAACAATGGAAGCAAAACTGTACGTAATTTGAGGAATTCTGCTTTTCTTGAACATTGGGGGATTGAGTTATGTGATACTGGGTAATCGAGGAGACTATGCAGCTGTTTTATAGATGAAGGTTTAGAATGATGGGCCTAGTTATTGGGCCATGAAGCGGGTTTCTTTTTATTTTTTATTTTGGTTTTCAGATTGTATTGAGACTTCACCAAATTTATATGTGCTCTTTTTCCCTATAAGGTACCCATTTAGGTTAGGGGGGTTACAGGGTTTTAGAAAGGCATATAAAGGAGGTTTTTAATTGGTATTAGCAATAAAGAGTACCAATTTTCAAAAAAAAAACGTTCAAAATTGCTTTTAGCGTACATTTTAATTTATCGGGGCCACATATCGACTCTGTAACGGCCCGGAAAATTTTCGACCTAAAAAATCGACATACAACACCATGTCGACTATCCAAGAATCGAAAATACCGGAACGTCAATAGAAAGAAGTTAGAGGGTGAGAATAGATAAGATATAAAATTAGAATAGAAGAAGAACACAACTACAAAAATATCAGAGTAACACGATCTCACAGCGTAACGAATAAAATATATTATACAACATAACTTTGGAATAAAACAGTATCGGTATACAATACTATTATCAGAGAACAACACTTACAACACAGTGAAAATAACAATAGCAACATAATCCTAAAGCCTCCTGCTCCAGCTCTCCAAGTACCTGTAAAATCCCGACTGCTTGACTGCCCGTACAAAATTGGGCATCCAAGAGTTTAGGAAAACAAAACAAAATAATTTTTGGGTCAGTCATGTGACTGGTGTAAGTAAACTCCAAACACTTGGTTTTACTTTTCCAAATCCTTTTCAAAAGCAATGATAATCGTAAGACTGATCCACACATAAATACGGATGGTTTTTATCTTACGATAACCCAAAATATTTCTTAAGATCAATATTTTCTGATATTATAATAATGTCTAAATCAAGTTAATAGCAATCTAGTAGAACGCTTTCATCTCACGCTCTACATATACAATATACAATCAAAAACCGCCGGATCTTATTGGATAATGGATTCCAACTATGACAAGGTATGGAACCACCTTCCGATCGGTGTACTCTAGAAGCGATACGCTGGAGTTCAATAAGAACATCTTGTAACTCGGCCATACATGATCGGACATTCATTTCGCTTGAATGTTCCGAATATATTGTCACCTTATGGTTGGTATACCAGCATAACTGCTCCCGAAAGAAACAGAATTGAAAGAAGTAACAAATATTAATATTCTCTAGATGGTGACAATATACCCTACTTGGGTGCGACCCACTTAGCCATGCAGCCTGCCCGATTTTTGTCATTTCCCAGTTGATGAGGCTTGAGGTCACAACGTATCTTTTAACAGATCACTTCTTCATTTACTTTGAATGCCACATCGTCATACCCGTTGAATCACAAATTGATTTCCCCAAAAATACCATGGGTATAAGCTAAGAGAAACGAATTCCTTCTCCACCAACGTGAATACGTTTGAAATGATCAACTTACGCGATCTACCAGATATACTCTGTCAGACATTCGTCCATTCAAGTTGTCCTGGGACTGGACAACCCGAAGACACTATTATGTAAATCCACCTTAGGAAAATTCTAACTAGGATTTACTGAACAACCCTTGCATAACTCCGTCTTCAATTATCTTCATCATTTTTGATTCGCAACGCTAATGCCATACGGAGTGGTTTTCAGATAATATATCTGATCTCAGTCTCTCCGTATTGACAACGGAAATGGTTAAAATCTTTGATAGTCGGTGATTTAACTATCAAAGGAAAACATTTGTACAAACAACGATCGTATTTCCAAATGGAAATCTTACTGAGCAAATCATCAATCAACACTGATCCCTTTTAATTTAATTTGTCGTTCAATTATTTATTTCCCAATTCCCGTTTCCCTATATTCGTAAATTCTTATTTTCTAAATTTAGAAAATATACGTTATTAATCATTGGAAAACATTTCCATATTTACTCTCATTTCTTATTTTCTATATTATAAAACATTTCTGATTCTTTGGAAAACATTTCCAAAACTCCATTGGATTTAAACAGATGTTTAAATAAAACAACGCTATGCCAACTCAAACCGTTACACTCATTAACCAGGTTCACTTAACCAACCTTCACTATAAAACCTTACCCATTCTTAGTTAAAAATGAAGTCAATCAAGTTGGGGTGTAACTACCTCTCAGACCTGTTTTTAACCTCGAAATAGACAAAGTTCACCTTTTAAATCTTTAACAAACTTCCTTACGTAACTCTCGGATTCTATTTACGCATCCCCTTCTTTTACAGAAATCATTTGATTATAATAGTGTAATAATCCTATGCTTCCGAAATATAATAACTTTAATATAACTTTTATTTATTAATTTGGATATATAAACAAACAACTAATTTATTAATAAATGAATAAATCTTGATTAAAAATGGAAAGTGAATAGTACATTCCCGAATTTGATAAAATCGTATTTCAACGTATAATTCTCTCTCTAATAATCTATATTCGATAACTCTTTCTCGAATAAACTCTATTCGATAACTCTTTCTTTCGAATAAACTATGTTTGATAACTCTTTTCCGAATAAACTATATTCGATAATCTTTCTTCACATAACTATATTTGATAACTCTTTGCTTCGAATAAACTATATTCGATAATCTCTCTTTCGAATAAACTATATTCGATAATCTCCTTTTCGAGTAAACTATATTCGATAATCTCTCTTTCGAATAAACTATATTCGATAATCTTTCTTCGAATCACTATATTCGATTAACTCTATTTAATAACTAATATTCGACCAACTCTAATTCGATTAACTCTTATTTGATTAACTCTTATTCGATTAACTAATTTTTGATTAACTAATATTCGATTCCCATTTAAATTCTTATTTCAAAACACAATTTTCCTTATAAATGTTTTATAAAATATTCATTTTAATCCGTTATTCACATCGAATGTGAAAAATATTCCTTTTCTATAATCCATCAGGTTTGATTTCGTAATTTAAAATAATATCCCATTTCCAAATTCTATTTATACTTCTATTTATAGAATTATTCATAAGAAATCTCCTTTTTATTTCTAACACTTAAATCTCATTTATATTTTCGTTTATAAATGCTGAGTTTACATTCTATTAAAAATATCGGTGTCAAAGTCGATTTCTACTTCTCAATATAAGTTCAGACATATATATTCCATTTACCAAGTGATAAATATTTTAGTGAATATTAGGCTCACATCCCTATTTTGAAACTTAATTAGGCTCACATCCGGTCATAAACTTAATATAAATTAGGTCCCTATTTTCAAAACTTATAAAATAATAATTAAAAAAAAAATAAAAATCGTAATTTAGTAATAAAATATATTATGCATTATACAAAAAATTCAGTTAAAAAAACAACAAAAATAATGTCAGAAAGAAGAAAACAGCAAAAAAACAGAAAAAACTGCAGTTAAATGCATAATATTATGCACGTTTTTGATTTTATTGCATGCATATGTGCAATTATTGCAGTTCTTCCAGCGCATAGATTTAAGTTAATATTTCAGTTCATTTTTATTTGCATCCAAATGTGCAAATTTCACAGAAAACATGCACACATGTGTGCAACATTTTTATAGGATAACACACTAGCTAAAAGTAGGGACCTAATTTATATAAAAAAAAGTTTTGAAAATTTTAAACCCGCCCCCTATTTTATTACTTCCGCCTTTTTTTATTTTTTTTTAAAAAATGTGCTTTAGTTCATAAAAAAAAATCTAAAATCTGGAAATAATGTCAGGATTGTACGGAAATAAAAAAATATTAGTTGCATACGTCTATGCAATTATTACTGATAATTGCATATATGTATGCAACTTTTCCGTAAGGTGTGTTCGGATTAAAATCTGAAAATAAACCTGCACAAATGTGTGCAAGTATTCGAAATATTTGCACACATGTATGCACGTATTTGCATGAAGAAAAATCAACGAAGATGAATGTAGTGAAAAATAAGCACGGATGTATGCAGGAAAATGATATATGTGCATACTATTATGCATTTAACTGGAAATTTCGTTTTTTTTTCTGTTTTTTTTATTTTTGATGCCTTGTTTGATGATTTTTTGTTCTAAATTTTTTAGCGTTTACATGTTTTATTTAAATACGAATTTACATGATTTTTTTATATTTTTTTATATTTTTTTGATGAATTTTCAGAAAATAGGGACCTAATTTACAATAAGTTTATGACCGGGTTTTTTTTCTATTTTGAAACTATAACAGGGACCTGTAAAAAAAGCACCCAATATTTTATTTAATTTATAAAAACATTATTTATGAATTAATCTTCTCAGTTTATCTGTTAAAACAGATTCTATTTAAAATCTACTTTAAATTGATCTTTTCCATTTATCTGTTAAAACAGATTTCCATTTAATATTTATTTTCCACATATTTCCTTTTATAAAATTCTATTCATTTCCCAAATATTTCCTTTTATAAAAATTCTATTCATTTTATAAATATTTCCTTTTATATAAAATCCATCGATTTTATAAATATTTTATTTTCAAAGTACACTTTGAAAATTCCCTTTTTAATTCCAGTATTATATATGGTATTTAAAGTACCAAATAACAAGGATCAATATTATCCAACTCACATAATCATTAACAAATTATATATCACATCACATATCACAATATATGAAAAACAGTAACATAAATGTTGAGGAATCCAGTTGGATCCCTTCAAACTGTTTCCCTGCATCCACAGATGTTAAAACAATATAATTAACATCAATTTCATTTCAATATGAAATATTCTGATAAACAGAATCAATATTTGATTAACGATATATATATATATACACACACACACTAGATCTATAATTTCAACCAATCAATTAGCAGTTCATCCAAACAATCAACACACAACAATCAACCAACATTTATCAATTCCAAAAATACGTTATAAGAATATAAACTGATCAGAGTGAGTGAGATTTACTCACCTTGGATAGTTTATCGTTAAATTACGATAACCATCGTTGATTCAGACCAGACAATTTATTTTGCTATAAACTGTTACGAGCTCCAATTCACTCCGAATCAGTTCCATTGTGTATCTGCCGTCAGTATGATCCCATCGGTCCTTGTTTCGTCAGATTCTGTTATAGAATGATAATGATATTAATTATTTAAATTCGTATATATATATTTACGTAGTTTAAATTAAACACTTTTGATTACTGGGCCTCACCAATTTAATTTAGCCCAACCACACCCTTAAAACCCAATACTGCTCACCGTATCCTCCTCCCCTACGCATCAGAAAATCCTATTTCCCCTTCTACTGTGCTTCACTAGGAACGAGTTGTTTCATCTTCTAAACAGCCTCCTTCTCTCCATAAAACTTCCAATAAAAATTACCATAAGTATTTTCACTAAAAACTCTTCCATATTACACCAGTTTCATACTACTCGTGACCTTCTTCCATCACGCTTACAAACTCGCTTGCTCGATCAATTACCGCAAAATACCCCATCATCAGACTCTACTAACTCTCTAAAAACTCCTTCGATCCTACTTAAAAATCGTATGTTCCTGTAAATCTGCTTCATATTTTTTGAACTTAAAAGCCTCTTCTTCTATTTCCTTGCATTCTAGAAACCCAACCCATTTACATCACATACGCCCATCATCTTCTTCATGAACCAGATATATAACATGCGTCTCTTCCTCCCAGATAACGATTCCCTCCTCTACTCCATAACGCGACTTCCTAATCACGTGATCATCACAAATCACTTTCTTCCCAAAACAGTAAAAATCCCGCTGCTGTGTTTGGCCATTAACGAACCTTTAAACCACCATAACTCTCTCCTTGCTCCACCATATACCCTTCGAAAACCACTCCCCCCCAGAAATCACTCGCGACACTCTCAGTTTTCACGCATGAACAGTATAAAAGAACGGCATTTTTTCCATTTGAATACCCTCAAAAATACATACCAGACGCTATTTTACACAAGGAGTTAGAATATATTCCTCAAATCACCAATCTCAGACTAAATTTTGGAAATACCCTAGATCGTTGCTGTATAAAATGGAGCATACGAAATTGACATCGAACGCTGTAAAAACTATACGAGAGTGTAGAGATTCTCATCAGGGTTCCATATATATATATATATACAATGATTTATAGATTTTTATGTGAATTTATAAGATTTTGTGGAGATCACAAAATGGTTTTCCAGAAGAAAATAGTGGCGGCGATGCTCATTAATCAGAAACTATGGAATTAGGTTTACAAGGACTGGCATTATATTTATAGGGTATTTTTAATATATTTATATTCAAGTTTAATATTCCGTTTTAACCAATTTTTGTTTCTATTTGTCATTTAAAATCTGTGTTGCCACATACGATATCCAATTTCAACGAAAATGGACACACAGCTATATTTTGATTTTACGGACCCAACGAAACTTGTTTCGTCAAATTCCGAATCCGTTTGCTCACACAGCATATTTTAAAGTCAAATTATTGACTTTTTTTCACATTAAAGTACCGCACGGCCACATACTGACTCCAAAAATCACGAAAATTGGAAATTAACAATAATTCAGTATTCCGAATCCGAAAAAATTAGTTTCGTCGAAAACGGAGGTCGTTTGCAAAGGTGGCTATTTTTAAAGCTCTAAATAAACCCATTTAAATATTAATATGTTTAAAAACAATTTAATTTAATATTAATAAATTAATATTATTGTATATATTCACATAGAATATCATACAGCTCCAAAATATACATATCTGGATTTATAACTCGATATTTCAAATCCAGTGTTAAACCGATATTCAATTTATAAAAAAAATCTTTTATAATATAAACAAATCGTTATAAATTATAAAAGAATTTCATAGCGACTTTTGAAAATTTGAATTGGACACAACTCACAATCTACACGACGAAATCTCGATTTTTCTCTTCCATTAGAAAAATATACTTCACCATCTCCGAACGTTTCTTGTTTCATAGAAATCCGACTTAAAACAAATTCTGTATATTCGTTTAAAGTTCGAATAGTCAAATTACGAACTGTCGCGCCATTTCGAGCTCGATTATAATTATAATATAAATTATACGTTCAACTGACATTTAAAAATAAATTTGTTAATATAATTCAATTCTAAACTGAATTATATATTTTAAATTGTCCAATTCACACAATATTATCAATTCAACTTAATTCCGATTATTTCAGAATTAAATATATTATCCTATTATTTATATTAATTAAATATTCAATATTATTTAATTTAAACCATTTAAAACTACTAAACCATTATTTAATAATTACATAAATTAATTATTTTACCGTTAAAAATATGGGACGTTACATTCTTCCTCCCTTAAAATAATTTCGTCTTCGAAATTGCTAAGGTAGAAAACAAACCCTATTAACTGGGTTAAAAATTATTTGTTTACTTCTTAATTTCAGCTTCACTGTACCAATTAATTTCAATTAAATATTAATTCATTCCGAATAACTGAAATTTTCAAAAATTCTGAAAATTTTCTAACACCTTAAATTTCTGAAAAATTTCGCCAGCATCTCCTTTGTATGGGTCAATCGGTACAACTACAACTCGCCTCTCTAGGCCTTATCCAATCCAAAAGAAAATCAAACAGCTAAGCGGCTTGCCAAACAGGCTCATAAAATCACCAAACTCATATAAAAATAAAGTTGTACCTTTTTGTTGGGCATACCTTTATATCCTTTCCATCTGTTATCAATTATGCACATACCAATGTCGTCCAATCAAACTCCAAATCAGTTTTTATCCTCAAAACAATTATTCGCATTTACCACAACCAAATTTCATTTCAAACTTGAGTTCCATTCTCAATTCCAAACCCCTAACTCACCAATCCAATACCATTTCAGATTCCTATATCACAATTCAAAATCAGATTCTACTAGATATATTATATTCCAATTCAATTTTCAGTTAATTGGTTTTAATTCATATTTGCTTTCACAAATTTCTTTAAATTTGGTTTTTAAATCAAACAATCTTTCCCTGGGAATTTTAAATAACTTAGCTTTTCTAAAATCAAATATCCCTTTTTGGAATTCAAACAACTTGCTTTTCTCAAAACAATTCAAAAACAATCTCTTTGGTAGTAATCCGTCACTTACACACTCGAAAATGAACACCGATGATGTCTGAATCATCATCGGAATTATTTCTCAGCGACCGAAGTAAGTTCAGTACTATATCACTTTCAAAAACATTTCTAAACATTTCCATTTTGAATTACATTTCAAAATATTATTCACAATGATTGTAAACAATTTAAAATCTCCCAGGATTTTAAAATTCTCATATATTAATTCCAAATCCATTTACAAAGACCTTTCCAAATTTCTAGGGTTTTTAATTTCAATTCTGATTTAAATTCAGATTTAATTTATTTCGTAACACTTATACGAATATTGATTGGTTATTTACATAACCGTTTCAATTATAATCTTATCTGATTATAGTCACAACCAACACATCCAATATACGATAATACTTCAAATATCTATAATTTGTTTATATCAAAACATATTTTAGGTAAAATTATTTCATTACCCTTTTTTCAAAACATACAGTGTCGGTTCATCATATTCGAGTGTTTATAAACCCCTACTGATACAGTGGATCAAACTAATCGACTAGAACTCATAAATAACTCAACCAATAAATCTCCACAATATAAAATAATTTTTGTAAAATCTACAAATACGTTCACTAGTATATATACACTCAAACTCAATTTGAGGTATTTCTAACACCATCTCTACCGATTCACGCCACAGAGCCAAGATAATTACTTAACCTTCAGCTCTGATACCACTGTAACGGCCCGGAAAATTTTCGACCTAGAAAATCGACATACAACACCATGTCGACTATCCAAGAATCGAAAATACCGGAACGTCAATAGAAAGAAGTTAGAGGGTGAGAATAGATAAGATAGAAAATTAGAATAGAAGAAGAAGAACACAACTACAAAACATCAGAGTAACACGATCTCACAACGTAACGAATAAAATATATTATACAACATAACTTTGGAATAAAACAGTATAGGTATACAATACTATTATCAGAGTACAACACATACAACATAGTGAAAATAACAATAGCAACATAATCCTGAAGCCTCCTGCTCCAGCTCTCCAAGTACCTGTAAAATCCCGACTACTTGACTGCCCGAACAGAATTGGGCACCCAAGTGTTTAGGGAAAACAAAACAAAATAAACTCTAGGCCAGTCATGTGACTGGTGTGAGTAAACTCCAAACACTTGGTTTAACTTTTCCAAATCCTTTTCAAAAGCAATGATAATCGTAAGACTGATCCACACATAAATACGGATGGTTTTTATTTTACGATAACCCAAAATATTTCTTAAGATCAATATTTTCTGATATTATAATAATGTCTAAATCAAGTAGATAGCAATCTAGTAGAACGCTTTTATCTCACGCTCTACATATATAATATACAATCAAAAACCGCCGGATCTTATTGGGTAATGGATTCCAACTATGACAAGGTATGGAACCACCTTCCGATCAGTGTACTCTAGAAGCGATACACTAGAGTTCAACAAAAACATCTTGTAACTCGTCCATACATGACCGGACATTCATTTCGCTTGAATGTTCCGAATATATTGTCACCTTATGGTTGGTATACCAACATAACAGTTCCCGAAAGATACAGAATTGAAATAAGTAACAAATATGCATATTATCTGGATGGTGACAATATACCCTGCTTGGGTACGACCCACTTAGCTATGCAGCCTTCCCGATTTCTGTCATTTCCCAGTTGATGAGGCTTGAGGTCACAACGTATCTTTTAACAGATCACTTCTTCATTTACTTTGAATGCCACATCGTCATACCCGTCAAATCACAAATTGATTTCCCAAAAATTACCACGGGTATAAGCTAAGAGAAACGAATTCCTTCGCCACCAACGTGAATACGTTTGAAATGATCAACTTATGCGATCTACCAGATATACTCTATCAGACATTCTTCCATTCAAGTTGTCCTAGGACTAGACAACCCGAAGACACTATTATGTAAATCCACCTTAGGAAATTTCTACCTAGGATTTACTGAAAAGACCTTGCATAACATCATATTTGATTCGCAACGCTAATGCCATACGGAGTGGTTTTTAGATAATATATCTGATCTCGGTCTCTCCGTATTGACAACGAAAATGGTTAAATTCTTTGATAGTCGGTGATTTAACTATCAAAGGAAAACATGTGTACAAACAACGGTCGTATTTCCAAATGGAAATCTTACCGAGCAAATCATCAATCAACATTGATCCCATTTAATTTAATTTGTCATTCAATTATTCATTTCCCCATTCCCGTTTCCATATATTCGTAAATTCTTATTTTCTAAATTTAGAAAATATACATATTTACTCTCATTTCTTATTTTCTATATTATAAAAAGTTTATGATTCTTATTTGGAAAACATTCCCAAAACTCCATTGGATTTAAACAGATGTTTCTATAAAACATTGCTATGCTAACTCAAACCATTACACTCATTAACTATATTCACTTAACCAACCTGCACTATCAAACCTTACCCATTCCTTAGTTAAAAATGAAGTCAATCAAGTTAGGGCATAACTACCTCTCAAACATTAACTGAACAATATTTTTAACCTCGAAATAGACAAAGTTCACCTATTAAATCTTTAACAAACTTCATTACGTAACTCTCGGATTCTATTTACGCATCCCCTTCTTTTACAGAAATCATTTGATTATAATAGTGTTATAATCCTATGCTTCCAAAATATAATAACTTGAATATAACTTTTGTTTATTAATTTGGATAAATAAACAAATAACTAATTTATTAATAAATAAATAAATCTTGATTAAAAACGAAAAGTGAATAGTACTTTCCCGAATTCAATAAAATCAAATTTCAACGTATAATTCTCTCTCGAATAATCTATATTCGATAACTCTCTTTCGAATAAACTCTATTCGGTAACTCTTTCCTTTGAATAAACTATATGTGATAACTCTTTTTCGAATAAACTATATTCGTTAATCTTTCTTCGAATAACTATATTTGATAACTCTTTGCTTCGAATAAACTATATTCGATAATCTCCTTTTCGAATAAACTATATTCGATAATCTCTTTCGGAAAAACTATATTCGATAATCTTTCTTCGAATCACTATATTCGATTAACTCTATTCGAATAACTAATATTCGACCAACTCTAATTCGATTAACTCTTATTCGATTAACTAATATTCGATTAATTAATATTCGTTTAGTTAATATTCGATTAACTCTATTTCCTATCTCATTCAGATTCCCATTTAAATTCTTATTTCAAAACCCAATTTTCCTTATAAACGTTTTAATTTATAAAATATTCATTTTAATCCATTATTCACATCGAATGTGAAAAATATTCCTTTTCTATAATCTATTAGGTTTGATTTCGTATTTTAAAATAATAAACCATTTCCAAATTCTATTTATACTTCTATTTATAGAATTATTCATACGAAATTTCCTTTTTATTTATAACACTTAAATCTCATTATAATTCCCTTTATAAATGCTAAGTTCACATTTTATTAATAATATCGGTGTCAAAACTGAATTCTACCTGTCTATATAAGTTCAGACTTATATATTCCTTTATCAAATGGTAAATATTTTATTTAATTTATAAAAACATTATTTATAAATTAATCTTCTCAATTTATCTGTTAAAACAGATTCTATTTAAAATCTACTTTAAATTGATCTTTTCAATTTATCTGTTAAAATAGATTTCCATTTAATATTTATTTTCCACATATTTCCTTTTATAAAATTCTATTCATCTCCCAAATCTTTCCTTTTATAAAATTCTTTTCATTTTATAAATATTTCCTTTTATTTAAAATCCACTGATTTTATAAATATTTTATTTCCAAAATACACTTTGAAAATTCCCTTTTTAATTCCAGTATTATATATGGAATTTAAAGTACCAAATAACAAGGATCAATATTATCCAACTCACATAATCATTAACAGATTATATATCACATCACATATCACAATATATGAGAAACAATAACATAAAAGTTGAGGAATCCAGTTGGATCCCTCAAACCTATTTCCCTGCATCCACAGATGTTAAAACAATATAATTAACATCAATTTCATTTCAATATGAAATATTCTGATAAACAGAATCAATATCTGATTAACAATATATATATATATATATATACACACTAGATCTATAATTTCAACCAATCAATTAGCAGTTCATCCAAACAATCAACATACAACAATCAACCAACATTTATCAATTCTAAAAATAAATTATAAGAATATAAACTGATCATAGTTAGTGAGATTTACTCAACTTGGACAGTTTATCGTTAAATAACGATAACCGTCATTGATTCAGACCAGATAATTTATTTCGCTATAAATTGTAACGTGCTCCAATTCACTCCGAATCAGTTCCGATGTGTAGCAGCCGTCAATACGATCCCAACGTATCTTGTTTCGTCAGATTCTGTTATCGAATGATAAAGATATTAATTTTTTAAATTCGTATATATACATATTTACGTAGTTTAAATTAAACACTTTTGATTACTGGGCCTCAGCGATTTAACTTAGCCCAACAACACCCTTAAAACCCAATTGCTTACCATGTCCTCCTCCCCTACGCATCAGAAAATCATGTGTCCCCTTCTACTGTGCTTCACCAGGAACGAGTTGTTTCATCTTATAAAAAGCCTCCTTCTCTCTATAAAACTTCCAATAAAAATTACCATAATTATTTTCACTAAAAACTCTTCCATATTACACCAGTTTCATACTACTCGTGGCCTTCTTCCATCACGCCTACAAACTCGCTTGCTCGATCCATTACCGTAAAATACCCCATCATCGACCTCTACTAACTCTTTAAAAACTCCTTTAATCCTACTTAAAAATCGTATGTTCCTGCAAATCTACTTCATATTTTTTGAACTTAAAAGCGTCTTCTTCTATTTCCTTGCGTTCTAGAAACCCAACCCATTTAGATCACATACGCCCATCATCTTCTTCATGAACCAGATATACAACCTGTGTCTCTTCCTCCCAGATAACGATTCCCTTCTCTACTCCATAATGCGACTTCCTAATCACGTGATCATCACAAATCACTTTCTTCCCAAAACAGTAAAAAATCCCGCCGCTGTGTTTGGCCATTAACAAACCTTTAAACCACCACAACTCTCTCCACCTTATACCCTTCGAATACCACTTTCTCCCCAGAAATCACTTGCGACACTCTTTGTTTTCACGCATGAACAATATAAAAGAACAACATTTTTGCCAATCGAATACCCTCAAAAATACATACAAGATGTTATTTTGCACAAGGAGTTAGAATATATTCCTCAAATCACCAATCGCAGACTAAATTTCGGAAATTTGGCAACCTTAGATCGTTGTTGTATAAAATGCAACATACGAAATTGACATCGAACGCTGTATAAACTATACGAGAGTGTAGAGATTCTCGTCAGGGTTCCATGTATATACAATGATTTATAGATTTTTATGTGAATTTCTAAGATTTTGTGGAGATCACGAAATGGTTTTCCAAAAGAAAATAGTGGTGGCGATGCTCATTGACCAGAAAAGTATGGAATTAGGTTTACAAGGATTGGCATTGTATTCATAGGGTATTTTTAATATATTTATATTCGAGTTTAATATTCCGTTTTAACCAATCGTTGTTTCTATTTGTCATTTAATACCCGTGTTGTCACATATGATATCCAATTTCAATGAAAATGGAGACACGACTATATTTTGATATTACGGACTCAACGAGACTTGTTTCGTCGAATTCCGAATCCATTTGCTCACACATCGTATTTTTAAAGTCAAAATATTGACTGTTTTTCACATTAAAATCCCGCATGTCTACATACTGACTCCAAAAATCACGAAAATTGAAATCTAACAGTAATTTAATATTCCGAACCCAACAAAATTAGTTTCATCGAAAACGGAGGTCGTTTGCAAAGATGGCTATTTTTAAAGCTCTAAATAAACCCTTTTAAATATTAATACAGTTAAAAACAATTTAATTTAATATTAATAAATTAATATTATCATATACATTCACATAGAATATTATACAGCTCCAAAATATACATATCTGGATTTATAACTCGATATTTCAAATCCAGTGTTAAATCGATATTCAATTTATATTAAAAAACCTTTTATAATATAAATAAATCGTTATAAATTATAAATGAATTTCATAGCGACTTTTCGAAAATTTGATTTGGACACAACTCACAATCTACACGATGAAATATCGATTTTTCTCTTCCATTAGAAAAATATACTTCACCAGCTCCGAACGTTTCTTGTTTCACCGAAATCCGACTTAAAACGAATTCTATATATTCATTTAAAGTTCGAATCATCAAATTATGATCTATCATGTCATTTCGAGCTCGATTATAATTATAATATAAATTATACGTTCAACTAACATTAAAAAATAAATTCATTAATATAATTCAATTTTAAACTGAATTATATATTTTAAATTGTCCAATTCACACAATATTGTCAATTCAACTTAATTCCGATTATTTCGGAATTAAATATATTATCCTATTATTTTTATTAAATATATATTCAATATTATTTAATTTAAACCATTTAAAACTATTAAATCATTATTTAATAATTATACAAATTAATTATTTAACCATTAAAAATATGGGATGTTATAGGCTCCAAAAATTCCCGAAAAATAAATCTAGTTATGTTTTGATGATACGGTCCTAACAAAACTAATTTCGTCGAATTTGGAGACCGTTTGAAAAATGGTCGTTTTCCAGTCGATTAAATTCCAACTGAAATTACCAAATGCGTTTAAACCTACTACGCTCACATATTAATTCCAAAAATTATGAAAATTGGAATTTGACTATAATTTGACATTCTGGATCCAACAAAAGTAGTTTCATCGAAAACGGAGGTCATATGCAAAATAGCTATTTTTAAGGGCCATATATATATATATTAAAATATATTTAAATTCCATTGCGACTATTTTAAATTTTAAACTGGACATAACTTTAATTTACATTATGAAATCTCAGTTTTCACGTTCGTTAGAAAGATATAATTAAACAAATTCAATTGGTTCTGATTTTACTGAAATCCGATTTAATTTGAATCTTGTACATTAATTTGAAATTTAAAATCGAATTTTCAAACTACCACGCCATTTCAGGCTCATTATATAATTAAAATAAATTTATACGTTCTAACTTTGATTTAAATAAATTTTTATTCATTATTATTTAAAATAAATAATTTTAAATATCCAAAATCCATTAAAATAGCCAAAATAAAAAATTTAAATTGGTTCTGAAAATCCAGGTTGTTACACTAGATGAAGCCCGATGTGATCAAGCAAGGTCAGCCACATTGCATCCAGCTACACACTGAAAAGTCCTCCTATAGAATAGTTCATTTATGATCTTACCCTTTCCAGATTATCAGAATTGAATGGATTGGGCGCCACCTCATACCGGTGATTCCAGGAGTACCGTTTCCTTGGAAGAAAATGGCCTATTCAAGCTTAACTATTCTTTTGGATCCTGTGACATGTGTACAAGCTGGCTTAAGTACTATACGATCTATAAATACTTCTTCTAAATTTAGTAAGGGGGACATTTCAGCATTGGAAAAACCCTAACTTTTAAATATTCTTCATTGATCTCTTATTGTATGGCCATTTAACCATTTTTTCTGATAGTTGAAATACTATATAAAAGATTATAAAGTGGACGTAGGCTTTTTAACGCTGAACCACTATAAATTGGTGTGTGATTTCCTATGCTTTTTGCTCTTTTACAGTTATTAATCTTCATTTGTTCTCAGCATAACCCTTTCTTTGGGTGTTGTACCAATTTTTGGTGTTAAAACTTTGGTGCTTTCACTGAGAAGTGAGATTCTCAGACCAATCCGGATTTTTGCTCTACTTTCGGATCACCAAGTCCGAGACGAAAATCCTACCTTTATCCAGGCATTAATTAAGCTATGGATGGAAAATCAGCCCGCATTGCTGAAAAAAAATAGCCACGGGTAAGAACTTCTGCGGAAGCGGCCGGTAGATCGGACGCCTCTGAAATTGCTTCGGATCAACCTGCATTACCCTCTGTGACAGGCTCAGTTCCATCTTCTGCTTTTGCCACTTGAGACGAGTTTGTGGCTGTGATCAATCGACTCCAGGAAACTACGGATGCCTTAAAAGCCCATGCTCAACAGAATGCTGCGATACGGTAAGACATAACTCACATGACAAGGCAGTGGGACGTGTTCAGACACCAAACCCAAGAGGCCTGGGACCATCAACTCCCTCCTCCCTAGCCAGATCAAGTGTCAAAAGGATCCTCCTTATCTGGGGAAAGCAGAGACCCACGTCAACCTCATGCCCACTTAAAAAACTAAAAATGTTCGATGGTTGCGCCTTGTGAGACGACAAGATCTTCCAGGGGAATTCAACCAAGCGCGAGTTGACCAAATCAAGGTGGAAATTGTTTATCCCGTGGCTCCATAAAACCAAGAGGCATCTCATCCTGCACATCAAAATACTGCTCGGTGGGATCAGGCCTCTATTCATCCCCCTTGGAATCTTGTGATTGACCCAAATATCCAGGGAGGAAGAAGGAATGCCCGGACGGCACTACCCGATGAAAGAGCCCGGAGAGGTCAGTCTGTTGAGGAAATCGACCCAGATACAGTCATTCCGCCAAATCTGACCGCCATGGTACAACAGAACATGAACGACAGTCATGTGCATAGGAATGAAGACTGGGGAGTCGATCGAAGCTGCACACCGTTCACCAACGATATCTTACAAGCAGAGTTCCTCATGAGGTTCAATATGCCCCAGATGAACCAGTACGACGGTACCTCCAATCCACAACAGCACCTGATGAGATACTCATGGCACATGGAGGTGTCGGTGGCCTCCGACACCATAAGGTGCAAAGCCTTTCTGATCTTTTTAAGCGGAATAGCACTCATGTGATTCGTATGCTTGCCAGCGAGGTCAGTTCCAAGATTTAAAGTTCTAGGTGAATTTTTTTTAAATTCAATTCCACCTTCACGGCACCAAATCGAAGCACGTTATGGCTCTTTCAGCTGTTAAGCAGGGAAGAGGTGAATCCCTGAGGAATTATCTTAATCGATTAAATCGATTTGCTACTGAAGTTAGCAACCCCAACCATGAGATTGTTCTAATGGCCATGGTCGATGGCATTGACAAGCGAACGAAATTTGGAAAATACTTGATCGGAAAGCCACCTACCACAATTGAGGCTTTTTATGAGAAGGCCCACATTCGACTGAGGCAAGAAGATGCACAATTAGAAGAAGAAGATGGGCCAAAAACTACATTTACTCCGTCGACCTAGAACAATGTCGCAGTCAAACAATCTGGGGATAACTCGGGAAAAGTGGAAGTGAATATGTTGAAAACCGCAGCAAGCGAAGTAGTGAAGGATCAAAGGAGACCAATGGGAGCTCAAAACAAATGGGGAGCACCCGGAAACGCCCATGGTTCTAGGTATTTGATACATACACAACCTTGAATGACACATTGGAGAATATCTATCTTGATACCTGCAATAAGGTTCAGTATAAGAAACCGCCTCCACGCGAACCCACAGAGAAAGAGCGGGCGGCTGGGAAATATTGCTTGTTCCAAGATATCTACGGGCACATGACCAACGAATGTTGACACCTCGGGGACGTCGTTGAGAAGGTAATTAGAGAAGGAAAGCTTGATGAGTATAAGAAGGCCATGAGGGATAGGGGCAAGGGAGTTAGCGCCCAAACAGAACCAGGCTGCACCTCGAGCAACCCCCCAGCAGAAAGGAAAAGGGATTGTTATCAATGCCATTGTTGGAGGTCTACATCCAGCAGGTCATAGTGTAAGAGCCATGAAACGATATGTCAACTCTGTGAAACTCCTCGATATTGAAGAAACAGATCCCCTCGAGGCCACCGTTCCCATTAAATAAAGAAGAATGATGGGCAATGATATCATCTTCCATGATCAGGAATCAGTCGGCATAGAAATCCCGACGGTCAACCCACTGGTAATAACAGCTGTCATTGTGCCAACCACGGTTTGAAAGATGCTGGTCGAAAACGGAAGCTCGGTGAACATTTTGTTCAAACAGGCCTATGACCAAATGAAACTGGAATTAAAAGACTTGGAACCGTATGACGGCCAAATATGTGGTTTCAGTAGGGCTTCCACTGAACCCATCGGCCAGGTCAAGCTATCTGTAGAATTGGGGGATGGAGATTATCGGAGAATAAGAGTTTTGACATTTGTTGTGATGAATATCAACTCATACTATAATGCCTTTTTGGGACGACCCACCCTGGCTGTATTTAGTGCATGCATCGCCCCCTGGTGTTTGCTTTTGAAGTTTCCGACTGATAGTGGAATCGAGACGGTGCGAGGAGACCAAGTAATAGGTCTAGCCTGTTACTTGGCAGAATGGAAGGAGCTACGGAGCGGTGGCAACAAAGATTCTGAAGAATCCTATCCACCCGAGAAGGGGAAAGAAACACATCAATTGCAGAGAACACCCCAGTTAGGACCTTCCATTTGTGAAGTCGAAGACATCGACCCACGAGAGGACGATGAGCTAGGGTGCAGAAGGCAGCCCCGAATGAGGCTACCGTGGAAATTCCGATTGATGAGGGCGACCCCACTAGGGTCCTAAAGATTAGATCCCATCTTGATCCCATGCGGACGAGGGAACTAACTGAGTTCCTCCAAGCAAACCTAGACGTGTTTGCATGGACCAACGCTGACATGTGTGGGATTTCACCTTCCACTATAATTCATTCCCTCAGCATCGACCCAAAGTATACACCGATAAAGCAAAAGAGGTGAATGCTTGGCGCTGAAAGGTCGACAACCTTGAAGGAGGAAATCGGGAAGCTGCAAGCCAATGGATTTATCCAAGATTCGACCTATCCCGATTGGATAACCAACCCAGTACCTGTGAAGAAGGCTAATGGGAAGTGGAGAACATGCATTGATTTTTCCGACTTAAATAAAGCCTGCCCCAAGGACAGGTTCCCATTAACTAGGATTGATCAGTTGGCTGACTCGACCACAGGACACAAGTTGCTTTCGTTTACGAACGCATATTCGGGATACAACCAGATCGCTATGCATGTTCCCGACCAGGAGCATACTAGCTTCATCACTGATCTTGGGCTATATTGTTACGTAGTGATGCCCTTCGGACTGAAGAACGCAAGAGCGGCCTACCAGTGGGTGGTTAACCGGATGTTCCATGACCAAATAAGGAAAATGATGGAAATATACATGGATGATATGTTGGTTAAGTCAAAATGATCAACCAATCACAAAAGTGACCTGTCAGAGATGCTCAACATCCTCCGTAAGTATGGAATGAAACTCAACCCTCTAAATGTTCTTTTGGGGTAGCATGAAGCAAGTTTCTGGGTTTTATAGTTAGCTCTCGGGATAGAAATCAATCCCGACCAAATTTCATCCCTCAAAAGAATTCAGAAACCACGAAGAATCAAGGATGTATTAAGTTTAGCATACATAATTGACGAAAAAAGGGAAGAAGCGAACCTTCATGTCGAAGCCCATAGGCGAAGGGTTACCCAATACTACAAAAAAGGGTCCGGCCAAAAACTTTCGAAGTTGGTGACCTTGTTCTGAAACGGGTCTTCCCGGTTCCCGTTCATATGGGCCCCAAATAGGAAGGACTATAAGTCATTCAATGAAAGGTCGATAATGGAAGTTTCAGGCTGACAACTGTCAATGGCGAACCTTTTCAAAGAGCATGGAATTGAGAGCATTTACGACTTTATATTTCTTAAGAATTTTCTAATGTATCTTTTTTAAGTTCATTTGTTTTGGATATTGTAATAAGTAATCCTTTATTGATTGCAACAGTGTATGAATAAAAATCTCCATTCCTGTTCTGTTTTATTATCGTGAAAGCTAAGGGCTGTGAGTTGACTGGCTATGGCTTATGCCCTGACACTCTAATGGGCCGACCCGAAACAAAGTAGGTCGATACAGTTAGAGGAATAAGGGCTCGACCATATTGATAGTATCGATTCCAGACTTTGACTGATCGGCCAATTTTGACTTCTACTTTGATTGACTCAAAGTAAGATCGACGCCCGATCAAACATACCGACTGACTGTTGGAATTCAACTCTTAACCTCACGACTTGAGGGTGAGTATAAAGGACGAAAGAGCATTTATTGTGCACCCTGACAAAATACCACTCGACTCCTAAAAACTCTACCCCTTACTAACTAAATGATGAGTATAAAAGACTAAGAGTGCCCCTGCTTAACGACTCACAACTCCTGATCAAGGTTAGACCCATAAAATACTATTTGTAAAACGAAATAAAAGAGGTACACTACTCTCGGTGGTAATGTGAAGCAAAGTAATCTAGATCTTACAACAGTTAATCCATTGCAAGACCTGATGGATGATGTAATAAACTTTGAAGACAACGGAGATGCTACTGGAAGTGAAACAAGAAATGCTAGCGGTTCATACCTAAATATCCCTAATGATAGTGTGCTGGTTGAACCTCATAGTGCCTATAAAGAGCAACTCGATGGTTTCCTTCAACAAAACTTTAATGTTGAAGTCGACATGGTAGGTAAAGCTAAGTGAAAAACCATTGTATATGAGCAAGTACCCAAAGCAAGTGAAACTGTTCCCAAACTGATTGAAAAACTGAGAACTGAACTAGTGAGTGGCAAGGTGAGTGGAGAAGCTTACAAACAAAAGCAAGACTTAATGGAGCTGATGCAAAAGAATTACAACTCCTTTATGAATTTGAAACCTACAGTGGACAAAGTTAAGCAACTGGCTTCGAGTCCAGTGCATAAAATTGCCAAATCTGTCTCTCCCTTATCTTTTAAATATGGTTTTTTGAATGTGCAAAGTCCCAAAAGCGATGGTGCTGTTGTTATTAAGAGCAATATATATGCGCACATAACACCCCCTTTGGCTTATAAGGCCCATCCACTTCCTTTGGCAGATCCTTCAGAGCAGAGTCCAGTGACCCATGGAGATGTTACATTGAAGATACTGTTCACCCGTAGCCGAAAGCATGAACTGATGAAGGAACAATTAGACAAATGCTAGATGCCTTGGCTGCGCTGGGTGTGCACCTTTGTTGCATAGGGAAATTTTAGTTGGAAATCTAACAAGTGTTTCGGTGCATGCTTATTTGTGAGTGTATTATGTCATATCCAGTATGGTATCCCCTGCGTGGGAACTATGGATTTCTAGATTGATGTGATTTTTCATGTCTTCTGAACTCCTATACTTTTAATTTTTCTAATAAATAGTGTTACGGATCACTATAAAAACCGGTCAGCCTTGCAAAAAAACGAGGTACATTACTAACGTCCAAAGCAGTGACAAGCAATAGCATAGGGAGAATATGTATAAAGTATGAGGAAGCCTCCTACTCGTCTCCAGATAGCTACCCGTGCATAACCACCTAACCTGCCTCTAGTCTGCTCGTTTAGGAGCACCCAGAGTAATAAGAAGAGACATAAAACTCTGGGTTAGACGAAAGTCTAGTGTGAGCGATAGCAATTCTATACAACTAAATAAAGCAATAACAGGAATAAGTAATCAACCTGACCTGGACCTGCAACCAAAGAGTTAGCACAACAAGATGTACAATACTCTAAGGTAACAATAACACACAGTGTAAAATGGAAGTGTGCGTGTCATGGTGATAGCAAACATCAAACATAGAAATCACCCTCACATCTCTCACTTAGTATGTAAAGCATACGATATCCACTGCTTTGATCACTAAATCCATTAGGGTCATGACGAGTTCATATCGTACTGGACTACGTATAACTATTGCTATGGCCATGCCCTTTTGGTCTATAGTCAATAACCCTAACCAGTCCACACTTCCCTGGCTCTGGTTAGACTACATCCCCTCTCTCAATAGTGAACCAAAGTTATAGAAGTCAATAACCCCTTTGCATATGTCTCGCAGCAAAGCCCAACTCTAGAAGTTAACTCGTTGGTTCCCATCTGGATCCTGAGTAGTAACTTCCCATTTGGACTTCCTTTGCATCTCGGGTTTCGGTCATATTAGTGATCGATTCGTAATTCCCTATCCGGTCCGGTTCGAGTCTCCTCCTCCTATCTGGGTCGGCTCGGGTCTCCTCCTCCTATCCGGTTTGGTTCAGGTCTCCTCCTCCTATCTGGTTCGGTTCGGGTCTCTTCCTCTTATCCGGTTCGGTTCATTCTCTTACTCCTATCCGGATCGGATCGGGTCTCCTCCTCCAATCCAGTTCGGATCGGGTCTCCTCCTAACCGAACCGAAACTCTGCAATCATAAAACGTACCAAATGGTCGTAGTACCATATAGAATCAACCAAACATCAAAACAACAATTTCACATGTTAATTTAAATCAAACGTACCCAAATCCATGATTTTCCCCTTAGCCATGTCTAACTATAGGATTAGCAAACTTAATCCAAATTAACCTAAATTCATACAAGCGACATAATATATGATTTTAGAACTTTCATATATTTTTCCAGAATATTTAGATGTATAATTTCACTAATTATCACTAATCACCCATAATTAGCCATAATTAGTGTATAAACATGCAAATTACTCACCTTCGCCAAAAATAAATGTTAGATCTGAAACTTTTACTGATTTGGCTTGGATCCCAATGTGGTGCAACAACTCTATCTTGAATTTTGTAGTAAGTTGGATTGATTTGTAGTAGATTTGATCAATTAGTGATTAGAGAGGGATTAGAGAGAGATTTAAAGATGGAAGCATGATTAGGGTTAGAGAAAGGTTTGTGGCGGCGATAAAAATGAAAGGAGATGATTCTCCAACTCCTTTCAGCCTTCCCATAATCCTAATCCAGGAATGGATTATGAGCCTAGCTGTTTATCACTTAATTATGCTCAATTAGGCTGTTTTACCATCTTCAAATCTTATTTCAGCCATACCTCCCAAATGGTAAGTCCGTTTGATTAATGTGACCACTTTACGGAATGAGAAACCATCATTCAAATCCAATGGATGTGGTTTCAGGTCAAACTCCTTACGAGTCAAAGTTATAGGCAAACAAATTTCTCTTGTGGTAAAATGGTCATTTAAAATTTGGAAAAAATTGTGAATGTGGGAAATGACCCCAATAGTCATTTCCCAAAGTTACACGACCATATGACTTCGTATGAAAATAAAATAAATATTCTACGATCCATTGATACGTAGAATGCGGGTTGTTACACTCTGCCCCCCCCCCCCCCCAAAGAAATTTCGCCCTCGAAATTCCTTAACCAAGAAAAACAAACAATGGTGTCCCGCATGCCTATCAACCATTTACAAACAGTCAAACATGCATAATAAACACAATAAGCCTATCCTAGCATGCAATTTACTAACAAGGGAATAATTATATCGCGATCAAAATCTTACCAGGTAAAGAGTTCGGGATACGACTTCCTTATGCTCTCATCGGTTTCTCAAGTATAGTCATTCTCATTATCACTCCACCGGACCTTAACTAGTTTCACTGTCTTCCGTTGAAGTTACTTCGAATCGTGTTCGACAATACGAATCGTTCTGCGGCTTCCAACTACCTCAGATTCTACCTTGATACGATCCAACTGATCTGGTGAAATAGTCATATTAGAATCATGCACGAACTTCCTTAACTGAGAAACATGAAATATGTTGTGCACTCCTGCCATCTTGTCAGGTAATCCAATTTTATACACTAAATTCCCAACTTGTTCGAGAACTGGAAATGGACCAACAAACCTTGGTGCTAATTTACCTCTCCTACCAAACCGAATCACACTTTCAATGGAGAAATCTTGACGAATACGAAGTCGCCAATGGAGAATTTCAAATCTCTTCGTCTTTTATCAGCATAGCTCTTCAACCTATTTTGGGTAGCCTTTATTCGCTGTTGAATAACCTTAATCTTATCTGAAGTTTCTCTAATTACATCTGGCCCAAGCACAAATTTCTCATCGGTTTCCAACCAACATGATGATGAGTTGCACGGTCTTCCGTACAAAGTTTCAAATGAAGCCATACCAATGCTGGACTGATAACTATTATTATATGCGAACTCAACCAGATGCAATTGTTCATCCCATGACCCTCCAAAATCCAATATACAAGCTCTCAAGAGATCCTCTAATACACGATTCACCCTCTTTGTTTGACCGTCGGTTTGAGGAAGGTACACGGTACTGAGATGTAATTCTGACCCTAAGGCCTCTTGTATGCTCGTCCAAAACCTGCTAGTAAATAATGGATCTCGGTCACTCACAATTCCTTTAGGTACTTCATGAAATCTCACTACCCACTTCATATACAGTTCCGCTAACTTAGATGCTGTTCTATTCGACTTGACCGGAATAAACCTTGCACTTTTGGTCAATCGATCCACAATCACCCAAATACTATCATGACCCAATCTAGTACTTGGTAAACCCATCAATAGAATCCATTGAGACTTGTTCCCATTTCCATTTGGGAATTTCCAACGGTTGTAACAAATCACTAGGCTTCTTTTGCTCGGCTTAAACTAACTGGCAGTTCATGCACTTGGATTTAAACTTCTCAACGTCTCTCTTCATCCTTTCCCAATAGTAGGTCTGCTTCATGTCTCGATACATATTGTTACGACTAGGATGTATAGTCAGCTTTGAGTGGTGACACTTTCTAAGCACTTCATCTCCCAATCCATTAAGATTGGGTACAACTAGTCTCCCACTCTTTCGAAGCCATACATCTCTATCAAGTCCACACTTATTCATCTCCTCACCTCGATACCCATCTCTACCTTGGAGATGATTTCCAATAGGTTAGGATCGTCCCTTTGACTGGAACTGATCCGCTCAATCAAAGTGGATCTGATCGTCGAACTTGCTAACATCTCTGGATCTAATTCACACTTAGGTCTGAAATCATATCCTGCGGTATACTCCAGTTGCTTCCATTCCAGAAACATAGCCCCCAAATTGGCATGTCTCCTACTCAATGCATCCACTACCGTGTTGCCCTTCCCGGGTGTGTAAGCGATATTGAAATCATATAAAGCTAAGAACTCTAACCATCTCTGCTGGCGAAGATTTAAATCGTTCTGAGAGAAAAGACACTTTAATGACTTATGGTCGGTAAACAACTCGAATCTTTCTCCTAAGAGATAATGTCTCCACATATTTAATAGGAACACGATCGCTGCTAATTCCAAATCATGGGTAGGATATCTTTTCTCATGCGGTTTCAGTTGCCAACTAGCATAAGCTACAACCCTACCTCTTTGCATCAGTACAACACCTAGTCCGGTACCACAGGCATCCGTGTATATCATTATCTCTTCGTTCCCTTTAGGAATAACTAACACCAGTGCACACGTTAACATCTCCTTTAGGCTCTTAAATGCATTCTCGCACCTTTCGTCCCAAGCAAAAGCTTGATTCTTCTTGGTCAACTGAGTTAACAGCGTCGCTATCTTGGAGAAGTCTTGGATAAACTTATGATAATATCCAGCTAACCCCAAGAAACTTCTCTCGTGTGTTGCATTCTTGGGCGTAGACCAATCTTGCACCGTAGCCACCTTCGCATGATCCACGACAATACCATTCTCTGAAACAACATGGCCCGAGAATCTCACTTTCCTCCTCCAGAGGTGACACTTAGAAAATTTTGCTTTCAATTGGTGTTTCCTCAACACCTCCATCACTATCCTTAAATGTTCCTTGTGTTCTTCCTTTGTCCTCGAGTAAACCAAGATATTGGCCATGAACACAAGAACAAACTTATCTAGTTGATCCCTAAAAACCCTATTGATAAAATCCACAAAACATGCGATTGCATTGGTCAACCTGAATGGCATGACCAACCACTCATAGAATTCAGACGGCGTCCGAAATGTCGTTTTAGGTATACTCTCAGTTGCTACTTAGAGCTGATGAAATCCTGTCACGAGATCCAACTGGGAGAACACTCTTGCTGCATCTAGTTGATCAAACAAATCATCTATCCGTGGAAGAGGATACTTATTCTTCCTAGTCACCTTGTTCAACTCGCGGTAGTCCACACATAAGCGAGGGGAACCATCGGCCTTAGTTGCAAATACAACTGGTTCTCCCCACTCGGAACTTCTTTGGATAAATCCCTTCTTCAAAAGATCGCCTACTTGCACTTCGAGCTCTCGCTACTCCCTTGGCGCCATGTGATGAAGAGGCATCACTATAGGTCTAGCATCTTTCACTAAATCAATCCGAAACTCGATCTCTCGGTGTGGTGGAAGTTCGGTCACTTCCTTAAAGATATTCGGATACTCGGCAGCAACATGCACTTCTGATAACTCATCATGCGGGATGTCGAGGGAATTTAGAAAACTAGACATCACCTCATCACTAGGTAGGCAACCCAGTACCACCCTCCTCCCATCATCCGTTCTAATGGTCACCGAAAACCACTCACAGTCCACCACCACCCCATACCTTTGGAGCCAATCGACCCCCAAAATAATGCCAAACCCAATAGAGCCCAAAACAAAGTAATCAAAATCAAACATACATCCATGACTCGTAAGACCAAATTACGACAAATCATATAAAGGCTAGTCGAACCACCGATCAGGTTCGTCACAACTAAAGATTTATTGACAATCTCGGGTTCCAATTCCAACCTATCTACCAGGTCACTAGGTACGAAGGAATGGAAATCACCGATATCAAACAATACTTGAACAGGAACATCATAAATAGAAAGCATAACTTGAATAACGACACCCTTTCCCTTCTCTACCGCAGTTGGGGCGTTCGACGAAGAAGGAACAACGTTGATAGCATATGTTTTCACGATCTGCTTCTCCTTAGGGGGTTGCGGGCATTCATTTTTTAAAATGTCCCACTTGGTCACAGTTGAAGCACTTCCTCTCCCCTGTCTTTGCTAAACAATCTATGACATAGTGGCCCTTCTTGCCATAGACAAAGCACTGGATATCTTTCTTATTCTTCCTTTTCTGACCATCCTTGGTTTGGTTCTGTTTCCTCTTATTCTGGGAATTCTTGTTGCCTTCACTGCTTGCCTGCAGTTTTGGCTCTTCTACAAATGCAATAGCGATCTTGGTCTTCAACTTAGGGTCAAGGCTCTCTGATCTCAATGCCTTTCCCACAATAGATTCGAAAGTCCCATCGATATGGTTTATTAGTCTTTCCCCCAAGTACCCATCTAGGCCAGTTATGAACTTCTCGTTCTTCTTCTCGGCAGTATCGATAAGAGATAATCCATATTTCAAAAAGGTATCGAATTCAACAATATATTCCAAGATTTCTCTACCATTCTGCTTAAGTTCCAAAAATTTCCTAAACACTTCTGATTTCTGAGCGGCTGGAATAAACTTGTCACTGAAGCGAGTCTTAAACTGATTCCAAGTAATTTGATCCTCGGGAGTAGCGTCTTTAATAGCATTCCACCAATTCATAGCCCGTCCTTGAAGATGACGCGATGCTAACTTTCTCTTCATTGCATCATCAATCCCTAAATCCTCGAAGATGCGCTCATAACTATCAAGCCAATCTTGAACCTCCGTAGCCGATTCCGTTCCGTGGAACGACTTCCCACCAAGTATAATCCTTGAAGAGCTTCGCGAAATCGGCTCTAGGCGCCTGCACTACTGCACCACCACCGTTAGGAGCATTTGGAACCACTCCCTGAGCATCCTTAAGCATCTCTCGCATAAAGGCAGTAAACATCGTCCTTATATAAGGGACATTCCCATCGTTGGCCCCTGAACCCGCTCCCTCTTCAACTCCCGATGTGGGATTTCTTATCGTGCTCCTCGTATTTCGACTTATCGCTCAATCTGTAAAGAGAAAACGATTAACCTTCTCCTTAGTGCTGCCAGTGCAGGGTGAATTCATCCTTAGATATAATAATTATATATATAGCTTTTGAAAACCAAAATATCACAAATGCGCGCTCTCATATACGTATACTATCTCTCCCTGATGTCTTCCCCTAGGTTAAACTACGCAACCTAGGCTCTGATACCAAGTGTGACTCCCGCCCCGTACCATCAGACATTTCCATGAAATGCGTTGTACCAATGCCCGACAAGCACGGGACGATCGTCAAAAATGTTGAAATGATGAATTACCAAAGAACCTGTAGTATATCTTACAGCGCATGGAATAAAATATAACCTTAACATAACTTGATACAAAACATGCGAGATAGTATCTAAACTGAAAACTAAACCATATCCATCAGAGTAGCGGAATCCAAAATACAGCTTCAAACCCAATTATTACAACTTTAAAATATTTTCTCTAAAAGGAAGTAAAAGAGGTACACTACTAATGCCCAAAGCAGTGACCAACAACAACACAGGGAGAATATGTATAAAGTATGTGGAGGCTTCCTGCTCGTCTCCGGACAGCTACCCGTGCATAACCACCTAACCTGCCTCTAGTCTGCTCATTTAGGAGCACCCAGACTAATAAGAAGATACATAAAACTCTGGGTCAGATGAAATTCTGGTGTGAACGACAGAAATTATATACAACTAAATAAAGCAATAACAGGTATAAGTAATCATACCTGACCCGGACCTACAACCAAAGAGTTAGCACAACAAGATGTACAATACTCTAAGGTAACAATAACATAGAATGTAAAATGGAAGTGTGCGTGTCATGGTGATAGCAAACATCAAACATAACAATCATCCTCACATCTCTCACTCAGTGCATAAAGCATACAATATTCCCAACTTTGATCACCAAATCCATTGGGGTCATGACGGGTCCATACCGCACTGGACTCCGTATAACTATTGTTATGACCGTGCCCTTCTGGTATATAGTCTATATCCCTAACCAGTCCACACTTCCCTGGCTCTGGTTCGTCTACATGCCCCCTCTCACAACGGTGAACCAAAGTTATAGATGTTGATAACCCCTTTGCACATGCCCCGAAACAAAGTCCAACTCTAGAAGTTAACTCGTTGGTTCCCATTTGGATCCTGAGTAGTAACTTCCAATTTGGACTTCATTTGCATCTTGGGTTTTGGTCATATTGATGTTCGGTTCGGTTCGGTTCGTAATTCCCTATCCGGTTCGGTTCGGGTCTTCTCCTCCTATCCGGTTCGATTTGGGTCTCCTCCTCCTATCCGGTTCGGTTCGGGTCTCTTCCTCCTATCTGGTTCGGTTCAGATCTCTTCCTCCTATCTGGTTCGGTTCGGGTCTCTTCCTCCTATCTGGTTCGGTTCTGATCTCTTCCTCCTATTCGGTTCGGTTCGGGTCTCTTCCTCCTATCCGGTTCGGGTCTCCTCCTCCTATCCAGTTCGGATCGGGTCTCCTCCTAACCGGACCGAAACTTTGCAATTTTTCCAGCAAGCTATTTTCGCCAAACGACGGCGTTTTCAATCATTCTAACTTCTCTATACAATCATAAAACATACCAAATAGCCATAGTAACATGTAGAATCAACTAAAAATGTAAAACAATAATTTCACATGTTAATTTAAATCAAACGCAACCAAAACGATGATTTTCCCCTTAACCATGTGATCTTCCCCTTAACTTCGTCTAACTATAGGATTTGCAAACTTAACCCAAATTAGCCAAAATTCATACCAGTGACAAAAAATATGATTTTAGAATTTTCACATATTTTTCCAGAATTTTTAGATGTATGATTTCACTAATTTTCACTAATCACCGCTAACTAGCCATAATTAGTGTATAAACATGCAAATCACTCACCTTAGCAAAAAATAATTGATTGATCTAAAACTTTTACTGATTTGGCTCAGATGCCAATGTGGTGCAGTAGCTCTATCTTGAATTTGGTGCTAATTTGGCCTGATTTGTTGTAAATTTGATCAATTAGTGATTAGAGAGAGATTTGGAAGATTGAAGTCATGATTAGGGTTAGAGAAGGGTTTGTGGCGGCTAGAAAATGAAAGGGGATGATTCTCCAACTCCTTTCAGCCCTTCCATAACCCTAACCCTGAAATAGGTTATGGGCCTAGTTGTTAATCACTTAATTAAGCCCAATTAGCTTGTTTTTTCATTTTCAAATCTTATTTCAGGCATATCTCCCAAACGGTAAGTCCGTTTGATTAATGTGACCACTCTACGGAATGGGAAACCATCATCTTAATCCAATGGAAGTGGTTTCAGGTCAAAAATCCTTACCAGTCAAAAGTTATAGGCAAAACAAGATTCGCCAGAGGCAAAACGGTCATTTAAAATTCGGCAAAAATCGTTAATGTGGGAAATAACCCCAATAGGCATTTCCCAAAGTTACACAACCATATGACTTCGTATGTAAATAAAATAAATATTCTATGATCCTCCGATACATAGAATGTAGGTCGTTACATGGAGGAAGCGGTTCGTCCGTTTATTTGATTAGGGGGGTGGCGGAAACTTTGTGTTGACCATTGTTGAAACGAAAATAGGGTTTAACTTGTATGGTTATTTATAGGCTAGAGAAATATATTACTATAATTTCACGAAACTTCGACGCAAAGTAACATATAAAAATTGCCACAGACGACCTCCAGTTAAGGTGAAAATCCTAATCCTAGCATAAAAAATTATTCCGAACATGATAGGACATGTTTCGTCGAGTTCCAAGGTCGTTTGTAAAAATCTCTTTATAATTTGCAGGTGAAAAATCACGCGTTTAAAATTTCCACGATCACAAAATAAATCCAATCAACTTGAAACTTTGAAATTTTACTAGTCCCTTTTCTTATGGATTCAATGAAATTTGTTTCGTTAAAATTAGAGTTCGTTTGGCCAGTCTTTTATTCATTTAAAGTTACCCCTGTCTAAATTGGCCAAAATAAAATGAACGATTAAATATTAACTAGGGCTTTTGACGTTGCCACGATCACATGGTTAATCAGATTGCTACCAAATTTGAAACGTAACAATAACTTACTAATACAGATCCAATAAAACTCGTTTGGTCGAAATCTGACTCCATTTGGAAAACGACAATATTTTAGAATTTAAATTGTTTGTCGGTTTACAATTAAATTCCATACGCTCATATATTAACTTCGTTTGGCCCCAAAATTTGCATCACACTATGTTTTGATGTTGCAGACCCAATAAAATTCGTTTCATCGCAAACAGAGGTCATTACAATTTCTAAAGATTATAAAATACCAATTAAATATTATAAAATTCCAAAATAATCAAATAAAATAATAATACATTATTATTATTATCAAAAATACCCAAATAAAATATTATATACAACTTGAAATATAAACAGTATGGATTTTACAACTCAATATTGACATTATTGAGTTACAATTGTATCCAAGTTATATTAAAACCCATTTAAAATATTCAAATAAACGTTATATTTATAAACAATTTCCATAGCGACTATTTTAAAATTTGAATTGGACATAACTAACAATTTATAACTTAAAATCTGGATTTTTCTCTTCCATTAGAAAATTATAATCAACCAGATTCAAACGTTTCTTATTTCACAGAATTCTGACTTAAAATGGATTATGTATATTCAATTGAAGTTCAAACTTCAATATTACGAACTGTCGCGCCATGTCGAGCTCGATTTATATTATATATAAATTATAACATTTAAACTTTGTTTTTTATAAACGAATTAAATATTAAAATCCATTAGTATTCCAAATATAAAAATAATTTAAATATTTGACTACCAAAAATACGGGACGTTGCAGAAAAGAAGACAGGAAATTTCTACATGTTTCATGAAACGTAAGACCATATGATAAATGTATGCCATCATCTTCGAGACATCGTTAAAAAGTTGATACATGATGGAAAATTGGATGAATACAGAATTGCCCCAAGGGATAGGGGATAGAGGATTTCAGACCCCAATCGACAAGGTCAGGCGGCTCTAAGAGTTGCCGCCCAGCAAAAGCAGAAAGCCAATGCGAATAAAACCATTGTCGAAGGACCACATCCGGTTGGTTTTAGTTTGAGGACCGTGGAACAATACGTCACTGCAGTAAAGTATGTGGAAGTTGAGGAGTGCAATGCTGCGAATGAAACTGTTTTAGTAAAGCAATGAAGTATAACGACGGACAACGTCGTCTTTCGAAATAAGATACATATGGGGTGGAGTCCCCAAGTATTAACCCGCTGGTAATATCGTCCTTAATTAGCCCTACCCCAGTACGGAAGATCCTTGTTAACTGTCAGAGTTTCATAAATATATTGTTCTAAAAAATCCTATAACCAAATAATGTTGGAGGCTAAAGACTTGAAACCGTGTACTGCCGGAATACATGGTTTCAATGGATCTACAATGGTAAGTATGGTTGGACTAACTGTAGAGCTTGGTAAAGAAGAAAGTAGGAGAGTGCGGATCCTCCCTTTTGTTTTTTTGGACATATACTCTTTGTATAATTCCTTTTTGGGCTGACCTCCCTTGCAAACTTTAGAGCTTTTATCGCTTCTTGGTGCTAGCTCTTGAAATTCCCGACTGAGAGTGCAGTCGTGGTTGTACGGGGAGACCAAGTAGTTGGACAGGCGTGATGCATGTCTTATGGAAAGACGCCTACAACAATGAGAAGGGAAAGGTCGTGAATGATCCCCTTTGTGCTAAGGGTGTCGATGCATAAGAATCACCAGACAAATCCTGACCTGGACGGTATAGTTGTCAATTCAAAGACATTGATCCTAGAAAGGATGAGGAGCCAAGATACCAAAAGGGGACACCCAGTGAGACTACGGTGGCGATCCTGATTGATTACGGTGACCCTTCAAAGGTGTTGAAAATTGGATCCATCCTTGGAATCCTCTGGATGAGGGAATTGACTAATTTTCTCTCTGCAAAACCTTGATGTCTTTGGCTGGGCCCAAGCTAACATTTGTGGGATCTCACCGATGAACATAAGCCATTCATTCAATATCAATCTGAAATATGCCCTAATGAAACAGAAGAGGCAGGTCTCAAGAGGTCGGCGACATTGAAGGAGGAAATTAAGAAGCACAAAAGCAATAGATTCATCCAAGATTCATTATTCCCCAAATGAGTATCGAATCTGGTCCTTGTAATGAATTCCGATGGAATGTGACGAACATGCATCGAATTTTCGACCTAAACAAAGCCTGTCCCAAGGACAGCTTCACACTTCCAAGAATCGACCAACTTGTGGACTCATAGCTCGACAAGAGCTTCTCTTCTTCATGGATTCATACTTCGGGTACAACTAGATTCTGATGCACGTACCTGACTAGGAGCACACTAGTTCTATTACAGACCTTGGATAATTCAGTTACGTGGTCATGTCGATCTGTCTGAAGAACGCCAGAGCGATGTACCAGTGTTTGGTCAACCACTTGTTTAAAGATCAGATCGGGAGGTCGATAGAGGTTTACATAGATGACACGCTCATAAATTCATGACGATTGACCAATCATATGGATGACATAGTGGAGATGTTCGGTACTCTCGGCCGGTACGGGATGAAATTCAACCCTTTGAAATGATCTTTTGGCGTTGCACCAGGGAAATTATTGTGTTTCATCGTCCATTCTTGAGGGATTGAAGTCAACCCTAAGTAGATAGAAACCATTCAGACCATTCAGGAGCCCAAAAAGATTAGAATGTGTAGAGCCTGAATGGGAAGGTGACCGCTCTTAGCTGATTGATATCCAGAATGACTAACAAGTGCATTCCTATCTTTGACAAGTAATTTTGCTTATACTCCAAAATGTGTCGAGGCATTTCATATTTTGTTGAACCACCCTGAAGGACCCCCAATATTGTCAAAGCCCATTGATCATGAATCCTTATTTGTGTATCTAGCGGTGTCCCGGTGTGCCATCAGTTTAACACTAGTGCGCGAAGACAATCGGATCCAATGACCGGTATGCTACATGAGTAAAAGACTAAAAGGGGTTGAGGACAACTACCCAAAGATTGAAAAACTGGCTTATAGCCTCTTGATAGCATCAAGAAAGCTACGTCACTACTTCTGAGCTTATCTCATCAAATTATACACCGACCAGCCGACACAACAGGTCCTTCAATGACTTGAGGTGTCTAAGAGATTGCTCAAATGGAATATTGAATTAAGTAAATTTTATATTACCTATATTCCACGGACGACCATCCAAGGAAAAGCACTGGCGGATTTCATCATGGAATTTGTGGCTCCAAATGACAATGTTGAAGACGTTGAACCACTAGATACTAGATGGAAACTATTCGCATATGGATCCCGTAACAATCATTATTATGGTGTCGAAGTTTTCCTGCTAACTCTTGAGGAATGAACAATCTGTTATGCCTTGAAGCTCGATTTTCCTGCAACCAACAATGAAGCCCTGATTGTCGGGCTTAAGCTTGCAAAGGAGCAAGAAGTGAAGTCAATTCAAATTTTCTATGACTCCCAGGTCATCTAATGCCAGGTCAGATACGAATTCCAAGCTAAGGGGTCACGACTTGCCTCCTACCTTAATCGGATTCAAGAGCTGCTAGCTGGATTTTAATATTACTGCATCTCACACATTCCTTGCAATCAAAATGAGAAAACCGTCTCATTGGCCAAGTTAGTTCTGAGGAACCAGAGAAAATGGCATTGATCCCGATCGAGGCATTGAGCACCCGAAGCATATATCAAATGGAAGTTGACAGGGCGTTGACTGTTGAGCCTGAGAGGGAATCCTGAATGTCTCCCATCAGGAACTTCCTGCTGTATGGAACCCTACCTAAGCAAAAAAGTGAGAAGCGTGCCCTCTTATGTCAAGATACGAGATACGTCATCCAAAGAGACATGCTATATAGAAAAAGGTTCTTTGTCCCCTTACTCCACGTTTGTAGCACATAACGATGCCAAACGTGTACTGCGAAAAGTGAACGAAGGCGAATGCGGTGACCACACTGGAGGGAAAACTTTGGCAAAGAAGGTACTTCAATATGGTTATGTATAACCTACCAACCCGAGGTGCGATTGATTACTCATAGCGCTGTGACAAGTGCCAAAGGCTTACCAAGATTCTAAGAGCTTCGCCTACTCAGTTTTCCCAAATGGTCAGTCTATGACCTTTTGCAATGTGGGGAATTGACATTATCGGTAGTCTCCCAATATTCGAAGACCGAGCGATTGTGGTAGTCGATTATTTCACTAAGTGGGTTGAAGCTGAACCACTGACCATGATCTCGACAAAACGGGTGATCAACTCTCATTAGATACATTATATGTCGATTCAGACTTCCCAAGATTATCATAACTGAAAATGGGACTCAATTCGATAGCTTTGAATTTGAAGATCTTTGTCAATGATAACATATCAAGAAGAGATATACAACAATCGCTCAATTATAATTGAACTCACATGTCGAATTGAAAAATAACAATTAAATCCATCCTGAAGAAGTGATTGGGGAAGGCTAGAGGAAAGGAAGTCGATGAGCTACCGTTAGCTCTTTCGGCATATCGAACGATCCACAAGTCAACGACTGACTATACTCCATTTGGGTTAGCATATGCTCTGAGGTAGTCATACCAACCAAGATCAAACTCCTCTCTCAGTGAACAACCTAATATGATCCTCTGAATAATAAGAAGATCCTCTTGGAGTCACTTGAAATAATCGGTGAAAAAAAAGAATGGAGGGCGACTTGCGAGCTGTGGCACATAGATATCAGTCTCCCGCTACTACAACACAATGGTTCGGCTTAAAACCTTCAAACGTAGAGACCTCGTCCTGAAGTGTATCTTCTGTGGCCCCATCCACATGGCCCCAAAGTGGGAAGGACCTTGCATCATCCAATAGAGACTCGAAAACAGAGCTTTTAGGTTAACGACTGTTGATAGCGATGGACTTCCAAGAGCATGGAATGAAGAGCATCCACCACATTATTTCACTTAGGCTTTTATTTCTGGTTGTCTTTCTTAATAACACTTTGCTTTCGAACAATGTAATAAGGAACGACTCACTGATTGCCTCTGCATCATAAATAAAAGCTCTTAGACTCATTCCATGCTCTATGGTTGTTCTAATTACATGGCTAATTACTGTGATTCGACCATTATAACCCAAAACTTGAAGGATGGTGCACTGTTGGAAAAGTTTAATATTCTGCTAGGGGGTCGACGGATCTCGACGGGTCTTCGGCGGCCGTCGAAAGCCGTTAGGATACTATGAATTTCTGCTAGGCCGATGCCTGCCTTCCCCATTTCTACTTCTCCAAAATCCTCCTCAAACCCGAAAATCTATTCCCCGATTCCCCCAAATTCGATTTTCCAACCCCAAACACCGATTTTAGTAGCTTAAAACCTCCCTGACATCAAAATCAACCTCTACAGCAATCAAATTCAGGTATTATCTCTTATTTTCATTAAAAATCAATTTTTTACCTTAAACCTATATTTCCCTTGTAAAATAGGGTTATGTAATGATTGCAATAACATTTAGCAGCGTAGTAATGGTTAATAGCATCGCTTTGTGTGCATATTTCACATGTTAATGTTAAATTGCAAATTGTATGTATAAATTATTATTGTTTGTGTACATGTAAACAGTATATGTATATGTTGGTGTTACCATTGTATTGGGTTAATTGGAATGCATAAGTTACAAATATTATACTGTGCTCACGTTTATTTATGCAAAAAATGAATGCATGAGTATAAAAGCGATTTAAGTGTACTGACAACAATACCAAACAGTCTTAAATCGATGAGATACGTTGAAATAAAATGTGATAAATTCAAATATATTTTTTTAAATATATGACATTAAGTAAAAATATATTATTTTTCATAAAATGCGCACATCTTGACTTATGTCACTTAGATAATTATTGACCCTGTCCTGGGCAGTTAAAGCGCTTAGCGGTTCTATAGCAGCAGAGTTGCAAAAAGGTGCAGCGGGGACAAAGCGGGAAAATAGTAGGGATATAGCGAAGGTGCAAAAAAATTCAATATACGTGAAACATAATATTTAAAACTGATTAATTATCATTATTACATTATATGTGTAGAAGAAACTAACATTAATTGATCTTATATAATAAATCAAAGAATATCATGGTTGCACATGTTAGATTTAATGATAATAATTGATTTTTATAATATATTGAACATTTATATCTTAAAATTAGCAGTTTACATTAACTTTATCGATTTTTTATAAAGAAAACTAGTCAAATCAAGCACGATATATTAATATTGCTAAAGTGAGTGCTAAAAAGCTTTTATTTAGCGGATGCAACAGGAAATAGCGGGGCTAAAAGCGGATCTACTGCTCATCAGTGCTAAATTGAAATAGCGTGGCCGCTGAAGAGCGCTACGAGCTATAGCGGGGATTTTGGGGGGTTTTAGCGGGGCTCAAACTGCATAGGCCCTGTCTGACGGGTGTTGTACATGATCATTATATAAATATTCATCCGGTACAATACTTGTTGGATTTTTCCTCATACTTAGACAAGTTATAAACACAGTAAGTAAGTATATTTCGCATGTTATTTCATTCAAATGGTTCATAAAATTTTGGTGTAACTTTTCTTTTTGTTTCCTACGTATACACTTTGTGTATAATGCAGGGAACAAAAGAGAAATGCTGCCAAAATTTTATTGGATCATTTAAGAGGAAATAATATACGAAACATAATTCTTACTGTGTTTGTAATGGGAAGCAAGACGTTGATCACGGAAAAAAGATAGTTTTTTGTATAATTTTTTGTATCGATGCACTAATAAAAGTGTTTTATTTGAAAATATTTTTAAATTTGTGAAATGGTTACTTTTGAAAATAAAAAAATGTACATTTGTAATACGGCCATGAAAATAAGCTTTACGAATTTGTATTCTTGAAAATAAATATTAATATTTGAACCTGTGACTCATTTTCTCAAATAGGAAAAATGATTGATTATTTTGTTGATCAGAGGAGATGAATGAATCAAAGAAGATGACAAAGAGGCTCAATAAAAGAAGATTTTTTTAATGGCATAAATATTTTTATTAACTTCTCTTTAATTAATAACGAAAACGATACAGAAAGTCATTGTCCATGTAGTAAGTGTAGACATTTGAAGTATTTGTTACCCGATATTGTGAAAGTCCATTTGTGCAAAAACAGATTCGTACTTGAGTATCATGTTTGGGATCGTCATGGAGAAGTTGTAGCCAATATTTCTGTGGAGTCTGAGGTAGAAAGTGTAGTTAATGAAAATGTTAATATGACCAATATTAAAAATATAGTCGAAGATGTAGCACGATCAATGTTTCATACGGTTGAAGTTAACGATGATGGAAATGTTGAATAACCGAATATAGAAGCAATTTTTTTTATGATTTACTAGATGATCTAAGAAAAGTATTTGTGGTAGTTGTAAAAGTGGCACTCAGCTGTCAGCAATCACAGAATACATATCAATGAAGTCAAAATACAATTTCACTAAAATTGGGTTTATGGCTATTGTACAAGCTGCAAAAAGACACATGTTGCCCGATAATTTAATGTGTGAAAATCACTACAAAGTAAAAAAAAAAACTTATGTCGGCTTTTGTTTTACTTTATCAGAAAATAGATATATATTTGAATGGTTGCATGTTGTTTTAAAAAAATGACGTAAACCTTAGAATTTTTAAGATATGTAATCAGGAAAGGTACAAACCAAGAAAAAAGAAGAAAAAAGAAGTTCCGTACATACATATGCATTACTTACCCATCACTCCAAGGCTTCAAATATTATATGCATCTTCTGTAACTGCATAGATGACATAGTGTGAGATCAGAGGAAGAGAGTACGTTGATCCAACCTGCCGATGGAGAAGCATAGAAGTGTTTTAATAAAAAAATATTCCAATTTTGCAGCGAGGAGTCGTAATATTAGATTAGGATTATGTATGGTTGGTTTTTTACCATTTTCTCAATTTGGTGCTAAAAATTCATTATGGCTCATTATCATCACACCATATAATTTACCTTCATGGATATGTATGAAAACACAATATATGCTTCTTACTGTTGTCGTTCCTGGTCCCGACGATCCGACATAAGGAATTGATGTTTATTTACAACCGTTGATTGAGTAATTAAAAACACTGTGGAATGAAGGAGTAGAAATATACGATATTTCAAAGAAGAAAACTTTTTGTATGTTTGCTTCTTTATTGCGAACTATAAGTGATTTTCCTGCATATGTTATGCTTTTAGGATGGAGTATTGTCGGTCATCTAGCATGTCCAAATTGCATGGAAGAAACACGAGCGTTTTCTTTACCACATGGTAAGAAAATTTCATGGTTTGACTGTCATTGATGTTTTTTTTTTGGAAAACAAAAATGTGTGATCCTCTATAAAGAAGAGAGCACTCATATATAATAAAATATAAGATGAATACAATATTCGACCACCAACCCAAAAGGAGAACCAAACAATACAAAACAAAACTATAAGAATGTAAAGGATAGTAGATAGATGAGCTCCAGATAAACCACCGCCCATCAAACTTCAATATCGAATTCCAGCAAAGCCATATCCGATAATGAAGTATATCTACACCAATACAGGAACAAGATACTCAAAGCTAAATACAACAACAAAAACTGAACATCCCCAAAAAAAACTCTACAAAAAACCTCTCACAAATAAACTCAAGGGAGAAAATCAAGCACCAGCCCAGACAGCTAACCACCAAGATCCTCAGCTAAAATCAGCTACCTGAAACCTGAAAGAAACTAGCCAAAATCATAAGTAACCAACACATATATATATATGGGTATATGTGCATATATATATATATATACAAGAATATATATATATATGTGAAGAAGAAAGAAAGAAACAACTAATAACAAATGCGAGGTCTATTACAACTAAAATATCTACTGATTAATAAATAAACACAAATCAAATCTAACCTTAATCAGAAAACTCTCAAAAGACGGTTCACTAAAAAACTTATAGTGTGAGTTAGACATCCAATCCAAACGGTAATTAACAATCCTAATAATTAAATTATCACCAGACACAAAAATAAAATGAAAAAAAATCTCTGATTCCTCTCCAACCAAATGAACCAACTAATGATAGTGACTAAAGAATCCAACACATATCTCTGTCCGGAATTATAAGAAACTCTATAAAAATTCCAATAATCAACACAATTGCTAAAGGAAATAGAACTACCAAAAACAAAAATCCTAAAAACCATAATTAATATGTAATTAGTATCACTGCAAGAGAAAAATAAATGATCAACATCCTCATCTAAAAGACTAAAGAAACAACACTTAACATCAAACACAATATTCTTCTTCTTTAAAAGCTCAACCGTATTAAGCTTCTTATGAATAATCAACCACATAAGAAACTTAGCTTTAGGAGGAGCATTAGATTTCCAAAGAAACTTAAAAGGATACAAAGAGACACCAGAAAAATTAATGAAATTATACATAGAATTAACAGAGAACACTAAAATCCTATCAAAACCCCAACTAATACAATCACTGTTCTCATCAAGATGGTAAAGAGCTAACTTAGCTTTAAGTAAGACTAATTGCCTTAACATTCCCCCTTCTAAAATATTATCAAAGGTAAACTCCCACGGGGGATCCAAATCACCTCTATAAACATCAATAATTAAAGCATTCTTAAAGAAGCAATTATTGAAAAGCTCACTAAATTCAATTTTAAGAGGCAAATGAGAAATCTAAGCATCATGCCAAAAGAAAGTAAGATTCCCAGAATGAACATTCAACTTACAACCTAAATTAAAAAAATTAAAACACATCAGAACAGACTTCCAAATAGATGATAATCTATTAAACCAACTAAAACCAGATCCTCAACATAGGTATACAACCAAAAATCGTAAAGGGTTTCGTATTGGAAGTTGGATTTCCATCAATGAGCCTGGGCTAAGGATCTTCCCAATCCGATTCGGAACCCCCACCTAGGTTCCAGGATCCCGTCTGGCTCCTTTTAGAGCGGCAGGGTCGGTCCACCCTACTTCGTGGATTAAAGTAACAGCCTGAACATAACGCCCCTCAGTTTGTATGTAGACTGTCATCTAGGTATCATGACCTAGTCCGAGGCACCTCATCCAACAAACCACATAAGTAAATGCCTGGGATCCATACCATGGCATTACCTTTTGCTAGATGTAAAGTTAAGTCCCTACCCCTACGGTTTATAATCCTGTACTCATTCCTGATTGTGAGGCTCGCGAAGTCACGTCATATACATAGCTACACATTTAAGCCATGCTTTGATCTTCAACCACAAGGCCCTGTTTTTCAACAAAAACCTTGATCATTTCCACTTATCATGCCACACTATAATTCCCTAAAACAAAAACTGCTATTCACCAACATACAACCTTTGAGCTTGTACGTCTCAAAGAAGGGTGTTAAGCTAAGGGAAATAATTCCCGACACCAAACAGAAGTATATTTAGTAAATTTTAGTCTGTATTTTATAAAATACAGTGTCAGACAGAAAACCCATCAACAAGTCCATTCCGGGAATAGGAACGGAACCAAAGGCACTTGGTTTCACATCCTCGCCTGGGAGTGCAAGTCCTTGCAATCCGATATGCTTCAAGTACGGTCAGATAATGCCGTCACTTTAACCTCTTGAGGAGCGACCTCGAGGCATCGACAAGATATCCATCCGATGTGAAGAATACCGGTCTTCAACCATCATCGCCATCATCTTGATATCAGCATCACGTCGTATAATTATTCAAAGTGGGTAAAAACCCGGTCTTTCCGGATAATTAGCGCCAATTAAAAATCCATTGGACTACCATTCCATTAATCAAGTCTCCATTAAAATCCCTTTCCACTTATAGTCAGCCTTTATCAAAATCTTTTGAAATTAAAATCCAAGCTTTCATTGTATTTACAATGATGAGTTTTATTTTCCAAAGATCAATAATATTTATCCAAAGTACTTTCAAATCACTATATAATATTTATTATTAAGCGGAGACTCAATTACCGAACCAATAGTCCAACTTATTGGTTCCTATCACTATGGTTTACATCATCAACATATCCAATTCATATCCAAATTAATATCAAGATCCACATGTCACGTGTTTATCGAGTTGTAACCATAACCAGATAATTATTTAATATTCCATAAGGTGATTGTTTCGGTTTTCTAAACAACAACAAACTAACATAAACCATATTATGGTGCATGGAATCATGTCATAAGTTTATGCAGTTCATAACCATAGTTATCGTTAACCCGAAGATTCATCAACTAAGAGCTATCTTCACAAATTCCTACCCAAACATTGGTTTTTCCTTATTATTGCGAATATATACTTAAAGATCACACCTTTATACGTAATTACACATATAGGTTGAGCCTGTAAGGGCTCAATCTCTCTACCAACTTAAACCATAGTTAATTACCCACAAATTCTTCACATAAGATCCAACTCCTTGAATTTCAATTAAAGGTCTAATCTTTTCATGTATAAACACAAATTTGCGCCTAAAGATCACACCTTTACATATGATTTCACATAAAGGTCGAATCTTTAGGGATTTAACGCCCTTAACCATATTAAGTCACTTGCTGATGACTCACACATACCACCAAAATTCAATCAAAGCATGGATTTACCAAATGTTCCATAAAGGTGCAAATTTGTGAAATTAATATAAAGGTTTTCTCTCCAAACTCCAAACAAATTGCCATATTTAACTCATGAACCTATTTAGGATTTTTTAGCAATCATATACCATCAAATCATCCATGATTTCACCACCCAAACTCTAAGAAACATTTCAACAAACACCTTACATGCAATCATTAAATCAAGCAACAAAACCCTTTAAAGTTTAGTTTTTCTCACCCAAAAGCTTCCAGATCCTATACATAGGTTGTAGGGACCTAGCTTTAGCTTTCATTTCTTTTCTTTTGCTTTTTTTTAATTAAAAATAGGACATGGCCGTGAGCTTAAGGGAGAGGGAGGAGGAGGTTTCAAAAGTTAATAGAGGTGATAAAATGAAAGAAGATAAGGAAGGATTATATTTATAAAAAGGGCAAGTGGATGGATTAACAACATGTGTCCTAAGAGATAAATATGGAAAATGAATGGATATAATTCATCCTTATCCATTCAAATAGTAACATGTATTTTCTAACTCACTTTCCGGCCTCTCGTCGGAGTATCAAACGATAACGGTTTTCAGAAACCCTATCGTCTGGTTTCTAACGTACTTCAATCCTATGTGTTCAAATCCAAAATCTGAATTCATTTGCATTTTCAAATAAATTATTTTAGATTTGTTTTGTTAATAACATTTTATATTCGATAAGGCATCCTCCCTGACTTCATACATAGCTAATATTCTATGTTCTAAATTTTCCTGAATAGGTCTCAGGTTTCAATTTTTCCATTAGAAAAAACAAATTCCAATTACCGTCAAAATTTAGTTCAAATTTTGCCCTTTTATTTTTCCTTTTCCACATACGGATGTCATTTTGCGCGAAACTTCCCTGAGTACTAAAATTCACTAATCCGGATCCAATGGAGGTGGTCTCACGATCTAACGATATCCCAGTCCCAAGATATCCTCAAAATCATCTGTTTTTAATACTAAATTTGAATCTTTTGTGAATCTAACATAACTAACGGATGCCACTTTTGACAAAACTTGGTTGGTTACCTAATTTCATCATTCCAGATTTAATGAAACTGATTTCATCGAAATCCGAGTTGTTAGCTACTACTTCCTTAAGAAACTGCTATTTCTTAAGAGAAATCGATATTAAATTGGTTTTGAAATCCCTAGGTCGTTACATTTGCCCCTCCCCCCTTAAGAAACTTCGTCCTCGAAATTTAGATGCAAGTAAAAGCTGAATAGAATAGATAAAGAGATAAATTACCTCACTCATGAGTGCCCCAAGGATTTCCACTCTACACTGGGGATAACCCTTTTTGAAACTATCCTCCGTTTCCCGAATGTAGTCTCTAGGATCTTCACTCCATCTAATCTTGACATGGTTGATCTTTTTGTTCCTCAATTCACGGACTTCCTTACCAATAATAGCTTGTGTCTCTCTTCGAATAGATAGATTTGGTGCAATTTCCAAATCTTTTTGCGCTACCTCTTCAATAATTAAACCTTTATCTTCATCCCTTATAGCTTTTCGAAGTTGAGACATATAGAATACATTGTGAATCCATGACAACCATTCAGGTAGCTCGAGTTTATAAGCCAAAAAACCAATTCGTGCCGCCATTGGGAATGGGCCAATATATCTTGGCCGCTAGCTTCCCTGCCTTCCCAAACCGAAGAACTCCTCTGAGTGGGGATACCCTCAAATAATTCATATCTCCAATTTCAAACTCCAAAGGTCTTTTCCTTAAGTTTGCATAACTCTTTTGTCTTCTCTGGGCTGCTTTCATCATCTTCTTTATGAAATCCACTTTATTTGATGCTTCCCTGATTATATCCGGACCTAGAACTAGACGGTCCCCAGATTCAATCCAACATGCAGGAGATCTGCTTGGTCTACCATACAATGCCTCAAATTGGAACATACCGATATTAGCATGATAACTATTATTATAAGAAAAATCCACCAGATGCAGGTTGTCTTCCGAAGAGCCTCCAAAGTCCAGAATACAAGCTTAGAGCAAATCTTCGAGAATCATAATCACCCTTTCTGTCTTCCCATCCGTCTGTGGATGGTATGTTGTACTGAGAATTAACTTTGTTCCCAATGCGGTTTGAAACGCCTCCCATAATTTTCTTGTGAAAATTGGATCCCTGTCGCTTAAAATGCTGCTAGGCACACCATGAAATCTGACTATTTCTTTAACATACAATTGAACCAAGTTGTCTGCTGTCCGGTTTTCTCTAACTGGAATAAATTGCGCAAACTTGGTCAATCGATCTACTATCACCCATATAGCTTCATTTCCCTTGCGGGTCTGAGGCAACTTGTCTATAAAGTCCATGGAAACCTACTCCCATTTCCATTCGGGAATCTCTAATAGTTGTAATAATCCTGCCACCTTCTGCTGATCACTTTTCACCTGTTAGCAAGTTTGGCACCTGCTAACATATATGGAAATATCCCTTTTCATAGCCTTTCACCAGAACGTTCGTTTAAGATATTTATACATCTTGCGGACCCCCGGATGGATGGTTATCTTTGACTTATGACATTCATCCATAACTTCTCTTTTAAGCTCCGGATTGTTTAGAACACAGATCCATCGTTTCAATCTCAGAAATTCGTTTTCATCTACTTCAAAGTCCGTAATTTCACCTTCCTTGATTCTCATGCACATCTTCTGAACGAATTCACCATCCTTCTGCTGGTCAGAAATCTTCTGAATTGGAGAGGGAGTGATAATCAGATTAGCAACAATTGCGTGCTTCCTGTTGAGGGCATCCGCCACCATGTTAGCTTTACTTGGAGTATATAGAAATCCAGGTCATAGGCTGATAAAAACTCCAGCTATCTCTGTTGTCTTAAGTTCAGATTTTTTGGGTGAATAAATACTTCAATGACTTGTGATCAGAATAAAGCTCGAACTTTTCTCCAGAAGGTAATGTCTCCAAATCTTCAGCGCAAACACAAACACTAATAACTCAAGTTATGAGTTGCATAATTCTTCTCGTGCGGTTTTAGTTGCCTGCTTGCATAAGCTACTACTTTCCCTCTTTGCATCAATACTGCTCCCAGCCCATCTCTTGAAGCATCAGTATAGACAACAATACCTTGATCACCATCAATAACAGTCAAAACTGGAGCGGTGGTCAATCTCTTCTTTAACTCTTGCAACGACTTTTCGCATTTGGGAGTCCAAATGAATCTGGTATCCTTCTTGGACAGCTTTGTCAGAGGGCTAGCTAACTTTGGGAAATCTTTGACGAATTTCCAATAGTAGCCAGCCAATCCGAGAAAGCTTCTAACCTCCGTCGGCGTCTTGGGTTGCTTCCATTCTTGAATCGCAGAGATTTTGCTTGGATCAACCGAGATTCCCTCTTTCGTCACTACATGCCCAATAAACGTCCCTTCACTTCTCCAGAAATGGCACTTGGCAAATTTGGCCTTCAGCTCATTCTTTCTCAGAATCTCCAGAACGGCTTCCAAATGCTCCGCATGTTCTTCCTCTGACTTAGAGTAAATAAGGATGTCATCGATAAAAATTAACACAAACTTATTATTTACCCCCCGGAAGACTCTATTCATCAAATCCACAAAATATGTTGGAGCGTTGCACAGTCCAAAGGGCATAACTAGCCATTCGTAAAACAAATTTGGTCCTCTGAAAGCCGTAATAGGGATGCATTCTTCTGCAACTCTTAACTGATGGAATCCCGTAGCTAGATCCATCTTAGAGAATACCCATACCCCATTCAACTTATCAAGTATATCATTAATACGAGGGGGAATAATTTTTCTTTAGAGTTTGTTTGTTCAGATCACGATAATCCATACACAACCTGAGTGTAACATCAGACTTTGGAACAAACACTACTGCTACTCCCCCATCATGAAAAACTAGGCCTAATCAAACCCTTCCATAACAGCTACTTAGTTTGATTTTCCAACTCCTCTCTTTCCTTTGGTGCCATCCTACAAATAGGGTGCACTACAAGCTTTGCGTTCAGAACTAATTCAATTCGAAAATATATTTCCCTTCGTGGAGGAAGTTTAACTACTTCTCCAAACACATCAGCATACTTATTGACTACTGGAATGTCCTCAATAGGGGTGAAGGAAACGCCCAGAGAATACCAAAACTCATCTCTATTTTGAGTTTGGCCTTTGCAAGGTATTTCTATGAAGTTTCCGAGTTTAGTCTTCACTCTAAATATCCTTTTCTTACAATCAAGAGTCGCTTCATATTTAGTCAACCACTCTAACCCAAGAATGACATCGAACTCCGTGAAATCCAAAACCATTATTAGGGAAAACTGGTAGCGAGAATAGGGATGTGTACTTTACAAAACAGAGAAAGATTAATTGAACCCCCTACTGGATTTCTAACGCATATCAGATCTTCAATGGTTTTATTGTTTTAACTTTAATTTTTCTATTACTTGGTGTGATAAAAAACTACGAGAAGCGCCAGTGTCAAATAAAACTTCTACTGGAATGTTCTTAATATTAAGCGTACCTTCAAGAACATCTCCGCCCCGCTTTTCCTGCACAGAGACTGGAGTTGCCTCCAAGTTATACACATTAGCTACTGCAGCCTTTCACTGCAGTGGACAATCCTTAACCAGATGGCCTGGCTGATGGCACTGATAACAAGTCCCAGGCCCATCCTTTTTATGATTCTTAGGAACTGTACAGTGTGTTGAATAATGTCCTTTCTGACCGCAGTTGTAACATTTGACATTCTTCAATTTGTTAGCATTTGACTTGTTTTCATCCTTCCTACTTTCCTGACCTTGCTCAGCTTTCTTCGGAGCCTTACACTTCTATTTACGATGCCCAAACTTCCCATAGTTAAAACAAGCTCCCATCTTCTTCTTAGTTTCACTACTAGTTTCAGACTTTTCCTCATCCTGATTTCTCTTCTGGTCTGAATTCTTCTTTGATTGACCTTTGCTTGCAGCAGCACTTAGTTAATCATTGTATTCATATCTATAAGCAAAGTCCATCATCTCAACGAACGGGAGCATGATGTGACATGTCATTCGGTTTCGATACCTTGGATGTAAACCCAGAATAAACCATTCATTCTTTTTTTTTTGGATCTTGAACTAACTCGGGGGCGAATTGAGAAAGTTCATTAAATTTGTTCAAGTACTCCTCTACGGAATTCTCACCCTGCTGTAAACTGGAGAATTCTTGGTAAAGTCGGGTGATTCATTCAGTAGGTATGAACCTGTTCTCAAACACCCTCTGAAACCGCTCCCAAGAGATCTTCATCCTCGTGCATTGTCAAGGTATCCCACCATACAGATGCTTCTTCCTTCAACAACCATAAAGCTAAATAACGCTTTCTTTCATCGCATAGATTCAAGCCTCTGAATATCTTATTGCAATCTCTAAGCCATGCTTGGGCTTCAAGTAAGGCCTCTTTCCCGGTAAATGGCTTCCTGCCCAAATTCTTATACATTTTAGTGATAACATCTAGATCTTGCTCGGGCCGGGGTGGGTTTATTGCTACTGCTGATTGATTCCCGATTGAATTCTGATCCTGGGCAGCATCATTACCCCCTTTCCATGAATCTTGCAGGCCTTTCTACTCTTCTACTACTCATTTTCCTACTATATCTGCATAGTAAGAAAAAGAGTTAGGCCACAAATATAATATCTCAAGGAGAAGGAATGAACAAATAAAAGTTGAAACGAACAGAAAAATGATTATCAAAGGAATGCTGCCCTCATTCTAAGATATTACTAATCCTATCTCTAATGAGTTACTCATCCTAGAATACTACCGAGTCTATCTCTGATGAATAATTATACGTTATGTCCCAGAACTAAGGTTATACCTTAGCTCTGATACCAATTGTAACAACGTGCACCGACACAAGGGCGAGAGACGCTTCCAGGACATAGCGCATAATAATCACAGCAACAAACAAAAACATAATATATGTTACATCAGAGTTACATATCCCAAGGATCCATATATTACAACACGGTACAGCTGAATCAAAAACAAAATGTACATGGCTGAAGATAAAGGATAAAGGATAGAGGTAGGCCCAACCACCGGAGCTTTCCAGTGCAGATCCAGAGCAATCCAAATCCAGCTCTAACTCCAAACCAAAAGCACTAGCAGCGAACCCAAAAGGACAACTTGATAACCTTCTAATCAACTTGCCCATGTGGAAAGTGTGGGCACCTGAGGTTGCAAGGGAAAAACAACATCGAGTCGGTTATGGGACCGGTGTGAGAAAACTTTATTAACTAGTCTTATACTTAGCCTTATTTTGAATAAGGTATCTCGGGACCACGCCACATGTTGCGGAACAGGTTTCCTCCCAAGGATACGTGCACAAACATAGCAACCATAACTAACTATAGCAACCATAAAACAGATTTGAAAACATGGCTTTAGAAAAATGAACGATTATAAGCCCTAGGTCCCATCACACAATGCAAGCGCACACCAGAGGATAGGGGTTTGCCTTATAATCGCAAAATATAATCGCAAAATATGCTTGATATAGTTCAAAACAAAAACATCTGATATTATTATGATGTCTACGATGTGTAAAACTCCTTTGAAAGTAACCTTATGAATCTTAGCTCGCATAGTGCCTCATCTCACTATGTTGGCTACATAGGTATACAACCGAAAATCGTAAAGGGTTTCGTATTGGAAGTTGGATTTCCATCAATGAGCCTGGGCTAAGGATCTTCCCAATCCGATTCGAAATCCTCGGCTAGGTTCCACGATCGCGTCTGGCTCCTTTAGAGCGGCAGGGTCGGTCCATCCTACTTCGTGGATTGAAGTAACAACCTGAACATAACGTCCCTCAGTCTGTGTAGACTGTCATCTAGGTGTACTGACCCAGTCCGAGGTGCCTCATCCAACAAACCACATAAGTAAATGTCTGGGCTCCATACCATAGCGTTACCTTTTGCTAGTGGAACGTTAAGTCCCTACCCCTGCGGTCTATATTCCTGTTTCGGCTCATTCCGGGTTGTGAAGCCCGTGAAGTCACGTCACACACAAAGCTACACATTTAAGCCATGCTTTGATCTTCAACCACAAGGCCCTATTTTTCAACAGAAGCCTTGATCATTTCCACTTATCATGCCACATTATCATTCCTTAAAACACAAACTGTTGTTCACCAACATACAACATTTAAGCTCGTACGTCTCAAAGAAGGGTGTTAAGCTTAGGGAAATAATTCCTGACACCAAAGAGAAGTATATTTAGTAAATGTCAGTCTGTATTTTATAAAATACAGTGTCAGACACGAAACCCATCAACGTGTCCATTCCGGGAATTGGAACGAAACCGAAGGCACTTGATTCCACAGCCCTGCCTGGGAGTGCATGTCCTTGTAATCCGATACGCTTCAAGTACGGTCAGATAATGTCATCAATTTAATCTCTTGAGGAGCGACCCCGAGGCATCGACAAGCTATCCATCCGATGTGAAGATTACCGGTCTTCAACCATCATCGCTGTCATATTAATATCAGCATCACGTCGTAATCTTTTCAATTAAAGGTCTAATCTTTTCATGTATAAACACAAATTTGCACCTAAAGATCACACATTTACGTATGATTTCACATAAAGGTCGAATCTTTAGGGATTTAACGCCCTTAACCATATCAAATCACTTGCTGATGACTCACACATACCACCAAAATTCAATCAAAGCATGGATTTACCAAATGTTCCATACATGTGCAACTTTGTGAAACTAACATAAAGGTTTTCTCTCCAAACTCCAAACAAATTTCCATTTTTACTTCATGAACATATTTAGGAATTTTTAGCAATCATATACCATCAAATCATCCATGATTTCACCACCCAAACTCTAAGAAACATTTCAACAAACACCTTACATGCAATCATTAAATCAAGCAACAAAACCCTTTAAAAGTTTAGTTTTTCTCACTCAAAAGCTTCCAGATCCTAGATATAGGTTGTAGGGACCTAGCTTTAGCTTTCTCTTCTTTTCTTTTGCTTTTTTTTTTAATGAAAAATAGGCCATGGCCGTGAGCTTAAGGGAGAGGGAGGAGGAGGTTTCAAAGTTAAAAGAGGTGATAAAATGAAAGAAGATAAGGAAGGATTAGATTTATAAAAAGGGCAAGTGGATGGATTAACAACATGTGTCAAAATGAACGGATATTATTCATCCTTATACATTCAAATAGTAACATGTGTTTTCTCACTCACTCTCCGGCCTCTCGTCGGAGTATCAAACGATAACGGATTTTCAGAAATTCTATCACCCTATCGTCTGGTTTCTAACGTACTTCAATCCTATATGGTCAAATCCAAAATCTGAATTCATTTGCATTTTCAAATAAATTATTTTAGATTTATTTTATTAATAACTTTTTATATTCGATAAGGCATCCTCCCTGACTTCATACATAGCTAATATTCTATGTTCTAAATTTTCATGAATAGGTCTCAGGTTTCAGTTTGCCATTAGAAATAAATTCCAATTATCATCAAAATTTAGTTCAAATTTTGCCCTTTTATTTTTCCTTTTCCACATATGGATGTCTTTTTGCACGAAACTTCCCTGGATACTAAAATTTTCTAATCCGGATCCAGCGGAGGTGGTCTCACGATCTGACGATATCCTAGTCTCAAGATATCCTTAAAATCGTATGTTTTTAATACAAATTTTGAATCTTTTGTGAATCTAACATATCTAACGGATGCTATTTTTGACAAAACTTGGTTGGTAACCTAATTTCATCATTCCAGATTTATTGAAACTGATTTCATCAAAAATTGAGTTCGTTAGCTACTACTTCCTTAAGAAACTGCTATTTCTTAAGAGAAATCGATATTAAATTGGTTTTGAAATCCCTGGGTCATTACAGTAGGAGTTCACCTAGATCATTAGGAGGCGATGGCACTAGTCCATCGCAATCATCATTGTGGACTATCATTACATTAGTACCTACTGTTTAGTGGTAAGAAATAAACTATATTCAACGTATTAAATTTCTTTTTAACAATATATGTACTTATGTGAATAATATTAAAAAACAGGGTATTCAATTTACACCAATCACGGATTGTGTTGGATGTTTCTAGAGAAGCAAATCTAAGTAGGATGTCAGCTTGTTGGACAAAGTGGGACACCATTCCTCCGCACATAGTAGAGTGCATCTCGCATGACGTGCTGGTAAGTGTTTTTATTATGTTTTCCATTTTTAATTCTTTTTTATCACTTTTGTACTATATCGTTTACAGGGTAATATATTTTTTTATGAAACACAAGTTGAGTTAGACTTTCAGACAGATGATATGCAGCTGGCATAAGATTACTGGATGCGTTAAATGCGAAAGAACTATAAGGATGCAATGTATGAAGTGAATTTACTGAACTTTTTTTCAAATATTTGATCGATAGATAATTAAATTTCAAAAAATAATTGATCGATAACTAATGTATCCAATTTTGAATGTACAGGCAAAGTCGGAAATAAACTCTGCAAACAGAAACAAAAATCCCATCACCCATCGTTGAGGATCAAAATCATTCCAGCAATATCGACGGAAGTTGGTAAATTTACTGAATTTAAATTAATATTATTTGTTTTACTATATAATTTTGAACGTACGATAATTGTATAAAATGATCAATTTCAGGAAGCAGAGGCGGAGGGTCTCGTGTCGTATATGGATGTGTTTACCCATACGCATGCCGTCGAGCATGTAAATCCGAACGAGACAGTTTCATATACATAACACGATCAGAAATCCAGCAAGAGCCATGTAAGCATATTTCAATTAATTTACTATTAGTAATTGTTTTACTTACTAAACTGTATATAATGAAATAAGATATGACATTAAATTTAGCTACATAATTATTTGTTAATGCGGGAAATGTTTATGGAGCAACGACAAAAAAGGTTGGTTGAGACGGGTCGAGAGCAGATGACGACGAATGAGGAAGATGCTATATTCGAGTCAGTTATGGATCCACTGTCTCAGAGAAAATGATGTGGGTTTGATAATCAAGCAGTAAGTAAATAATATATTAGAAGATATGAGTTTAATAATATATTAGAAACTAAATTATATAATCACAGGCTAGCTGCCAGAGACGAGGCCAACAGACCCGAGCCGATATCAATTGTGCGGAGAATATTTGAGCGCTAGAATGGCACAACTTGAGGATTAGAACTGTTTCTGGTTGTGGAGGTAACTCTGTATACGTATGATGCTTTGAGAGGTATGCTTTTTTGTGACTGGGTGGATAACAGATTTGTTTGACTATTGGTTGGGACTTGTTTGATCGTTGGTTGTATATATGATAGGCTTGATGTTGTATTATGTGATGCTAGACTTAGTTGGTTGATTGTGTGATTGTACACTTGATATTGCGGTTGTTTGTGGATAGTTTATAATGTATTGCACGGTCGTTTGACTGGTATGACATGATTTTATGTATTTTATGGTTTAGTGAATTATGTGTAGTTTTATTTTATTTTATTTTTGGTTGGAATAATGTATATTGGGTATTGTATAGTAGTGGTGGAAGAGTGTTTGTAGATGAAATGTGGCAAGAAGGCTAAAATACAACAAATATTTTAAAAATTAACAGCAGGTTTTCCGACGGCTTACTTGTCTGGAAGCCACCAGAAACGTTGGAAGCCCCCTGAAGCCGTCGTAAATGTACACGACAGCTATTGTCAGGAACCGTCGGAAACACTTCTCCCCAACACCTTTACTTGCAGCGGCTTTTTCCGATGGCCACCGACGGTTTTCAGCCATCGTAAACGTCACTTTTTCTTGTAGTGATATGACTAACCACCTAACGAAGTTCACTTCCTCACTATTCGACAAGGATACTCGATCCCATGACTAATCGGGTGAGAGTTGACTCAACTCAGACACTTGCGTGGTGATCCTCACCTTAAGACAGGGGTGAAGGAACGACGTTAAAGCGAATGTGACACAACCATTCACGTAATTAACTCTAACTCCCAGTAACTTAAGAAAGAGTATAAAACATTAGGTAATCGTGAACGGTGCACCAAGATTTAAAACCTCTTAACCAACAACTATAACCCGATTAGCGACAGGAGAATATAAAATGCAAGGACTATACGTCTGATTACTCTGACTTAGCCTTGCCGAGATTGGAGAATGAGCGTAGGCTTGATAAAACTAACTTCAAGCACAACCCCGACATGGTGCATGACTCAAAGTTAATTAGAGGCATATACATTGCATTGCCTCTAGATCATTACTTACTCTAAGTGAGACCGCTTACAGGTTAAGTGTTACTTGGTAAATTCGAAAGTACATTGAATGGTAAGCGAAAACACTTAACAATTTACAAGCGAAAAAATATTATTTTATTTACATATTCAAGCCAATACATATATCAAAGCGAAAAAGCGAGGGTCACACTCACATAGACTTCAGCCAACAAGACAGAAAGTCACAACTACAAGCGATGTTCATTTATTCTTCTTCTTTTCATCGATCTTCTGCTTTCTCTTAAGCTCCTCCAAGTCAAATTCCTTCATAAGTTTACGCTTTGAGGGTTTGTTGCTCTCGGGTCCATTGCCATCTTTCCCGGACTTGTCCTTGTTGGATTTCTTCTTAGCCCTCGGCTCTCTACCGTAGATTAACTTCAATTCCTCACGATCACATCTGGTTTGTCTTTCTCTAACTTTTGACTACCAATTGGGGAAGGAGAGATCACCTGTACGGGATCTGTAGCGATAACCCCTAACTCTGTTTTTATAGCAAGAAGCCTTGTTATAACACCTGCAGCTCCTCCATACTCAAAGCATCAGTCTTCCCAGACTCTCATGTGAAAATTACATCTTCCTCACTGTCAGCATGGTTCCAAAACTACATCTTTAATGGTTCCAAAACTTTGACCAGTAGTAAAAGACTTGAAGTTTCCCTCAATTACATTTTTCCCTTGGCCGGAAGCCTCATGGCGTCTCCCTTCTCTTTCAACAATCTCTTCCCTTCCTTCAAAATCTCAGGTTCATTATCCCTCAAAAAATCCCCTATAAGATCATCCTCGGTTTCCTCTTCTACAAGTTTGCTCCATGCATCGACAAGAGTTTGAGGATAGTCCTAAACCTAGGATAGGTTACGATATCTGAGGATCGAGCATAGAAACCCAAAATCAGAAGGCTGAATTCCTCCTTCTCCTTTCTAGCCTCCTCCAACCGATCTCTCAACTCCTCTAAGTCTTGGTCATACTTGATTTTTGAGTTGGAGTTCAACTCAACAACCGTATGTGCAATTTCCTCCACCTTCTTTGCCCATGACTCGACCTCAACCGGCTTGGCCCTTAACTCCTCATTTTCCTTCTCCAGAGTGCTCTATTATGCCTTCGGGCTATTAGCGCTAAGCTTTAAATCCAAGTTTTCGTAAGTCACGACCTTCAGATCATCCTCAATGGATTTTGTTCTTAGACTAGCCACATCAAGTTCTTTATGAAAACGATCTTTCAAATTGTTATATTGTTTCTTATAAGTTCCAGCAGTCTGCTTAGCATCCTTCAACTTACCCTGGTTTTTAGCAAGCTCTTTTTCCATATGGGCCAGAGGATTCTTATCGCAGTCCCATTCTTGTTCCATGTTGGCATTGTCAAGTTCGAGGGACTTGTTGACCTTAGATAGCTTCCTCGCGTATCTACACGTATCGCGGTACTGACCGCACACATTTTCAACTTCTTTCTTGAGACGCTCTTCAATATTTTCAGGAGTGGGATGAAGAAGAGGCAGGAACTGCATTCTTCCAAAGTAATATTGCAGGAATTGAGCCTCAAGCTCTTTCTTCCTCTCTTACACTGACATATCTAATACAATAGGCTCTGCTTCCGCGGTAGCTTTGGACTTATGTTTGCTGGAAATCACTATCGGCTTCTCCTTTCCTTTATCTTTCTATTTTTAAGGCTTCTTCAGATGAGGTTCATTAGTGTAACACTTTTGAGGGATTTGGGCCTTAAACAGCCGACGACCCGCGTTCACGACTATCTTTACGACCTTTAGGCATGTCAGTGTCTCGACGACTAGAGTATGAGAGCGAGAGTATTATTCGTAGTATTGATGGCACCTTTATCTTTCTCTTTCTCTTTCCTCTCTATCGTGGTCCTCTCTGTGTTCTCGCTCACGGCCCGAATAATATTTCTATGGAATCTCGCTCTTAGACAAGCTATAGCAGAGCCACTTGTAGTCATACTGCCTTGACATTGTACCTGCAAACCAGAATAAGATCATGTCAGAACCAAGATATCATATAATGGCCAAGTGTTGTAACGTGTGATACTCATGTTGTGTGTGTCCTAGTGATCCCCACAACGGACTCGATGTCGGCGTCTTGCTTGACGGAGTAATCTCCCGGACATCGATAGAGACATTTTCCCTTTCTGATGTGGGAAAGAAGTATTAGGGATCCAAATTTTTGAAATGAAACTGCACTGACAGCAGTGACATATCGCTCAAACCCTTGAAGGGGTCATTGGTGCCAACAGATTCGGTGTCATGAGCTGGAGACTTAGGCCAGGGAGTGTGTTCCGAATCCGAGTTCTCGAGCACTTCTTTTTCAATAACAAGAGGCGAGTTCTCCTTATATTTTCTTTTTCAAACACAACTTGACTCGTGGCAATGCCCGCTTCTTCGGTGGAACCCTCGACATAGATTTCGCCATTGGGTTCATCAGCAAAAGGCTCCTTGAATGTTGGCATGACTCCTTAGGTTGTTATGCCTCTATCCCCGATTGGTGCACTACGCAAACCTGTACTTCTATTGATGCTAAGCAAGTTGAACCGATGCAGTGGTTCATCAGTTATGCATCTTGTTACTCGCCTCTAGGCCTCAGGGACTATTCGTAAGTAGCCTCAACACAATCACTTCGCAGGTAGGCCTATCCAAAGTCCTTATCAAATGAAAAACATGGAATATCAAAGGAGAATAAATCCAAGTTGAAAGCCAACGACTTCTGTAGACACTTACTGCCTTCAAGCCATTGCCTGGCGAAACCTTCCTGATGTGGAATGCAAAATCGGTCTAATTTCACGCCACTACTTTTACTCTATCCATCCATTATAATTCGCCTATTCATAGTTGCTTCGTAGAAAGTAAACGATGGAGTGTCTTTGCGATGTTTGAAGTTAAAGAAATATCGATGTCGTCGATAGTAGGCTCTCGATAAAGATGCTCGAAATAAAGAATGAGTAAAGCACGAAGATAAGTGTAGGCTGTTGGGTACAGCTGCATTGGCGCCAGGTGCATCTGAGCTAACGAACGAAATGAAAGGTGGGACACAACCAACAGTGCACATATGGTGAGAGCATGCCGTATAACCTTTTGGAGGGTTATGTGATGTTTGTAAGACTACAGGCACCTGTACTTAGTCGAATGGAATCCCATGCATGGCACAATCTTTCCAATTTGGGATCATCCATTGTCAAGGGCCAAGAATTGATGGGATCTTCAAGGAGAATAACCCATGTAATTGTATATAGAGCAGGAGAAACTGCGGCTACATCAACTCTACCCTCGGCAGCACTCTGCCCTTGGCTGGAGGGATTATTAGTTATTCAGTATTTGCATGGTTGGTATTGTGAATCGCTGATGTCTGACTCATTGGTAGAGCTGGATCATGTGCCTGGATCCTTGTAAACTACTTTTCATCTCCATCTTCAGACCATTTAGTAGAATATCTTCGACTCATAATTGTTGTACTACTTAAAAAACATCACCAGTTATAGTGATTAACCTGTACCCCCGTGCATGAACTAGTGCGGTGTGTGCAGCAACGAGTGAAAACATGTGCATCTACAAAGACAGAATATTCAAGATGTATACAAATGATGACTCGAGCGATCGTCGTTCCCAACAGTCCAATCGCGTCTTAATCGCGAGCGGTTGTAGATCAGATTTTCACAAGAGACAACGCTTTGTTGTTTGGGCAGTTCATGTTCGTATGCTCTAATCCTAACTGTCCAGATGTTCAGATATGCTCTAATCCTAACTGTCCATAAGTCCAAGTGTTCAGTTTATGCATGAAGTTGCATCGTCATTCCCCAAAAGTCATCAATTCCACGAGTTTCTTACAATCGAAGAAGCATTATAATTGACCGAGTTCAACATGAATTCAGATCGGACAACCTCCGAATTGGCCAACTTCCGATCAGCTAGCAACTCGCCGATCCGAGTTTTGCCGAACCAGCCACTTTGACTCTCCTCCTTTACCATTTTTGAACTCCACACCATCTCCCTCTCTACAATGCTTCTAGAATCTTCTCTACCCTTCAGCCTCCCCTATAGTCACCTTCCTCCATGTGTTCGACTCAAATCGGACCTCACCTAGCCTCTTTCCATCCTAGCTCTCTCTTCTCTTCTTTCAACACCCAAGCATCCACATTTGTGTTCCCTTGCCACCGCTTCTCAATTCCAGTGTTGTCCTACTACACCCCGACAATCTCACCAAGACCTGTTTTCGCCTCACTTGAAGATGGCCATGACTTGGCTATGAAAGGCACAACACAGAAATCGAGCAAGAAAAGAAACCCACCTAAAATTAGGGTTGATCAGAGGCTATCAAATGATGACCATCAACGAATGGTGTTAAAGAGGTTGTGATGGTCATGGTTGATATTCGAAGAGGGGAGTGCTTCGAAAGGTAGGCAAGGGTTCGGTAGGAAGGTCAAAATCAAACGAGCAAGAAGGAAGAAGAAGAAGAAAGAAATGGACCCAATATTTATAAAGGGAAGGGAAAGACTTTTCACCTTCCTCCCGAGAAGATAGCACCCCTGTTCGATAATGCCAAACCGGGGTATGGATCGCCCATGCCGATTCGAAATGATTCAGACGTTTGGTTCGGCCACCAAGCCAACATACGAAAAAACGAAGGAGAGAAATTCTGATACTCCTTCGACATGATAAAAGACCCACTGCCGATGCACGTGCAGAGACAAACTGAACTCAAAGATGCGCTCGACTAGCGTGAAAAATGACATTGTGCGGCAACGACCTGCGCATATGTTAAAACACACTTAAGCCAACGACTAGACGTACATGACTGAATGGGCAAATGTACTTGACCTCTTGATTTGACGAGGTTTGAGTAGTTAATTGTGACCATTAGGATTCTCAATAGGAAGAGTTCAGTCCAACAAATGCAATTAGGGACAACCAAAAGCGCGCTTATCTATTTATACATACAAGAAAGGCTCAAGCGTGACAACAGTTCCAAAAGATGTGACTGCTCCTCATCATCATTTCTGTGGAAACGGTTATCGCTTTAGGAGCAACACTGACGAGAGTACACAACTCGACTGATTCAAAGCACATTTCGTCTACGACGTCGCGTACTTTGAGGGGACAAAATATTGACCTGCCTTTCGAGAAGGTCGTCATGTTCTTAGTCCTCCATAGCAAGATTGTTCAGGGCTCGAGTGTTTATGGACTCATGCTCCGGGTGGTTCAAGACAAATCATATTGGTTCGGTGTAGCTTCCTATCGGTAGGCTCAAGCTCCTTGGTTCGGCATTCTTACGGGTCGGCCAAGACATACAATTCATACTTCGCCAAGGCATATAACCTGATTCGGCATGGTTGTAGTTCAAGTCAGAAGTACTTCAATTTAGTCCATCACTCTACCTAGTCGGCATTCATTTGGTTCGACCCCCTCGATTCAGCCAAATGGAGTGGCGCCACCACTCTTTCCCTTTGGTTCAATGGGACCACAATTTGGCATGACGTATGACTTATCGGCTATGCCGAACCAAAATGGTGAATGTGGGTGATGTGGCCCATTTCGCCCACTCACTCTACCACTCCTATTTTCTCACCTGCTCGCCTGGCCAAATTGAATTTGTACTATACCTATAAATATCACCCAGGAGCCCATTTTGATAACACTTTAAAAGTTTTGTATTTAATTGTACTGGAGAATGCATTAATTCCACTCATCTTAATCATCAAATTAGTGAAAAACATCAAGTGGACGTAGGTATATTTCAGCCGAACCACTCTAAACCGTGTGTTCTCTTCATTTTGCTCATTTTATATTTAATTTCTTCATTTTTATTCTCTACTTTTATATTTTGAGGTGTTGAACCATTTTTTGAAAGAGTTACCTACATTAGCATGAAAGGATGTATCAATGTTTCTTCTCGATACATCTTGATTGGAAATAAATTTAAGGATAAATATTTAAAATGTTCGATTCAAAACTCATTGTCACAAATGTATTCGTCACAACACTCGATTAAATACCTTTTTTAGGATTATTCTTAGTTATAAGTCTAAACAATAATGTATATTTTTTGTGCTTGTTTTTATTCTCTTTTGATCATTTATGGCATGATACCATATATGTTTGTTTAGTTATACCTTTCAAACGTATGTATGATTTTATTTTATTAATAATAAATTTACGAACGTTGTCCTATTTATAGGACCACTCTCACTTATAAAAGAATGACAGTTTGGCTAAGGTCCACGTTAAGTTTCAAAACACACAAAACATCTCTGTTAAAAACATAAGTAAATTAGGTCTTTGTTTTCCAAAAAATCATCAAAACACTTCAAAAGTTAATGTAAAAAACTGCCAAACTTCAAAACTTAATTCAATTTATAATCATCTTCGAATTAATGTAAAAAAGTTAAAAGAATGCTTTTAAAAAAAAAATCAGCAAAACATTCACGAATAACTACAGTTTTTAAAAAAACTGATAACGCAATTATAACCATCAACTGCATACTTCCGTGCAATTTTTGCCGAATGCTTCAAATTTTTAGATTTAACGTCTATACTTATTCAACATCACATTATTACAGAAAAATCATCAAAAAATAATGTAAATTGCATACAGATGAAAAATAAAATACTTTTTAAAAAATTACAAAAAAAAATATTTATAGAAAAATTGTAGACATGCCAGCAGTTTTTTGATACACTAAGACGCCTGCAAAACACTACGCTAACAATATCAGATACGTTTGCACTTTTTTTACAATAAGTACAGACATTTTTGTATTTTTTTTTTCTTTCCAGTAATCTTATTTAAATATTTTTGTAATTTTTATTTTTTTTAAAGCACTGAAACAAAAAATCACAGAAACAATATTGTTACAGTTGTACGAATCCGCTTTACAATAAAACTTGAACGTGAATCTGTCTTACTTAATGTTCGGTTTTAGGGACCCATCCTAAAATTTCCACTATACAAAATTCTTATTCCAAAGTGTGTGTGTATGTATGTACACCCGCGTTTTGCAGTAGTCCTATCCATTTGTGAGCTACACCAATCCAAATTCAACAAAAATTTATGGATGTTCAATCTACACATATATTATAATATATCCAAAATTTGAGCTCGTTCCGACATTCATAGAATAATATATTTGATGTTTAAATTTAATGGTTCGAATAAATGTCTAAATGATGAATAATTGAGTTAAGATTTTGAAAATGTTACGAATGTCAGAACGAGCTCAAATTTTAGATAAATGATAATATTTACTTAGATTGAACATTTACAAATTTTTATTAGATTTGGATTAGTGTAGCTCAAGAATGCATAGAGGTGTTATAAAACAGGAGTAATATATATATATATAAGCGTTCAATAGCACCCCAAACAGTGCTCACGGATGTATGGAGGTGCTATAAAACAGGAGTGACCTTATATATATATATATATATATGTGTGTGTGTGTGTGTGTGTATATATATATATATATATATATATATATATGTATATATGTGTGTATATACAGAGAGGGTTCAATAGCACCCCAAACAGTGCTATCACCCATTTAGCCCTCGGTTTTCCATCACATATTCGGTTTCTCCCTCTTTCCACTAACTTTATCTCCTTTCACCATCTTATTTTATAATAAACGAAAGATGGATATATATATATATATCTTATTTTATAATAAACGAAAGATGGATATATATATATATATATAACACTGAGCGCACGACAATGTGTTCTACTTATCTCACAATGATAACAATACAAACAAATTTGACCCGTTTATAAACCGGTGGGTTTAGGGTTGACCCGATAACCCGATTATGGCATGCCAAACTCGATTATATGTTGTATTTATTCTATATTGTCAGTCTTTTATGTAACCTGTTAGTGTTAGTCTTTTATGTATGCAGTAATCAGTATGCTCATATATTCTTATATAAGCTGTTATATTTTACTAATTTATTCTTGTATGTTGTTAATTATATTTTACTTATAACAATTGCATCTCTTCCATACGGTTAGTCTTTTATGTATGTTGTATGCTCGTATGTTCTTATGTATTGAGAATGATTTTTGAATATGGTGATTTCATGCTTTATATATGTGTTGTCTGTTGGTGATTTTGTAACTTGTTATCTGCTGGTGATTTTGTAACTTGCTGTCTGTTGGTGATTATATAATAGTGCTTCATGTTAGTGATTTGGTTCTTTTGTTGTTTATATACACGGACAATATTTGTCAATGGGTCAAACGGGTAAACCCGACCTGACTCGGCACAACCCATTTAGTTAAACGAGTTACACAAGTCGGGTTAGAGTTGAGAAAAAAATGATCCGTTTAATAAACAGGTTGATCCAACCCGTTTATAAATCAATCTGAACCCGACTTGACCCAACCCGAACTCGACCCGACACGACCTATTGATAACCCTAGGTGTGGTACTGATGATGGATAATGACGCAAGACATTAGGCTTCAAATTGAAGTTGTTGAGAATGGGAGACCTTGAAAGAAAATTTTGTTTCAACTTTGACATTTTTACCAACATATGCTAAATCAAGTGCCCTGAATTATGAAACTAATTAATTTCTATATATAAAAGCCACCATAATTCGGTAGAATTATCAAAATTGAATTCTACTTTACCATTACATCAACATTTTTCTTATATGAGCGTTACGGTATGCGGTTTACGCATGAATTCGTTTGAATTTTTATTTCTAAGCCGCAATATCTAATTTGTATTTGGTTATAATTTTTATTTGTGTTAATAATTAATTAAGAATGATGATTTAAAGAATGTATATTTGTGTATCCTATTTTAAACACTGTTAAGATTTGTTAGTTAATGTGTATAGAAATGCAGTTTGAATTTGTAAAGAAGTTTAATTGTGAGATCGTGTTTTTAACGGATATATAAGTTAAATGATATGCAAGGGTATTTGCAATCGGATTAAAAATTCGCGCTTCCGAGGAGGTTATCAAAGATAAAAGATATATGCATCCATTTTTTTTTATTTTTTTTTATTTTTTTAATGAGAACTCATTTTCATGCATATGTTTATAATGGTGACTATCCGTTAGATTCCATTTTTAAATGTTGTTAAAATTTGTTAATATGTTTACAAATGTTGTTTAAGCTTGCACTTTCCAGATAACTATTAATAAAGATTTGGTTATCATGTTAAGTAGCGCATACGCCATGTGTTATATTTACATTATTACGTCGCACTACAAAAATTGTCACCAATGTATATTGCAGTCTTGACCTTTAATCAACTGTACATGCAGTTACTTAAATTATCAATAGTTTTGCTGAGAGACACATAGTAAATGCAGATATTACTCATTGTACTGGAACAACAAAATCAGAAGACCATTTTTGTTGGTAAAATGCAACTACTCCACAAAAAATAATTTGTCCCTCGCTATATCCCCAGCTACTGTCACAGACTGTCGTCTGTCACTACCCAACTGTACATCAGAATCAACAGCTAACATGAAATGTGACATCAAAAAATATAGAAAATAGCAACATGCTTGAAATATATAAATTTACCTGTCTTTATTAAAATTAACTACACTATGCTATTAAATAAAGATGTATAATGATAAATGATATCTCTTATGAGTTCCAAAGATTTTGCCAATTTTCAAAGATGTATAATGATAAATGAGTTTTTCAAGTTTTTGCCAATTTTCTAGATTTGGTAGCCTTATTAAACATTGCACTGATGATCAAGGCATTTAAGACTTTTGAATTCATTCTGCAAAAATGTCTATTATTACATAATTCAAATCACATGTCGCATGTAAACAAATGTTGTGAACTAGCAAATATTCCTCGTAATGCCTTTTGCCCAACTTCAATTGCCTTTAGCATTTTTATGCATGTTAGCTTTTAAGTTCCTTGCATTATTATATAAGTTATGTAAACATTCTAAACTTTTTTTTTTTTTTTTTTGGCCTTATATCATAAAAATATTATATTTCATACATATAAATACACTCATTTATCCATTTTTGTTTGCTTCACCTTGAATTTTTGCACAATAAAAAAATAACAGGAGCGATAAAACATAAACCACCCCACTAATTACCGAATGACCAACTCCGACTTCAACAAACGCCTAAACTACCACATCACTCTCCGAAACTCCTCACACAGCACGCCTCCATCCCCTCTCCAACCAATCCTAAACCTGATGACTGCTTGCGTGTCCTTCACACGAGTTTTTTCTTTCAAGTCACAACAACCATAGGAAAGGATCAATGGGGAAAATTTGAAACTTATTAAAGACGCTGATTAAGGATTAAACATTCCACACATTCATCACATATCAACTTGTTATTTTAACAAATATTTCAGTTACAAATGTAACATGAAAAATATATATTACCCAGTAGACATAAGCAAACTTGTTCTGAATTCGGAGTGAGCATCCTCATCCAAATATTTCAAGATACATGTATAAAAGGCTAAGACGAAAACATGTAGAGAGGGAGTAAATAGTGAGTAGTGTACCTAAGGAAGTAAGAGTGACGATCCCATTTCTAATTTTTGTATCGAATGTTCTGAAATTGTGAAGCATGACATTCATCAAGAAGGTTCAAAAGGTCATGTTCAGGAGCACTTAGTGATGGAGATATGGCAGACTTAGAGGGGTTCGATCTTGGTTTAAAACTACTTGACTCAGGCTCGTATTGTGATCCTTCTTTTAGTACAGGCAAGTCGTTCCTTATTCTTGAACTGACTGATGACATCCTTTCCTTCCATATTCTTCCATCCTACAAGAAGAAAAAAGAAAAAAAGAATCGTTTATGGAAGAAGAAAAAATGTTGTGGCAACTTTCAGGCATATGTGATTATCATCATCATGTTGTGGCAACTTTCAGGCATATGTGATTATGTATACATCATCATTACTGATAAGTGAAATAAAGTTACAACTTATTAGACCTTAAATTCCAAAAATGGCCTTACATGCAAATAAGATATCATGAGTTCGTATCTCACTTAGAATAAGAATAACAACTACTTTCAAATGCAAAATATCTCTCACTCTTGTGATAACATTGTAAGTTCAGTTTCAATCTCAACAAATAATTCATATTCATTTTATAGTTCCATTTATATTTATGGAAACTATATAATTGAAATTTAAAATCACAGATCATAATAAAAGTGTATTAGTATATGTGTGCGCGATGCACTTGCCATAAAATCCAATTTTGTGTAGATGGTTTGCAAATAATGATATTGCACCTTGAAAGAACGCAGAAGATACAATAGCTAATAGAATCACACATTAGGATGGTTTGTAAGTGGAGTCAAAAAACCAAGTTTATCAAATAAACAAAGAAGCTTTGAAATAATAGTTTATACCAAGGAATATGTAAATTTGGTTGTAAAGTATAATTAGTATTTGTTGAGTCGATGAATCGAGAAATAGTTACGCACCAAAGAGAATTATATCTAAAAGAAACATTAGGATGTCCATGCTTACATTTAGGATAGAGGGTTCTGGAAGTGGACATTTAACCGGTTCATCAAAGTTGATTGGCTCCGTTGGATGCTCCACTGATCTGAATTCAACTGATGTTTCAATCCCATTTGAGGCAGTGGCAGGAATCGAATTTTCAGCCTCCATATTATGAGATAATGGCCGTCTCACATCCTAACCAAATTAAATGTACAAGAAACTAAGTTGATATTAGATGAAGTGTTCTTTGGTTAAAAAAATGCAGATTGTAATAGTTGATTAAGTTGTGTACAACGTATCTCAGCAAAAGATGCCAGTCAACATCAGTTAATGTCTCGTTTGGATCGACTTTAATAAGTCGCTTTTTGGGTTTTTTCGAAAACCAAGATGAATTGTTTGTTTTTGCTTTTAAAAGGCAAAAAAGCGATTTATGATCGAAGCGGAGCGTAATGTGCAAAAAATCTGGCTTCCTTTTAAATGTGAATAGACGTCTCACATAGAGAAGCAAGCATTCATCCACTTATTAAAAGAATGGGTTTAGCTGTCAAACTACGAGATAGCTATAGGATTGGATTATCAAAGCACAAACTAGACACATCATAAGATGGTGGGATTAAGTTCTATGATAAATAAACAAGAAGATATACAGACAAATTTACAATTTACATAGAAACTTTATTATGGTTGCATCACTTGATATATGATCGTATTGTCATAACCATGCTAAATAAACTTTTACCTAACTGAATTCTACCACAACGTAAAATTGACAAATTCCATATAACTAATAAGAAGTTGTTGTTGATGATGATAATAGTTTCTTCTCCGTTCTTTTTTAAGGTGTTACAATTTATACCCATCCAAACACTTACTTAACACCTATTAAAAACCAATTAAATTAAATTTTGAAATCTACTTCAAAACCCACCTTAAGTTCAAAATGATTTTAAAATAATCGATAATCCAACAACATATAAATAATAAAAATTAAACTCATACATGAATATTTTCAATCCTATTTATCATCAGTGATAAAAAATGTGATGAAAAACATAAATAATTTTCTTTTATGAATTCGGATTAAAAACTGATTAGTTAAAATATTTGATCCCGTTCTAAAATATGAATATAAATCAATATTTTTGTGAACTTAATTTTCTAGGAAAGCATTACCATAAATAGATATATTTGATTATATCATATTGTTTTCTGCTTCAGTTGGTTTCATCGTTTTCCCTTTTTATTCAACCAGCAACAAAAAGAATAACTGTATATTTTTGATCGAAGTGGAAATGAATGTTCTTTAATATTATACACCATTACAAATAATTTGAGCTATAAATTATTCTTTACTATATTAATCTTAGCAAGGGTTACACAGTCTAAAAAAAAATTAAAATTCAAATTAGTTGGATTTTCATATTTCGATGAAATATTAAATTAAAGAAAGATCAGTTATGGAGAAATTGGATGAATAAATATGGATGTTTTTTTAAAGAAAGACTGAGAAAAGAAGTTGAACTATGCTTTTGATAAAATAAAAAGATTACGAAAAGGTGGGCGCTGATAGGTGAGCGTAGGTTGGTGAGTGAAGAAGATAAGTGGATGAGAGAATAAGTGGTGAGAGGACAAACTAGGTGAGAGTAAATAGTAATACTTTTGTTTTAATAAGTTTTTTCTCAATTCACAGCATAAGCTAATCTTTAATTTTGAATTAAGATGTTAAATTATTTGATATGATCATCATTCATTAACATATAAGTTTCAGTGGGCAGCTGTTTACACCCATCAAAATTTACCCAATATCACTTCAAAGCTAAACCAAAATAAATTAAGAAAAAGCTTTGCCAAAAAAAAAAAAAAAAAAAAAAAAAAAAAAAAAAAACATTGCTTTTAATGCCACCTTCGAAGGTTATATAAAATCGAGTGACTTGATAACTCGGTCAGTTAGAGAAGTTGTTTCTTTCCTACTCATCCAAACCACTGATAGTAGAACTCTCCACCCTAAGCTCAGTATATCATTAACAAATTGTACTATCGATATGAGAATATTACATAGCGATACATATATTTAGATCCGAAGTGATTTTTCATGAAATGGATTTCAAGAGACACACCGCAGAATGCTAGACCATTAACATGAAGAAGACAGTATTTCAACTGCGGAAAGATAATGTGTTATATGAGGTCATTGTTAGATTCCTAATATTTATATCATTGTTTTATTCTACATGGGTTGCATCAGGTCATTGTTAGATTTCTACAAGTAACATTTTAAATACAGGAAAATAATGGACTCTCATTTTTTAGCTTACGAAATATTTAGCTTCAATGATGGACTCTCAATTTTTTAGCGAGAACAGCAAACTTTTGATATCACGGATAATACATTATTCAAGCAAAATACTCATTATGATGTCCTAAATTCCCAAACCATGACATGAGGACGACAAACTTTTTAATTAAATATAGCACGATGACAAAAAATTAATGAGAATGACATAAAATTTCAACGAACGATATACTAGCATTTCACATGACCTGGAGTTTGGACAATGTGCAACCGCTTCGTTGAAAGCATTGCAGTTCGCAAACGATGATGGGAGTCCAGTATTGTAAAAATCCTTCTAGGCCTCGCCTAGGCACTAGGCTAGCCTTACCGTCTAGGTTTTTTCCCTATGCCTATAGTCCGCCTATATGAGACTTACCATATTATCTAGGCATTTAAACAGGTTTATAGGCATTATTATCTATGTACCAATTTAAGTTTGGTGCCTTTACAAGCATCAAATTGCTTGTGTCAAGCGATTTTGTCTCCGTGGTTATTTTCAAATCCAACCAAATACAGAATATTCCATTGTGGATCAGTTAATATTAAGAAAAATACTAAAAGTTATTCAAAATACATGAATTTATCATAAAAGATGCCTAGATTCGATTAATCCTCAATTAATCTCTGCTTTGGGGATTTATCCATAGTCCATGCTTACCGCCTAGTGATCTTTACAACCTTATGATGGTCAACTATGGTCTTGAAGAGAATGTGCAGCTGAAGTGCTTGGACGATGTAGTGGCAGAAACTAAGGATAGGAAAAAGGTGCCTCTGCTGGCAGCTATGACTTAACTTTTGACATGAGTGAAGGAGTGGTGTTAAAGTAGAAGCACCTAATTGAGAAAGAAGAAAACAATGTACAATAATGCTAGTGTATTGTATCATTTTTTTTAATACATTGATTATGTATATTTTTATTAACAATTTTATGAATCGTGGTAGGAATTTATAAACAAATATAACATTTTTAGATGATCAATATACAGTATCTCGCAACATTATTATCTTACAGCAACATGTACGAATTGTAGGATCAATTTATAAAGTATATTAGCATCTTTTTATTTATGGTAGGTTTGTATGAATTGTATTACCATTTTCAAATTAATACTTTTTAAATTCCTCGTACCACCGTTTATGCTTTTTGTAAATGTTATATCATTTTTATTTTATTTTTTGAAGGTTGGTAATACTACAACAACAACAACAACAAAGCCATATATCCCAAACAAGTTGGGGTTGGCTAGATATGGAACCCAAAATTAAGGTAAAATAACTAATAATAATATATAAAAAGAGTTTAAAATAACCAAACAGATTAAAGTAAAAAGGTTCAATAAAAGTGAAATAAAGTCCTTAAAATAATTAAAATAATTAAACAGATCTAAAAATAATAATAATTAACATATATATATATATATATATATATATATTTTAAAAAAAAATCCTAAGGTTCTGGTACATGGATTGCCAACTTCCATGCACTTCTATCTACCACAAGCTCTTCAGATATACTCCAATTTCTTAGATCTCTCTTTATTATCTCTTCCCATGTCATTTTAGGTCGACCTCTACCTCTCTTTGGGCCTTCGGCACGACCTATAACTCCAACGTGCACAGGAGCATCGCGTGGTCTACGTTGGATATGTCCAAACCATCTCAAGCGGTGTTGGACTAACTTCTCTTCAATAGGTGCAACTCCAAGTTTTTCCCGAATATCCTCATTTCTAATCCGATCTCGTCTGGTATGCCCACAGCTCCAACGCAGCATCCGCGTCTCTGCTACACTTATCTTCTGCACGTGTTGTCTCTTAGTAGGCCAACATTCTGCACCATATAACATTGCAGGCCTGATTGCTGTCCTATAGAACTTTCATTTAAGCTTCTGAGGAATCTTCCTATCACAGAGAATGTCAGATGCTAGCCGCCATTTCACCCATCCTGCTTGAATTCTAAAACTAACATCCTTATCAATCTCTCCATCAAACTGCAACATAGATCCTAAGTATCGAAACGATTCCTTCTTGGGTACTACGCTACCAGCCAAGGTGACCTCTCCGTCATCTGACCTAGCACCGCTAAACTCACACTTCATATACTCAGTTTTAGTTCTGCTAAGCCTGAAACCCTTTGATTCCAAGGTCTCCCTCCACAACTCCAATTGTCTATTGACCCATATTCTACTTTCATCAATCAGCACAACATCATCGGCAAAGAGCATACACCAAGGGATCTCCTTTTGTATATCTTTCGTGATTTCATCCATCACTAATGCAAAAATATAGGGGCTCAAAGCCGAACCTTGATGTAACCCTATGTTAATTGGGAAGTCTCTGGTCTCACCATCGCATGCCCTTACACTAGCCACAACCCCCTCGTACATATCCTTGATAAGGGTAATATACTTTGATGACACTCTCTTCCTTTCTAGCGCCCACCACATAACCTTCCTCGACACTCTGTCATAAGCTTTCTCCAAGTCAATAAAAACCATGTGAAGATCTTTCTTTTGTTCCCTGTATCTCTCCATAAGTTGCCTAACCAAGAAAATCGCCTCGGTGGTTGACCTTCCAGGCATAAAACCAAATTGATTCCTAGATACACTTGTCAACCTCCTCAAACGTTGCTCGCAAACTCTCTCCCAAAGCTTCATTGTATGACTCATAAGCTTAATTCCTCTATAGTTTGTGCAACTTTGAATATCTCATTTATTCTTGAAGATTGGAACTAAAATGCTTCTCCACTCATCTGGCATTTTGTTTGATTTGAAAATATTATTAAACAACTTAGTTAGCCAGGTTATCTCTGCATCTCCAAAACATCTCCACACCTCAATAGGAATGTCATCAGGACCTACCGACTTGCCTGATTTCATCCGTTTCAACGCCCCCTTTACCTCAGCTTCTAGAAATCTCCGCACAAAATGTCTATTGGTGTTGTCGGCAAAGTCTTCCAAGTCGGTCGAGGAGCTATTACTTTCTTCGTTGAAAAGCTTATCAAAGTATTCTCTCCACCTATTCTTTATCTCATCATCATTCACCAAAAGTCTATCACTCTCGTCCTTAATGCATTTAACCTGATTGAAGTCTCTTGTCCTCCTCTCGCGTAGCCTAGCTATTCTGTATACGTCTTTTTCACCCTCCTTTGTACTTAGCCTTTGATACAAATCCTCGTACGCTCGTCCCCTTGCTTCACTCACTGCTTTCTTTGCAGTCTTCTTTGCCACTTTGTATCTATGCATGTTCTCTTCGCTCCTATGATGGTGCATGCATTTGTAGCATTCCTTCTTCTCTTTGATAGCCTTTTGCACCTCGTCATTCCACCACCACGAATCCTTGGGTTCTCGCTTGCTTCCTCTTGTTATCCCAAATACCTCAGTAGCCACTCTGCGAATGCAAGTTGACATCGCATTCCACATGACATTTGCTTCTCCTTCTACATTCCAAGCCCTTCTCCCATCATTCTATCTTTAAACTCCCGTGAAGCATCTCCTTTGAGTTTCCACCATTTCGTCCTACTAATCTTCGCTCTCTTATCCTTCACCACCCGAAGACGAAACACGCATACCAAGAGCTGGTGTTGAGAGACAACACATTCTCCAGGTATGACCTTGCAATCAACACAATCTCGTTTACTGTCTCTTCTAGTCAGGACAAAGTCAATCTGACTAGTTTGTTGGCCACTACTGAAGGTGATCAGATGTGATTGCCTCTTTCTAAAGAAGGTATTAGCAATCATAAGATCAAAAGAGAGAGCGAAATTCAATATATCTTCACCCTCTTGGTTCCTACTGCCGAAGCCAAAACCACCATGCACTATCAACATTTTCCATAAATTATACTATTTTCCATAAATTATACTATTTTCCATAAATCATAAGATCAAAAGAAGGTTGGTAATACTATTTTCCATAAATTATACTGCATAGCCACATTTTTATATTAACTTATCTTTATTAATAGTTGTAATACGTTTGATGTCACACTGTTTTGGAATCAACATGAACTATCGAAAATGCTCCTCAATCTTAATATATCCCTAAAAAGTGGATCTAGCTTCTTTTACAAATTCAAAATTCTTCTTGTTGGATATGACAATCTTAATATCCCTTGAATATAGAATCTAACAAATAAATCACTACAAATATTAGTATCACTTAAATATAGATCCAATTTTATTTCAAATTCAGAACTTTCTTCTTCAAATATTACCAAATCTAATACCATTTAAAAATAACATTAACAAACTATTTTATATTTTCAATTCTCAATTCTCATCATCATTTGAAAATAGAATCTAACCAAAAAAATCTTTTACAAATTAAAAATATTCATCTATAAATACTATCAAACTATTAAATTTTAATATTACTTAAAAACAGGATCTATCAAGTAAATAATTAATTAACAACGTCCACTTTGTAAAATAAATTCACACGTGAAGCACTTGCTATTATCACGCGTGAAACGCATACCATTACGCTCGTTATTAAGAAAAAGAATACAACATTCATATTATATATGTGACATCATTATTGTTAATGTAAATATTAACATCTAAAAGATCTCTTGTAGTAGCATTTTTCTTTAATGAAGTATTTTTTTTATTATAGTGCCTCATGGTTGTATTTTTTGTTATTACATAGGAACTTTGTCATTTTTTAAATATTTTATGTTCTAATTTTTAATGCCGTTAGCATGTTTGAAGGAATATTTCTTTAAAATTATAGCTTTTGATATCATTTTATGATTTTTGTAAAAATGGTGTCATTTTTATCTGACTTTTTGAATGTCTATCATGCTATTATTCATAAATTATTTTATGATTTTACGTAGTATCAGTTTTGTAGTTACCAAATTAAAAAAAATAGATCGTCTGTGCTTTAATTTTATCATCATGTAATAGTTGATCTAACCATGTGGTAGCATTTTATACCTAAATGATACAACTTGGTAGCATTTTATACTGATATTTCTTTTTATACGTGATTTCCTTATATAATAATAATATTGTAAAGTGTCATTTTTTATAAGTAGCTATTTTTGCCAGGAATAAGGATTGATGAGCAAGATGAGGTGTGCAACGATGTCGTAATATGCTGCAAGATGTATAAGGCAAAATATGTGGTAAAGGCATTAATTTATTTGTTATGGTTAGTGTTAGACCAAAAAATGACGCTAACACCCAAATGCAGATCACAGATCACAGAATACAGAAAATGATAAATAAGTGGAGACACACGAAGTTTTTATAGTAGTTCGGCTGTAGATGTAGCCTACGTCCACTTTATAATCTTATTGTTATACTGACAGATTACAAGAATCAGTTGCATGCAGATACACAATCTGTGTGTTTAATTGATATTACAAGAGTAGAATTTAGATGTAAGAAGGTGCAAAATCCTTGCACTCAACAATGGTGGAAGCCGTAGAGATGCAAGAGAAAGACCTTAGCCAAAAGTCCCTTGAAAATTCCATGTGGTGGTGTATTTATAGTTGTAGGAGAGCTTCTGGGAGGACCGGTTCGTGACAGGGCACGTGGCAGTCGATCCGGGAAAGTAGGAGCAGGAGTAGCCTTGAGAACAGGTCAAGATCTACGTGTGTATCAGCAGGTGCAGGGATCGGTTCGTGGTCATGGGGTCGGATCGTGATGTGGGCTTAACGAGCCGAGGTCTGATCGCGAGCTGGAGTGATGAAGCTAGTAGTCGGGTCGTGGTAATGGGGGTTGTGACTCATATATGCTCCACGAGCCGAAGCTGGTTCACGAGCAGAAGAAGAGTGCTTCACGAACCGGGGGGTGCGAGCCAAGGAGGAGCCCACGACCCAAAGAGGGCGACCCGAACAGAAATGTCACCAATTCTCAAAATCCAAGTTCTGTGTGCGTTTATGGAAACAGGCATAACTTTCAAATCGTAAGTCCGATTGAGCCAAACGAAAGCTCTACTTGAAGCTCATTCAGAGGGCTACAAAAGTTACAGAGCTCAGCTCCGTAATTGCTGTTTTCGGACCCAAAAGAGGTCGTATGATAGGAGTTTCGGGCCTATTTATGTCAATGATGTGATTTCGACCAAACCGCTTCATATTTGTTGATGATGTTCTCAGTGCCTGAGTGCGATGCTATCCAGAAATTCCATGTGTGACAGCTTTTACCAAAAAGTGTGTCAATAAATTTGCCCCCCAGAACATATCTTACTGGTGGAAGGACCAAGAAAAAATAGTTCCGAGACGGCCTTACCGGAGTAAGACGACCAAGGAAGTACTATGGGGTTCCAAGACGGCCTGTAAGACGACCAAGGAAAAGTTAATGAGATTCCAAGACGGCCTTACCGGAGTAAGACGGCCTTACCGGAGTAAGACGGCCTTACCGGAGTAAGACGACCAAGGAAAAGCAACGAGAATTTGTTTATACTGGACTGATCCAGTTAAGAGCCAGAGCTCAATGTTTATACTGGACGGATCCAGTTAGGAGCCGGAGCTCAATGTTTATACTAGACGGATCCAGTTAGAAGCCGGAGCTCGATGTTGGAGGGTCGCGGGAATTCCTCATGTGAACGGAATGATTGACTTTATCCACGTCTGCATGCTAAGTGTTGGTGCCTCGAGAGGCATTGAAATTGAGAGAGTGAGGGAGTCTCTGCTGAGAATCGACGTTCGGGTCAAAGCTGCCCCCAGTGTCGCGGTTTGCGGGTCGCATGGTGCGACCCGATCGGGACTAGGTGCCCCCATCCGAGGCACTTTCCTACTGATGTCTTGTTGGACCGTGAATTGCATGAGAGTGAAGGAACTCTTGGTGAACTGTTGTATGCGGATTGCATGGGCTCACGAATCACGGGTCGCATGGTGCGACCCGACCCGGTTTGTGATGGCCGACCCGAGCGGGTCTAGAATGATTTATCTGATGTGTTCCGTTCTGGAGTTTGTATATGCTGAGCTTCGATTAGCGGGTCGATGTTGCCTCCGGATCGCGGGTTGCCTCCTCTGATCCAACCCGGTCCTAGTGAGGGCTGTTTGCTGCTGCTTGAGCTTCAGTGCTATTTTTAGCAAGTTGATGGTTGTGCGCTGATCGGCCTTCCATCCATCTGATAGCTAAGTAATATGCTTCCAATCAAGCTAGAAGAAGAAGTTGTCGTGTGTCCCCCCACCTGGCACACCAAAATGTTAGACCAAAAAATGGCACTAACACCCAAATGCAGATCACAGATCACAGAATGCAGAAAATGATAAATAAGAGGAGACACACGAAGTTTTTATAGTGGTTCGGCGGTAATTGTAGCCTACGTCCACTTTATAATCTTATTGTTATACTGACATATTACAAGAATCAGTTACACGCAGACACACAATCTGTGTATTTAATTGAGAATACAAGAGTAGAATTTAGATGTAAGAAGGTGCAAAATCCGTGCACTCAGCAATGGTGGAAGCCGTAGAGATGCAAGAGAAAGGCCTTAGCCAAAAGTCTCTTGAAAATTCCATGTGGTGGTGTATTTATAGCTGTAGGAGAGCTTCTGGGAGGACCGGTTCGTGACAGAGCACGTGGCAGCCGATCCGGGAAAGTAGGAGCGGGAGTAACCTTGAGAACAGGTCAAGGTCTACGCGTGTATCAGCAGGTGCAGGGATCGGTTCGTGGTCATGGGGTCGGGTCGTGATGTGGGCTTCACGAGCCGAGGTCTGGTCGCGAGCTGGAGTGATGAAGCTAGTGGTCGGGTCGTGGTAATGGGGTCGTGACCCATATATGCTCCACGAGCCGGAGCTGGTTCACGAGCAGAAGAAGAGTGCTTCACGAGCCGGGGGGTGCGAGCCTAGGAGGAGCCCACGAACCAAAGGGGGCGACCCGAACAGAAATGTCACCAATTCTCAAAATCCAAGTTATGCGTGCGTTTACGGAAATGGACATAACTTTCAAACCGTAAGTCTGATTGAGCCAAACGAAAGCTCTACTTGAAGCTCATTCAGAGGGCTACATGAGTTACAGAGCTCAGCTCCGTAATTGCTGTTTTCGGACCCAAAAGAGGTCGTCTGATAGGAGTTTCGGGCCTGTTGATGACGTGATTTCGACCAAACCGCTTCATGTTTGTTGACGATGTTCTCAATGTCTGAGCGCGATGCTATCCAGAAATTCCATGTGACAGCTTTTACCAAAAAGTGTGTCAACAATTAGGTTTTGAGAAGATGACATATATGAGAGGTGGCATGAGCAGTGTCAAAATGTAAGTGTAGGGTGGCATGGGGAGCGGCAGAGCATGATGTGGTGGCATCCAAAGCGACGATGTTAGATTTGGCGATTTGAAAGAGGATGTATCGCGTTTCGAAACGCGGAGAAGTAATTTCTATGACTAAACTTTCAAGAAGCCGGCACGCATCCTTTCAATTACGTTCCTCCATACTTATCATTTTGTCAATTGGTGTAGTTTTAAATTAGATTTCAAACAGTTATATTTGATCAATAGTAGACATTACAAAATATTCAAAATTGTATGTTTATAATGTTTCCAGAATGAATTTGAATCATTAATCACATACTTTAAATTTTTTAACTAGACTGAATGTAAATTGCTTGCTCAAAGAATTCATTTTGTAATATGTACGCATTAGTACATCCGAAAGTTTTTATAACATCTATTTTGTCTCCCCCACCCCCCACCCCCCTAGAAGAAAAAATGTTTCAACATCTATTGAAGATTTTTCAGTTGTGTTGAACTGAAATCTAAGAATCAAAGAAGAGACCTAGTTCATTATATTTTCTGGTTTTACAGGGAATTATGTATATTTGACCAAAAAGTAGAGATGGAATATCAATGGATGAATCAATTCAAGACACTGGAAGTTATTTTGCATGACGATCAAAAAATAGATATGCTAAAATATAACCTTCATCTTTACCCAGTGTCGCGATACATTATCCAATTTTGATAGGAATACTGATCTGCCTTGCTGCTACCTTGGATTATTATATTAGCAATTGTATATAAAGATTATATTAAGGCTGGAAATTTATAATTGTCATTGATGTGTTACAAGACATTTTATTTAATACCTCAACTTGGGAATACAACCTACGACGTTTGAAATATGAAAGAAAACCGATGCTTGATCTTCAATTGTATAAATTTACATTTTTAATATGTAAACAAAATGCTAAGAAAAACTACAGATAAGCTCTTATCATCGCATATTAGTAGCAGTTAAACCAAACATACCAATGTTTCGCCTCACCTAAGCCAAATAAAATACATCATTTTCTAGACTGGGGCTTTTAGATTCTAGTTTCACTAACAAATTTTGATTGCCATTACTAAACAAATAATAAATTAACTAAATTTTCTATAGCATAAGATTTTTTTCTCACATAGACGACCAAACAATACTTCACACGCTTGACAGATTTTGAACTGGTAACTTGATACACCTTATACCAGTATTTTGAATGTTTTGTGTTAGTTTACATTCAAACCTTACCATTTTGTAGTTAAATGATAACTTGAAATTGTCAATGCATCGAATACACATTTATAATGCTTAACACCTTATATGATGATTTATTCCCAAATCTTGAAATGGTTGTAAGAACATTTTTTATTTTATAAAAAATTGACATATTTAAAAAGTTGCTTTTGAACCAAATTTGTATCCTAATCTTCCACATTATTCTAATAATTAATAATCCACCCAAATGAATTGGCAACTAATAATTTCATGTTATCAAACCTCACAGATATTTCTCCACAAGAAAACATGATAAACTACAATAAAAAAGCTTATTCTCCTAACATAAACACACAAACATTGAATTGAACCACAAAGGTTTTTTATTGAGCACGTGTAAACCACGGTTCTTTTCTTAACCACAAGAAAACCACAATACTATCTTCTTGGATTAGGAACTCTTCAGTTAGTACATTGCAAGAAATTATTATGTAAGCATGTTTAGTAAAATGAAAAGAAAAAAAAGTTATATTATTTCTCTTAAATCTAATATAAATTACAAAACCTCATAATTGTTGTGTGTGAACAGATACTTTCATAAAATGTATTTAACTATCACGAACCTTTGTTGCTTTCTTTCTAGGTGCAATCCCAAGTTCAAAGTCATAACAAAACAATTGAAAGGTCTTTCGGAAAAGACTAGGGTTTTGTCTGACATAAACTTGTTGCAATATAGTAAAGTTGTTTGATATATACTGTGACTACATAAATCATACCCAAAAAAACTATGTTTATTTTTGATTCATGCCATAAAAGGAGCTATATATAATTCTTCCTTCTTCCTAAAACAAATGGAGATATACAGAATTCTAGTTGTTATATTTGTTTATCTGAACTTCCAATGATTATTATTTTATTAGTATAAGCACAATGCAGATGAGAAACTGACTGTTCGGTATGTGATTTTGAAAAGCAAACAATTGTTACAATTTTTCATTCATTTCAGTTAAATGCACGATGGTAATATATTTGAGAAAAAATTATTTGCATCATCATAAACAAAATTAAAAATATTAAAGAAAAATATGGTAGAGAACAATTAACTTTTAAGTACAGAAAATGCTGCATATGTGTATCTATGCGTGTGCATATTAAAAAAGAGGAACCAATAGACTATATAGATGATAAGCAAAAGGAGAAGGAATCAGTAGAATATATTTACAAAATATGAGGAAAATGGGAGAAAACGTATTCGCAGTCTAAAGAGAGAGAGAGAAAACATTATTTCGAGGAAACGTGTGAAAGTATTGACCGTACAAAGTGAGAGAAAAATGCACATTATTTTGGTTTCACATTATTTCATTTTTGGAATCCTATAGTAAAGCAAACCTTCTTGATTTGACTAACTGACAACCAAGTCATGTTATGTAGTTTTAAAATGTTGGTTTGCAGGTTGTGCAGATGTGTACATTGAGAGAAGCAATATTTATTACGCTGAAGCACTAATAGACAACAATATGTGCATATGGAGCTAATAAACCTCTTAGTTCGAAAACTGAACTGATTCCTACATAATAAAGGGGAAAAAAAATCTTTATTTAGGATAAATGCTCTTGTTTTGCATAACGCTTACTTTTTTACAAAAAATAAAATAAAATAGATCATAAAACTACTACAAAATACATACATACATATGTGTGTAATAAAAAAGCACCAATTTAGTTAACAAGATGAACATATGAAGCTCTTTTTTACTTGTTCAATGTTTTCTATTCATTAGTTCATTAGGTTGCAGGCTCATTTCTACCATTCATTAGGCAATTTTAAAGACTCGCTAGTATTAATACAAGTGGTTTTACTTTCTAATGCTAAACTGTTGCAAAGCCAACACATATAGATCTTCTTCTAACCAATTTAAATGCTGATCCCATGATATAAAGAATGTAAATTTTCAGGATAATTATATGTTTCGGCGATGTGTTTTAAACATTCATAAACCGATAGAAAATATATATTTAATACATACCCACACATAAAAATAAAAATAATAGTGATGATTTTATGCAAGTAAAAATTGATTTACTATATAACATTCTGGAAGTGACCTTCATACGATTCAATGTAAGTAATTTTGTTCATACAGATGAATGCTCAAATATCCTAGCCTAACAAATTTGTTCATATAGGGCATTTTGAACTGTCACGTCTTTCTGATTCATTTTTTCCCACATCTCAAATTTCTTTCATAGTCTTTACTTATTAGTAATAAAATGTAGTCTTCTTTCTTCACAAACAACTCACATGGTTCAAAGCTAATTCGCAATTTATTGATGTATCTATTTGTATTGTGTTACGAAATTTGGTTTAAGGCCATTACAGATAAATCTTTGTATTCGCAATATTTTTAGGTTGTCCGTGGTAGACATAAAATAAATCTGTTTTACTTTCATGTGACGGTAATCTATTGTTATTAGTTGTTATTATTATCAACTTCATGTTCACCATTTAATATGCATCATCAATTTCAGCACACGTACAATTTTTCAATTATATTTGATCCATGAATTGGTTTGCCTCTTTTTTAAGTTAGACTATCATTCAGTGCTATTATAATGTTACCATTACCAAATTTTGCTTTCAATATTATCATCAAGGCAACCTCAAATTATCTAAAAACTAATGATACAGTTGGAGATTTGGTTCCAACTTAGAATATAACAAAAAGTGACTAAATAACTTGAAAGTGTGCTAGTTTAAACGTAAAGTGAAACAAAAAAGATATAATGCAATGCAATTATTAGAAGGCAACAAATTTTAAAGTGATTCAGTGAATGAATCCGCCAATATCCATCGTATAAATATCCTTTTATTTATAGATATGATTACAAGATTACAAATAAGTTTCCTTTTCAATCGGAATTAGAGTAATTTTGAAAAATCCTTTTAAGTACCAAGTGATTAGCGAGGACTGAGAAAGAAGAAACCAAGTGTTTTTCTAATTAAGCATTTCAGTGTCATTTGATGTTTGACATGTGTTACAAATTTGATGGTTTTAAACGGTCTTCCCATGGACTGATGCAAACTTTAAATCTTGAATTTCCGTTGCGCCTTGTTATCTCGAAAGTTTTACACCAAGATTCGAGATTTCGTTTTTGGTCTCGTTTTCGATCAGTTGTAATTTTATGAATTTTGATCCAAATTGTAAATTTTGCTAGTTTTGGTTTATGAATTCATTGTTAAATTTTCATACAATTAGAGATATATTTATTCAATTATCGAAACAAAATGTATAGTTAATCTTTAATTAAAATATGTGGCATAAATGAACAATATAACAATAACAAATATTTACTTATTGCTTCATTTTTAACGTTTTCAATTACAGGATTCATACATATTTTATGATTCATATGTTTTTTAAATTAAATTTTTTGATGTTGAATGTTCATATATTTAAAAATCAATTTTTTTTCTTCTATAAAATTTGAATACCAACAGTACTTCCATTAACTCGAATTTTAATTTGGTTACGTTTCAGTCCCTACTGAAAGAAGAATGAAACGATAAAAATTTTGGTGCGGTCGAAACCTCAAACCTTTCACTCATACAATATCTCATATTTGACCAGATTTTAAATGAGATAAGTGTATCTTGGGTGTACATCTTGAATTTGGTACTATATTAGACTAACTTTAATATCTAAAATTAACGTTTAAAATTTATTTTATAATAATGATATTTAAACATTAACTTTATAATTTACATAATTTATGTAAAACGGTAATTTATATTTTCCCTTTTTAGAGGAGAGTGGTATACAGATTGATTAGGTATTGATTAAGTGAATTATACAAGTCTGAATATTAAAAACAACAAACATGCATTTATCATGAAACATTAGCCAGCTGCTTTGCCAAACTAACTTAAGATTCTTTCATAAGCAACAAGTGTTGTTTCTCAAATTTCTTATTCAAAGCTATGTTTACAAGTTTCTTATGAAAAGTTCTTAAACACTGTAATTCAATTAAGTTACTTGTAAATAGTTTTAACAACTTATAAGAAGTTGGCAAAATGCATTTACTATGAAACGATAAGGCTATTTTAGCTGTTTGGCTGTTTATACTGACTAAGAGAAAACATAAGTAACAAACAGTTACTCTTCCAAATTCTACTTCTAAACTACTTTTACAAGCTTCTAATAATAAATTCTTAGACACTGGAATTCACATAAGTTACTTGTAAGTGGTTTTCACTGCTTAAACGAAGTTGGCAAACATGTTTGGCATAAAAGCCTAATAAAAGCTACTCCAAAGACCTCTAATTCTGAGTACTGTAAATGTAAAACTAGATGTGTTTTCAGATGCAAAACAAAGTTTATGCATATGCATTTACGAGCAAAAAATTATAGTTTAATGATCCAAATTAAAGGCCCAAAAAACAAACTGTCGACTTGTCAAGACAATTTGCTATTCGCAGGTATTAACGGATCCAACTTAACGAAGACCACAACAGAGGAAAGATTAAGCAAAATAATCGGGCAAAAGCATGGACCCGTCAATCGCATTAAACAAACTACAAAATAGTAAAAGCAGATTTTATTTTTCTTGTGAAAAATTGAGTTTACCACCACACTGTGAGATTTCCTATGCCCATTTCTCCCGGTCGAAAACCTAGAGAAAATCCCGACCATTTTCTCAGCTTAGAAGTTGAAACTGGATGATCATTTCGTATTACTTCTTTATATTGTCAAATCAGAAGAAAAGGAGATGCTTGAATACTCTACTGGATTTTAATATTTAGTCGGTGAGTCAATGAAAAATGACGAGGCCACGATGCACCGTACAGCTGAGTTTATTAATGACTTTTTTAAAAAAAAAATTGACGACCTAGATTAGAATTAGAAAGTTCTCTACGCACATAGAGGACTTTCGAAGCTGTACAAACACAGCTTTCTTTTGATAATCTCAATGTTGAATTAATCAAAACGTGTTTTTGTTTGTAATTAGTTTTGAATGTGAACAAGTTGGCCAATTCATAAAATTTGAAATTTTAAAATTTAAAATTTCAAAGCTCAAACTTTCAAAGTTCCAATTTTCAAAATTTCTAAACTTTTGATTTAAATTTGAAGTATATCAGATATGTCAAGTTCAAATATGACAGTCTCTTATTTTCTAAGTACAACGTCAGTCTCCATGGGGAACTGCATTTTGCGTTAGCCATATGAAGTATCCGAGCGTAACATATTGTCCATTATTTAGGTGGGAGTTGATCGGTCGAAGTCTCGTCTGATTCCGAGTAAGTATGAAGAAGTTATCGCAGTCTGAACAAAAAAATAGTGGCTTTGCTACTAGGGAGGGTGCATGTTACAGCCTGTTATTTTCTAAGTACAATTGTCAGTCTCCATGGTGAAGTGCATTATCCGTTCGTCCGATGAACTATCCAAGCGTCACATGTTGTCTGCAATTTAGGTGGGAATTTATCGATCGAAATCTCGTATGATTTTGAATTAGTATGAAGAAATTATCGCGGTTTGAACAAAAAAAATAGCGGCTTCGCCACTAGGGAGAGTGCAAATATGAGGATATGACAGCTCGTAATTTTCTAAGTACAAATGTCAGTCGTCATGTAAAACTAAAATGTGTGTTTATAATTTCAAATTTTTAGTTTTTTTGTAAATGAGTGAAATGGTTACCCATTTATGACCCTTTTAAAAATGGGTCAACCCAACCCATTTAATAAAATTCATAAATGGGTTAACCCAACCCATTTATGGATAGGGTAAATGGGTTGGGTCATATTTTGACACCCCTACGTTAGTGTATCATTTTTTTATTTATTTCCGAAAGGCAAGTATTGTTTCACACAAAAGTCCAGTTACAAAGAATACAAGTTTACTGTACAAAAGAATACTATCTTTACAGAGCTAACACTTCTCACTATCTAACAGTATTGAGAAAAAAAACATTATAATGAAACTCTATGAAAACCTTAAAAAAAAAAAAAAAAAAAAAAAAAAAACCTCAATACTATTGCAAACACTATACCCAAGTTTCCTTGAGCTCAGCAAAAAGTATGTGCAGCTAGACCTCCAACGCCAAGCTTGATTGATCAAAGAATACTACAAAGAACTAATAATCTTCATGATTTTTCTATGAATGCAGCTAAAATTTTCATTTGCATTTAAATTTCCATGCCCAAAGCTCTTCGATTTCTCTCAGCTTATATCTCATATACGAATTTTTTCAGAATGTTTAAAAGCATCTTTGTTCTCTTGTTTCTTCACCTAGTTGCTTTATAAAGATTAAACCATTCTATTTTACTATCATTCGATGGTCTATGAAAGCAACCAACTTCCAATAGCTTGAAATGTAAAACTGCATTCGAAAAACAAATGGATATTAGTTTCCACTGCAGATTTACACAAATAGCATACTCCATCAGGTACAACTCCAATCTTTTGCAGCTTATCCTTAGTGTTGATTGCATTCGCCATGACCTTCCATAAAAGCAAATTTTCTTTAGTCGAATTGCTCATCGTCCGTATCCTCCTAGCACATGGAAAGATTTGCCTATCACCTTGTAGAAGAGAGTATACATGCTGAATAAAATGTGTTTTGTTCTGCCATAACAAACTTCTTTCACCATTCACCTGAAAGTTTTCTGATATATCTAACCATAGTGACCTCAATACTGATGAAATAGAATAAGGTAGTACCACCTTACCATCATGTATATAGTCTTCAACACATGCATTTTCTAGAATATCAGACAATATTCTCAAATTATATTCAACCATTGAGCTTAATATCATGCCTGATTTTGCCCAAGGGTCATGCCAAAAAGACAGATTTCTGATGTACTTATAATTACACTGGATATACGGCATAAAAGAGCTCCTTAACTTCAGAATATTCCTCCAACTACAATTCTGCGGTACAACCATTGTCCAGAAATGCTTCTTAACTATCAAATTAGTCCTAACCCATCTTGACCATAAGCAACTATCTGAGGCATATATTTTATCAATGTAAGTTGAGATAGCAGCCTTATTCCAGAGAAATAAGTTTGTTATACCCAAACCCCCATGCATTTTATCCTCAAACAGCTTATAGAAAGAAATTGGAATCATTTTCTTTGAAAATTGGTCTCCATGCCATAGAAACTTATTAAGTGCTCCAATTATCATGTTAATAAGTTTGATAGGTAACACGTAGTGTCCAGTCCAATAGGTAGTCATAGCCAAAGCAATAGATTGCATTGTTAGTCTTCCAGCTTGTGATAGTTTACATGAAGGCCATTGTTGCAATTTTTCAATAAACTATTCAAACGAAGGAACACATTTATCCTTTGTTATACGAGAACTAAGTAATGGCAACCCAAAATATGAAGAATTCAATGGCATTTCAATTAAACCAGACCTTGCTATCAAAACATTCTTCCTAGTACTTGATAACCCAGCTATAAGAATATGAGACTTATTTAAATTTATCTGTAATCCAGTCATCAAGTAGAATGAGTGTCAAGTTTCCATTATGCATTTTATATTACTTTCAGAAGGTTCAATGAATATTACAAAATCATCAGCAAAAAGTAAATGGATGATCATGGGAGACTTAAACTTAGGATGCAACTTCAAATTCTTCCTCATATCTTGCTCAACCAACATCGAATTTAACAGCTCCATCACAATAATGAAAATATATGCTGATAATGGGTCTCTTTGTCTCTCCTTGGATACCTCTAAAAAAAACCACATAGACTTCCATTCCTAGCAACTGGATAGCTTGGAGAAGAAATATAGGTGTAAATCCATGCAAGATAAGAATTGGAAAGTTCATTCTGCCTTTCCTATTATAACGGTACACAAGCTCTTGAGTTAAAAGAATATTGTCAGAAATGGATTTGCCTTGAATAAAAGTAGATTGATTAGCTGATATGATGGTAGGCAACACCTTTTGAAGTCTGTTGGCAAGAATTTTAGAGATGATTTTATAAAAAAATATTACATTAGGAGATTGGTTGATAATCCAATGCAGAAACAGGATTTTCAACTTTAGGAATGAGTATTATTGATGTTGCTACCCAACTAGCAGGTAGATGATTCGTTACAAAGAAATTCAGAGTAGCACTTATAATGTCTTCACCAATAATGCTCCAATTTTTTTGCACAAAAAATGCATTGAACCCATCTGGACCTCCACAACTACTTGCATCAAGATTGAACATCGCCTCTTTAACTTCTTCCTTAGAAATTAATCTAATAAGATTTTCAGATTGTTGCTTAGAAAGGGTTGGTAAATTGATGTGGAAAAGAGGTTTTGTATTGGCAATATGGGCATTTGGTTGGCTAATATAGAAGAAAAATAATGAAGCTTCATTAATCCTTCCTTCAGTAGTTTGAACAACACCATTCATATCTTTAATCATAAAGTTAGAATTTCTGGCCTTTTGATTTTTAATAGAATGGTGATAAAACCTTGTACTTTCATCACCTTAAAGTTCTCTTTTGATAAAAGAATGTTGCCTTAAAGCTTGCATTTCCATATATAACACTGATTGGAGCTTCTTCTTCATAAGAAATTCCTGTTGTTGCAAATTTAAATCAAAAGGCTTCTCTTGAATTTCCTTTTGGATGTGTGCCAATTCTGCTCTGACTGAAGAAGATTTTTGCGAGCCTTTACCAAAATTCAATGATGATCAACTTCTAAGCTGAGATTTTAATAACTTCATCTTATGAAGAAGATTGATCATAGGATTCCTGTTAGCTTGAGCACTCCAAACCTGCAGAAGATTTAGGCCAAAAATCGAAAAAGGAGGTGTTAGTAAAAAGATGATCAAGTTTACATAAAGTGGGTGGACCAGATCTTAAGCAATTGGACTATGTATAAGATAAGCCGAAACATGGTATCGGGAAATGAGAGGAATTAACGATCATTTGATTAAGAGGGGAAATATCTTTGATAGCAAGAGAACAACCATCAAATTTATGATTGCTACTATACATACAGTTAAAGTCACCTCCTGAAATCCAGAGATCATTTGAAGGATTTAAAAGGTGGACTTTATCAAGAAAAGCTAACTGAAGAGCAAGTGAATTTTGAGCATAGATAGATGTGAGCAGAAAGGAAGTATTAATGGGATGATAAATGCAATTATAGTGGATGAATTGATCTGATTCAGATGCTTTAGTAAGATGGTAAATGCCAGGATTCCAAATAGTAAGTAGTCTACCAAAAGATACTTGAGCTAAATTGTGATCAAACTGCCAGGATGGTGCTATAAATTTAGTAGCTTTTTCAGTTGACATAAGATTCAACTTTGTCTCTGATATACACATTAACTGAATTCTATTTTCCTTTATCAAAGACTTTATTTAACATTTCTTTGAGGGTAAGTTTGCACCTCGAATATTTCAAAAACATATTGTACTTATCATTTAAAAAAGAGAGGGTCAACCATTACTATGGGGTTACTTCTGGTATGCCTCGATGAAGTCGATTTTGAATTATTGATGGACAAAACATCATCTGGTTTATATTATTTCCCATCATTGAGATCCTCATATGGAGGTTCATTCTCCTTCATAACTTTCTTCTTTTTCCTTTTTGTCTTCTTCTTACTCCCAAAAGAAATTTCTTCTGCAAGAGAAGAAGAAGAATTTGCTGCAGTTAAGGCATTGGCAGGAGGTGGCAGAATGATATTTGAAGGTAAAGATAATTGAGAATATGGTGAAGATGAATGAATGTTGAAACTAAAAGATGAATTTGGAGGTGACTGTGTACTAAAAGTAGAGGCACATGAAGAGGTGCAGATATTTGAAATTGATGAAGAGATAGAAGCACAATTAGATGAAGAGGAAGTGAAAGCACATATAGAGTTGTTTGGAGAAAAAGATGCCACATTTAAAGATGGATCATTAAAATGATCGTCAAGAATAGAAAAAGGATTATTTACATGGAATTCCGTGTCCACTGCTTCTTTTAAAATATCATCAAAACTAACATTTTCATTCAGTAAATTTGCCTTCTTTGAGTTCTCAGTTCCATCAGAAGATGTTTTACTTTGAATGGTACAATTCCCATGCACATATGCAGTTATAATATTTGATCATTCCTTATTTGAAACACCTTATTAACATCCATTTCCTCTTCATTGTTTACTTCCTTATCCATACCAAAATTTCCATCAGCTAATATCTGAACTACTTCTTCCATAGCTTTATTGACATCACTGGCTACATCTGTATTATATCCATTTTCCTTTTCTTCCAAACCTTCTTCTTTTTGTTAACCACTTTATTCCAGCCTTGATTCTCATTTATTGAAACTGTTGTTTTCATGTATCTCCTTCCTTCAATATTCTGAATAACAGGAGTATCTACAAAACTACATTATAATCTGGCTTTGCTACATTGACTAGCTTCTTGTAGATTATCAATATTAACATGCCTCTTTGCTATCAACTCACAATTACTAGTCTTATGGCAAAAAACTTTAGAATGTGTACATATCATTGGCCTCCAATCATATGACACCTTAACATAAGGGCATCTTTCTCCAAGATCAGGTACCTTATTGCAATCCATAATTCAAATTCAGGGGTAAATTCCACCAGGGCCTTAGCATATTTAATCCTTTGTAGCTTCTCAGTGCTTGAATCAAAGCAAATAAGTCTCCTAACATGACATGTCAACCAATTAATACCTACCAATGTCCACAACAGCAAGGGTATTCTATGTAAATGGATTCAGATGGGGACCTTTTTGATTTGTGATTGTGAATTTCCTATGGACGGATCCCATTCTTTTATGATAAACATTCTACCCTTTATGAATATTGGATCAGATCTCAAGACTCTCTTCCTTTCTAAATCATTGATAAAGTTAAAAAAGAAATACATCCCATCTGATTTTATACTAACTTCACCTTTTAATTTCAACACTTTAAGCCAAGAATTCACTATTGTAAGCTGAGAGAGAGTACCATCAAGGAAGAATCCGACCAGATGTTTTTGTCAATATTTCATCCTTTCCATTTTTACCAGATCTGGAAAATTATCCGGCTTCCCATCACTCGCTATATCAAAATGAATCAGCTTATATGACCCTGCATTCTTAGCAACGATTTAAAGAGTGACAAATAATCAGATTTGATAGGGAGGGTTGAGGTTCTTGAGGTGCTCGGAAGATTGTTACAACTGGGATTTGGGAATTAATGTTGGAATTGATAATACGGGGTGCAGAACGATTAGCAGAAACAGGAATAGCTGGGTCAAGAACAACAGATTTCCCTTTGGCTTCAAACGATTGAGAATTCAAATCGTTTGACGAAATGTCAAGGTTTGAAATTCCAAGATTTGCCTTTAGACCATCAAGATTTTGAAAAGATAAGGGCCAATAGAGGATCCCAAAAAACTTGATTCAAAAATCCATCACCATCCACAAGAGTCGATGATGAAGGATTGACATTACCAAAAATCGCAGGAGGAGGAGGAAGGTCAGGGGTAGAGGACGAATAGGTAAAGGTGGAAAGGAGGACAATTCAAAAGAGAAGGAAGACGAAAAAGAATGGGTTTTGTGGAGGAAGAGGACGCCATTGAAAAGAGCTTCAAAAATGGCTGATTAATATTTTCTTGAAAAAGTAATCATTTTAAGGGCGTCATTAATGTTTATTTATTTCTTCATGTACAGTGCCATCATTTTAAAGGGCATCGGTATACATTTCATCTTTAAGTTTACAATTGTGCCATTTGAAGTGACGTCATTGGACAATAATTTAAGTGTCATCCAAAAGGTCTTAACTTAAAAACAATAGTCTCTCTCCCCATTTTCATTCTATAATTTTACAATTTCTACCAAACAACCAAAATCATTCTCATTTTCTCTTTTTGAGATTTTATTTGTAGAATAACGTATAGTGTCGTATGTAGCTAACAATACTTGACAAGCATTTCCATCTTCTAGTTATAATAGTACGCTTATGTGTGTAGCAAAGTACAGACAACAACAAAAGTTTTCGTTATTATCCTCCATTCATGAGTTATCAATAAAATGTCCAATTAGCTATTCACATCCAATGCAGGATAGTTTAGTACGCATTAATCAAATATAAAACATATTTGTTGAATTTTTGAAATAGTATATTATTCATTATGGTTAGCATAATACCATAATTTGTTATGTGCGGCTATATTCCATAGCAATATCAGACGCCAAATAGCGTTGGACCATCTAACAGTCGTAAGTTTCACCTAATGCAACCTGCACCATCCGAATTATACTGCATGAACCAAAAGTATGCTACGCAATGCTAAAGAATTGTGTTATAGTTTGTAATCATATTGAACTTGTTGTATATTAATTTTGTAGCTTTCCGACTACATACTCGAACATTCAACCTGCAACCGAGTTTGGTCTTCTAAATGTGTTCGATGATGATATGAATATAGAAAAAGATGAAGATACACAAGTACATGACGTATCCATTCTTGATAACTTGGTTGTTGTTACTGCATCATAGAATGTACAACATGCATAGATAACATGTAAGTAAACAATGAATTATTGAACTACGATTTTAGGGGGCGAAGACGGTGCTTCCGATGATAACGATGAACCAGAAATGGAGATACCTGTTGATGATGACTTGTGTAATGCACAATTGATGGCTAGATCCATCGTCACTAATATGTGATTCAATCATGACATCTTCTCATTATCAAGTGTTCAACCATGTTTCAAAGCTGGTATGGTACTTTAGAGAAAAACCGAAATTTTCTAACTTAGTGAATAGTCGATTTTACATATAGTTTCTTTTAATCCCATTAAATCAAAAAAAAATACATAGCCATTTGTAATGTTAATTCATACTATGTATTGAGAATAAATGTCATAGTTCCATAAAAATAACAATATAGATGGTGGGGTGCTAAAAAATATCCTAGTTGTCTTACTTGAATTAATCCGACAAACAATTTTAATCGTAAACAAGCAACATCTATATTTTTGGTTTCGTACTTTATGCCTTTCGTGAAAGAGCATAACAGCTGGAACAGTTTAAGCTTTTATGGAGTAGCAAGTGTTTATTAAAATCGATCATATGAAAGCATGAAGGGCATTGAGCTAGGAAATCGAACGGATTTATGGTGATTGGGCAGAGTCATATTCCAACTTATGATAGCATTGTAACAGCCCGAAATTTTGATAATAGATTAGTTTTTAATTAAATTCTCAAAATTAGAAATTTCTACAAACGATAAAATTTGACCACGAAACTTTAACCGTTGTGTTTGTCTCGGAATTCTGGTCAATTTTCATGTTTAGAGTTTCGAGAACGGAGTCCGTATGAAAAAGTTACAAACGAAATACGAAAAACGGAAGGAAATAAATAAATAAAATATATCTTTCCTTTTGTAACCGGTCATCACTGGGCAAACCAGCTGAAGGGCGGTCGACACCCTAGTAAGGGGCGATTGACCGCTTCATGCTTGAAGCGCCCAGTGACAGCTATGTTAGGAGGTTTTGTTTTATATATAATATTATATAAACGGACGGATGTTTATTTAAATAAATCAAACAGTTCGTAGCCAATTTCACTCCTATAAATAGAGGGGTAATGTCTCATTCATTTCCACACAAATATGCAGGCATCAACGTAGCTCTACCATTCCCCTTTCTCTTCAAATCAAATTTATTAATCAAAAATATATTCGTATACAATCAATCAAATATAATCTATATGGGCTTGAAAGGAATTATCAAATTTAAGTCGAAAAGGATATTGATTGACGGCTAAGCTATTCTACATCAGATTCTTCCCTCTTTTCTTATTTTCTTGCAAATCTACAATTACGAAAGTATCCCCTTTTCAAAATAACTGTAGATCTGTAGAATATGGGAATTGTAGGCCTAAAAGGCTATTCAGATTTGGATGCTTTCAAGTGAGTGAGAAATTTATATACAAAGTTGCAATAGCTTAATTATCTCGTTTATATTAGATCTTAAATATATTCCTAACATTTATCAGATATGTTATAATATTGTTAAATCTGAAATGATGCTTATCAGATCTGTTTATGAATGTTGTTAAAAACTGAAATTATAGATTTGTGGTTTTGAATAATATTATTTGTAGGCTTTATCTACAATTGTGTTTGAAAATATATTATGGTTGTTGCAAAAACACTGTAGATCTGGAAATCAGTCCCAAAAAACATTGTTAAGATGTAGTTTTATGCCAGATCTCTAGTTTCAATGTTAAATGATAAATTATGTAATTGTGATTGAAAATATATAAACTTGTTTGTGTTCAATTTTGTTGGTATTTTGACTCAGTTAATGTAAATATGTCTTTTTCCTCTTTCAAGATAAAATGACATTATTTAAAACCAATAAAATATGTCAAATACTGGAAAAAAAGTTATGAAAATTCACACACATATATATATTTGTACGTAATTTACATAATGATTTCCAAAACATACATAAAATATATTTCTTGTGGTTTGAGATGTGTTTAATTCAATGTTCAGCCATAGTTTACAATAACTGTGGTTGATGGTCTTTTTGTAAGATTTGGAACCTTCTTGCAAGATTTGAATGCAAAAAAAGAGCATTTGGTTATTAGTTGAACCATAATAATAATAATAATAATAATAATAAAAGAATAATTAACTATGTTAACTGTGTGAAAATATAAATATATATACATTATCCGGCTGCATCCACGTAAACAATGAAATATATATAATAATGGATGTTTGAATGTTTAAATGAAATTCATTTTATGGAATTATACATGTAAATGTAATCCATATTAAAAAAAATATTTGTGGTGACCGTTGTAGCAATTAGTGTAATTGATTGCTATAAATAGGGCCATAAATAAATAAATAAATAGTTATTGTAACCAACATTGGTTTGGGAAAGTAAATTTAATTAGGCAGTTAAGCCTAATGGTTACAATTTCTAAATTGTTTAAGATTAATATTGTAAACCCCAATTTGGGAATCAAATTATAATCACACTAAGACACGAGATTAAGCTCAACTTGTGGTAGAAGTCTGCTCGGAACCGCGCGACAAATCCAGCATCCACAAGTAGTCGGTTTAATGTGAGGGGTCTCGTGCACAAACATATATAAATATATATGTACAACAAGCAATAAATAAATAAGCAAATTAATGTCTTAGGAAAATTATGATCGTTAGACTCATAAATGACATTAATTATAATAAATGGAAATAAATGGTATTTAAAGACTCATGGTTGGCATAGGAAAATATGAGCATATAAATGGCAATAACCCTATTGAACAAAAACGAATGAAATAATGAAGGGATTAACGGGTATTGATTGTCATTTAAATACCAAGTCCAATAAGGAAGATAATTAAATAAATATCCTAGGCTAAGAAGGATATTACTTTCCTCGTTTATACTAGTTAATATAGAACTTATAATTAAAAATTAGAATTGGACTTGGTAGGATATTGATGTGAAATATCACTAACCATAAGAACTCATGACGGTAATTAGTTTGTATGTGTATGGTATTTCTGTTAAGAGAAACTAAACGGGAATAACTCAATAACGTAGCCTGCTCTGGGATTAAGGTTTTAAGTGGTTAGATCCACCTATAAAAAGGTATTAGGTGATTGCTCAACCCACCTCACATGAATGAAAGCATTAAAGGCAATTGGGTACGAGCTTGATAATCTTTGCGAATAGTCTACTTCCTTGGATCGTAAGTGACTTGGGTCGAGAAGTCGACCTAGGAATAGGTCCTCCAGTCTAGGGGTCTTAACTGGTGTGTGAATCCTACCCAAACCTAGATTTTAAAATGTCCAGTATGGTCATTCCATAGAGCTACCTATCCTACGGGATGTATTAAGCATCTAGGAGATTATCCAATAAGACCAGCTAGATAGTAACGAAGGAGCTCTCCACCGGGTGGTCTTAAATGGCGTGCTGGCGTGCTACCTCTACCTAACTGAGTGGTCTTAAGTGGTTGCTTACTATCTTTCGCCTTTTGTGGGGGCATGGGTTGATATGTATGAATGGCGGAAGCTTTAACTAGTAGGACCGCGTAGCTACTGTTATCTAGTTTATAATAACATTGAGTAAATCGTCAAGAGGTATTAAGTGACCAATAGGTCCGCCTAGGGTCTTAAGTGATCGGGAGAATCCATCCTATCTATCATTCGACAGTAAGGCATTAAGTGGATGCATATACACTTATGAGTTAAATAAACTCTGTAGTTGGGAGTTCACTTCTCAGTTTAATAATTAGTTTAAAGGCTTCATAAATATATGCGTAAATGTTCTATCTCGGTATCAATATCATTGGGAATACTACCTTGGGAAGGGTAGTTAGAGTGTGTGTAAATGTTTACAATGTTAGGTAAGAATTACTAGCCTTGGTAGTCATATATCTTGATTTGAACCAAATGGGATACATCTGTGTATTGTAATTTGTGTTGTACTTTTCTTATTCACTAGAACTTGTTGTTCTTAGCCCTCTTCTCATTACATCCTCCCATATTTTCTAGAGAAGGTTAGGTTCTCATAGGTGTCTAGGCTTAGCTTTCGGTTCTCGTTCTCTGTCATGTTCAGTATTGGCAAAATGACTTATTTTTAAAAAGGTAGTTACTTGAGTTAATACTAGTCTATCTTGTTTTGTTTCCGTTGTGAGTTATTTTATCTTACTCTGATTATGCTCATGGTCATTTGTTTGCAGGTACCATATTTAAACGCTCCATGCTTGGATGTGTTCGAGTTTCGATTTTTGTCGAAATTTGGGCTCAGAAAAAAGTGGGTGTTACATTTAGTATCAAAGCTTAGGTTAGACGATCAGAGGAATCAGTTAAATTAGGACTCGTGAGAGAATGTAATTCAATTTTCTTTTTTTCTTTTTGTTCGTTTTTCTTACTCGACTTTAATTTATTTCAACGATGAATTAGTTGTGGGCCTAATTATATAAAATGAGCTTTAAGCAACTAAGAATTGAAATATATTGTGTTCGGGTTTCTAGCCAATTCTGTTTTAGCCCCACAGTACGTTGGCATGAGAACGGCATATGGTAGATTTCGTGATTCCGGTTTGGAGACTGGACAAAAATCTAGCTACAACCGAGATAGTCGCGATTTCTGGTTTTTGGTTTCATTTGGTAATTCCAGTCAAAGACCTTTCCTTGGTCTGAAACGGGAAATCCATGTTAATATGTCGTATCCATTCGGAAATAATTACGAGGTGAATCCATTCATTGCTTCGTTAAATTTTCGGATATTCCTTTGTTGAAAATATTCATTTGAGTTCTTGGCCTTGTATTCGAGGAAATTGTATTTTTAAAACTGTTTGGAAAATAAAATAGATTTTGGAAGTTTTGAAATTTCGGTTTTAGGAAATGGTTTTATAAAGACATGTTTTATAAAGATATGGTTTTAAATTTTTAATCTATTTATGTTTCAAAATTGTTTGGGCTTTGTGTGATTTTAATAAATATAATCTGATTGGCAGGAAGAAGGGAATTGGGAATGACAAGGAATATGCCACTAAAACTTAAAAATTATTAATACCCATTCTTTGAGACTTTTAGTATCCCTCTCTTTTTATATATATTGGATGGTTTATTGAAATCATCGCAATTAATCCTCGAGATTTTAAAATTCTAACATTTTTGAACATGAAAAGATTTTTCAGTTTGCAATACAAACTGAGATATAAATAATAATAATAATAATAGCAATAATAAATTGGATTTATAAGTACAAAACCGTTAGTTTACAATAAATTCTATTTTTGAAAAGTTTTAAATTTTCCTTCAAAAAGGCTAAGTAAAATCCTTCGTCTTGATTTTTTAGGGTATTTGATTTCGAATCGATTATTTGTTGTCAGCTAAGTAAGGGGAAAATATGTTTTAATTTTATTTTAGATTTCTAACAGGTTTTCTACTCTAAATTTGTTCATTGGTTTTGTGGTCGCGACATTGTTATCGAGACTACTTTAAATTCTCGGAATAGGTTCGGAGTCTGACTTCGGTTTTTGATATCATTGTGATGAGGATAATTATTTTTCGGATTACGTCAAATCTTAAAAGATGATACGGGACGGTTAATATTTTAATTCGGCCTAATAAGGTCAAGGTTCAACCTTTGTCTAAAGCTCATTTAATAGTTGATCGTTTAGCGTTATACCTAGAGTGGTCAACTTGTTGATGAGTTTTGGTACAATTTGGACCTAAGACTTAACCATAAAAGTTGCTCCCCAAATCACCCCTAGCTTCTCTCTTTCATCCTTCCTTCCTCATCTAACCAAACCATATTCTTATCCTTATTTTCTTCCTTTATTTTCGGCTCGTCTCCTCCTTTTCCGTTCTAGTTTCGCATTAGATCTTGCCCTACTAATACTCCAAGATCTAAACCCAATTTCTTATCTCTGACCATTTTTTAGTCTATAATACATATTTGTGCTATTCGATCTTAATTGTACCACTTAAGTCCCATCCTTAGGGAGAGATCATTTGGTTGAATCAGAACGAGCAAAAAGGTATCACCACTTTAGGGCTAAGAAAATTTATCGTGGCAGTTGGGCTTGCACCAACCCTTTTTCTTCTAGATCTTAGGATAGGATTGTTGTTTACACGACATCTGCCTTTGTTATATCTTGTTGGAATAGATTTTTATGAAGGTGATCATCGTTTCGGAGGTGAAGAGTGAGCTATCTTTGGTTGGTTCTTTCTAAGGAGAATCTCGATGGGATTTTTAGAGGCATTCATGTTTTAAGCGGACTTGAATGGTCTTTTGTTTAAACGACTTTGGAGATTTTGCAACAAATCTCTTTTTCTTGATGTCGGTTTTTGAGTTCAGGAATCTATGCTCGAACTACCCTTGTAGATGTGTGACCCATTTAGTACATTTATTATAGATGGGAAGCTATAACTAGATTTATCTCATGGTGTGGAAATTAGTCTTTTGCTTGATCGATGGCGTAATCATCATTTAATGCTGCATCATATTTGATTCATCTTTTTGTTCTTATGTGTTGCCTCATGGAGTTTTTTTTTAATTTCACCTATCCATTTTGTCTTTAGACAATAATAGGTGTATTTTCATGAGAAACAGCTTTGTGTTAGGTTTCTTTTCTCATCACAAATTCTCCGTTAGAAGAGATGGTGATGTGGGAACCTCCAACAACATCAGCAGTGTTTGTAACACGAGATTGAACATTTTTCTACCATGATATGATTAATCAAAGATCATAAAAATGGTTTGAGCTCCAGTTGCGGAGCAAAACATCTCGTTGTTTATATGCATTGTTTTGGGTGGTTTCGGTGTTGTGTGTTGTCGTCTTTGTTGTTTTCCTTTCCAGCATTTGGTACTTGGCTTTGTGGTAATTCATGCTTGTAACTGTTAGTGTTTGTTGTCTATGAAAATCACACAACTTATGTTAATAAGGTTTCTATGTTTGAAAATATTTATTTTATTCACGCATGCCTATTTGAATGAAATATTTTTTTTATCTGACTAACAGTTATCTCAAAGCTGGAAAGAATAGAATTTTGTGTTGGATAAATTTTAGCGAATGACTGGTTTTGCTTTGTTTTTCGTCATGGGTATAAATAAATTACCGTTCCTTGTTAAGCTAAATTTATTGCGTTCTTTTGTATGTGATTTCAATTTTCACGTTTTTGCGCGAGTGACTTCCTTTTTCACAAACATATGACTTGAATTGTTTAAGTTTTCACAAAATACATTTTCAAAGCTTTTGGAAAATGTTGTTAGAAAAAATTATCATTTTTAAATTTCTCTGATTTACTTTCTTTTATTTCGATTTGCGCTAAAATGCAAATTTGGGTACGGTAGTTTGAGCATGTTTAAACATCTGTTTTACATTAAAATAAATGGTTTGAATGACGCAAAGCACACATTACCAAATTATGGTTTTCATACAGATCTCATATGGAAAGTAAAACGGTGTTGAAAAAAATTTCAAAAATTTATAAAAAGAGTTAAAAGCAGAAATTTATTTTTTGTGAAAATTTTCAATTTTTAGTCACATGAAAGGCATAAGGAAGATTTTTGCATGGTTTGTGTGCACATTTTAGCGGTGTAGTAGGACCAACGATGCGATAAAAGTGTTAACGACAACAAGGAACGGGCTGTTTTAGCCTTAAAAACATTGTTTCCATACCTTATCAACGATGCGTGCGAGTTGCTAATTAACTCGTTTTACGTCTTAGAGTTTGTTTTGAACTTCCTTTACAATCTACAAATGGAAAATTTTGGAGTATTTTGGGGAGCTGAGGTAAAATTCCACTGTAGGATGGGAAATGGAATACTTAAAAGCGGAGGGAATGTTAAAATTCTTCACTTTGATTTCCTTCTTCGGTATTGGAGAAATTAATTAGGAAGTGATTAGATGCATTGACGTTTTGAATGGTAGGATTTGGATGCAAAATTGGTTGCTTCACACTTCTATTCGTAATCATGTGAGGGTTATGGATGAAAAGGATTTTCAAAATTGCATTCATATAGAACTGTTAGTATATTTAGGATGTTTTCCATCATGTTTTCAAAAGTATTTTAAAAGATTTAATGCATACAAATAGGAGGGTCCGATTTAGAATCATTGTGCATACATGTTTTGTGGTTGAAATGCATTATGTACACTATGCACATGCGCATATGGTTGCAAAGTGGACGTACACAAATTGATTGTGTAGGATAAGATAAGTAGGTGTCGGAATTTCAGGATGAAATTCTTTTTAAGGAGGGAAGAATGTAACAACCCAGAATTTTGACAATAAACTAGTTATTTAATTAGATTCTCAAAATTATAATTTCTGTAAATGATGGAATTTGACTACGAAACTTTGACTGTTGCGTTCGTTTGGGAATTTTAGTCAACTTTCATGCTTAGAGTTTCGTGAACAGAGTCCGTACGAAAATGTTACGGACGAAATACAAAAAACAGATGGAAATAAATAAATACAATATAATATATCTTTCCTTTTGTAACTTACCTTCACTGGGCAAACTAGCTGTAGGGCGGTCGACCACTTCATACCTGAAGCACCCAGCGACGGCTAGGTTAGGAGAGTTTGTTTTATATATTTTATTATATAAACAGGCAGATGTTTATTTAAATAAATCTAACGGTTCATGACCAATTCCCTCCTAAGGGGTAAATCCTCATTCTTTTACACACAAATATGTAGGAAGCAACAAAGCTATGATAGTTCCCTTTCTCTTCTAATTAAATTTCTTAATCAAAATATATATTCATATACAATTAGTCAAATATAATCTATATGGATTTGAAAGGGATTATCAGATTTAAGTGGAAAGGGATATGGATTGACAGCTAAGTTATTCTTCATCGGATTCTCTGCTTTTTTCTTATTTTCATGCAAATCTATAAATCTGGAAGTATCCCCTTTTCAGAATAACTGTAGATCTGTAAGAATTTAGGAATTGTAGGCCTAAAAGGCTATTCAGATTTCGAATTTGGATATTTTCAGGTGAGTGGAAAATTTGCTTACAAAGTTACAATAGCTTAAATATCTCGTTTATATTAGATCTTAAATATATGCCTAGCATTTATCAGATTTGATATAATATTGTTAAATCTAAAATGATGCCTATCAAATCTGTAACAACCCGAATTTCGACAGACCGAATTTTTTTCAAAATTCCAGTCTATCGAAACTCAAGTTGTTGTGCTCTGGTATCCAGCAGAAAAGATAGAGATATAAAACATGTCAAAGCTCAGAAAATATCTCGCAGCGAAATGGACAAAATATAATATAATCAAAATATAGCCTTACCATATTAATAATACTGCCTAACCAGTACCCAAGGCTATCATGTCTCTGCCTGAAATCTAACCTGCGAGTATATCATGAGGAGGGGGTCAGAACACAAGTTCTAGTGATTGGATTTAAATTATACACTTTGGATAACACTACATATACCGTTCAATTATATTCTCTTATTTATTAGGTTACTTGGGTTAACAACACTCAAGGCTTACACACACGTCGTACCCATTTACTTCCTAGTGGATTAACCTAATATAGTATATATGTAGCTACCCCCAATATTAAGGTACACCCCATAGTACCCCGTCGCACGGTCTCCACTGTAACACCATCAAAATATAAGCAATCCCTCATCCTATGCCGTAGTGACATACGGCTCTCTATATAACAATGTTACGTTCCGCATATATCTGTTATTATTATGCTACGTAAGCGTATGGACTGCCACCTTCGATCAAATCAGATTCCATACTAGAGTAATACTCTCAAATCTACGATGCACCACCCAGTGACGACATGCATGTATCTAGACTGTCCACATACGTATCGCCAATTGTAGCTCGATGCCATAACTGCACGTCCTCTAATATGCACCGAGTTCCGTGGTTGGGTGATACAAGAAACACGAAACTCGGTCGGGAGCTTTGCCATATCTGTACAGGCCCGTCTTTAAGAGCCTCTATATACAGATATTCCTAGGGTTTGTTTTAACGGTGGCTATGGCCCGACCCGGCCCCTCCCTCAACTAGTAAAGACTACAAGAGCTAAACGAGTGCCCCTAAAGAAAATAATCTAAACATCCATTTGGCGTCTTCCCCCAACCACCGTACCCTAATAGTGAAAGGTGAATAGTCTATTGGTTTTAGCTCTAGTCTTTTCGCATCTCACTAACTGCCGATGACGGGTATCTGACGATCTACTGTCCTTGTTGGTCATGACCCTTTGCCTCCCCGTTGAGGCAACCGTTGAATCACCTGGGTGTCATCGCGTCACAGCATTCAGACTGCGTAGCTACTTTTGCAGTCAAGGTCCACCCACCCAGTAGTTACGCACAAACCCAACCTCTGCGAGCACAGCCTAAACATCTGCCACCGCACAAAGGACTACTAGGAGCACTTTACGTATCTCAGGAAGTCGCGTGCTTCCCCTTCTAGTCCTTCGAAGTCGGCAGAACAATCAGATAAATGTGCGCTCCCCCCGTTCCTTATAACACCACAATGATCTACCCCGTTGGGTTATTCACCCTTAAGCGTGCGGACTGGTCCAAGTGCCTTACTTTAATATGTTGTTAGACCCTATGTCTAAATATTATTTTACGCGTTTGCCTTACCTCATCAGGTTTCCATTTAACTTGGTTATTCCCAGTCACATTGAATTCTTAATCAAGTTACCAAGTTCCTCTTGCTTATTAATTCTAGTTATAACTTAATCCATTAAGTTTATTAATAAGCCCACAACATGTTATTCTCTAGATTGTGGCTTAAGGTCTGTAATCCATAATCTCTTTTATATTCTTGCTTGATTTCAAGGTTACAATAACATGTTCTACTTAATATGTTATTTAGTATATCTCAATTCACATGTTTTCTAATCAACATGCCACTTACCATTTATGATTAAATATACCTTATTTCGTAAGTTTTCTTCATTCTTTCTCATTTAATTATAATCCCATTTTACACTGTTACTACAACTTATCGTTGTTTACTTATTATTAACTTATTTCTCTTAATTAAGGCCCATTAGTAAGTTTCACTACCCATTTATTATAACCTATGTTATAAATTCCTCTTGTTCCTAGGACAAGTCCAAACATGTTATTCTTATCAGCGAGTCTCAGACTTCCAAGTTTACAGATTACTTAATTTATAATTAAGTACAACTTCTCAAATTTCAAATATTTTCCTCCTTTTCCCAATTGGTTTCCAGTTTTCCCCATTTACTGATTACTTAATTTTACAATTAAGTGTCCCTTATCTCATTTCGCCAGTTATCTCATTTCCTTACTAGTTTATTATAACCTAAGTTATAATCTTCACTTGTCCCTAGGACAAGTCTACCTATTATACAACATTTTCATTAATGTTATTTATTTATAATAGGTGATTATCATTCCTCATTTAAACCGTTTTCATTTACTGTTGTATTCCAGTATTCTTCATTCATTGTAATACATGTTCCTTATTTTGACTAAGGAAAACACTTCATGCACCTTATCAGTTTGATGTATAGAAGGAATCAGTGATTTATTTTCATAACGTATTCCCATCTAAATACGTGGTGGCAAGTAATTTCTTTCCTTTTTCTTACTTTATTGGTTGTGGCATACTTGCAACCACATTCTCAGAAATAGGTCATTTAGGGAAATACATTACTTTTCCTTCGCATCACCCTAACTTAGTCCATTACATCCCTTCCTTTCTTATTTTCTGAGTTAGACATTTAATTACTATCTTTTCCATTTATTCATATCTGGTTATATACATATATCTTTATATATATATATATATATATTTATGCACCAGACATTTCACATTAAGTCTATACTTGTGGATGCTAGATTTGCCGGGCGGGTCCGAGCAGACTTCTACCACAAGTTGACTTAACCTCGTGTCTTAGTACCATTGCATGTTTTAATTATGCACTTAGACCCCTCACATTAGATTTACCACTTGTGAATGCTGGATATGCCGGGCAGTTCCAGGCAGACTTCTATCACAAGTGCAATCTAACCTCGTGTATAAGAGCGTTACAGTGTCAAATTACTATAAATCTAGGCAAGTTCGTTCTTTAACAATTATTCCTATCCATGTGAATTTTAGGCATATTATCCTTTTTATTGCAATCTAGTTTACAGTAATCTAATTTACATGTCGTCCAATTATGCCTATATTTTGTCGCATGTCCTTTTTAACATATGTTTAATTTTATTTTGACATGTAAACATTCAATCGGATAATTATTCAAATCCAACAAGTTAAACATGGCGTTTACTCAATAATATGCCACAAGTAAATCATATAATTATAACAACAGTAGTCATTGCCCATATTATAACAAGTTTATTCAACATGTAATCATTCCAACACTTTAACTGATTCAACGTATGAATTATTCATATTAACTTCCCAACTTGTTATAACCATAATTTATAATTAATTTGGCAATTTCACAATTAATAAAAAGGGGAATGCTAAACGCTAACATATTATTATCTAAAGGCTATAGCTTAAACCCACTCACCTCGTAAGCTTTCCAAATCCTAGATCTGGTCCAGATCTATCATTCCAACGGTTTAATTTCCCTCCGGATTTTCCCGCTCATGAATTTTGATTTTTGAATCGATTTTTGAATTTTCTGGATATGTTTATTTAATATATATATGTACATATAAGCTCCTTATATGTATACAAACATCTAACGCTCATAACTTCTTCACACGGTGTCCGATTTACGCAAACCAGGTGTCTATTTTGACCATAATTTCGAGAGGGATGTAATGAAGCAGTCCGTTTTACTTGATTCTGAATATTTAATCAAGTTATTCTTATTTGTTATCTTAAGTTAAAAATGCGGGGTGTTACATTCTCCCACCCTTAGGAAATTTCGTCCCCGATTAAGTTAAAAATGCCTAATGGTTACAATTTCTAAATTGCCTAGGATTAATGTTGAAAAACCCAATTAGGGAATCAAATTATAATCGCACTAATGAACGAGGTTAAGCTCAACTTGTGGCAGAAGTTTGTCCGGAACCGCCCGACAAATCGAGCTCCACAAGTGGTCAGTTTAATGTAAGGGGTCTGGTGCGCAAATATATATATATATATATATATATATATATATATATATATATATATATGTGTGTGTGTGTGTGTGTGTGTGTACAATAAGCAATAAATAAATAAGCAAATTAGAAATGTCTATTGGGGTACAACAAATAGATATTTTGGGACTGACCAAATATGGATATTTCATTGTTAATTAATGTCTTAGGAAAATTATGATGGTTAGGCTCATAAACGACATTAACTATAATCCATGGAAATAAATGGTATGTAAAGATTTATGTTTGCCTTAGGAAAATATGGCGGTTATGGTCATAAATGGCAGTTACCCTATTAAACAAAAACGAAAGAAATAAGAAGCGGATTAACGCATATTGATTATCGTTTAAATACCAAGTCCAATAAAGAAGATAATTAAATAAATATCCTAGGCTAAGAAGGATATAACTTTCCTCGTTTATACTAGTTAATCTAGAACTTATAATTAAAAGTTATAATTGGACTTGGTAGGTTATTGATGTGAAATATCACTAACCATAAGAACCCATGACGATAATTAGTTTGCATATGTATGGTATTTCCATTAAGAGAAATTAAACGGAAATGACTCAATAACATAGCCTGCTCTGGGATTAAGGTTTTAAGTGGTTAGATCCACCTGTAAAAAGGTATTAAGTGATTACGCAGCCTACGTCACATAAATGAAAGAATTAAAGGCTAATTGGATAGGAGCTTGATAATCTTCGCGAATAGTTCGCTTCCTTGGGTCATATGTGACTTGGGTCGAGAAATCCAGCTAGGAATAGGTCCTCCAGTCTAAGGGTCTTAAATGGTGTGTGAATTCTACCCTAACCTTGATTTAAAAATGCCTGGTATGGTCATTCCATAGGGCTACCTATCCTACGGAAAGTATTAAGCATCTAAAAGATTATCCAATAAGGCCAGCTAGATAGTAACGAAGGGGATCTCCACTGGGTGGTCTTAAATGGCGTGTTACGTCTACCTAACCGAGTGGTCTTAAGTGGTTGCTTATTATCTCTCGCCTTGTGCGGGGTATGGGTTGATATGCATAAATGATGGAAGCCTTAACTAGTAGGGCCCTATAACTAGTGTCCTCTAGTTTATAATAACATTGAGTAAATCATCGAGAGGTATTAAATAACCAATAAGTTCGCCTAGGGTGTTAAGTGATTGGGAGAATCCACTTTATCTATTATTCGATAATCAGGCGTTAAGTGGTTGTGTATACACTAATGAGTGAAATAAACTCCGTAGTTGGGAGTTCACTTCTCGGTTTAATAATTAATTTAAAGACTTCATAAATATATGCGTAAATGTTCTATCCTAGTATCGATATCATTGGGAATATTACCTTGGGAATGGTAGTTAGTATCGTGCGTATATGTTTACAAGGTTAGGTTAGAATTATTAGCCTTGGTAGGCATATATCTTGGGTTGAACCAGACAGGATACATCTTTGTATTGTAATTTATGTTGTACTTTTGTTGTTCACTAGAACTTATTGTTCTGACCCCCTCCTCATTACAACCTCCTAGATTTTCTAGAGAAGGTCGGGTTCTCACATCTGTGTTGGTTTGTCTTTCGGTTCTCGTTCTTTCTCATGTTCGGTATTGGCAAAGTGACTTACTTTTAAAATTGTAGTTACTTGAGTTAATACTAGTCTATACTATTTTGTTTACGTTGTGAGTTATATTATCGTACTCTGATTATGCTCATGCTCATTTGTTTGCAGGTACCATATTTACACGCTCCATGTTTGGATGTGTTCGAGTTTCGATTTTTGTCGAAATTTAGGCTCAGAAAAGTGTGGGGTGTTGTAAGTACTTTACTAAGATTGCTAGTATGAATCCAGATAGTGTCAGACACATATAAACCGACGAGGATAGAGTTTTTGAACATGTTTTTTGGGCTTTTGGTCCTTATATCGAAGGTCCTTTATTTTGTTGGTCTTTATTTTGCACTAATAGCATGTATTTGTATAGAAAATACAAAGTTACATACGTCTAACAACCATAATAGATGCCAATGATCAGCTATATCCTTTGGCTTATGTTATCATTGAGTCAGAATTTTATGTTAATTGGGGCTAGTTTTTTTGCTTATAAGTGGATATTCATTTATAGTGTTAAAGTTGTTGTATTACCTTCAATTTTGATTGAATGAAAGGAATACCAATAGTATTGATAAACACAGATTTTGTGTTAGATATTCGAAAGATTTTTTTTAAGTTTTTCGATTTATTGAAAAATGGGTGATAGGTTTATTTTACACTACAACATGTGCTTTGGAGTAAGGCTGGCTATTAGAACCGAGAACCGAAAAACTGAATTGAACTGACCCGAAAAGACTTGGACCGGAATCGAACCTAATGGATCTTAGGTCCGATCTAGGTGATGAAAAATATAGTAAAGACCCGATAAAACCCGATCTGAACTGAACCAACCTGAAATAATCGACCAAAATGCATTAATATATATATATGTATTTTTAGTGTTACTACCCAACCGAACCCGACTCAAATCGAAGCTCGGGTTTGGTCAAGTCCAGATTTTAGAAATCTACAGTTTAGACCTGACAAAACCCGACCCGTCTACACCCAAGACCCGTCGGGTTGGGTCCGAGTCTAATTGCCACCTCCACTTTGGAGGCAGTTGAGTATCAAAAAAATCTAAAAGACGTAATGATCACTAGTATAAGAGCTCATAATTGCATAGAAAGAAGTCTGACATGAAAGATTGAAAGTTGGGTTTTGTGTATGGATGATGGTGGTTGATTTCATGTTATATGACCAATGCATTAGATAATTTTAATGGTGTACTAAGAGGTAATTAATGATCGTCTCTTGTTAAAGCTTTGGTTGCACATATATTCTTTTGATTGGTGGATTATTTTTGTTAGGTAAGAGGGCTTGTGAAAACTTTGATGATCTATTTAACGCCAAAATGAAAGAAAAGATAATTGAACGAGAAAGTGAAGTAAGCTGTTTGAGGTTTTCCTCTTCGGTCGGGTTGAATAGCAAGTAATTCACTGCTTTAGTGATGAGTTTAAAGTAAGAATCGAAGGTAACAAATACCCTTGTACATGTGATATCTCGTTACTTCAACATCTACCTTATTGTAACACCCCACACCCGCTACGGTCACTCACTAAGGGAATGCCATAACATCGGTGGAGTATTTTAAGTGAATATAGAACAGAAAAATTACAACAAGACAGATATAAGTAATACTTGAGAATTTAAAACATCATTTCATTGCAGCGGAAAGTAAAACATGTTTGGTTACACCAAAACCATAAACAAGAGTCAAGTACATAATATCCATCCTGATAAAACAAAAGTACATAATCCCACTACATAACTTAATAGCCATAATAGAAAAGATAAACTGAGCTTTACATCCACGGTCCAAGCTCCAAAAGATAGATAAAGCAGTCTGATCAAAGCCCACTAGTGCTAGGCCCACACTGATAACCTGAGGGTTGGGAAAAAGATAAAAACAACGGGGTCAGTAAGTCTGAGCGAGTCTCATAACTTTAATAATACAATCATTAAAGTAACCAGAGTAAGACATAAGCTTGATATACGGTAACGACTGGGGATAAATGGCTACACTAAGCAGCCAACTAGACTTAGGATGAACTAAGATAACCGTAAAGACGCATCTACCCACCCAAGGATAATTACTACACTGCACCACACCAGTCATTCCCAATTTAAAGGTTGATCCCACTAAGTATACTTAGTAATCTATAATTAGTAGTTTCGTGTACCCCTAGCTGACTACATAGGTGCCGTCTGCCCCTATTTCCACTAGGTGTACCCACTACCCCCCATTCGATCGGCTCCCTAACGTAGATACCCGTGCTGGACCCACAGTGGGGTGTATCATCCCCCAAAGTGGCAACCTGATAATATCAACGGTGCACGGCTTATACCTACACGATGCAACAACGTCTTACTTACCAGCCCGGGTCCACAAACGCATATGAAACCCGTTGGACTTGCGTTGCCACCGCTAACCCGTTTTGGCCTCTTACAGTCAAGCCCAATATGCGTGTCCCGTCCTCGACTTGGGTCGAGCCCACAAAGATACGTTTGGGATATTGGTTGAAATGGGCCCCCATAAGCTACCCACCTAAGCTTGTCATTTCTAGTGAATCCCACTTAACCCTTTAACCATGTCCACTTACATGTTATAAATTTTGGTTAAGTCTTTTAATCATATTTTAATTGCCACTCAAGGCACCCACTAGATTTCCACATGCCACCCAAGGCACTTACTTGATTCCCACATGCCACCCAAGGCACTTACTTAACCCTTTAATCATGTTTAATTACATGTTCCACTTTGGTTAAGTATTCTAATCGTATTTTCTATTGCCACCCAAGGCAACCCACTAGTTTCCTCATGCCACCCAAGGCACCCCCACTAGTTACTACATGCCACCCAAGGCACCCACTTAACCCCTCATGCCCCACTACATGCTAATTTGGTTAAGTGTTTCTTAATTAATTAAGATCGTAACCTTTGTAAAGACCTCTCACATTAGACTGTCTTTTATGGCAGCTGGATATGCCGGTTGGTTCCGGGCAGCCTTACACCATAACAGAGTCTAACCTCGTGTCTTTACACTTGTCACGTATTTAGTTTATGACTAAGACCTCTCACATTGGGCCAATCATTTGTAGCCGCTGGATTTGCCGGTCGGTTCCGGGCAGTCTTATGCTACAAAAGGGTCCAACCTCGTGTCTTAGTCGATTAATTACACCTAATTAATCACCCCCATAATTTGTATTAATTATCCCTAATTAATTAAAAATATTTAAAAATATGGGTAGACCTAACTCAATAGGTAAATTCCCAATTCCATAATATGGGTAGACCTAACTTAATAGGTAAATTCCCAATTATGTCCATCAACTTTATGGTATGTTTAATCATACCAACTTCACACAATTTTATGTGTTCATTAATTTTTACCCCATCGTTCCCACGTAAATACGTTAACATGACATACTTTAAAAGAGGAGATTCATCATACACACAATGGGTTCAACTTAGCATATCATTAGCATTATCATGGGTTTAAAAGGTGTCAACTTGCATATATGACCATAAACCCAACTTGCATAAATAACCAACCCAAACTTGCATGAATCACATATGTCATAAAGATGGTAACTTGCATAAATGTTCATGTCATAGACCTATCATAAAGGTGTCAACTTGCATACATGTCATAGGTCTAAAAGGGATGAACTTGCACATGTACTTATGTCATACAAAGGGGTAAACTTGCATATGTATGTATGACATACAAAGGTGTAAACTTGCACATGTTACTTGCATATAATCAACCACCAAACTTGCATAACATGTCATATATAGACTTGCATATAATCAAACACCAAACTTGCATAACATGTTACATATGAACTTGCATATAATCAACCACCAAACTTGCATAACATGTTACATATGAACTTGCATATAATCAACCACCAAACTTGCATAACATGTTACATATGAACTTGCATATGTATGTATGACATACAAAGGTAAACTCGCATATGTTATGCATATCACTAATCCAAACAACTTGCATAGATTATGCATATTATAGATCCAAACTCATAGGTTAAACTTGCATGTCATGTCACTTATTTCACACATGATTCTAGCATAAAACCAAGCATTTAACTTGCATAAAACCAAACACTTAGCATGCATAAAACCAAATACTTAGCATGCATAAAACCCACCACTTAACATGCATAAACCCAAACACTTAACTTGCATAAACATAGTGTCATCATGAATAAGTGTTAAACATAGTGATTAGCAAACTAGCATCATAACATATGACCTAAAACCCATTGATCCGCAAGCAAAACCATATGATCTCATCACATCTCATCTACTTAGTTTAGCAATTGGTTATTAAAGTGATAGAAACTCACAAACTCCAAGATTAGCTCCTTAGATAGTTGCTAGAGTTGAAGTAGAGGTGGATTAGTAGTTGATTAGCTTGCAATCCTCTTCTCTAATTAGTGGAGGCTCCTTCTAAGTTGCATTTTGGCGGCATGATGGCATAGATTCTATTTTTAGTATGGATTAGGGTAGTCTTAGGGTGTATTTATAGGATTAGGTTGTGTTTTAGACCCTTAGATTAACCCTAGGTTAGTTTAGGTCCGTCAGATTTCGTCCCAAGCCCTCCAACCCAGCCCAAAACTCAACCAGGTGCACCCAGGCCAGAATCAACCGACAGGGCAAGTCGACAGCCCTATCGACTGCCAAGTCGACAGGCATGTCGACAGGCAAGTCGACAACCCTGTCGACAGCCAAGTCGACTTGGCTGGGCGGGAGTTTTCCCGCCTGGCCCCCATTTCTGCATGTTTCGAAATTCAAATTTCCCGAAAACTTCTTTGGGCCTTAACCGGGTCATACAGACTCCGATTTACAAAATTTCGGACTCTATTTCGCGTATTTTTCCGAGACAAACACAATGACGTAACCCGTTTCCCCTGATTCTCACATCTGAGATTATTAATTCTGTAATTAGTGAATATCAGTGTTAACTGAAATTCGGGGTGTTACATTCTCCCCTCCTTAAAGGATTTCGTCCCCGAAATCTCCAAGTTAAGGAGAATGCATATCCTACCATCCAAACAACCATCTACTCAATCCATCAAATACGGGCATCCATTGTCCTTAAAACAATTTCTACTGATGTATGAGCATATGCAAAAAGTGTGTGTATATGTTCCCTATCTAATGTATGAACATATGCAAACCGTGATAGTGCCATGCATCCAATATGTATGCGAAAGAACCCTATCGACACATACTATATCTACATGAGTGCACAATCATTCACCAAAATGCATCATCCATATGATAACACAACCATTATACATCCATAAATATAGCTACCTACACACAATTATATGCAATATGCAATATGAAGTGATTGAGCCGATCTAGTGTCTAGAGTGTGTGTATATGCATCCACGAGCAACCACTAGCAAACACTTGCATCCACATGCATCCATCAATCATAACATGTCTCAAACACATGTTTCAACCATAGGTTTACCCTATCTAAAGGTCAAAGGCACTAACAAGAGGACATACTAAAGATAAGATAAGTACTGGACAAACGATAAAGGAGAAGCTAAAAGACATACCCTCAAAAAGGAATGGGTATAATGAACGCATTTTCGCTTCCGTCTCCTAAGTAGCGTTGCTCTCATCTTCTCCCCATTGCACTTTGACTAGTTGAACCTCCCTGTTTCTCAACCTCTTAATCTCTGACCCAAGGATGCGTGTAGGAGCTCGTCGAATAGTCGCATCACGCTCTATCTCTACTTCTCTAAGCAAGCTCGGCTCTACCACCTCTGCGGTCTCATGTAGGCACTTCCTCAAATGTGACACATGGAATACATCATGTACACCACTAAGTCTGTCGGGCAACTCCACTCTATAGGCCATCTGTCCAATCCTTTCCTTAATAGGAAACGGTCCAACAAACCTTGGTGCTAACTTCCCAACAGATCCAAAGCGAACCACATTCCGTAACGGAGATACTTTGACAAAGACCGTGTCCCCAACATCAAACTCAAGCTCTGTTCTCCTCTTGTCCGCATAAGATTTCTGTCTGTCTTGCGCCGCTTTCATCCTTCTTCGAATCAAATCAATCTTTTCCGAAGTCTTCCTAACCATATCGGGCCCAAGCAAGATCTTATCCGTAGATTCCCACCAACATGTAGGTGATCTACAAGGCCTTCCATAAAAAGCTTCGAAAGGAGGCATGCCAATACTAGACTGAAAGCTGTTATTATATGCGAACTCCACCAATGGAAGATGCTCTTCTCATGTACCTCCAAAATCTAAGATACATAGCCTCAAAAGGTCTTCTAAAATGCGATTCACCCTCCCGGTCTGGCCGTCCGTCTGAGGATGATTTGCGGTGCTCAAACACAACTGAGTCCCTACCGCCTCTTTCAAACTCTTCCAAAACTCGCTAGTGAAGATAGGATCTCGATCACTCACTATGCTGGAAGGTACACCATGCAATCTAACAATCTCTCGAATGTAGATTTAAGCTAGCCATTGAGCAGTCCTCTTACTCTTCACGGGTATAAAATGGGCACTCTTAGTAAGTTTGTCTACCCCAACCCAAATTCCCGTATTACCCTTCCTCGATCTTGGTAATCCATTGACGAAATCCATCGAGACACTATCCCACTTCCATAGCGGAACCTCCAATGGGTGAAGCAACCCACCGGGTTTCTTTTGCTCCGCTTTTACTTGTTGGCACACCAAGCATCTAGCGACATACTCGGCCGCGTCTTTCTTCATACCGGCCCAAAAGAAAACTCGCTTCATGTCTTGGTACATCTTGTCCCTACCGGGATGAATGGTCATCTTCGAACGATGTGCATCATCAAGTATAGCCTTCTTCAAACCCTCGTCTTGCGGTATACAAAGTCTACCGTCTCTACGCAACCACCCCTTACCATCTAGGGTGTACCTACTCAAATGGCTGGACGACTCCCCCTCTTCATGAGCTTCTCTACTAACTCAACCAACTGTGGGTCGTCTCGCTGTGCTCCGCCAATCCGCCCCAAAAGAGTAGGCCTAACCTCCAAGGAGGCTAGCAAACCGGGTACAAAGTCAACGGAAGGTCTAAAGTCAAACATAGAAATAAACTCTAAGCTCCGTCGTTCAACGAACAATGAACTCAAGGACAACCTTTTTCTACTTAAGGCGTCTGCTACCACATTACCCTTGCCATGGGTATACGCTATCTCAAACTCATAGGATGCTAAGAATCCCATCCACTTTTGCTGTCCTAAGACTATGCGCTCGAAGAGTCTCCAACACTTCCCTAAGATGTAGGGCATGCTCTTCTCCATTTTTAGAGAAAACCAGGATATTACCCCATCCAAAATCATCACAACTGTCCATCTCTCACACAGACCAGCCTAGTCGAACTCGACATCCCCCAAATGCAAGCCCCAAAGGCCTAAACCAATATCAGACAAACACCCAAGGGATACCTCCTTCGAATTCAGACGACCTACGTGAGATGATACTAGTAAAAACGGCTAAATAATTAAGCCCTTGTCCAACTCTGGATGTCCTCGCCAGTCTCGCTCCAAAACCACCGTTTATCCCATAACTGGCTTTGCTCAACCTATTGAGCACATACGAAAACTTATTTCGCTCCAAGAAAAGACCAAGATGTCATTTACAAAGACCATCACGAACTTATTTAGGTACTCCCTGAACACCCTTCTCATCAAATCAATAAAGTATGAGGGGGCGTTCGTCAAACCAAATGGCATCACCAGCCACTCATAAAAACCATCTAGAGTCCTAAAGGCAGTCTTCTCTATACTATCCTCAGCCACTCTCAACTGACGAAACCCCGTGGCTAAGTCCAACTGCGAAAATACTGAGGCGCCAACTAACTGATCAAAGAGATCATCAATCCTCGGCAATTGGTGTCTATTCTTCTTTGTGAGTTTATTTAGTTCTCTTTAGCCTACACAAAGTCTGAGGGACCCATCCGCCTTCGTGGCAAAAACTACTGGAGCACCCCACTCCGATATACTTCGTCTTATGAACCCCTTCTCAAGCAAATCGCCTACTTGCTTATGGAGTTCCCTCCTCTCACGAGGAGCCATGTGGCACACTGGCCAAGATACTGGTTTGGCATTGTCTACCAGATATATTCGGAAGTCAATCTCCCGCTCCGGAGGTAAGCCCTTCACCTCCTCAAACACATCCGAGTATTCCCGGGCCACTCTAACAGATCGCAAACTCTCGACCGACGTGTCAAGCGATTCTAGATAACTTAGCATAACAGATTCCATGGGATTACAAGAGATCTCGAGAGTGTTACCCAAGCGGGTCATAAGCCTAACAACTCTCCCTTCAAAATCAAGAACGACACCACTACTGGATAACCAGTCCATGCCCAAAACTAACCCATTGCCCGTGAAGCCCAAAAAGCATCACATCTAAACTCAATGCTAAGTATAGAAACTTTCAAACCCAAACACATCATGGAGCCCCAATTGGGTTTGAAACAACTAAGGGATCATCTACTAAACTGGTGTCTAAGTGCAGTGACTCAACTAACAATGATGAGATAAACGAACTCGATGCGTCAGAATCAAATAAAGTTCGAACCGGATAATAAAGAAATCCAAATTCCAACCTAGACGGTCCTATCCCCATCTGGTACACTAGCCGTGAGGGAATACAACTACCCTCCAGGAGATTCCGTACCTTGCCCTTGCCTCTTTGGACAATCCTAATAAGGTGTCCTATTCCTCCCAAAAGGATAACTACTAGCCCTCTTCTCCCCATTCTCCACTCGTAACCTCCCATCAAAATGAGGTTTCGCTCTTCATTAACCAAACAACTATTTGAGCCTTCCTCCCATCGTCTATCCAATAGATACCTACAAGTCCTCCTCCTTCTTGAACCAACTTCTAGTCCGACTAATGTCTAAGTCCCTTGAAGTGGTTTTCCATTCTTATCTATCTTAGAAAGATCATCTATACGCGGAGGGGAAACTCAAAACGAGAGAGGAAGAGATTCAAAACGGAGAATTTGAAAGATATAGATATGGCTATTGGGGATTATGCTTTTCTTTCAAAAACTTTTCTCTTAAAAGACATGTTTTTGAAAATACTCCTTTCAAAAATATTCTTAGAAAATAGTTTTTTCTAAAAAAAATATCTGTTCTGGTAACCTTAAGCTCTGATACCACGTGTAACACCCCACACCCGCTACGGTCACTCACTAAGGGAATGCCATAACATCGGTGGAGTATTTTAAGTGAATATAGAACAGAAAAATTACAACAAGACAGATATAAGTAATACTTGAGAATTTAAAACATCATTTCATTGCAGCGGAAAGTAAAACATGTTTGGTTACACCAAAACCATAAACAAGAGTCAAGTACATAATATCCATCCTGATAAAACAAAAGTACATAATCCCACTACATAACTTAATAGCCATAATAGAAAAGATAAATTGAGCTTTACATCCACGGTCCAAGCTCCAAAAGATAGATAAAGCAGTCTGATCAAAGCCCACTAGTGCTAGGCCCACACTGATAACCTGAGGGTTGGGAAAAAGGTAAAAACAACGGGGTCAGTAAGTCTGAGCGAGTCTCATAACTTTAATAATACAATCATTAAAGTAACCAGAGTAAGACATAAGCTTGATATACGGTAACGACTGGGGATAAATGGCTACACTAAGCAGCCAACTAGACTTAGGATGAACTAAGATACGTTTGGGATATTGGTTGAAATGGGCCCCCACAAGCTACCCTTTAACCATGTCCACTTACATGTTATAAATTTTGGTTAAGTCTTTTAATCATATTTTAATTGCCACTCAAGGCACCCACTAGATTTCCACATGCCACCCAAGGCACTTACTTGATTCCCACATGCCACCCAAGGCACTTACTTAACCCTTTAATCATGTTTAATTACATGTTCCACTTTGGTTAAGTATTCTAATCGTATTTTCTATTGCCACCCAAGGCAACCCACTAGTTTCCTCATGCCACCCAAGGCACCCCCACTAGTTACTACATGCCACCCAAGGCACCCACTTAACCCCTCATGCCCCCACTACATGCTAATTTGGTTAAGTGTTTCTTAATTAATTAAGATTGTAACCTTTGTAAAGACCTCTCACATTAGACTGTCTTTTATGGCAGCTGGATATGCCGGTTGGTTCCGGGCAGCCTTACACCATAACAGAGTCTAACCTCGTGTCTTTACACTTGTCACGTATTTAGTTTATGACTAAGACCTCTCACATTGGGCCAATCATTTGTAGCCGCTGGATTTGCCGGTCGGTTCCGGGCAGTCTTATGCTACAAAAGGGTCCAACCTCGTGTCTTAGTCGATTAATTACACCTAATTAATCACCCCCATAATTTGTATTAATTATCCCTAATTAATTACAAATATTTAAAAATATGGGTAGACCTAACTCAATAGGTAAATTCCCAATTCCATAATATGGGTAGACCTAACTTAATAGGTAAATTCCCAATTATGTCCATCCACTTTATGGTATGTTTAATCATACCAACTTCACACAATTTTATGTGTTCATTAATTTTTACCCCATCGTTCCCACGTAAATACGTTAACATGACATACTTTAAAAGAGGAGATTCATCATACACACAATGGGTTCAACTTAGCATATCATTAGCATTATCATGGGTTTAAAAGGTGTCAACTTGCATATATGACCATAAACCCAACTTGCATAAATAACCAACCCAAACTTGCATGAATCACATATGTCATAAAGATGGTAACTTGCATAAATGTTCATGTCATAGACCTATCATAAAGGTGTCAACTTGCATACATGTCATAGGTCTAAAAGGGATGAACTTGCACATGTACTTATGTCATACAAAGGGGTAAACTTGCATATGTATGTATGACATACAAAGGTGTAAACGTGCACATGTTACTTGCATATAATCAACCACCAAACTTGCATAACATGTCATATATAGACTTGCATATAATCAAACACCAAACTTGCATAACATGTTACATATGAACTTGCATATAATCAACCACCAAACTTGCATAACATGTTACATATGAACTTGCATATAATCAACCACCAAAATTGCATAACATGTTACATATGAACTTGCATATGTATGTATGACATACAAAGGTAAACTCGCATATGTTATGCATATCACTAATCCAAACAACTTGCATAGATTATGCATATTATAGATCCAAACTCATAGGTTAAACTTGCATGTCATGTCACTTATTTCACACATGATTCTAGCATAAAACCAAGCATTTAACTTGCATAAAACCAAACACTTAGCATGCATAAAACCAAATACTTAGCATGCATAAAACCCACCACTTAACATGCATAAACCCAAACACTTAACTTGCATAAACATAGTGTCATCATGAATAAGTGTTAAACATAGTGATTAGCAAACTAGCATCATAACATATGACCTAAAACCCATTGATCCGCAAGCAAAACCATATGATCTCATCACATCTCATCTACTTAGTTTAGCAATTGGTTATTAAAGTGATAGAAACTCACAAACTCCAAGATTAGCTCCTTAGATAGTTGCTAGAGTTGAAGTAGAGGTGGATTAGTAGTTGATTAGCTTGCAATCCTCTTCTCTAATTAGTGGAGGCTCCTTCTAAGTTGCATTTTGGCGGCATGATGGCATAGATTCTATTTTTAGTATGGATTAGGGTAGTCTTAGGGTGTATTTATAGGATTAGGTTGTGTTTTAGACCCTTAGATTAACCCTAGGTTAGTTTAGGTCCGTCAGATTTCGTCCCAAGCCCTCCAACCCAGCCCAAAACTCAACCAGGTGCACCCAGGCCAGAATCAGCCGACAGGGCAAGTCGACAGCCCTGTCGACTGCCAAGTCGACAGGCATGTCGACAGGCAAGTCGACAGCCCTGTCGACAGCCAAGTCGACTTGGCTGGGCGGGAGTTTTCCCGCCTGGCCCCCATTTCTGCATGTTTCGAAATTCAAATTTCCCGAAAACTTCTTTGGGCCTTAACCGGGTCATACGGACTCCGATTTACAAAATTTCGGACTCTATTTCGCGTATTTTTCCGAGACGAACACAATGACGTAACCCATTTCCCCTTATTCTCACATCTGAGATTATTAATTCTGTAATTAGTGAATATCAGTGTTAACTGAAATTCGGGGTGTTACACTTATGCACATGTGATGACCGCTTGTTCCTCAATTGCTAACGGAGAGAATAAAGTTCATTATGACTTCGCCTCTAATTTATACTCGGTTTAGAATCACCTGACAATTCACATGCCATATTTTCATCTCATTCATAATAAATGATACTAGAGTGCACACGAAGGCCCGTTTGTTTTCCCCCCAACAATATAAAGTGCTTTGGAAGACCCAAGTCTACAATTAAAGGTATTACGAATAAGATGCAAGTTGTAAGGGAAAATATGTGTAATAAATATGGAATTGCACGGACATAAGAGGGGTTATTTTTCTTTAACAACATAGCTTTGCTTGCTTGCTTGAGCCAGTGTTAGATGCATTTGTTTGCAAACTTGTTATATCACACATGTTTGTAATATTGCTTTCTATTTGACACGATTGTAATATTGCTTGGTGTTTGATGTTTTTATAGTTGATGGTATTTTAACATATCAAATTACATAGATGAGAATACTCCTACGTCATATTCTTTAACCCATAATACATACACTCAATTTAACATACGACACAACACACCAAATGACTATATTACGTACATCAAAACACCATACAACATAAGTTACTTATGATGATTACCGAACCATGCCAGTTGCGACAACTTTTCCAACCATGAATTTTTGGTCTACAACTCAAGATCATACTCAAGTCCGCTTCAACGTGTTGATGATTCTATCCGCTGAAAGAAACTACAATAGCCAAACGATTCAGACATTTCTTTAGTTAACAAGCGTAGAAACCTATGACATGCATTGCCGTCGATTATTTGTTTTGATGATCACGTTGCGTCTAACTCTATAGGGTCATAGTTTCAATGGAGAAAACTCTGTGATAACCAATGTTATACCATGATTCTTTCATTTACGACTACGTATAACTGTAACGACCACTTTTTCCGTACAGTTTAAGCCGACATCTAACAACCCATGTCAACTCAAATTGCACAGAAAAGAAGATTGTTAATAGAAAGAAATTAGAGGGTGAGAGAAGAAGGGAAGGGATATTAGAATAGAAGAATAAGAAGATCAGAGTCTCACAGCGGAGTGGACAAAATATAATATAACAACAATACTTTATTCAAAAGGAAACCGTGTATTTATATAATTACAACATCAAAGTATACCCTCATGTCCATCAACACACGTAGGGGAATAAACTAATACCAATAAATATAGGAATATGTCTCGACTCCAGCTCCTCTTCTGAAGTTCCAAGAAAAACCTAACCTGGAAATGTACTCGGCCTGACCCGAGCACATTTGAAGTAAAGCAAAATTCACCCGGATCAGTCTGGAATACTATCAACGATAAATTCATATGACAAACAACTTGCTTAACTTTAGAAAACCCTTTTTAAAGAAAACGATAATAGTAAGACCAACCCACACATAAACACAGATGGTTTTTATCTTACTACAAACCAAAACATTTTTGATGTATCAAAATTTGGTGATATTATAATAGTGTCTATCAAATCACAAATAAATAACCATTTAGTAGAACGCTTGCATCTCACGCTCCATATATATAATATAAAATTTAAAACCGCAAGGCGGTTATTGGTGATTGGATTCCAACTATGATATAGTATGGGACCACCTTCCGATCAATGTACTCTAGACGGGATACACTGGAGTCCAACAAGAACATTTTGCAACCCGGCCGCACATGACCGATCACTCATTCAGCTTGAGTGTATCAAATATATTGTCACTAACGGTCGGTACTGACATGACCATTCTCGGGAGATATAAAGCGAAAGAAGAACAAATGAATTTTCTCTAGACTAGTGATAATATACCCTGCTTGGGTGAGACCTAACTGTGACGACCCCAAATCCCATACTGACGGAGACAAGGGTAATCTTTGGAATATAACACAGAAACAGATAATAGCAGAATAGAATTAAATAAATACACCAGACAATGTACAATAGAATATACTGGATAAAAGTAATCATCAGAGTTACACAGTATACAGGATCATACTTAGTACAAATGCAGTTCAGATATACATAAATGTCTACAGCGGAAAACAAACATAATGTACAATAGGAGTTGAACAACATAAAAAGAGATAAATGATAGAATCCATATTCAGCTCCAGCTATCCAGAAAGAACCAGCTAAACCTGAAAACAAGGCTGCCCGTGTAGAAAAAGGGGCACCCGAGTTTGAAAGTGAAACAAACTACGAGTCAGTCATGGGACTGGTATGAGAAATCTACTCAACACATTTAATATATGGCTAATCACAGGACCACGCCACTTTCGTGGAACGGGTTTACTCCATTGGATTGCCATTGCTTTAAAAACAAAATTTTCTTTTAAACAACGCAATGCTTTTTATAAAAATGAAGCCATTATAAGACTCAGTTCCCATCACACAATGCAACGCAAACCGGAGGATAGAGTTTTACCTTATAATGGCCAAAATATGGTTGATACGAATAAAACAAAAGCAATTGATATTATTACTAGTGTTTATATGTTTCAAAACAATTTCCAATCATAACTATCAATCACAGATGACATGAGCGTCCCATGCCACTATGTCGCCATATATAGGTATGCAATCAAAACTGCACAGTCACGTATTTGGAAATTGGATTTCCGTCATGAACCAAGGCAAAAGATAGTCCTCACCGAATTCGTGACTCTCTATCCCGAGCCACAGGACCCAGACTCAGGTGGGCCCTTGGATCGTCAGGGTCGGTCCACCGATGTGGATTAAAATTCCCGAACAATGTGTTTCCCCGCCCTATGGGGCGTAAGTGAGCCAACGAATGACTCCATCGGACCCGGATCGTCCTATCAAACCGAGGCGCCTCGCAACAGCAACAACCACATAAGTCAAACTCGTCAGGGCGTGTAAAACCACTGACGCCACTTCTAACTAGAAAGAAGTGCATGTCCTCCCTGAGGTCCTTCCTCCCGTTTCTGGTTCATACCGGGTGTGAGGCTCGCGATTTCACGTTATACACAAAGCTACGCCACACAGGCGGTGCTTTGATCATCACCACAAGACTTTGCTTTTCAATAGACGCCCTGATCATTTGCCACTCAGGCATGCCACACTAGCAATTCATGTCATGCGACTGATGTCCATCGATATACAACCTCTGAGCTCGTGCGTTTCAGAGAAGGGCGTTAAGCAAAAGAATAAATTCTCTGCCGCCAAACAGATGTATATTTAATAGAGATCAATCAACACAGAATAAAATCCAATGTCAGACACACAGTCCATTTACAAGTCCGTTCTGGGTCCGAACGAAACCGGAGGCACTAATTACCTCGCAAACCCATTGATCACCACGTACGCCTGGACGATCACCACTCATTATCCATATTTCGGGATGCCTCCCAATCAGGACCTCGGTTACCATCCACACGAGGTGAAGATCTCCGGTCTTCGACCACCGTCTTCATCTTCGACTTTCAATCGTCGGTCAATTATTTGAAATGAGAATTAACTCGGCCTTTTCAAATAATTCACGTATATTTAGAATTTCAAATCAATTTATTTCAATGGTTAAATCATTCGACAACACCAATTTTGTTCTTTAATGTACTTTTCACACCAAACACATTCAACCATCAAATACCACATAAATCGAGCAAATTCAGTTTATTTCCATTCCATATCGTTTATGATATTTTATAACAATTTATCGTTATTTTTATTTATTTTAAAATAGCCAATTTATTCAAAACGACGCTTCAGGCCATAACGCGGCCGTGGCGCTGTTTTTCTTCAGATTTGATTTACACATATCTGAAAATCTAACCGTTGGATCTTCACAAAATTTACATCATTAGAAAGATCTTTTCAAAACGAATCCAACGGTTCCAGTTTCGGGAAAATCCGACGGTCGGATCTCCCGGTATAATCGTTTGAAGTTTCGATTTCAAAATACGAACTGCAGCGTCGTTATTCGATTAAATATAATTATATTTATATATATATATATATATAATCGATTCTGGCGCTGTTTTTCTTCAGATTTGAATTAAACATTTCAGACAATCCAACCGTTGGATTTTTACAAAGTTGGTGCCGTTGGAAAGATATTTCCAAGGCGAACCCAATGGTTGCGGTTTCGGGAAAATCCGATGGTCGGATCTCCCGCACTAATCATTTGAAATCACGATTTCAAAACACGAACTGCATGGCCACGTTTCGTTTTAATTTTATTTATATTTATATATTTATATAAATATAGTTCATTCAAAAATTCCTATATTGTTTCCACTTCAAATATTTCACTAACGCCTTTAAATTTTGGAAAATTTCGCCATAACCTCCTTTGTACGGGAGGGGCTGGGAAAATTCCCAAATAGCCACACGGGCGTCTCATGTCAAAAAGAAAAAGAAAAAGCCAAGCGGCTAGCCAACCGGCTCAAAAATCATCACCCAAACAAAACAGTAAATGTGTACCTATTTGTCGGGCACAAAATTTTATTCCTCTTCTCTAGCCCCTTTGTTATAACCTGTTCAATAAATATGCATGTACATATATACAGTTCTTATCACTTATCATTTTCCATTCAACTTCATATTTGATTCAATTTGGTTTAAAAACACCATTCATTCTAATGTTGCATGCATAGGCAAAAATCATATCATTAGCTAATTAATGAATATTTCAACTCATGCATATTTATTTGAACGAGTGGCTATTTTTAACACTTCACATTTCAACAATTCATGTATATAATAAAAAGGTGATTTTTATTGTAAAACAATTCTTTTCAAAACACTATTATTTTATATAGTTTATATAGATGATAAAAAGGTGATTTTTATTATAGAACAATTTATTTCAAAATATGAATACCATTCAACACATGAATTTCTAATTAATGAATGAATTTCAATTCAACACATGAAGGTTTTCTATCCAACAAATAAATATAGTTTCAGCAAATGAAAATAATTCAAACACATGAAGGTTTTCTATAGTTTAGATATATAGATAAAAATGTTATTTTTATATTTAAAACACGAATACCATTCAACACATGAATTTCTAATCAACGAATGAATTTCAATTCAACACATGAAGGTTTTCTATCCAACGAATAAATATAGTTTCAGCAAATGAAAATAATTCAAACACATGAATATTATTCAAAATTTCGGCAGCATAACGGCAGGGTAGTTAAAACCGGGACTGTCCCTAGTACGGCTCCTCGCTCTACCTTAAAACCTCGCGGTTTTTGACAATGGGGATCATGCATCTAGTTCGCATGCAGGCGGCATGTATATATTTATTTCATTTCCACAAACTAATCCTATGTGGTTTCAACCAAATATTTCTCAACCACAAATGGGTATTTTTCAACCACAATCAATCAGTATCAACCACAAACAATTCCAATCAACCATCCGCTATCAATCAATTTTCACACCAATCACAACCAATAAATATCGTCCATGGTTTGTGGACGAGGGGCGTATATATATATATATATTTATATATAACAATTCACTTTTATTTCAACACCTATATAATTTTTTTCAATGCATATATATCTTATACATCGAACGTACAACTTATACAACGCTTATACAAGAGGTGTACAACGCTTATATAACTCATACATCGACTATATAATTTATACATCGTCATTTTCCATATCGTTTATCAATTAGAAATCTCACATTGGGTTCCACTCCACCAAAAATAGCAGAAGGTTCAGAAAAATATGCGGTCTCTTCTAAAATGTAGAAGACGTCCACACGAGTCCGCTGTCTCTTGTTTCACTGAATTTCGACTTTTTAATTGATTCAAAACTAGGTTTGAATCTCTTTCACAATCCGCTGCGCGAGGTCACGATCAGATGGTTTAGCGTCGAAGGGCTTGGAAAGAGCTTCCCGGCACCGTGTACCACTCCCAATTCGACGCCGATCTCGAGGTGCGGCGGCGACCTGAAATGCTCGACTTCGAGCTGGCGGATCTCGCTGACGGCTGAATGAGGAGGGGCGAGACTAGGTCGGATTTGAAGAGGAGGGGAAGGGCTCTCGAATCCAGGTGGTGGCGCTTGATTCGATTTAGGGACGGAGGAGAAAAAGAGGAGAGAAGGTGCTGAGGTTTTTCCACCGTCGGGTCTGGAGATGGAGCGGGTTTGGGAGTCAACGCGGCAATGGGAAGAAAGAATGTGATTGGCCCGTTTTTTATTTATTTATATATTTTTAAATTTCGAAAATACCCTCTTTCTCTCACGAACCCCAATCCAGGCCCAATGACTGTCGTCCCCAGCGTTTTACCCCCATTCCGAACACAATGGGATATGTTTCGAGGGCCCATTCGACTGTTTGAGTCTGTTTTCCTTCAAATTAAAATATAACACATTAAATATTTAATTTGAACGTACATTTCAATTTTCCAGGGCCACATACTGATTCGAAAAATTCCAGAAAAATAAATCTGGCTATGTTTTGACGATACAGTCCCAACAAAACTAGTTTCGTCGAATTCTTAGACCGTTTGCAAAAAGGCCCATTTCTGGTCGATCCCATTTAACTGTAATTGACCAAAACACGTTTTCCTTTGCCACACTCACATACTAGCTTCAAAAATTATGAAATTTGAAACCTAGCAATAATTTCACATCCCGGATCCAACAAAAGTGGTTTCGTCGAATTCCGAGGTCGTATGCAAAATAGCCAATTTCACGGGCTATATAAATTCCATAGCGACCTTTGTGAAAATTCATTTGGCTATAACTTTTGCTTTCCGCTATGAAAATTCGATTTTTCAGATTCGTTAGAAAGGTGTTCACTAACAGATTTAAATATTTTTGGTTTCACTCAATTCTGTTCTGTTTTGCACTCGGTACAGTCCGACAAAGTTTGAATTCAATTTTAGAAACTGCAGCGCCATTTCAGGCCTTGTTTATAATTAGAATTAATTATATTCGTTTTCAATTGTCGATTCAAACTCAGTTTTCATTGCTATTATTTAAAATGTTTATTTTAAATATTTAAAATTCATTATTTTAGCCAATTTAAAAAATTTAAATTGGTTCATATTTTCTGGGTCGTTACAATCTCCCCCCCTTAAAACTTTTCGTCCCCGAAAAGGAACAAAGTCGAAAGTGGTTTGATTAATCAACTCTACGTTCGATCTGGCTTCCATTCTCCGACTTTTCAGTTTCTGAGAATTTTCAAATTCTTCAAAAATTTGGCTAACACCCGGAATTTTCGAAAAATTTCGCCATTATCCTATCGTTGATTAAATTAACTATTGTTTCAATAATTCAATTAATCAAATCTACAGTCACCCAACACAACCAACAATCAAATTGTTTTTAACTTTTCAAAATCATACAAATTAATTCCTATTCTCTTTTAAATTCATTCAGACTATAGAGTTAAAAGTGCACATCCATGGAAAGAAAATAACAACAGAGTAGAGAATTAAATGGTAATGCAAAGTATGGTAAATATACCTTGCACCGGAGTCAATCAAAGATATCAACTCGGCATCTAGGATAAGCTTTCTGAATGCTCTCCTCAGTTTCCCAAGTACAATCTCGCGGATCTCCACTCCATTGCACTTTGACTAAGTGAACCTTCTTGTTCCTCAGCTCTTTGGTTTCTTTGCCGATGATCTTTAGCGGCTCTCTTCTCACAGCTAATTCTGGGGTAATTTCAATATCCTGTTGAGCTGCTTCTTCCACGATCAAGTCTGGATCATGAACGTGCTTTCAAAGTTGAGATATATGAAATACATCATGAACTCCAGGCAACCAATCTGGCAATTTAACCCTATATGCGAGAGTTCCGATCCGTTCCAGAATAGGAAATGGACCAATGAATTTGGGTGCCAACTTTCCAGTTTTACCGAACCGGAAAACTCTCTCATCGGCGATACTTTCAAATATACATAGTCGCCAACAGCAAAGGATATATCTCTTCTTCTTCTATCGGCATAGCTCTTTTGTCGGCTTTGAGCGGCCAGTAATCGCTTCTTAATAAAGTCGACTTTGTCGGCAGCTTCGCGGATCATATCTGGCCCCAACACAAGTCTATTACCAGGTTCAACCCAACAAGCAGGAGATCGGCACGGTCTACCATATAATGCTTCGAATGGCGACATCGTCAGACTCGCCTAGTTGCTGTTGTTATAAGAGAATTCAGCCAAATGTAGATGGTCTTCCCATGATCCACCGAAATCTAGAACACAAGCCCGCAATAGATCTTCTAGTATACGATTCACCCTCTCAGTTTGACCATCTGTCTGAGGATGATAAGCGGTGCTCAAGTTCAACTTAGTTCCCAGCTCGACTTGAAACGCCTCCCAGAATTTTCTCGTGAATATTGTGTCTCTATCACTGACTATACTGAGTGGCACTCCATGTAGTCTAACTATTTCCTTGAAGTATATCTGCGCCAGACTCTGAGCAGTTCTGTTTGATCTGACAGGTATGAAATGGGCGGTCTTCGTGAAGCGATCTATGATCACTCAAATACTGTCATTCCCTTTTCTGGTTCTGGGCAAACCATCAATGAAGTCCATGGAAATATGTTCCCACTTCCAACCAGGAACGTCTAGCGGTTGTAACAATCCAGCCAGTTTCTGTTGGTCGCTTTTGACTAGCTGGCAAGTAGGGCATCAACTAACATATACCGAGATGTCTCTCTTTAACGACTTCCACCAGAATGTGCGTTTGATATCGTTATACATTTTACTCACACCCGGATGGATACTGAGCTTAGATTTGTGGCATTCATCAAGCACATCTCTTCTGAGTTCAAAAATTTCTGGAACACAAATTCGTCCTTCTAACCTCAGAATCCCTTCGTTGTCTAGCTGGAAATCCGAAGCATTGCCTTCACGAATTCGCTGACTCATTCCTTTAATAAATTGGTCATCTTTTTGAAGAGCCGATATCTTGTCAATCAACGAAGTTGCAATGATAAAACTGGCAATCATTGCATTCTTTCGGCTTAACGCATCGGCCACGATATTGGCTTTCCCTGGAGTGTATAGAATCTCAAAATCATATGCTGCAAGGAACTCTAGCCAACGTTGCTGCCTCAGATTCAAGTCTTTCTGAGTGAACAGATACTTCAACGACTGATGGTCTGTATACAGTTCGAATTTCTCACCCAGAAGATAGTGTCTCCAGATTTTCAAAGAGAATACGATGGCCAACAACTCAAGATCATGAGTTACATAGTTTTTCTCATGCGACTTCAGCTGACGGCTAGCATAAGCAATCACTTGGCCCCTTTGCATTAACACCGCGCCAAGGCCTTCTCTAGAAGCGTCAGTCTAGACTTTCAAATCCTGATTGCCATCGATGATGGTTAACACTGGAGCTGTCGTTAATCTCAACTTTAGCTCTTCAAAAGCCTCTTCACTTTCTGGAGTCCATTTGAATTTAGAGTGCTTCTTTGTAAGCTTCGTTAAGTGGCTAGATATCTTTGAAAAGTTTTTGACGAACTTCCGGTAATAACTAGCCAATCCGAGAAAACTCCGGACTTCTGTAGGAGTACTGGGCTGTTTCCAATTTTGAATAGCCGTGATTTTACTTGGATCCACAGCAATTCCTTCTTTCGATACGACATGGCCTAGAAATTTCACTTCATCTTGCCAGAATATACATTTGGAAAGTTTGGCTTTTAATACATTTCTTCTAAGGATTTCCAGAACCTGTTCCAAATGCTTTTCATGTTCGGCCTTCGATTTAGAGAAGATTAGAATATCGTCAATAAAAACCAGAACAAATATATTCAAAACTCCTCTGAACACTCTATTCATCAGATCGACGAAGTATGCTGGAGCGTTACATAATCCGAACGGCATTACTAACCACTCGTAGAATAGGTCGGGACCTCTGAATGTTGTCATTGGAACACACTCTTCGGCAATTCGAAGTTGATGGAAACCTGTAGCTAGGTCCATCCTTGAGAATACTTGTGCTCCATTCAGACGATCCAATAAGTCATCGATCCGCGGTAATGGGTATTTGTTCTTTATCATCTGTTTGTTCAAATCACGATAATCCACACATAGCCGTAGAGTACTGTCAGATTTTGGGACAAACACCACTGCTGCACCCCAATCAGAGAAATTGGGCATGTTCAGACCCTTCCATACCAACTGTCGTGTTTGGTTGTCTAATTCCTCTTTCTCTTTCAAGGACATTCTTCGAATAGCGTGAACTACCGGCCTTGCATTCGGAATTAAAGCAATTTTGAAATCTATTTCTCTCTGCGGAGGTAAACGAACAACTTCCTCGAACACATCCGCATAGTTCTTGACGACAGGAATGTCTTTTACTAGGTCGGGAATATTCTCTGTGATTTCAGGGATATGTTCTATTTGGGCTGGAGAAACTTCGAGAGCTGCCCAGAAGTCTTTTCTATTGGCATTCTGACCTTCACAGGGAATGGTTATATAGTCACCTGATTTAATCTTCGCCTTTACGAATCTGTCGGCGCATTTAACTTCAGCTTCATATTTGGTCAACCAGTCTAACCCCAAGATAAGATCAAACTCTTTAAAATTCATGACGACCGCGATGGTAGGAAACTGATAACGAGAGAAAGAAACCGGCACTCCACTGAGATCAATGGAACCCCCAACAGGATTCTGGACAGTCATTGGTTCCTTGAGCTTTTTTAAATTCAAATCCAGTTTCTTAGCTGCATCCTTTGCAATGAAGCTTCGTGACGCGCCTGTGTCAAACAGTTCCTTGACAGGAATGTCTTTGACAGTAAGCGTGCCTTCTAAAACATCAGGCCTTTCCTGTGCAGACGAAGATGCAGGCACTTCTGCCACTTCATTTACATGTACTGCTTCGGGCTTGTTTAAGAGCGGGCAGTTTTTCACAATATGACCAGCCTGGTGTCACTTATGGCATCCTCTTTTCTCTTGTGACCTCTTACCGGATTTAGACCCGTCCTTTACTTGTTTCTTTAGAGATCTGCAACTGATCGAGAGATGTCCTTGCCTATTGCAGTTAGTGCACAAAGTTGTCGTTACAGGTTCTTTCCCAGATTCAGTCCTTTTTCTCTTGGCACTGGGCTTCTTATTAACCTCAGACCTCGTACTGGCTTCCGGGCGATCAGTTTCAGATTCACTTTTATTGCTAGAACTGACTTCCTCTTCGTCGTGCAACATGCCTTTCTTATGGAGATCTTCATACTGATAAGCCATATAAATCATTTCTGAAAAAGGAAGCTTCACACTTCTCATTACACTATTCTGATATCTCCTTTGCAGGCCATGAATAAATCTCAGATTTTTCCTCTTTGGATTTTGAATCAGATGAGGAGCAAAGTGAGAAAGTTCGTTGAATTTCTTATGATATTCTGGGATAGTCATATCACCTTGTATCAGATAAGAAAATTCATCACATAATCGCTCCGTCGCTTCAGGAGGAGTAAATCTTTCTAGGAAAATCTCTTTGAATCTATCCCAGGTGATATCACCTTCTGGATTATCTTTGATGATTGATTCCCACCAGATTAAATCTTCTCCATTGAGCGCCCAAGATGCTACTAACCTTTTCTGGTCATCCCTCAGCTGGATACACTCAAAAATTCTCTCGGCAGAGCTCACCCAAGCTTGAGTTTGAATAATAGATTCATTGCCCGAGAACTGTGCTCCGTTCAGATTTCGATATCTCTTTAATAGAGCCTCTAGATCGGGTTCTGCATTTCTCCTGTTTCTGACACTCATTTTTCTAGTATTTCTGCAAATGGCAGATCAAGTGTCAGGTCACAGAAAAGATAATTCAAAATATAGAAACACATACTTCAAATGTAAATGTGTCTATGGAGGTGTAATTTCATTCTGCTTTACTCATACTAGGATATTACTGATCCTATCTGCATAGAGTTACCCGTCCTAGAACACTACTGGTTCTATTTCTGATGAGTTCGTTAATATGTTATATTCCAGAACTAAGCTTAACCAAAGCTCTGATACCACGTTGTGATGACCCCAAATCCCGTACAGACGGAGACAAGGGTAATCTTTGGAATATAACACAGAAACAGATAATAGCAGAACAAAATTAAATAAATACACCAGATAATGTACAATAGAATATACTGGATAAAAGTAATCATCAGAGTTACACAGTATACATGATCATACTTAGTACAAATGCAGTTCAGATATACATAAATGTCTACAGCGGAAAACAAACATAATGTACAATAGGAGCTGAACAGCATAAAAAGAGATAAATGATAGAATCCTTCTTCAGCTCCAGCTATCCAGAAAGAACTAGCTAAACCTGAAAACAATGTTGCCCGTGTAGAAAAAGGGGCACCCGAGTTTGAAAGTGAAACAAACTACGAGTCAGTCATGGGACTGGTATGAGAAATCTACTCAACACATTTAATATATGGCTAATCACAGGACCACGCCACTTTCGTGGAACGGGTTTACTCCATTGGATTGCCATTGCTTTAAAAACAAATCTTTCTTTTAAACAACGCAATGCTTTTTATAAAAATGAAGCCATTATAAGACTCAGTTCCCATCACACAATGCAACGCAAACCAGAGGATAGAGTTTTACCTTATAATGGTCAAAATATGGTTGATACGAATAAAACAAAATCAATTGATATTATTACTAGTGTTTGTATGTTTCAAAACAATTTCCAATCATAACTATCAATCATAGACGACATGAGTGTCCCATGCCACTATGTCGCCATATATAGGTATACAATCAAAACAGCTAAGTCACGTATTTGGAAATTGGATTTCCGTCATGAACCAAGGCAAAAGATAGTCCTCACCGAATTCGTGACTCTCTAGCCCGAGCCACAGGACCCAGACTCAGGTGGGCCTTTGGATCGTCAGGGCCGGTCCACCGATGTGGATTAAAATTCCTGAACAATGTGTTTCCCCGCCCTATGGGGCGTAAGTGAGCCAACGAATGACTCCATCGGACCCGGATCGTCCGATCAAACCGAGGCGCGTCGCAACAGCAACAACCACATAAGTCAAACTCGTCAGGGCGTGTAAAACCACTGACGACACTTCTAACTAGAAAGAAACGTTTGTCCTCCTTGAGGTACTTCCTCCCGTTTCTGGTTCATACCGGGTGTGAGGCTCGCGATTTCACGTTATACACAAAGCTACGCCACACAAGCGGTGCTTTGATCATCCCCACAAGACTTTGCTTTTCAACAGACGCCCTGATCATTTGCCACTCAGGCATGCCACACTAGCAATTCATGCCATGCGACTGATGTCCATCGATATACAACCTCTGAGCTCGTGCGTTTCAGAAAAGGGCGTTAAGCAAAAGAATAAATTCTCCGCCGCCAAACAGATGTATATTTAATAGAGATCAATCAACATAGAATAAAATCCAATGTCAGACACACAGTCCATTTACAAGTCCGTTCTGGGTCCGAACGAAACCGGAGGCACTAAATACCTCGCAAACCCATCGATCACCACGTACGCCTGGACGATACCACTCATTATCCATATTTCGGGATGCCTCCTAATCAGGACCTCGGTTACCATCCACACGAGGTGAAGATCTCCGGTCTTCGACCACCGTCTTCATCTTCGACTTTCAATCGTCGGTCAATTATTTGAAATGAGAATTAACTCGGCCTTTTCAAATAATTCACGTATATTTAGAATTTCAAATCAATTTATTTCAATGGTTAAATCATTCGACAACACCAATTTTGTTCTTTAATGTACTTTTCACACCAAACACATTCAACCATCAAATACCACATAAATCGAGCAAATTCAGTTTATTTCCATTCCATATCGTTTATGATATTTTATAACAATTTATCGTTATTTTTATTTATTTTAAAATAGCCAATTTATTCAAAACGACGCTTCGGGCCATAACGCGGCCGTGGCGCTGTTTTTCTTTAGATTTGATTTACACATATCTGAAAATCTAACCGTTGGATCTTCAAAAAATTTACATCATTAGAAAGATCTTTTCAAAACGAATCCAACGGTTCCAGTTTCGAGAAAATCCGACGGTCGGATCTCCCGGTATAATCGTTTGAAGTTTCGATTTCAAAATACGAACTGCAGCGTCGTTATTCGATTAAATATAAATTTATATATATATATATATATATAATCGATTCTGGCGCTGTTTTTCTTCAGATTTGAATTAAACATTCCAGACAATCCAACCGTTGGATTTTTACAAAGTTGGTGCCGTTGGAAAGATATTTCCAAGGCGAACCCAATGGTTGCGGTTTCGGGAAAATCCGATGGTCGGATCTCCCGCACTAATCATTTGAAATCACGATTTCAAAACACGAACTGCATGTCCACGTTTCGTTTTAATTTTATTTATATTTATATATTTATATAAATATAGTCCATTCAAAAATTCCTATATTGTTTCCACTTCAAATATTTCACTAACGCCTTTAAATTTTGAAAAATTTCGCCATAACCTCCTTTGTACGGGAGGGGCTGGGAAAATTCCCAAATAGCCACACTGGCGTCTCATGTCAAAAAGAAAAAGAAAAATCCAAGCGGCTAGCCAACAGGCTCAAAAATCATCACCCAAACCAAACAGTAAATGTGTACCTATTTGTCGGGCTCAAAATTTTATTCCTCTTCTCTAGCCCCTTTGCTATAACCTGTTCAATAAATATGCATGTACATATATACAGTTCTTATCACTTATCATTTTCCATTCAACTTCATATTTGATTCAATTTGGTTTAAAAACACCATTCATTCTAATGTTGCATGCATAGGAAAAAATCATATCATTAGCTAATTAATGAATATTTCAACTCATGCATATTTATTTGAACGAGTGGCTATTTTTAACACTTCACATTTCAACAATTCATGTATATAATAAAAAGGTGATTTTTATTGTAAAACAATTCTTTTCAAAACACTATTATTTTATATAGTTTTATAGATGATAAAAAGGTGATTTTTATTATAGAACAATTTATTTCAAAATATGAATACCATTCAACACATGAATTTCTAATCAATGAACGAATTTCAATTCAACACATGAAGGTTTTCTATCCAACGAATAAATATAGTTTCAGCAAATGAAAATAATTCAAACACATAAAGGTTTTCTATAGTTTAGATATATAGATAAAAATGTGATTTTTATATTTAAAACACGAATACCATTCAACACATGAATTTCTAATCAACGAATGAATTTCAATTCAACACATGAAGGTTTTCTATCCAACGAATAAATATAGTTTCAGCAAATGAAAATAATTCAAACACATGAATATTATTCAAAATTTCGGCAGCATAACGGCAGGGTAGTTAAAACCGGGACCGTCCCTAGTACGGCTCCTCGCTCTACCTTAAAACCTCGCGGTTTTTGACAATGGGGATCATGCATCTAGTTCGCACGCAGGCGGCATGTATATATTTATTTCATTTCCACAAACTAATCCTATGTGGTTTCAACCAAATATTTCTCAACCACAAATGGGTATTTTTCAACCACAATCAGTCAATATCAACCACAAACAATTCCAATCAACCATCCGCTATCAATCAATTTTCACACCAATCACAACCAATAAATATCGTCCATGGTTTGTGGAAGAGGGGCGTATATATATATATATATATTTATATATAGCAATTCACTTTTATTTCAACACCTATATAATTTTTTTCAACGCATATATATCTTATACATCGAACGTACAACTTATACAACGCTTATACAAGAGGTGTAAAACGCTTATATGACTCATACATCGACTATATAATTTATACATCGTCATTTTCCATATCGTTTATCAATTAGAAATCTCACATTGGGTTCCACTCCACCAAAAATAGCAGAAGGCTTAGAAAAATATGCGGACTCTTCTAAAATGTAGAAGACGTCCACATGAGTCCACTATCTCTTGTTTCACTGAATTTCGACTTTTTAATTGATTCAAAACTAGGTTTGAATCTCTTTCACAATCCGCTGCACGAGGTCACGATCAGATGGTTTAGCGTCGAAGGGATTGGAAATAGCTTCCCGGCGCCGTGCACCACTCCCAATTCGACGCCGATCTCGAGGTGCGGTGGCGCCCTAAAATGCTCGACTTCGAGCTGGCGGATCTCGCTGACGGCTGAATGAGGAGGGGCGAGACTAGGTCGGATTTGAGGAGGAGGGGAGGGGCTCTCGAATCCAGGTGGTGGCGCTTGATTCAATTGAGGGACGGAGGAGAAAAAGAGGAGAGAAGGTGCTGAGGTTTTTCTGCCGTCGGGTCTGGAGATGGAGCGGGTTTGGGAGTCAACGCGGCAATGGGAAGAAAGAATGTGATTGGCCCTTTTTTTTTATTTATGTATTTTTAAATTTCGAAAATACCCTCTTTCTCTCACGAACCCCAATCCAGACCCAACGACTGTCGTCCCTAGCATTTTACCCCCATTCTGAACACAATGGGATATGTTTTGAGGGCCCATTCGACTGTTTGAGTCAGTTTTCCTTCAAATTAAAATATAACACATTCAATATTTAATTTGAACGTACATTTCAATTTGCCAGGGCCACATACTGATTCGAAAAATTCCAAAAAAATAAATCTGGCTATGTTTTGACGATACGGTCCCAACAAAACTAGTTTCGTCGAATTCTGAGACCGTTTGCAAAAAGGCCCATTTCTGGTCGATCCCATTTAACTGTAATTGACCAAAACACGTTTTCCTTTGCCACACTCACATACTAGCTTCAAAAATTATGAAATTTGAAACCTAACAATAACTTCACATCCCGGATCCAACAAAAGTGGTTTCGTCGAATTCCAAGGTCGTATGCAAAATGGCCAATTTCACGGGCTATATAAATTCCATAGCGACCTTTCTGAAAATTCATTTGGCCATAACTTTTGCTTTCCGCTATGAAAATTCGATTTTTCAGATTCGTTAGAAAGGTGTTCACTAACAGATTTAAATATTTTTGGTTTCACTCAAATCCGTTCTGTTTTGCACCCGGTACAGTCCAACAAAGTTTGAATTCAATTTTTGAAACTGCTGCGCCATTTCAGGCCTTGTTTATAATTAGAATTAATTATATTCGTTTTCAATTGTCGATTCAAACTCAGTTTTCATTGCTATTATTTAAAATATTTATTTAAAATATTTAAAATTCATTATTTTAGCCAATTTAAAAATTTTAAATTGGTTCAGATTTTCTGGGTCGTTACACTAACTAGCAATGCTACCTGCCCGATTTTTGTCATTTCTCAGTTGTGAGGCTACGTTTATCTTCTTAGAACATCTGGCCACCATTCACTTTGAATGTCACATCGTCAAACCCGTCAATTCACTATTTGATCTTCCCAAAAATATTACGGGTATAAAAGCTAAGGGAAACGAATTCCTCCACACCAAACGTAATACTCTGAAAAATCGTCTTATGTGACCTGTTAGGAATACTCTGTCAGGCATTCGAACATACAAGTTATCCTAGGTCTGGACAAACCAAAGGCACTATCCTGAAATAGAATAGCCCTTGCATTTTATCCTTCTTCATACATATCCCTACATATTAGTTTCATGCGCAGCGTTGATTTGGAGTGGTTTTGGGTCTAGTTCCCATCTAGGTCTCTTCGAAACAACATGTCAAAAAGGTCCAATAATATATCGTTGATAGTTTAGTGTTTTAACTATCAATCTTAAAACAGTACTGTCAAGTATATTGGCAGCTCAGGTCTTTATTATCCAAAATCATTCATTAACTCTATCAATCTTTGAAATCATTCCATCGATTTAAAATCTATTACATTCACTTATCTCGACAATCATCTTTGTTTCGTCATTTGAAAACAAAACTCTTCTTAATTCTTCAAAATAATCATATTTTCCTAACTCCCCACTTTACTTTGAAAATATAGCTATATTTTCTTATAACATATTTCATTTCCTTTATTTTGAAAATATTGAATTATATTATTAACTCAACGATATAATTTCAATTACCAATTCTGATACGGGCCAAACAAATGTTATAGTTCATTTCAAAATCTCGCAACTAATATTGCAATATTATTTAATTCAATTCCAACATCCTATACCATTACAAACTAATGCCATCCCTTGATAATAGTGAGGTTGTTCAAGTTGAGGTATTTTATTCACCTATCAGACCTTGATCGACGACGTTCTTATCTTAGAATATATACTAGTCTGTAACTCCAAAAATCCATATCATCAAAAATTATTTCAATTTTATTTAAACTATGGTTTTAAACCATACTCTTACTTTTGGAAATCCCAGTCGATTATGACCATTCAATATTCACATTCTGCTTAAATTTTTCTATAGAATTCCTTTCATAATTGGAATTATATTTTGACAATTCATTTACACACTTTAATCAAACCTCTTCAATATTATTTATAAAATTAATTCTTGGATTTACAACTAAAATCCATTTTCAACTTCTTTTCCCAAACTATTAACGTTCTTCGTCTTTGCTTCTTTTGATAATTTCCCATTTCAAATCTTTCACTTATTTAAGTAAATACTTCATTAAATTATCATTTAACTCTACAACTCATTTCATAACTCTTCCTATAATGTTTGGAAGGAAACCTCTTTTCAACCGTTTCAAATCTCAAATTTATATTTCAAACTCAGTTTATTCTTAACTGAATTTAATTTAAGAAGTAAACATTATGATTATCATTGATTAAAAATAATTAATTTCCTTATTTACTGAAGTGGAAACAGTTTACTACTTCTTTAAGTAGATTAGTTAATAATAACTAATTGCCTTTAAAAATAAATTATAATTTAAGAAAGCTTAATAAATTTAAAAAATTATTTACCAACTGTTTCCATTCAATTAAATGAAAAAAATAATCTAATAACCATTTGCCATTTAACAGTTGACTTAGTTAACCGACATCATCAGTTAAACATTAGCTGATCTTAATTACCCTTTCCATTAAATTAATATAATTAATCTAAAAATATTTCTCATTCATTAACTCAAAAATAATTATCTTAAAATATTAACCCGTAGGTTAAGTTCTACTTTATCTACTTACAAAACTGATTAAACGTCAAATCCTTATTTTATAATCATTTTATAATATCATTAAAAATACGAGAAAAATAGTGATTCCAAAGGGGCAACCCTGACATCTTTCTGTAACTCATGGATCCAGGCGATTGACTTTTCCTAGCGATTGCGCTTTCCCTAATTTCGAGCCTTTCGCTTTCTGATTCTCTTCTCGGCGGTCCTTAGGTGCTCTCACTCCATGGTTCAAAAGAAGAAGTAAGTGACTCCCTCTTCTGACATTATCTCTTCCTCCGCTACCAGATCTGGTAAGTTTTTCCCGCACCTTCTCCTTTGGCTGCTGCATCTTGAAATTTGCCTCCCTCCGTTACTACTGGTCTCGAGATTGATTCGGCGCCACCAGAAAATGCTAACCCTCTGTCATCTCTACTAGCAGATCTAGAAACCACGAAATCTGCCATTGCTGATTGCTGTAACCATGCACATGCTGGCAAAGTTTCTTCACCTCATTTTGGTGACTCACTTGCGCGTCTTCTTGGTGCTACAATGCCGAATTCAAGATGGGTAAATAATTCTGTCACTACTCTTTCTGCTGATGATGTGTCGATGCCAGTCCCAATAATATCATTATTTACAATGATAGAGTTGCTTGCATGATGCAAGGTAATTTAGCTGATAGGAATATAGGCGTATCTAATAAATTGCCATGCAATGAAACATTGGGTAGTTGCTCGGTTAACATGAACTTGGGCGTTGAATTTGGTAATCTTTCTGGCCCTGGTTGTGCAATCCCCAATGAAAACCATATGGTAGCTCAGGCCGAGTCTCCCTGTTGTGGAAAGGTAGATAAATTAGCCATTAATATGCCTGCTTTGGATATTGAAACTGAAGGGTGCAGTAAATTTTGGTGCTCGACTGTGTAATACTCAAGCTGCTTCGAATATGCTAGTACCTAAGTGGAGCTCTTTATTTGATAATGCTCCGAAGAATAAAGGAAATTATGTTCCGCGTGACTTTGAGCAACCAGCAACCGGAGGTGATGATGATATCCCAAGAGAGGTGATTGAGGTGGGTGAGGCGTTTTGGACCGATTGATTGGTAGGCTTTTTCTTAGGCCTAGCACCACCATATTTGGTTGTTAAGGTGGAATGCGGAAAGAAATGGCAAATTAGGAGGAGCCTCAAAGTTAGGTTAGACATAATCATGTTCTTTTTGAAGTTCTCTCTCCCATAGGAAAGATTACACGTTCTTAGTCTCGAGCCAACTATTATTAGAGGTAAACCTTTCATCTTTACACCATGGAATTCTAAAGTTGATAGAGCTAGGGAGCTAGTTCTATATGCGCTAGTCTGAACATATATTTCTCACATCCCTTCGATTCTACAATCCCTTACTGGTTTGAGTTGGCTATCGAACAAAATTGGGAAGCTTAAGTGTTTTAACGATAGTACTATTGCTCGGGAGAAGTTGTTTTATGCTAAGGCCCATATAGAAATCACTCTAGATAAGCCTCTTCCTGAGTCTCTTAGTGTTAGGATTGACACAGACTTCGTTGCTGAGATATGTGTCAGATATGGTTGGAAGCCAGAAATTTGCACTACTTATCACACTTTTGGTCACTTACATGACGCATGTACTTGGGTTCCCTCGGCTGTTGTTCCGTCAATAGTACCTATCGCTAATCGTATCCCACTCCCACGACCTCCTGTTGTGAAGTGGGTACGAAAGGCCCCCCCGTGAAAGCTCCTCCACCTCAGATGGAAACCTCTCCTATTGAAATCAAGTCTATTGTTAATTCCAAGACATTGGAACATCTGGATGGAAATGAGTCTTCTGATGATAATTTTGTTAACGATAGAATATTCTGGTATTCGACAGATCGTGTTTGGGGTCATGAGGGTTCTGGTCTGACATACTCCCCATATGATGATGTGTATTTTAAGTATATTAATGATGATGATAATGAGGAACGGAAATTGTTTTATTGTGTGTTTGATGATGATTTTAAGCTCGTTCAAGAGGGTGAGTTGGGTAACTACAACTTATTCTTGTTAAACGATCCTACTTGGGCCAGAGATTGTGTGTTTCGTAGTCCTAACCAATGTTATGTTCCTAATCTTGTTGTACTTTTTAAGGAGTACATCAACGTTATAGGTAGTGATAGTTCTAGTTGTTCCTCCTTTGTTGGGGATTATCTAGTAGACATTAGTAGATGAAGTACTCTGCTTCACTCCAGTTTATATTTTGTGCCCTGGCACATTAAATCAGGTTTTAGTATTGAAGCACTTTGCTTCAATCCTATTTTACATTGTATAGTGAACTGGACACTTCAACCAGTCATTTTCATTTTTGTTATAATGAAAGTGGTTGCAACCACTATAAAAACCAGCTTAGCTTTGCTAAAAATAAATCATTTTATAATATCTTATAAAAACCAATTTATAAACATCGATTTATTTTTAGAACTTTATTATAAACATATAGAATATAATTAAAAATCTTACTTAGGTTATAAAATAATTTTTATCACTTAACTTCGTTAATTCGCCGAATGGCAAATCAACGTTTAAACAAAAATGTGGATTTTAGGCCTATTTGCTGCCAATCACTCAATCAATATCGTCTATTGATTCAAATCACAACAACGTTGAATTTCAATTCAATGTCAGCATGCAACAGGTTTTCAATATATATGGGGTTCCATCAGCTCATATATAAATAATATAAAAATAAACAACACACATAATATTTAAGGAGCCTGGTCGAATCCCTCCAACTTGTTCTTTCCTGCATCATAGCATGTTATAACATTTTATAATAATATATGATACAGAGATTAAATTCAATGACGTCAATAAAATTAATATCAATCAATAATAAACAATAATCACCAATAACATCCAATCATCCAATTTTATATTATAGGTTATGAATTAAATGAATTTAACACATCACAGAATTCCAGAACTGTGTCAGAGTTAACTCACATTCGTTTCGATTGACAGTTATTGCGTTGCTTTGTATAATTTTAAACAGCCATCTAAAATTACACGAAATTCCAACTGTAACCGATTTTGACCAAACTAACTTGCACATGTAGCCTCCGTCGTTGCGATCCCATGAATCCAATTTTGCCTGAATCCGATAACGTATTCCCGAGACACAACTGTTACAATATTTAAATTGGAGTTAATTAATTAATAATTAACGTTATTATTAATATAAAAATTAATTATCTTAAGTAACAGTTAACGTTAATTAAACAAACCGTTAATCAATTTCCAAGCCTTGACACGTCATCAACAGAAATGATACCTACGCATTTTCTCTTTTCCTTCAATCTAAAGCCCGATTCTTACCTTCCCCAAACACGATGACGACTGCTTCACCCACTTCGACAAAAGCTCGAACACACAAACTCGTCACTACCGTCCACATGGGCCACCGTACCTGGTGCTAACCCCTCCATCAGATTCGTTGTGCCACAGCGCCCCTACTCCATGAATGCTGACCTCAAGCCATCGCCCTAGCCGCCAGGAATTGGATTTTCCCCAAAACTGTTCATTCAACTATAACTATTTCCACCGATCCCTTTATACCGCAGCACCACCACGAAAATGACCCCTTCAGAACCGCGCACCACTTTCGTTCAAACATCACCAACCCACGTCCACCGCAGCATCCGAAAATTCAACTAAATACTTTGTTGCTTCCATAAAAAAAGCTCTCCGATCATCTAAAACCTTGGCCACCTCCGACCGTATCAATCATTCCGCCCAACAGAAAAGATGTCGACCATCCTTCCATCTACAACTTCTCATTAGGGTACATCTCCAGAAAACAACTCTGTCGCCCCCAATTTTACATAAAACAAAATTTCACAGTCTCCGGTTTTGGCTCGATTCCGGCCACCTTAGGCGATGAAACTTCCCAAATTTTAAATTTAGATAGCTAGCAACGCGATCTTCAACTTTTGTGTAGAAAGTTTATATCGTTTCGATCTAGAATTTGAGTTATAAATTATTTAGTGGATTAGGGTTTAAAATGTAAATTTTAGACGGAACTGGTAGATTGGATGCTGAAATCTGACTTGAGGGTGAACGTATATATAAAGTGAGGAAATATATTAATTTATTTTGATGTGACTAAAGATATATACCGACGACGACTAACGATTTTTATTTCGTACCTATCTCCATTTCTGAGCGTTGTTTATTCGATCATATGGTCACAACAAACTTAATTCACAATAAAAGTGATGATATAATTTGACGTTACGGTCCTAATGAAACTTGTTTCGTCGAATTCCGAGTCTGTTCTCAAACGGTGCTTGTTCGAGTCTAGTTAGTCGTTTTATTTACATTTAATTTTGTTGTGCTCACAAAATAACTCCAATAGACGCGAAACTTGAAATCTCACAATAATAAGCCATTACGTTCTTAATAAAATTTGTTTCATTGAAAACAAAGGTTGTTTGAATAAATTCCCTTTTAAAGGGTCCAAACTAAATTAAAATAAATCAATTTAAAAATACCACAATATAATAATATAAAAATATTATATCGACCATACTTGACCAGAATTTCTTCTAGTTTCAAAATAAAATTCTCCGGGTTGAATTCTAAGCCATATCGATATAAAATAAAATAAAATAAATCCCTTTTATTTTATATAAATAAACGTTATAATTTATAAACGAATTCCATAGCGACTATTTGAAAATTTGATTTGGACATAAAACAAAATCTACAATATGAAAACACGATTTTTCTCTCCCAATAGATTCGAACGTTTCGTGTTTCGAAAAAATCCGACTTATTTTGAACCTTGTACAACCATTTGAAGTTCAAAACATTATATTAAGAACTACCGCGCTGCTGCAGTTCGTTTTATAATTAAAATATAAACTAAACGTTCGAGCGTCACTTAATAAATGAAATCATTAATATAATTCAAAACCAAACAACATTAAACCCTTTTAAATTGCCAGTTCACATTATATTGCAAATCCAATAAATCCCGACCATTCAGGAATTTAAATTATTATTTTATTTTTTGTATTAATAAAATATAAAAAAATATAAAATTCCAAGTTAATTAAATTTTAAAGCAACAATTAAAACCATTTTAAAATTTTAAATAAAACGGTTAAAAATCTGGGCCGTTGCATTCCTTCCCCCTTAAAAGGGTTTCGTCTCCGAAATTACTAAGAAAGGAAATGTTACAAACTCAGAATTTTCAAAAATTCAACTAGTTAAAAATATACTGTTACACTTCCTGAATTTCCAATTTAACTAACTCAGTTTGTTTCAACAGAAAAACCCAATTTAAAAATTTTCAAAAATGCTGAAAATATTCTAACACCTTAAACTTTAAAAAAATGGTAGAGTCTTTCCTATATGGAGGGACTTCTGCATTATTGCAGGATCAACAAAAAAATCCATCGTCCTATACGGTTGGAAAATCAAATTCAAAAAGCCAAATCAAGAACCAAAAATTCATATTTTGCGTAGGCATACCTTTTTGCGAGCGTTATTATTCGATAAGCGATAGACTATATTCGAGCTTACTCAACTATTATGCAGCTTTAATCAAACTGGATCTAATCAGCTCTAGAACTTAACCAATATAGCTCTGCACCTATTCTTATCTCAGATGGAATCCGTTAGTTTCAAAACCATCAGTTATATTCAAATATTCCAGCCATCCATTCCAAACAAATTTTTTATATAAAACAATTCATATGAAATTTTTATTCATAATCATTTCTTAACAATCCATTTCACGTTCATTATCTTGAATCCATTTCACTAAATTCAATTTATTCACTCAAGTTTTGTTTTCAATCAAGTTTATTCTATAACCATGCAATTCATTTCCAACCATACAATCAAACTGATTTCAAAATATTTCATTTGGGATTTATTCACAAGTCAAATTCTTATTGACTTGTTTAGTTTTAACCCACGTAAGTTAAAATTTTAAATTCAATTCAAAGTAATTGAATTTTTTAAATTTGTTTTCTCAAACAAATTTCCGTTATCAAATTTTACAAAGGTAGCAATCTGTCACTTAGAAAATCCAAAATGAAAACCGATAATGCTACAGTCCATTATCAAAATTATTTTCCAGCCACTTGAGTGACTTCAGTGCTTAAAGCACTTTTAAAATATATTTAAAATGATTTTATCCAATAAATGTTCCAAAGTATTATTATATTACTTTGTAATACCTGAGAAAATATTTTTCCCAAATATCCGTGATTTAAATCTCAATACTGGTCTGAATTCAATTTTAATTCAACTTATTGGTATATTTTATTCTATATAAATTCAATCTGATTTTAAATAATCATCTCCAAATTATAATCTCATTTGGTTATAATAAAAATAACAACCAATCACATCAATAATTTTCAGAAAATTATTACTTTATATCAAAATATAATTTTGGGCAAAATTATTTAATTTACCCACCTTTTAAAACAATATTATGTCAATTTGCCTAGCTTAAGTGTTTATAAATCCCTATTGACCACATCAGCTAAACGCATCGATTTGGAATTTATATACCACTCAACAGATCAACCAACACAGTATAAAACCATTTTTTTCCAACAAATCTACAAATACGCTCTCTCGTATATATTCACTCAAACTCAATCTAGGGTATTATTAATTTCATATCTATTGAGTTAAGCGATAGAGCCAAGTCAACCTTCAGCTCTGACACCACTTTGTAATGACCCACATTTTCCATACAGTTTAAGACGACATCTAACAACCCATGTCAACTCAAATTGCACAGAAAAGCAGATTGTAAATAGAAAGAAGTTAAAGGGTGAGAGAAGAAAGAAAGAAATATTAGAATAGAAGAATAAGAAGATAGTAGTCTCACAACGGAATGGACAAAATATATTATAACAACAATACTTTATTAAAAAGTAAATTATTTATATAATTACAACATCATAGTATACAGTCATATCCATCAACACACGCATGGGAATAAACTAGTATCAGCAATTATAGGAATTTGCCTCGACTCCAGCTCCTCTTCTAAAATTCCAAGCGAAACCTAACCTGGAAATATACTTGGTCTGACCCTAGCACATTTAAAGCAAAGAAAAATTCATCTGGATCAGTCTGGAAAACTATCAGTGATAAATTCATATGACAAACAACTTGCTTAACTTTAGAAAACCCTTTTTAAAGAAAAGGATAATAGTATGACCAACCCACACATAATCACGGATGGTTTTTACCTTACTATAACCCAAAATATTTTTGATATATCAAAATCCGGTGATATTATAATAGTGTCTATCAAATCACAAATAAATAACCATCTAGCAGAACGCTTGCATCTCAGTTTCCATATACATAATATAAAATCAAAACCCACAAGGCACTTATTGGAGATTGGATTCCAACTATGACAAGGTATGGGACCACCTCCCGATCAGTGTACTCTAGGGGAGATACCCTAGGGTTCAGCAAGAATATCTTGCAACCCTACCCCTCATTCAGCTTGAGTGTGTTGAATATATTGTCACCAACGGTCGGTACCGATATGACTGTTCCTGAGAGATACAAAGGAAAGAAGAACAAAGTGAATTTTCTCTATATCGGTGACAATATACCCTGCTTGGATGCGACCCAACTAGCCATGCTGCCCGCCTGATTTTTGTTATTTTCCGGTTGTGAGGCTTGAGCCTACTTTATTTTCTTAGAACATCTAGCCACCGTTCACTTTGAATGTCACATCGTCAAACCCATCAAATCACTAGTTGATTTGCCCAAAAATAGTACGGGTATAAAAGCTAAGAGAAACAAATTCCTCAGCCACCAAACGTAACACTCTGAAAAGATCGTCTTATGTGATCTGTTAAGAATACTCTGTTAGACATTCGTCCATACAAGTTGTCCTGCATTTGGACAAACCGAAGGCACTATCCTAAAGCAGAACAGCCCTTTCATTTTCTCCGTCTTCATACATATCCGTATATATTATTTTCGCATGCAACGTTGATTTGAAGTGGTTTTGGGTCTAGTTCCCATCCCGGTCTCTTCGAAACAACACGTCAAAAAGGTCCAATAATATACCATTGATAGTTTGGTGTTCTAACTATCAATCTCAAAACAGTATGATCAAGTATATTGGCAGCTCAGGTCTTTGTTATCCAAAATCATTCATTAACTCTATTAATCTTTGAAATCATTCCATCGATTTAAAATCGATTACATTCACTTATCTCGACAATCGTCTTTGTTTCGTCATTTGAAAACAAACCCTTCTTAATTCTTCAAAAAAATTGTATTTGCCTAACTCCCCTCTTTACTTTGAAAATATTGCTACATTTTCTTGTAACATATTTCATTTCCTTTATTTTGGAAATATTGAATTATATTATTAACTCAACGATATAATTTCAATTACCAGTTCTTATACGGGCCAAACAAATGTCATATTTCATTTCAAAATCTCGCAATTATTGTTGCAATATTATTTAATTCAATTCCAACATCCTCTACAATTACAAACTAATACCATCCCTTGATAATAGTGAGGCTATTTAAGTTGGGGTATTTTATTTACCTCTTAGACCTTGATCAACGACGTTCTTATCATAGAATAGATAATAGTCCATAACTCCAAAAATTCATACCGTTAAAACTTATTTCTATTTGATTTAAATCATGGTTTTAAACCGTACTCTTACCTTTGGAAATCCCAGTCGATTATGACCATTTAATATTCACATTCTACTTAAATTTTGCTGTACGAATTCCTTTCATAATTGGAATTATATTTCGACAATTCATTTACATACTTTACTCAAACCACATCAATATTTTTTTATAAAACTAAATCTTGGATTTACAACTAAAATCCATTATCAACTTCTTTTCCCAAACCATTCTTTGTCTTTGCTTCTTTTGACAATTTCCCAATTCAAATCTTTCACTTATTTAAGTAAATCCTTCATTAAATTACCTTCTAACTCTATAACTCTTTTCATAACTCTTCCTATAATGTTTGGAAGGAAACCTCTTTTCAACCATTTCAAATATCAAATTTATATTTCAAACTCAATTGTCCTCTTACTTGAATTTCATTTAAAAAGTAAACATTCTGATTATCATTGATTAAAAATAATTAATTTCCTTATTTACTGAAATGGAAACGGTTTACTCCTTCATTAAGTAGATTAGTTAACAAAAACTAATTGCCTTTAAAAATAAATCATAATTTAAGAAAGCTAATTAAATTTAAATAATCATTTACCAACTGTTTCCATTCAAATAAATGAACAAAGTAATCTAATAACCATTTGCCATTTAACAGTTGACTTAGTAAACCGACATTATCAGTCAAACATTAGCTGGTCTTAATTACCCTTTCCATTGGATTAATATAATTAATCTAAAAATATTTCTCAATCATTTACTCAAAAATAATTATCTTAAAATATTAACCCATAGGTTAAGCTCAGCTTATCTGCTTACAAAACTGATTAAACGTCAAATTCTTGTTTTATAATCATTTTATAATATCTTATAAAAACCAATCTATAAACATCGATTTAATTTTAAAATTTCATTATAAACATATAGAATATAGTTAAAAATCTTACTTAAGTTATAGAATAAATTTTATAACTTAACTTCTTAACTCACCGAATGGCAAGTCCACGTTTAAACAAAAATGTGGATTTTAGGCTTATTTGTTGTCAAACACTCGATCAATGCCGTCTATTGATTCCAATCACAACGTTGAATTTCAATTCAACGTCAACATCCAACCGGTTTTCAATGTCCGTGGTATTTCATTAACTCATATATAAAAATAAACAACACGCATAATAGTTGAGGAATCCAGTCGGATCCTTCCAACCTGTTCTTCCTTGCATCACAACTTGTTATAACATTTTATATTAATATATGAGACATAAATTAAATTCAACGGCGTCAATAAAATTAACATCAATCAATAATAAACAATAATCAACCAATAGCATCCAATCTTCCAATTTTATATTATCGATTATAAATTATAATTATATGAATTTAACACGTCACGAAATTCTAGAAATGTGTGAGAGTTAACTCACATTTGTTTCGATTAAAGGTTATTGCGTTGTTTCATATAATTTTAAACAAACATTTAAAATTACACGAAATTCCAACTGTATTCGATTTTGACCAAACCAGCTTGCACATGTAGCCTCCATCGTTACGATCCCAACGAATCCAATATTGCCTAAATCCGATAACGTATGCTCGGGATACAGCTGTTACAATATTTAAATTGGTTTTAATTAACTAATAATTAACATTATTATTAATATAAAAATTAATTATCTTAAGTAACAATTAAGTTAATATTATCTTAAGTAACAATTAATGTTAACTAGATGAACCGTTAATCACTTTCCAAGCCTTAACACATCATCAACAGAAATGTTACCCACGCGTTTTCTCTTTTCCTTCAATTTGAAGCCCGGTTCTTACCCTCCCCAAACACGATAACAGCTGCTTCACCCACTTCGACAAAAGCTCAACCACCCAAACTCGTCATTGTCGTACAAATGAGCCACCGGACCTGGTGTTGACCCCTCCACCAGACTCGTCGTGCCACGACTCCCCTACTCCATGAACGCTGACCTCAGGCTATCACCCTAGTTGCTAGAAGTCGGATTTCCCCCATAACCGTTCATTCAACTGTATCCATCACCACAGACCCCTTCAGACTACCGCACCACCACGAAACTGGCCCCCTCAGAGCTGCGCGCCACTTTCGTTAAGACATCACCAGCCCATGTCCACCACACCGTCCGGAAATTCAACTAAATACTTCGATGCTTCCATGTCAATGTGATATTTTCCAACAACGTATTAAAATTTGATACAATTTTTTTTACTCAATTGATATTGATTTGACTCAATATGTATTTGAGTTTCCGCTACAAATATGTACTATTGCAATTCTGGTGATAACTGAGTTTCCCGTACATATTCAACATCGATCGCATTGAGTGTGGAAGAAAACTCTAAATGATCATAATATCCATTAATATCTCATCATCAATTTCACAATGATCCATTGGTGCTAAAGAGTAAAAAATGAACTATTACCAAATGTAAAAAATGAGATTGAATTATTCAAAATTGTCTCAAACTATAATATACATTCGAAAAAACTACAAAACTTCATTTAGAGATGGTGTTGAATTATAGACTGGAAGCTAGCTGAGTTTTTGTATTTTTTATGTTGAGTCTGGTAAAGTGAAGATTGAGGTGAAAAAGAGATGATATGTTTCTGTTTTGAAACATGTAAAGGATTTCTAAGGCAACATTTCAAATAACACCAACTGGCGGCTAGTTGGTTCTTTTTGAAGTGCTACCCTAGGATCCCTTAAAGGTTTCAAAATAAAAAAACTTATGATCGTTCAATCGCAATATGCACACATTATGTTGATCACCCAATCATTCATTAACTACAAAATTCTCTAGTAGTATTACACATTCCATATTCATCCAACGTATAACAAAACAATCTACACTGAGTTAGAACTAAACATTAAACTAATATACCAAACTAAAATTCGAATTAACATGAAAAGGTTATGAGAGAATTCAATTTTCGAAGTTAGGGCTAGTATATATGTTTTCAAATAAGTTCAGAACATTTTAAAAAATAGTCCTGACATGGTTGATCTGCTTCTAGAGCCGATTGATCGCCAATGGAGGGTGGGTTAACCCGCTAATGTGATTGGCCAAAAAAATGGTCACATGCAAAGTAAAGGAAGAGATCTAAAAAAATTCAAGCCTAGGATATTAAATTTAGAGACGGAGGGTTAGATTTGAGCTTGTGATGTGACTAGCATAGATTTAATCAAGCTAATCATGTATTCTGAGATCCTCTAACAAACTTATAAATAAAGCTCCAGTCTAGCCATTTCATTTCACTCATTTATTCTTTCTTTGGGTTCTCTCTTAACTGTTAGAGGCAGGACCTAAAACTAAGTATTTCCTAGGGAAGAGGAATATAAAATAAAATATTTGGAGGCCTAAGGTTGAGGATCTAGGAGGACCGCAGGCATCCGCATAGGACGACTTGTGAGTCGAAGTTAGTATTTTAAAATTTGAATAGTTAAAGAAAATAAGGCTAAAGATAGTTTTAGTCTACAATTATAGTTTTCCAGTTTATTCTCTATACAAGTTTATTTTCAGTTATTTTATAGTTATTCTCAATTTACAGTTATCTATAGTTTTTTATACATGTTAAAATACCCAATATTTCTATATATGTTAGATCTGAAAAGTTAATTAACCCTTTAACTTTTGTGAAATTTAACGGAAAAGAGTGATGTTTTCACGAAACACATATTAAATCAAAAATAGTGAATTTACATAAAAGACCTAAAACACATATATGTCATGTAAAATTTACAGATCTGAAATAAAATAAAAAGTACTGAAAAGTACAAGCCTTGGAGACTGGTAGGATAATTATAACATGTGCTATAACTGAAGAAAAAGAACAAAGCTCTTATGATATTGGTTCATGGTAAAGTAGGAACTATCATAAAACAAAAAAGACATTAAAAGAATATATATCATAATAATAAATAGTAGGGCTCGTATCGACGAAAATTAGACATGTATGTTGATTAGGGTAAATAAGTGGCTAATAGATAAGGCTTAGTCATAGGGGCTGAGATGGGAGCTCAACTAGATTATTATGCGGAGGGGTTCACATCGACGAGATCACCGATTAGGGTAAATAAGTGATCTAGGGGTCTCGTAACGATAGTGGGTTAGAAACACATGCCAAATAGGGTAAATAAGTGGCTAACGGAGATAAAAGCATAGGTCAATGCAGGCTATACATGACTGGGTGCTGTCATGGAGGGTTGAGCTAAATATTACCTTAGAGGATACAAATATTTATGATAGATGTCTTGGTTTTGGTATTTAGTCCAAGCCGGGTTAGTTTTGCTATGCACAAGCTATTGCAATTATGCTCCTTTTTACTTAATAGAAAGTCGTAAGGGTCCTCACAAACAACCATGCTTAACTTGCAAAAAAATCATAGGTTAATGCGTACCGGCAATAACTGAGCGTGCGACATTAAGTAGAGGTTAATAAGGTATTGTTGGTCCTTACGCTAGATACATGTCTATTTGAATAAATCTACTTATGGTGATCCTGAAGGAATTGACTTGGTCCTAATGCTAAACATACATATATATGTATGTATGTATATATATATATTCGTGTGTGTGTGTGTGTGTGGTATGATTCACATCCGAGCGGGTTTCGACTGGTGTAAGGGAAATCAACTACCATGCTAACTTTATGGTAGAGAGTAGAGACCGATCAAGGCAGAAGTTGGACTCAGTCCTACATAGTCAATCAACTTAGCAAACAATCTACACAATTATCTAAAGTAAAGCATGGACACTTAATTTTTGCAACATCAGAACTTAATTTATTATCTTTTAATTATTCACATTTTAATAGTCACTTCGATTCACCAGACTAATTCTCCATTCTTTTCTCCTCCATTAGGATCATAGGGTATTGCGTTACGTGAACACTTGGATAATTCATTTTGAAGTTCTTATGCTCTTTTTATTAATGTATTCACTTCATCTTTTTATCATTTTATTTGTTTTGGTTATGTCGGATATTGAGAGGGATGTTTGTTTTGATGTAGTATGATATGACTTATGAGATAGAGGTTGTAAGACACTTGGAGATGTTATGATTTTCAAATAATGTTTTATTTTGAGTAATAAAGTGTTTTGTTCCGAAATATTTTCATTGTTATTTCTTTTATGTCTTATGGATCTTAGTCCTTGTGAAAGTTTTATTATACCTTGTCACTCCATATTCCTTAGTATGACTCATTTAGGATATGCTAAGGGATGCGGGTTGTCACATTAGGTATCAAAGCCCAACGTTATAGGATTCCTAAAAATTAGTTTTAAAAGTAAATTATTTTTCCAAGAAAAATAGTTTTTCAAAATAAAAGTATTTTGAGAAGTACAAAAGTATTACAAAAATCCTCTCAAGTCCAATAAAACCTTCCTTCAATTCTTTTGAATCTAAATCTCTTTATCTTTCCCTTGCATAAGATGACAAATGCCCCTTAATTTCCCAAGATTTTTGGTGTTGCAATTCGTGCTTGGCTCCATAGATATCTCTAAGCGACGACATCAGTAAAGCCTCAAGGGAATGTGCAAGATCAAGCACCCATGGGTGAAGCTCCTACTTGCCTACTAGTGGCCTTCGATTTCTCTAATCTTTGTAAAGATTTTTCCAATTTAGGAGGTAGGCATTTTATGGGGGCAGAGACTTGCGTGAAGGTTCAGGCATGGTTAAGGAGTTTTGAGAGGATATTTAGCTTACAACGACTAGGATACGTGAACAGAGTTTAGCTTGCCACTTGGAAACTAAAGGAGAGGCTTCATATTGGCAGAAGTTGATGGAGACTAAGGCTGGGGAGTTAGGTTGGGATGGGTTTCGTGAGAGTTTTAAAAGGAGTTTCTATCCGAAGACGAAGAGGGAGAAAATTTGGAGAGATTTATTATTTCGAAGCAATAATCAAGTAATATATCAATCCGTTTAATGACTTATTGAGGTTTGGTTTAGAGCTTGCCAGTACTCAGCACAACAGGGCACCGATGTTCGCCAAGGTGCCGAGCCAACCCCTTGAAGGTTTGGCACTTACTCATGTATTAATGTGAGCTACGTTTGAGTCCCTAGTGAATATGACTCTCATGTCGGAGGTAGTAAAAAGGAAGTTAAGGAAGCTCTGAAGGCAGCAGTTTCAAAGGAGGCTTGGTGGAAGAATAAGAAGGGTAATAATAAGAAGATCGGGGAACCCCAAAAGGGCCAGATTCAAAAGAGGAGAAGTTCCATATCTGTGGGATAGTCAGTCATTATGCTAGAGATTTTAGAAAGGCACGAGTGAAGGGGAAGTATTTCATGTGTGAGCAGCCAGGGCAACTTAGCAGAACTTACCCTTAGAGGACGAGAGTTGCACATAAGACTGGTACTTAGTCAACCTTGGTTTAAGTTCTAGATACAGTCCCATCCTCCAATAGTGGGCAAGATATAGAGTTAGGAAAGTTACTATTGAAGGTTTGATATCTAGTTTTGATTTTTCTATCTGAGTTCTATTCGATTCGAGAGCATCACACTTTTTTATTTCTAGTTCATTAGTAGATTGTTTGCACATAGATACATTTCTAGTTATAGATCCCCTAGTTTCCTCTAACCCACAGGAGCACAAACACACTTATCCATGATATGCTGAGGTGCTCGAATATTATGATTCTAGGGGTCGAATTTGACTTGTGATGCATAAATTTTGGGATTTTCGAGTTGTGGGATGATTTTGGGGATAGGTTAGTTAACCACTTATGAGGCTATCATAGACTGTAAGAGAAGGGTCATCATGTTACGTACTTGCAACTGACATACCTTTGAGATTACATGTGACCCTAGAGGGTCAATCATGTTAAGTTACTTGTATTCCCTCAGTATATACCTATACAAGATTGATTTGGTTCCCATAGTTCGAGTTTTCCCTAATGTATTAGAGGAGGTGAGAGGGCTACCTTCAGAGTGGGAGATCGATTTTTGGATTTACCATTCTGATAATTCCAAACCTATAACATTAAATATGAGGCATATGGCTCCGAGTGAAAGGAAAGAGTTGAGAAAGAAAATGGGAAGGTTCTTGGAGAAAGACTTTATAAGACATAGTATCTCAAAGTGGGGGAGACCAGCCATCTTTTCCACAAAGGCGAATCGTTCCCTTAGACTGTGCATTGATTATCGAGAATTAAATAGGCTTACCGGGAAGCACAACTACCCATTCCCTTGGATATACGATATTTTGATCAGTTAGTAGGAGATATAGTGTTTTCTCGGTTGGATTTGGTCATTAGTTTCCACCAGTTTAAGGTAGCAGAGGACAATATAGATAAGACAACATTTCAGACTCCCGATTTGTTCTTTGAGTGGTTGGTTATGCCCTTCGGGATAAAAAAATCTCCAACATAGAGTTTTCTAAGATGCCTTAAATAAGTTTGTTGTAGTTTTCATTGATGACATTCTAGTTTTCTCAAGAAGCGAAGAGGATCATGCCATGCACTTAGAGGAGATTCTCTGCATCCTTTGAGTGCATAGGAAAAGTTCTACTAATATCATTTTTGGATGGAAGAGATGCATTTCTTAGGGGATATAATTTTTAGAGAAATTTTGGATATTGATCCTATAATGGTGGTTAGGGTGCAAGATTAGGAAACCTCAAAAGCGTCCCCGAAGTTATAAGCTTTCTAGGTTTGGGGACTGCTATTAGAAGTTTATTGAGGATTTCGCGAAGACCCTAGTACCACTAACCTGTTTTAATAAGAAGAATCTAATATTTGTTTGGGATAACAATTTCGAGGCTTCCTTTAAAAAGCTTACCCCTTATCATTGCATCAATGTTAGTACTTTTAGATGGTACTAAGTCTTACATAGTCTACACTGATGCATGTGGTAGAGGCCTAGGTGCGACTATAATGCAAGAGGAAAGGGTAGTAAGTTAAGAGGTAGGAAGTTGGAAAACTATGAGAGGAACTACCCCACCCATGATTTGGAATTAGCTGCCATCGTGTTTACATTCAAGTCTTGGGGATATTGTCTACTTGGTGAGACATTCAAGCCGTTTACAGATTGGTAGTCATTGAAATGCCTATTTTCCCAAAAGGGATCTGTAACGACCCGCATTCTACGTATCGAAGGATCGTAGAATATTTATTTCTTTTTCATATGAGGTCGTATGGTCGTGTAACTTTGGGGAATGATTATTGGGGTCATTTTCCATGTTCACGATTTTTGCCAATTTTTAAATTACTGTTTTAACCTTGGCGAATCTTGTTTGCTCACAATTTTTGATTGGAAATGAGTTTTGATCTAAAACCACTTCCATTAGATTCGGATGACGGTTTACCATTCCGTAGAGTGGTCACATTAGCCAAACGGACGTACCATTTGGGAGATATGGCTGAAACAAAGTTTGGAAGGTGAAAAACAGCTTAACCAAGACTAATTAGGGTGACTAGCAGCTAGGCCCATAACCCATTTCGGGATTTGGGTTATGGGGAGGCTGAAATCAGTTAGGAAATGATTTTATTTCATTTTCTCAGCCGCCTGAAACATTTCTCTAACCCTAGCCATGACCTCCACCTTCTAAAATCACCCCAAATCGATTCCTAATCGAAGATTAAGTTAAGCTACATCAAATCAAGGCAAATCAACACCAAATCAGAGTTGGAGCTACTGTGTTGCATAGGAATTCGACCCAAAACAGTAGAGTTTCAGAGCTAAAGTTTTATTTGTGGCTAAGGTGAGTGATTTGCATTGTTTTTCACTAATTACGACTAATTAGGGGTGATTAGTGTTAATTAACGAAATTATGCTTGCTAAAAATCTGGAAAAATATGTAAAAATTCATAAATATTATTTTAGGGCTCTGATAAAAATTTGGGCTAATTTGAATATGTTTTGCTAATCGTATGGTTAATTCATGATTAAGAAGATTAAGGGGAAAACATGGGTTTTGGGTATGTTTGATCCATGTAAACATGTTAAATTGTTGTTTTGGTGTTTACGGTCAATTCCATTTGTTGGTATGACTGTTTGGAGTGTTTTGTGATTCATAGAAAAGTTAGAATGGTCGAAAATGCCGTCGTTTGGTGAAATTAGCTCACAGGAAAAACTACAGAAATTCGGTTCCTGAAGGGGTAAGGATCACGACCCGACCCTTATGGAGGATCATGACCCGACCCCTTCGGAGGATCACGACCCGAACCCTATGGAGGATCACGACCCGACCGAAAGTTATGAATGGAAAGCAAGGTCACGACTCGGAGAGCTTGACTACGAATTTTGCACCAAGAATCGATTGCACATCACGAATGGAGACTAACGAACTGAATGTGACGAACCGGACCGAAGGAGACCAAAACCTGAGATGCAAAGGAAGTCCAGATGGGAAGTTATCGCTCAGGATCCGGATGGGAACCAACGAGTTAACTTTATAAGTTGGACTCTGATATGGGACGTGTGCAAAGGGGTTACGATGTCTATAGCTTTGACTCACTACTAAGAGACAGATTAGTGGTTATGGATCAGCGCAATGGGACCGTTAAAGCTCCCAAGGGCAAGTAATCGTAGCAAGTGCTATGAGCCAGTGCAGTGGGGTTGTCATGACTCCATGGGGCAGAGTGGACATAACAAAGGATTAGTGGCTATGGATCAGTGCAGTGGAGCCGTTATGACTCCATGGGGTAGAGTGATCGTAGCAAGGAATTGGGTGACCAAAGTGGTAGATATTGTATACTTTACGCATAGAATGAGACATGTGAGGATGATTGCTATGTTTAATGTTTGCTATCACCATGACATGCACACCTCCTACCCCATGTTTACACACTATGTGTTAGTGTCACCTAAGAGTATTGTACATCCTGTTGTGCTAACTCTTTGGTTGCAGATCCAGGTTCAGGTATGGTTAGTTATACCTGTTGTTGTTCTGTTTTGCTGCTTATCGCTCATACCAGACTTTTGTCTGACCCAGAGTTTTATGCCTTTTCTTATTACCCTGGGTGCTCTTAAACGGATAGACTAGAGACATGTCAGGTGATTATGCACGAGTAGTTGTACCGAAGACGAGCAGGAGGCTTCCATGTATGATATATATACATATATATATATATATATATATATATATATATATAATCTCCCTGTGTTGTTGTTGGTCACTACTTTGGGCATTAGTAGTGTACCTCTTTCTTTTGCTTTAGAGACAGTATTTCAAAGTTGTAATAATGTTGGTTTGGATGATAAGCTGTATTTTGAATTTCCGTTGCTATGATGGTTTAGTTTTCAGCTTATGCACTGTCTCGCCTGTTTTATGTCAAAGATATTATTATTATATTTTATCCCATGCGCCGTGAGACATTCTACAGGTTCCTTCTTAGTTCAATTTCCTTTCTTTGGCGAACGTCCCATGCTAGTCGGGCATTGGCACAGCGCACTTTCATTGGAAATGTCGGCTGGTGATGGCGGGCTGTCACACTTGGTATCAGAGCTCTAGGTTGCGTAGTTAACCTAGGGAAAGAATCAGGGAGAGATATTACGTATGTAAGAGCGCGTATTTGTGATATTTTGGCTTTCAAAAGCTATATATATACTATTAGTGTATCTAAGGATGGAGTCACACAGCACTGGCACCACTGAAGAGATGGTTAATCGTTTTCTCTTTACAGATTGAACGATGAGCCGACATAAAAGAAATACTGGTTCAAGAGCCAATAATAGGAATGCTCCTGATATGAGGACGATGTTCACTGACTTCATGAGAGAGATGCTTAGTGTTGGCTAACTTTTTGGACCAAGCCACCAAGGTTCAAACACAAGAAAAAAGTATGGAACTACGCTCCTCAGGTCCATGAAAGATCGGATCGCACCAGCGGATCGGACTCAAGAATCGTGCCTCTCGGATCGCCAGCATTATTCGCGACCCGACCCGTCCACCTCATCACGACTCGATCCGCACCAATGCCACCACCTCGCTCCGATCCGATTCCCCGACGCGCAGCGAAGCCTCTGACTTGTTCAAACCACGAACGGGTCTTCAGCGATCCGAAATGCACGGATCTCTCGACACCTGTCCACAACTGTCATATTGACCAATTCCTCCTCAACGCTCGATCTGATCCGATTTTCTCGGGATCTACACCACGTGTGACCGCGAACCGCCTGACAGAATCAGCTATAAATAGCCTAGAGACTGGCATTTTTCAGGATCTTTTGGCAGTATTGAGTATTGATTCAACCATTACTGTCGCACCACTATTTCTCATCAGTATTTCTTCGAGATTACTGAGAAAAATCATAATTGTAAGAGTGAGTTTGAGAGAAATCATTGGTTGTACTAGCATTCAAAGTATAATCAATAGCATATAAAGTGGACGTAGGCTCGTTAACGCCGAACCACTATAAACTTTGTGTGTTTTCTGCTTTTTTCTCATTTTTCAGTTATAATTCTCTACAAATCAGAATAATTTGGGTGTTAGAGCCAAATTTTGATCTAACATTTTGGTGCTTTCACTGAGAATTGAACCCAAGATATTGGATTGTTGTTCCGTTGTTTGGATATTCAAGTCCGAAGAAAACAGTCCCAAAACTTCACTGTTCAGATTTTTGAAGATTCCAGCGCCATCTGATATCATGGCTGGAAAGAAGTCTAAGAAAGTGCGAGATTCACAGGTGAATGAAGCAGTTGAAGAAAGCGTACATGAACAGATTGAGGAAGGCCTCGCGGATCGCGGAGACGTGGACACAATCCGATCCGAGCGTGGCGTCACGAGCCAATCAGAAGGGCGCGCCACGATCCGAAACGTTGAGGGCGACACGATCCGAACTGCAGAAGGAGTCGTCACCTGATCCCGAGACAACGCCGCGAACCCTCCTCGTAAGGCTACTGCGATCCGACCCCAGGTGGGCGCTACGAGCCACAGGCACAGGTCCACCGCGATCCGGAGTGATGACCAGACTACAACACGACCTGGAAAGGAGCCTATGGCTCGCTCTTCCTGCCCTGGTCCCTCTGTTCGACCTGGTTCAAGTTCTCTGCGCATAAGAGAAAATGTTGATGAGCAATATGACCCTTCTTCTCCCGTTACTGAGGGAGATCTTTCTCGCTTTTCTGAAATGTGGGAGAGGCTGTTTGATGAATTGGCTGCTCAAAGGCAGGAGAGCTCTGTGCTGCGACAGAACTTGACTGCTATGGATAGAAGGCTCAATGATCTTGCAAGGCAAAGGACGCCCCCAGTTCGTCCGCTCACCCCAGAGTACTCTTCTTCGTCAGAGGAATCGCCAAGACCTCCGCGGCGACCGTATGAGAGGCCTGAAAACATAGAGCAGCTCCGATTTGGAACCCTGCCATCACGGGAAGAAGAGGTACTGGGTGCAGGGCCCTCAAACCGCAATGTGAATAATCGTGCCACAGCTCCCAGAGCTCGAGGTGTGGACAACCCTGTTGAGAATAGACTACCTCAGCCCCTTCGCTGTACAAATGCTCATGGTAACAGGGGACAGCGAAGCCCAATCCGAGCCCCAGATTTTGTGGCTGCCCCAGGAAGGGAAATCAGAGAGTTCCACCGAGAAAGAAGCGCTGATCCCGAGCCTCCGCTGACCAGTGCAAATGTTGTAGCTATGATCCATCAAATTCTGGCAGGTAGCCGTGGACAACGGAATGAAGATTGGGGAATTGACCGCAGTCACACCCCTTTCACTGATGACATTTTAGATGCGACGCTCCCGAGGCGCTTCAACATGCCGTAGATGAACCGTTACGCGGGCAGATCTGATCCCATCCAACATCTGATGAGATATTCTTGGTCAATGACCGCTGCCGCAGCTTCTGATGCTGTCAAGTGCAAAGCATTTCCTATATTCCTGGAGGTTGTAGCGTTATTATGGTTTACTCGCTTACCAGCAAGATCAATTTCCAGCTTCAGGGAGTTGAGTGAAAGGTTTGTGGAACAGTTCCGCATCTATGCACAAAGGACGAAGAGTGTGATTGAATTGTTCCTTGTCAAGCAACGACCAGGCGAGAGTTTGAGGGTGTATATAGACCATTTCAACCTAGCCACTACTGAAGTCAAAGATCCTCATGAGCCAACTGTTGTGGCAGCCCTGATTGATGGGGTAGATAAAGACACCGAATTTGGGAGATACCTGGCCGGCAAGCCACCTCATACTAGAGAGTTATTCTACGAAAAAGCTAACGTGCACTTACGTCGGGAGGAGGTATATGCTAACCGGAAGGCAAAAATGGCAGATAAGGAGGAAATCCATAGCAATGTCGCCATTAAGCAGACAGGAGACAGCTCGGGGAAGGTCGAAGTTAATGTCGGAAACCGGAACCAGGGTGGTCGCCAGTCAGGAAACAATGGTAATAACAGTAATGGAAATAACCGAAAAAGGAATCGAGGGAACGACTCCCAGAGAAGGACTCGTCCCAGGTCTTTTGAAAGTTATACGCCAATAAACGATACTTTGGAGAATATCTTCATGGATTCGTACAACGTCCTCCAAAATAAAAGGCCTCCTCCCAGAGAGTCGACGAGGAAAGAACGTGAGATGGGGAAGTTCTGTCTCTTCCATCAGATTCACGGCCACTCAACAAATGAATGCCGTCACCTAAGAGATGTGGTCGAGAAGCTTCTCCGAGAAGGAAAATTGGATGAATACAGAGTGACACCCAGAGACAGGGGGCAAGCCGTACAGGCCCCAAATCAGAACCAGAATCAAGCTGCTGTCAGGCCAACTGCCTAGCAAAAGGGAAAGGACCTTGTTATCAATACCATAATCGGAGGGCTTTATCTTGCCGGGCACGGTTCCAAGGCATTGGATCAATATGTCAATGCGGCTAAGCAGCACCTCAAGGTAGGAGAGTGTAGCAACCCTGAGGACAATGTCCCGGTAAAGCAACAAAAGATGATGTCCGACGACGTCATTTTCCGCGAACGAGAAAGCATTGGAGTCCATGCTCCGACCGAAGATCCATTTGTAATCACAGTTCCTATTGGCCCGTCCACTGTTCATAAAGTCTTGGTGGATAACGGGAGTTCCGTCAACATTCTTTTCAAAAAGACATTCGACCAGATGAATCTCGAGATAAAAGACTTGAAGCCCTGTGAGAGATGGATCCGTGGATTTAACGGAGCATCCACCGCTCCAATGGGATATGTAGAGCTACCAGTTACACTTGGGGAAGGAGAACGCCAGAGAGTGAGAATTCTTCCCTTCGTGGTTTTGGGTATTGAATCGCCCTATAATGCCTTCTTGGGCCGACCGACCCTAGCAAAATTCAGAGCCTGTATAACCACCTGGTGCTTGTTATTGAAGTTTCCTACAGAAGCTGGTGTTGGTATTGTCAGAGGAGATCAGGTTGCCGCACGAGCATGTTATATTGCAGAGCTAAAGCTACTCCGCAACGGAGGAGACATAGAAACCAAGGGCGCTTCTCCCCCCGCAAGGGCGGAGACCTCATAGCAATTAAAGAGGATAGCCGTAGGTGAGTCGCCCAGAGAGTTGCCCGAGGATATAGATCCCAGAGAGGACAAAGAACCTGGGGGCATAATGGCGACTCCCAACGAGACAACTGTGGATGTACCGATCGATGATAGTGACCCAGAGAAGGTCCTTAAGATTGGATCCCAGTTAAATCCAAATTTAGCTAAAGAACTGACGGATTTCTTGAAAGATAATTTGGATGTATTTGCTTGGACCCACGCAGACATGTGTGGGATATCTCCATCAATCATGAGCCATTCATTAAGCATTAACCCTAAGCATCCTCCGGTAAAACAAAAAAGGCGAATGCTGGGCCAAGAGAGGTCCGCTGCCTTGAAAGAAGAAGTTGGAAAGCTAAAGAGTAATGGATTTATCAGAGACTCAACCTATCCAGACTGGATTTCAAATCCAGTTCTGGTAAAGAAGGCCAACGGGAAGTGGCGAACGTGTATCGATTTCTCGGATTTGAATAAAGCCTGCCCAAAAGACAGTTTTCCGTTACCCAGGATCGATCAGTTGGTGGACTCAACGGTGGGTCATGAACTTCTCTCCTTTATGGATGCTTATTCAGGATATAACCAGATTCCAATGCATGTCCCAGATCAAGAACACACTAGCTTCATTACGGATCTGGGATTATACTGCTACGTGGTAATGCCCTTTGGCTTGAAGAATGCAGGCGCTACATATCAACGGTTAGTGAACAGAATGTTCTATAACCAGATTGGGAAAACAATGGAAGTATACGTCGACGACATGTCGGTTAAGTCCAGGCAATCCTCCAATCACACTACAGACTTGGTAGAGATGTTTGGCATTCTTTGAAAGTACGGGATGAAACTCAACCCAACGAAATGTTCATTCGGGGTCGCCTCTGGAAAATTCTTGGGATTCATCGTCAGTTCTCGCGAGATTGAGATTAATCCAGACCAGATCGCAGCAATCAGAGGCATTCAGGAGCCCAGGCAAATTAAAGATGTGCAAAGCCTTGCAGGGAAAGTAGCAGCACTAAGCAGATTCATCTCCAGGGCTACGGATAAATGCATCCCATTCTTCGAATTGATAAAGCGAGGAAAACGCCACTTCAAATGGACGCCTGACTACATAGAAGCGTTTCAGAACCTGCTGAGTCGCCTGGAGAAACCTCTGATATTATCTAAGCCGGTGGATCACGAGGACTTATTCGTGTACTTGGCAGTGTCGACCCACGCGATTAGCTCAGCATTTGTGAGAGAAGAAGATAAAGTTCAAAGACCAGTGTATTACGTGAGCAAAAAATTGGCGGCAGCAGAGCGTAATTATGCAAGGATAGAAAAGTTGGCGTACAGTTTGCTGATTGCCTCTAGAAAGCTTCGACATTATTTTCAGGCTCAACCAATCACCGTGTACACTGATCATCCACTCAAGCAAGTTCTACAGAGACCAGAAGCGTCTGAAAGACTACTCAAATGGAACATTGAGTTGAGTCAATTTGATCTGAACTTTCAGCCCCGGCGGTCAATACGGGGGCAAGTGATAGCCGATTTCATAGTAGAGTTTACTGTCCCGGAGGAAGATATAGCGAACGAAGAAGCTGACCCACCAAAGTTTCTTCTCGATCCCAGTGCCTGGAGATTGTATACTGATGGCGCTAGGAATGACAAGAGATTCGGCGCTGGAGTAGTGCTTGAAACTCCTGAGAAACGGCTGATATCCTATGCTATCCGGATGGAGTTTCACGCCACTAACAACGACTCCGAATATGAAGCCTTGATAGCCGGGCTAAGGATCGCAAAGGAGTTGGAAATCACAAAGCTGGATATATTTTGCGACTCCAAGTTAGTTGTAAACCAGGTTACTGGAAAATTCCAAGCCAAAAGCCCAAGATTGATTTTATACTTGGAGAAAGTGAAGGAGTTGCTGAACGGCTTCGATCACTACAGCATATCTCATATTCCGCGGTCAGAGAACCAACAGGCGGATAAGTTGGTGAAGATGGCTAGTTCCGACGATCCTGAAGAGACTGGGCTAGCCCCAATTGAAGTACTTCGGTCTCCTAGTATAGATCAGATGGAAATTGATCCGGTACTAGAGACGGAACCAGAAAGGGAGTCTTGGATGACCCCTCTAAAGAATTTCTTGATGAGTGGAACGCTTCCGACCAAGAAGAGCGAGAGGTGTAAAGTAATTCGTAAAGCTTCCCGATACGTTCTGCAAGGCGGAGTCCTTTACAGACATGGATTTTCGATGCCCCTTCTCTGGTGTATAGCTCATGACGACATCAAGCGTGTACTGCAGGAGGTACATGAGGGTGAATGCGGCGATCACACTGGAGGGCAAACATTGGCAAAAAAGGTGTTGCGGCATGGTTATTTCTGGCCTACCATAAACAAAGATGCGGCGAAGTACGCACGACGGTGTGATGCATGCCAGAGATTTTCAAAGATACCTAAGGCATCTCCTAGTCAGTTAAAAACAATGACAATCCCATGGCCTTTCGCTATGTGGGGAATTGATATCATCGGAAGTCTCCCCATAGCTAAGGGTGGAGCGAAGTTCGCTATTGTAGCTGTAGACTACTTCACTAAGTGGGTCGAGGCTGAGCCACTGACTACAATCACAACCAAACGAGTGATCAACTTCGTCGTTAGGAACATCATCTGTCGATTTGGGATTCCAAAGATCATTATAACTGATAATGGAACTCAGTTTGATAGCACTGAATTCAGGGACTTTTGCCAGAAATACCACATCGAGAAATGGTACACCTCTGTGGCGCATCCGCAGTCGAACGGACAGGTCGAAGCGGCGAATAAAGTGATTAAGTCCATTCTGAAAAGAAGACTGAAGCGGGCCAGAGCCATGTGGGTTGATGAATTACCCTTAGCACTATGGGCCTACAGGACAACGTATAAATCGGCAACAGGCCATACCCCCTTCTCTCTTGCTTTTAGAGCAGAAGCAGTCATCCCGGTTGAAATAAAAGTACCTTCTCACCGAGTGACTTATTACGATCCGATGACTAATAACGAATTGCTCCTTGAGTCCCTGGATATGATCGAAGAGAAGAGGGACGAAGCAGACCCACGTGCCTTGAGATGCAAGCAACAGGTCGCCCGATACTACAACAAAAAGGTTCGAGCCCGAACCTTTGAACCCGGAGACTTGGTTCTGAAACGTGTCTTTCCACCCCAAACTCATATGGGTGCGAAGTGGGAAGGACCGTACTCCATTCTGTGCAAGCTTGATAATGGAACCTTCAAGCTAGCAACCGTAGATGGAAAGGAAATCCCCAGAGTGTGGAATGCCCAACATTTACGGCCGTATCTAACGTAAAGATGTCAGATCTGTTCTTTTGCTTTATTAAGGACCATGTACAAGGCACGACTTGCCTAGAATAGTCCGATTTCTTAAGCAGAAGATTATAAAGTGGACGTAGGTCATGATTCGACCGAACCACTATAAAAATATTGTGTGTCGTTTATCTTTATTGCACTATTATTTATCTTCCTTTCTACTTTTATGGAAATTGCTGTGAACCATACAACGATCACAGGAACATATAATTATAGGTGCCTTCCAGCAGAATGGAGGGCAATCAACAGTCAAAACTCTGAGGGTGCGATAAAGTAAATCATATCATTGATAGCGCTCTAACTCTCAAGAGCCGAGAGAGAGCATAACGGACATGAAGGCGATGTCCATAAGTCACGGCGGTGTACCATGATCGGAACCGCCTTGACGGAACTCTAACCTCGGCGACTGCCAGGAGAGTATAAAAGCGTCTCCGACTGAGCGCTGAGAAAGAGCTCTTACCCCGCTGAAGGATCGGGGAGCAACAGAACAGCTGAGCTCGAACTCTAACCTTGGCGACTGCCAGGAGAGTATAAAAGCGTCCATGATTGAGCGCTGAGAAAGAGCTCTTACCCCGCTGAAGGATCGGGGAGCGACAGAACAGCTGAGCTCGCACTCTAACCTTGGCGACCGCCAGGAGAGTATAAAAGCGTTTATGATTAAGCGCTGAGAAAGGTGCTGGAGACTCAGCGCCCCCAGAACTCTCTCCCCGCTGAAGGATCGGGGAGTAGAATGAAAACCAAGATCGAACTCTAACCCGCTGAAGGATCGAGAGAGTATAAAGGCGCTAGACACTTAGCGTCACACAAACTCTAACCCGCTGAAGGATCGGGAGAGTATAAAGGCGCTAGAGACTTAGCGTCACACAAATTCTACCCCGCTGAAGAATCGGGTAGCAAACAGGCATGATGACATATGCCGCTAAAGGGCTCCTATCCCGTTACACGACTGGGAACAAGAATGAAAAATGGAGCCCGAACCCCTCATCTCCGGGAATGGGGGCGGCACACACATGAATCTAATCAATCCCCAATAAACCCTGGCCAGGCACCATATTAATGGTTGATTGGGGACACACCCATACACATATATGCACGCAGAAGTGTTGTGCAGATTTTTTTTTTAAAAAGTTTTATTGTTAGAATGATTCATGATTTGAGTATTTGTATTCGTGACTAAGTATGATAAACTTGCAGCAACACAGCAGTGTAAAAAGAAATAAACTTTCATTCATAAGCTGCAAACCTACAAGATAAAGAGGAACCTAAACAAAAGTGAGGGCCATTCTCAAAATTACATTTCATGGCTAGTGGAAAGCCTAAAAAATCATAAGGACAAAATATGGACTGATATCTGCCGCCTACTTATGTTGGGGGGAGGGGACTATGTAGACTTCTTGCTCTTTTTCTGCTTCCCCAATGCCTCCTTGTCAACATTCGAACGACCACCTTTTTTTCTCTTCCTCTTATCAACGAGAGGCTCCGGTGAAGAACTAGAGGACTGAGAGGCTAGTTGCGAAGTTATCGATCAGGAGGAAAATCTTACGACCAACCCAGTTTTGGGGTCGATCTCAGAGATAGGGGGCACATATACTGGATCCTGTCTCCCTTTCATAAGGAGCAACTGCTCCTCCCCTTCGGCCTGTTGTTCAGCTAAGATTTCCTCATCACCGCCTCTGCTCTCTTTGGTAATGGCGACTTCCTCTTCATCACCGTCGTGGCGCCCGTCCATGTCTCTCAAAGCCTCGATAGTTTCAGCATCCGGGGGGACATCAGCACCAACGCCTGGCAGGATGTCAATCTTCTCCGCCCCTGCCTTCTTTTCGGCATACTTATCAATCGGCCCGCTACCTATATCATGAGAAACAAATGTTATTTTGGGAGAGAATGCGGTTTGCTCAGTTGACTGTCCGACAAAGCGACGACAAGTGACACTTGCTTGTCAAGTTGCGGAGAAAATATAGAGATACCTTCCGCCAATCCTCCATCCAAGCCAGCAGTAGAACCCCCGACAGCTGGAGGAGTTGGACCCAGAGGAATCAATGGATAATCTAGATTGTATTCCTCGATTTTGGAAGCCTTGGGCTCTACGGCTGAGCTCGGGCCTTCTCCCATTTTCTCTTTGCCCTTCGCCTGAGTTTTCTCTTTTTCTATTTCTTCTTGGAGCAGGTGTCTGCCTTTCTCTAAATCCTCAGGCTCATTATCCCTCAGAATGGTCCGCATCAACTCATTCTCATCAATCTCATCAACTCCTAATCGCTGTTTCTCGCTCTCAACGATTGCGTCCCATATGTTGGCTAGAGTGACATGATAGTCTGGGATCCAGGAGATGTTATGGGTCTTGATGACCTGACCAAGGAAGTCGAATAACATTTCTTCAAATCCTTCGATCTCCTTCTCTCTCTCAAGGAGCTTTTCATTAGAAACAGTGGCCATTTCAATGGCACTCTCCACATTATTTTCAGCAAGAATAGCGCGCTTCTCGGAACGCGCGAGTTGATCATTCAGAATCGCCTTCTCCTTTTCGGCCAAGCAGCTGAGCTAAGCTATCTTTCAAACTTGCCTTTTCTTTCTTCCAAGCAGCTCTTTCGGCCTCGAAGTGATCCCGTGCTGTTTTCAGTTCGGAGTTGGCCATCCTGAGATCTTCCACCTCTTGCTTCAATAACACTCTCTCTTTGCTATTAGAATCAAGCTCATTATGGAAACGTTGCCTGGCCTCCTCCAGCTCTGTTTTGTAAGCTTTAGCGTCTCATTGAGCCAAGACAAGCAGAGATTGTGCATCCTCTAAGTCCTTCTCCATTTTTGCCCTGGCCCTTTCATTGTTATCTATCTTCACTTTGGATCTATTTGCTTCCATCTCAAGCGTTCGGATGACCTCTGAAAGATTAACAGCAGGTTTCTTCATCGCCTCATACTGCCTGGCTACATGGCGAATGTGCCTGATGACTTCTGTATCCCAGTTCCTAGGGACTGGTTCCAAGGCTGGAACAAACATCATCCTTTCGAAGAAGATTTCGGGGAATTGTTCTCGCAACTTTTCCAGCTTAGCCTGAGTCTCAGGACCATGGATGTAATCTCGTGACCCGGGGGCAATCAAACCTTGTTGGCTGGAAGGGACAATGTCACTTTTCTCCTTCTCAGAATCCTTGATTGGATCCTTGCTTTTATCCTTGGGCTCGTAGTGTCTTTTTGATAACCTACTGTGAGAGGGTGCACTCTTCGGAGGGGTTAAGTCTTTAGGAAGTTGTTTTCCCCCTGTAGGTGGCACCAAATAACTGGGAAGCTTGCCAGAGGTTGGTTTTGATGGAGACCTGGATTGTGAAGAAGTAGGCTTGTGAGAAAGGCCGCGAGCACGCTCAGGATTTGGATGAAGGCTGGGTGTACCCTCACGGAGAGAGCGATAAGAATAAGATCGCCTGCGAGACATTTTTCTTGCAAAAGAAACAAGAGCATATTAAAACCTTGAATACTGTTGATATAAAAGTGTGGGGTCAGGCAGTGCGTGTGATTTGTGCATCCCATATAATTCCCCCTAACAAACCAGGGCCCGAAGTCAGGCTCATCTGAGTAGTTTCTCGTTCTCCAACTGGACAGTTGTTTCCTCAGAAACAGGGAAAAATGGCTCCCCTTCAAAGTCTCCCTGTGTGTATACATCATCAGGCAAACGAATTTTGCTCAGCTCTTTAAATAGCTGTTCTTCTGTTAAATCATCGGGAGCAGCAGGTTCAATCGGAAGAGAGGCCCCTTGAGGGGAAACCCCCTGGAGAAACTGGGATTTCCTTAGACTTATCACCACGGGCCTCATCTCCTCTATATATGTTTAGGTCTTCGTCATCCTGAATGACTATCGGCGAAGGACTCTTACAAAATTTAATTGTTTCTGCTGCCCGTGACGTTCCTTCTCCCTCTGTCGGGGGCACGTATTTGTAGGGTTTGCCGCCTGCACCAAGTCCAAACCTTATATCCAGAAGGCGGTGCTTGTGAAGGTTCTCGTCAGTAATGCACTTCTTGATCTTTAGAAAATCGGATTTGCTTTGTAGAAGAAGAGACAGTCGATTATTGTATACTGAGCCTTCCGTCTTGGGAAAGGCGTGATCTGCTTAGAAAAAAAGGGGGCATGTTAATGCTTCGATTTCTTAAACAAGTTATTCAGTCAAAAGTTTAAAGTTTACTTGATTTAAGCCATCTTCTTGAACACCCAGCCTGTCTCTTTATATAGAACCAATCGGCCTTGGGATCCCCTATGTTGCTGTATCCGTCAGACAGAACCTTCCTATTTGCTACCGATTCGAAGAAAGAGAAATTTGGGGTTGCCGAGGAGCGATGCTTGAAAAGATAAAAGAATTTTAAATCTTTAAATGTGAGCTCGGTATGCAGGATTTCCGCGTATGCGATATATAGTGTGTATAGAGCTGCGTAGGCATTGGGATGAAGCTGCATCTGACCAATACCCAATCGTTTTAAGGTCTCAATGACGATTGGAGGAAACGGAGGAATAGCTCCTACCTAGCACATGAGTCGGCTGATTGTCATATACCTCTCCGGAGCCAAATGAGGTCTCTCTTCGCTGCCGGGTGTCCTCACATCATCCCAGGGGATCCCATGTCTCGAGCAAATTCTCTTAAGCTTTATGTCATCAAGTTTGGAAGCTAGAGAGTCTGTGAATTTCTCTATTTCTATTGCACCAGGGACTTCGTCGGGAGCTCGGCCGTCTACCTCTGACTCTTCATCAAGCGAGGTACTCTCAGACTGGTTCGATTCTATTTCTGCCTCATATTCGGATCCAGGATCCGCACCCTCTGGATTAGTTGGAAGAACCTCGGGGTTGAGATGCTCATACACCTCGGGATCCGTCTCTGTGTCAGATCTTGAAGGGGAACGATTATCCGACATTACTGTTTAGGCGAGAAAGCATGAGAAATAAGAATATAATTACCCATCCCCCCTGTGTGTGTGAGTGCAAGTGTGTGCCTGTGCATGTCTTAAAGAAAAAGCATAAAGGTCATCAAAATCATCGAAGTATTAGTCGTCATATGCGGTCAAGTTATGCTTCTGTCCAGTCCAGAAAGTACATCTCAAAGGCTCTAACCTAACTGTCCATCGGCATGTTAGAATTAAGTTGCATTGAGTGTTCAACAAGTTCATTGGATCGCTCATCCATCCGGATCGTGGACTAGGGTTCAAATCGTAGAGAATGGATCGCAGGGTAAGGAACCGGATCGCAGAGAATGGATCGCAGGGTAAGGAACCGGATCACGACGAGTGGATCGTGGGGCATGGTTCGGTTCGTTGAATGATTATCGCGACTGTTAGTCTCCTACTTTTTGTTTTATTCGAACCGAGCGGGCCGCGGGCTGAAGCCCACCTCGATTCGCCATGAAGCCCGTCAAGTCACTAGATCACGATCCGTGGCCATGGATCGCGATACAAGAGTGCGATCCGGACTATTTAAAAAAAAATTCAGAAATTTACCTGGTGAACTCGATGACGAATCCGAAAAATTCCAGAAAAGAATTGTTCAATGAACGAAAAATGATCGAAGACTATACTAATATTTATACCTATCAAAAGATACGACTTTTCCGAAGTAGCAAGACTTCTCAGACAGGCACGACCTTTGAATTGCGTCGCTTCGCGAAAGGAAATCTCTGCAATTTCGTAGCATGTTCCATCCTCGATAAAACATACTTCGAGGGGGCAAAATGTTGGCTAGCTTTTTGGACCAAGCCACCAAGGTTCACACACAAGAAGAAAGTATGGAACTACGCTCCTCAGGTCCATGAAAGATCGGATCGCACCAGCGGATCACACTCACGGATCGTGCCTCTCGGATCGCCAGCATTATTCGCGACCTGACCCGTCCACCTCATCACGACTCGATCCGCACCAATGCCACCACCTCGCTCTGATCCGATTCCCCGACGCGCAGCGAAGCCTCTTACTTGTTCAAGCCACGAACGGGTCTTCAGCGATCCGAAATGCACGGATCTCGCGACACCTGTCCACAACTGTCATATTGACCAATTCCTCCTCAATGCTCGATCCGATCCAATTTTCTCGGGATCTACACCACGTGTGGCCGCGAACCGCCTGACAGAATCAGCTATAAATAGCCCAGAGACTGGCATTTTTCAGGATCTTTTGGCAGTATTGAATATTGATTCCACCATTACTGTCGCATCACTATTTCTCATCAGTATTTCTTCGAGATTACTGAGAAAAAACATAATTGTAAGAGTGAGTTTGAGAGAAATCATTGGTTGTACTAGCATTCAAAGTATAATCAATAGCATATAAAGTGGACGTAGGCTCATTAACGCCGAACCACTATAAACTTTGTGTGTTTTCTGCTTTTTTCTCATTTTCAGTTATAATTCTCTACAAATCAGAACAATTTGGGTGTTAGAGCCAAATTTTGATCTAACACTTAGGGATGTACAAAGGGCATCTCCTAATGCTGTAAATGGTGGTGGTGCAGCCGTGCAGACGCCTAGGGACGATTTCGCCTAACTTTGTAAGGACTACACTAGTCTTGGTGGGAAGCCGTTCCACGGAACAGAATCGGCTACAGAAGTTCAAGATTGGCTTGACAGCTGTGAGCACATCTTCGAGGATCTGGGAATCGAAGACGCGACGAAGAGGAAGCTAGCATCCCGTCAGCTGCAAGGACGGGCTATGAATTGGTGGAATGCTATAAAGGCAGCTACTCCCGAGGATCAAGTTACTTGGGATCAGTTTAAGACCCAGTTCAGTGATAAGTTTATCGCAACTGTCCAGAAGTCAGAGTTGTTTAGGAAATTCTTGGAGCTTAAACAGAATGGTAGAGCAGTCTCGGAATATATTGCTGAGTTCGAAACTTTATCGAAGTATGAATTATCTCTTATCGGTACTGCTGAGAAGAAGAACGAGAAGTTCATAAATGGCTTAGATGGGTACTTGGGAGAAAGGCTAATAAACCATATTGATGAGACTTTTGAATCAATTGTTGGGAAAGCATTGAGATCACAGAGCCTTTTTCCTAAGCCCAAGACTGGAGTCGTTGTTGCATCTGCAGAGGGGCCAAAGCCGCAGGCAAGCGGTGGAGGCAAGAATAATTCTCAGAATAAAAGGAAGCAGAGTCAGACCAAGGATGGTCAGAAAAAGAAAGATAAGAAAGATGTTGAGTGCTTTAGCTGTGGCAAGAAAGGCCACTATGCTAAAGAATGCAGAGCAAAGCCAGCGGACATGAAGTGCTTCAACTGCGACCAAGTGGGACATCACAAGGATAAATGTCCGCAACCTCCCAAAGAGAAGCGGATTGTGAAAGCATATTCTATTAATGTTGTTCCTTCTACGTCGAATGCCCCAACTACAGCGGAGAAAGGAAAGAATGTCGTTATTCAAGTTATGCTTTCTATTTATGATGTTCCTGTTCGAGTATTGTTTGATACTGGGGCTTCCCGTTCCTTCATATCTAATGACCTGGTAGATAGGTTAGGATTGGAACCCGAGATAGTCGATAGACCTTTAGTGGTGACGAACCCGATTGGTGGTTCGACTAGCCTTAGTATGATTTTTCATAATGTGGTCTTATCGAGTCATGGATGTATGTTTGCTTGTGATTGTTTTGTTTTGGGCTCTACCGGGTTTGGCATTATTTTGGGAGTCGATTTGCTCCAAAGGAATGGGGTGGTGGTAGACTGTGAGGGATTTTCGGTGACTATTAGGGCGAATGATGGGCAGAGGGTAGTGTTTGGTGGCCTACCTAGTGATGAGGTGATGGCTAGTTTTCTAAATTCCCTCAACATTCCGTAGGATGAGTTATCAGGGGTTTCCATTGTTGGCCAGTATCTGGATATCTTCGAGGAAGTGACTGGACTTCCACCACACCGAGAGATTGAGTTCCGTATTGGTTTAGTGAAAGATGCCAGACCTATTGTGATGCCACTTCGTCGTATGGCACCGAGAGAGCAGCGAGAGCTCGAGGTGCAAGTAAGCGATCTTTTGAAGAAGGGATTTATCTAAAGAAGTTTTTTCGAGTGGGGAGCACCAGTTGTATTTGCCACTAAGGCGGATGGTTCCCTTCGTTTTTGTGTGGACTATCGCAAGTTGAATAAGGTGACTAGGAAGAATAAGTATCCTCTTCCATGGATATATGATTTGTTTGATCAACTAGAAGAAGCAAGAGTGTTCTCCCAGTTGGACCTCACGACAGGATTTCATCAGCTCCGAGTAGCAGTTGAGAGTATTCCAAAAACGACATTTCGGATGTCGTCTGGATTCTATAAGTGGTTGGTCATGTCATTCTGGTTGACCAATGCACCAGCATATTTTGTGGATCTTATGAATAGAGTTTTCAGAGATCAGTTGAATAAGTTTGTTCTTGTGTTCGTGGACGATATCTTGGTTTACTCGAGGATAGAGGAAGAACACGAGGAACATTTGAGGAAAATGATGGAGGTGTTGAGAAAACACCAATTGAAAGCGAAATTTTCTAAGTTTCACTTCTGGAAGAGGGAAGTGAGATTCTTGGGCCATATTGTTTCGGAGAATGGTATTGCCATGGATCCTTCGAAGGTGGCTATGGTACAAGATTGGTCTACGCCCAAGAATGCAACAGACATAAGAAGTTTCTTGGGATTAGCTGGATATTATTGTAAGTTTATCCAAGACTTCTCCAAGATAGCGGCACCATTAACTCAGTTGACCAAGAAGAATCAAGCTTTCGTCTGGGACGGAAATTGTGAAAATGCATTTAAGAGTCTAAAGGAAAAGTTGACGCGTGCGGCAGTGTTAGTCATTCCTAAAGGGAATGAAGAGATGACAGTATACATGGATGCATGTGGTACCAGACTAGGTGCTGTATTGATGCAAGGAGGTAGGGTTGTAGCTTATGCTAGTCGACAACTGAAACCGCATGAGAAAAGATATCCTACCCATTATTTGGAATTCGCAGCGATCGTATTCGCGCTAAAGATGTGGAGACATTATCTCTTGGAAGAAAGATTCGAGTTGTTTACTGAACATAAATCATTAAAGTATCTTTTCTCTTAGAAGGATTTGAATCTACGTCAGCAGAGATAGTTAGAATTCTTGGTTTCCTATGATTTTTATATCGCATATACACCAGGAAAGGGCAATGCGGTAGCTGATGCATTGAGTAGGGGACATGGCAGTTTAGGGGCTATGTTTCTAGAATGGAGGCAACTGGAGTATATCGTTGGGTATGATTTCAGACCAAAATGCGAATTGGATCCAAAGATGTTAGCAAGTTTGACGATCAAACACACTTTGATTGAGCGGATTGATTCCAGTCAGAGGGGCGATCCTAATCTATTAGAAATCATCTCCAAGATAGAGATGGGTATCGATGAGGAGATGAACATGTATGGGCTTGATCGAGATGGATGGCTCAGAAAGAATCGGAGACTAGTTGTACCCAATGTCAATGGATTGAGAGATGAAGTGCTTGGAGAATGTCATCACTCAAAACTAACTATACATCCCGGTGGTAACAAAATGTATCGAGACATCAGGCAGACCTACTACTGGGAAGGGATGAAGAGAGACGTTGGAAAGTTAATCCAAATGTATGAATTGCCAGCTAGTTAAAGCTGAGCAAAAGAAGCCTAGTGGTTTGCTACAACCATTGGGAATTCCAGAATGGAAATGGGAACAAGTCTCAATGGATTTCATTGACGGGTTACCAAGGACCAGATCGGGCCATGATAGCATTTGGGTGATTATGGACCGATTGACTAAGAGGGCGAAGTTCATACCCGTCAAGTCGAATAGAACGACAGCTAAGTTAGCGGAACTTTATACGAAATGGGTAGTGAGATTTCATGGAGTACCCAAAGCCGTTGTGAGTGACCGAGATCCGCTGTTTACTAGTGGATTTTGGAAGAGCTTACAAGAGGCTTTAGGATCAGAATTACATCTCAGTACCGCGTACCATCCTCTAATTGACGGACAGACAGAGAGGGTGAATCGTGTATTAGAGGATCTCTTAAGGGCTTGTATATTGGATTTTGGTGGATCATAGGATGACCATTTGCATCTAGTGGAGTTCGCATGTAATAATAGTTACCAATGTAGTATTGGTATGGCTCCATTTGAAGCTTTGTACGGAAGACCGTGCAACTCACTATCATGTTGGCTGGAAACCAGTGAGAAGTTTGTGCTTGGGCCAGATGTGATAAGAGAAACTTCAGACAAGATCAAGGTTATCCAACAGCGAATGAAGGCTGCTCAAGATAGGCAGAAGAGTTATGCCGATAAGAGGAGAAGAGATTTAAAGTTCTCTATTGGTGACTTAGTGTTTGTCAAGATTTCTCCGTTAAAGAGCGTGATTCGATTTGGTAGGAGAGGCAAGTTAGCACCAAGATTTGTTGGTCCATTCCCAATTCTCGAACAAGTTGGGAATTTAGCATATAAAGTTGAATTACCTGACAAGATGGTGGGAGTTCATAATGTGTTCCATGTTTCCCAGTTAAGGAAGTTCGTGCACGACCCCGATATGACTATTTCACCAGATCAGTTGGATGACATCGAAGAAGAACCGGAGGCGATTGGGAACCGCAAGCCGATCCATATTGTCGAGAGCGATACGAAGCAACTTCGAAGGAAGGCGATGAAACAGGTCAAGGCTCAATGGGGGCGAGAATGAGAGCGACTGTACCTGGGAAATAGAGGAGAGCATAAGGGAATCGCATCCAAAACTCTTTGCCTGGTAAGATTTTAATAGTGATTGCTTCTTCCTTTGTTAGTAGACCGTATGCTAAGGTAGGCTTGTTGTGCTTATTGTGTATGTTTGATTGTTTGTGAATGGCTGATAGGCATGAGGAACACCTTTGTATGTTTTTGGTTAAGGAATTTCGGGGGCGAAATTTCTTAAGAGGGGGAGAGTGTAACGACCCGCATTCTACGTATCGAGGTATCGTAGAATATTTATTTCTTTTTCATATGAGGACGTATAGTCGTGTAACTTTGGGGAACGACTATTGGGGTCATTTTCCTTGTTCATGATTTTTGCCGATTTTTAAATTACCGTTTTGCCCCTGGCGAATCTTGTTTTGCCCATAACTTTTGATTGGAAATGATTTTTGGCCTGAAACCACATCAATTGGATCTGGATGATGGTTTACCTTTCTGTAGAGTGGTCACATTAGCCAAACAGACGTATTGTTTGGGAGATATGATCGAAACAAAGTTTGGAAGGTGAAAAACAACTTAACCGGGCCTAATTAGGGTGATTAGCTGCTAGGCCCATAACCCATTTCAGGATTAGGGTTATGGGGAGGTTTAAATCAATTAGGAAATGATTTTATTTCATTTTCTCAGCCGCCTAAAACATTCCTCTAACCCTAGCCATGGCCTCCGCCTTCTAAAATCATCCCAAATCGCTTCCTAATCGAAGATTAATCTAAGCTGCATCAAATCAGGGCAAATCAACACCAAATCAGAGTTGGAGCTGGTGTGTTGCATAGGAATTCGACCCAAAATAGTAGAGCTTCAGATCTAAAGTTTTATTTGTGGCTAATGTGAGTGATTTGCATTGTTTTTCACTAATTACGACTAATTAGGGGTGATTAGTGTTTATTAACGAAATTATGCATGCTAAAATTCTAGAAAATATGTAAAAATTCATAAATATTATTTTATGGCTCTGGTAAAAATTTGGGCTAATTTGGATATGTTTTGCTAATCGTATGGTTAATTCATGATTAAGGGGATTAAGGGGAAAACATGGGTTTTGGGTACGTTTGATCCATTAAACATGTTAAATTGTTGTTTTGGTGTTTATGGTCGATTCCATATGTTGCTATGACTGTTTGGAGTGTTTTGTGATTTCATAGAAAAGTTAGAATGGTCGAAAACACCGTTTTTTGGTGAAATTAGCTCACCGGAAAAACTACAGAAATTCAGTTCCTGAAAGGGGTAGGGATCACGACCCGACCCTTATGGAGGATTACGACCCGACCCCTATGGAGGATCATGACCCGACCCCTATGGAGGATCATGACCCGACCCCTATGGAGGATCACGACCTGACACTTATGGGGGATCATGACCCGACCCCTATGGAGGATCACGACCTGACACTTATGGGGGATCATAAGTTGGACTTTGCTGCGGGACGTGTGCAAAGGGGTTATCGATGTCTATAGCTTTGACTCACACCACTGAGAGATGGATTAGTGGCTATGGATCAACACAATGGGACTGTTAAGGCTCCCAAGGGAAAGTGATCGTAGCAAGTGTTATGAGCTAGTGCAGTGGGGTTGTCATGACTCCATGGGGCAGAGTGGACATAGCAAAGGATTAGTGGCTATGGATCAGTGTAGTGGAGCCGTTATGACTCCATGGGACAGAGTGATCGTAGCAAAGAATTGGGTGACCAAAGTGGTAGATATCGTATACTTTGCACACAGAGTGAGACATGTGAGGATGATTGCTATGTTTGATGTTTGCTATCACCATGACATGCACACCCCCTCCCCCTTGTTTTCACACTATGTGTTAGTGTCACCTACGAGTATTGTACATCATGTTGTGCTAACTCTTTGGTTGTAGGTCTAGGTTCAGGTATGGTTAGTTATACCTGTTATTGTTCTGTATTGCTACTTATCGCTCATACCAAACTTTTGTCTGACCTAGAGTTTTATGTCTCTTCTATTACTCTGGGTGCTCTTACGGGCAGAGTAGAGACAGTTCAGGTGATTATACACGAGTAGCTGTACTGAAGATGAGCAGGAGGCTTACACGTATGATACATACATACATACATATATATATATATATATTTAATCTCCCTGTGTTGTTGCTGGTCACTACTTTGGGCATTACTAGTGTACCTCTTTCTTTTGCTTTAGAGACAGTATTTCAAAGTTGTAATAATGTTGGTTTGGATGATAAACTATATTTTGGATTTCCGCTGCTATGATGGTTTAGTTTTCAGCTTATGCGCTGTTTCGCCTGTTTTATGTCAAAATTATATTATTATTATATTTTATCTCATGCGCTTTGAGACATTCTCCAGGTTCCTTGTTAGTTCAAATTCCTTTCCTTTCTTTGGCGACTGTCCCATGCTAGTCGGGCATTGGCACAATGCACTTTCATTGGAAATGTCGGCTGGTGCGGGGCGGGCCGTCACAGCATCTGAAGTTGAGACGACGAAGGTGGATAGATTTTTTGGCATCCTATAATTTTGAGATTTTTTACACCCCAGGTAGTAAGAATTTAGTCGCAGACGGATTGAGTCGAAAGAGAGCAACCTTAAGTCCTTGTTCTTAGAGGGGAAGAGTTTGGAGTTTGTAGGTACTTTTTATTTTTAGCCCTTTATGGATTTCACTCTCAGGTTGTTGGTAGCGTTACATATTTCGCCTATCCTTTTTGATTAGATTAGTTCGAGACAGAGGGATGATATGGAGCTTTTTGATATCATGGATAGGATTGGCAGATAAGAGGCCTAAAAGGATCTTCAATTTTATTCCATGGATTCCAATGGTTGGCTAAGAAGAGATGGGAGGTTGTGTGTTCCTCGAGCCAGTGATTTGGTGAGTGAGGTGTTATAATAGACACACCATTCATGGAAGGTCGTGCATCGTGGTAGTGATAAGAGGCATAGAGATGTGAGGAGAGTATTCTTTTATAATAGGATGAAGAGAGGCGTAGCCAATTTTGTAGCCACATTTTATGACTTGCTAAAGTGTCAAGGAGGAGCAACACAAGTTTGAAGGATTTCTCCAGCATTTGGAAGTGCTGTAATGGAAGTGGGAAAGCATAATGATGGACTTTATATATGTTTTGCCACGATCTAGAAGGGGAAATACTAGTATTTAAATGATTGTTGATTGATTGACTAGGGGCTCCCGCTTCATACCTGTTCCGAGTAAGAGGTCTGCAACTTCATTGGCATCTTTATATCTCAAAGAGACAGTCTGACTTCATGAAGTCTCCTATAGTATTTTTAGTGATAGGGGTTCGATCTTCACAAGTGAATTTTGGAGAATTCTACAAAAGGCATTAGAGACATAGCTGAGATAGTGCATAGTCTATCACGCTCATACGGGTGGCCAAACGAAAAGGGCTAATGATGTCTTAAAGAACCTTTTGAAAATGTTCATTCTTGATTTCAGACGGACTTGGGATGAGCACTTACCCTTAATTGGATTTTCCTTCAATAACAGTCTCCTATCAAGTATCAAAATGGCTCCTTTCCAGAGTCTCTATAAAAGACCATGTAGATTACCTTCTTGGTGGAAAACCACAGATCGACTCCTATTGGACCGGACATGATTCAAGTTTCTTCAAAGAGGATCGACTTGATTAAAAAAAGAATAAAAGCGATCCAAGATAGGCAGAAGTCATATGCAAACAAGAGAAGGGAAGATTTAAAGTTTCAGGTTGGAGATTTGTCTTTACTAAGGTACCACCATTAGAAACGTTATGAGATTTGTATCCATTGGCAAGTCCCCCTATATTTGTAGAACCTTTCCCTATTGTTGGAAGAGCAGAGAAGATGGCTTTTAAGGTGAAGCTACCAGAGAAACTAGCAGGGTGTGCATGACATCTTTTATATCTCGCACTTGAGAAAATGCTTGCATGACTCCACGGTGGTGGTGGAGCCTAGCTAGCTTGAGGAGGTCGAAACTGAGAGAGAATCCACGGTCCATCGCATTCCTACTCGGATCATAACGCATGATGTTAAGCAATTGAGTAATAAAGAGGCTTGATTTGTAAAGGCGCAATGGGGAGATCGCGTGAAAGAAGCGCTTTGAAGGCCAAAGAGAAGATGCGTGCCTAATTCCCTTATCATTATGATGGTACGCCTTTGAAATTTTTTTATCCTAAGCTTTTCCTTTGATTAGGACCTTTTCTTTGGTATCCCTTGGGGAGGGTAGATCTTAGAATTGAGATTATGGAGGGTAGAAATGGTTATAAACATGTTATTAGAACATGTTACATATGATGGATGGAAGAGATTGTAAGTGTTTGCTAGTGGATGCAAACGGATGCATATACACACACTAGGCACTGTTATCTTTTGGTGATTGGCTAACTAGGCTACAAGCTGTGCAGTTTATACTACGATATTATCCCATCATATCCCTGTTATATCGTGTAGCGGGTTTCTGATGCTACGGTATTTTCAAATAGCCTCTTAAACAGCCTTTATGCTTTAAGGCTGGCTATATTCTTATATTCTCGATCTATCCCATTCTTTCAGCTAAATTCCGCTATATCCTCTATATCTACTATAAGAGAAATGAATTTAAAATGACATTTATGCATTATAAAATTATTTTTTAAATATAATTTTTAACATATATTTTTCAGAATATAAAATATTCTATTAAATTTAGTCAATCTAAATAAAAGTTTGCACTAATTTACATATATTTGCTTATGTTTTTGTTTATAATTAAGAATGTAATAATTAGAATTAAGTGGCATGTTAATTTACCATTTATTTATCATTTATATATTTGTAAAAGCATTAAATACGAGTTTAATATGCTATTTAGACTCATCTGCTATATCCTGTTATTTTCTCACTTTATCTTCACTGCAACTTTTTGCGCCTTTGCCGCATTGGATCCGCTGAGCGCTTTAACTGCATAGGTTACAAAGTAAATGTATATGGATGTGTGTGCATTTTATTATTCATTCCAAGATTGCCATAAATGGATGATTAGCAAATAGATGTTGCATATGGACGATGATTGCAGCATGCATATAGAATTATAAGTCATTATTATGATTTTTACATAAATTTGGATGCACGTACAAATACGAGCATTTTTGCATAAATATGAGGTCGACTGAATCAGTAGGCTACCTAATCTTTTTCAATAGCTGGGGGGCATATACATTATACAGTTTCAAAATAACATAAATTGCATTAGAAATCTTAAGGACAATAGATGCAGTGAGTGGTGTTAAGCTAGTTGGTTATAGGTTTTGGCTATGGCTGTTATTTACATATATAACTGGTTAACATTTAAATTATTTGAATTTGGCTATGAGAGCTGCACCGTTAAGTCTGTGACAATTTTCTAGACAATTCCATATATAACTGGTTAACATTTAAAAGTTTCACGAAATAGTTATGTGATAATTCATTTGTCATAAGTTAGGGTCAGCATATATGTTTTAAAGCAAGTTCAGAACATTTTAAAAAAAGATCGGTTAGACACAATCGTCTCACCTTTAGGACTGGTTGATTGTCCATGAGGGTAGATCGACGTGCCAATGTGGCATGGTCTGAAATATGGCCAGATGCGAAGCGAATGAAGATATATGAAATTTCTCAAGTCAGAGATGTTGAATTTAGAGATGGAGGGTTAGAATTGAGCTTGTGGCATGGCCAACCCAGATCTAATCAAGCTAATCATATAGTTTGAGATCCTCTAACACACTTATAAATAGATCCACAATCTAGCTATTTCATTTCACTCGTTCTTTTTCCTCTTGGTCCCCTCTTAACTTTTAGAGGCAGGATCTAAAGCTGAATATTTTTTGTGGAAGAAGAATATAAAATAAAATATTTGAAGGCTTAAGACAAGGATCAAGGAGGACCACAAACATCTGCATATGACGGCTGGTGAGTGGAAGTTACTATTTTAGAATTCAAATAGTTAAAGAAATAGGGGTGAAAATAGATTTAGTCTACAATTTTAGTTTTCCAGTTTATTTTTAGTCAATTTTATAGTAATTCTTAATTTACAGTTATCTACATTTCTTTTATGCATGTTAAAATAGCCAATATTTTTATAAATATTAGATTTGAAAAGTAGGTTTAATCCACTGACTAAATTTAATGCGAAGTAGAGGAGTTTTCACGAAGCACATATGAAATAGAAAATTGCCAAATTTATATAGAAGAACTAAAACATATGTAAAACATGTAGATATGTAGTAAAAGGAAACGTACTGAAAAGATCATGCCTTGGAGACTAATAGGAAAATTATGACATATATTATAACTAAAGAAAACGAACACACTTATTATGATATTGGTTCATGGTAAAGTAAAGACCATCATGAAATAGAAAAGACATAATCAGACACGCAAGCCGATTAAGGTAAATAAGTGCTAATAAATATGGCTCATTTATAGGGGCTGAGATGGAAGCATAACTAGATTATTGTTTGGAGGGGTTCATATGGACGGTAGATCACCAAATAGGGTAAATAAGTGACCCAAAGGCCCATACCGGTAGTAGTTTCATGCCGATTAGGGGAAATAAGTGGCCAATGGAGAAAGGATCCAAAGTCATCAATGCGTATTGACGATGGCTGAACGTGCGACATCGAGTAGAGGTGAATAACCCATTATTGGTCCTAGGGTTAGATTGATGTATATCTAAATGAATCCATGGATGGTGATTCGATAAGAGTTTTTGATATATACACACACACACATATACATATATATAGTATGATTCACGTCCAAGTAGGTTCTGATTTGGTGTAATGGGTATCGAATACCATGCTAGCTTCATGGTACACAGTAAATGCTAATCAAGATAGAATTAGGAATCAATCCTAACAATACTTCTTGAGTAAAAACTGTAGTGCAAACAATCAACTAGGCAAATTATCTAAATAATCATCCAAAGTAAAACACGAACACATAATTCATGTAGCATTAAAATAATCTTAAGTATACTATCTTTTAATTCTTTACTTTCAAGTAGTCACTTCTATTCATCAGACTTTATATTTGATCCATTATTTTTTTCTCCTTTATTAGGCTCACAGGGAAGTGTGTGATACATGCAACTGGGATAGTATATCTTAGAGTTCTTATTCTATTTTTATTAGTGTATTCACTTCATTTTTTTTCATTTTATCTATTTTGGTTATGTTGGACTTTGAAAAGGGATTTTGTTTTGATGTATCTGATGTGACATGTGAGATCGAGGTTATAAGACATTTTGAGATGTTATGGTTTTCAAATAAAGTTTTATTTCAAATAATAAATTGCTTTGCTCAAAAATGTTTCCGCTCTCATTTCTTTTATGTCTTGTGGATACTAGTATTTGTGAAAGTTTTATTATACCTAGATGCTCCACGTTTCTTGGTATGACTTGTGTGGGGGTATGCTAAGGGTTGTGGGTATTACGCCATTTGTAAGCGACTTAGGATTAGGGAAAATATCATCTCTAGAGTTGATAGCGTTTATCGATCATATGCACGAGAAAAGACGCACATATTGGAATCAAACAAGATGAGATGAATTTACGAAGGAGCGTTGAAGCATACAGACTAATCTAAAGATGGAGCAATATTGAAGCATGGCGATAGATTTGAACACGGATAATGAACATTGCAATGAGTTTGGATTTAGCAACAAATGCCGGACGTTTTCACTTAATGTGTATTTAACCAATTTTGGCTAAGTACATGATCGGAGTAGCCATTATAGATTAAATATCGATTGCTATTGATATTGGCTATTTTGACCCATATAACGTAGACGATATTCCAGTTTCAAGGGGTAGGATTTTATGGTTCGTTCGATGGAGGTTTCGATACGATGGCTTTTCGACTAGTGATTTCGGCATGAGGCTAGCATGCAGTGCTCTGCCACAATGATTTCTTCATTCGACGATCATGATTCCATGATCGGAAGCAGCAACTTCGATGATGGATGATGTAACACACTGTATTTTTCAAAATAATTAATAAATATGTTTTAATTATTAATAAGGAAAATAATCATTTCTGGAATTGTTGGAATCTGGCCATGAGACTTATACCATTCCATTTGTTGCGATATTTAATCAATTTACATATATAATACACTCCGAACGAAGTTTGTATGGAAAAGTTATTGATGTTTGAAGTTCAGTGTTGAAGACAATCGTATGTGTGAATACACACGCACGCGCATACACACACGCGCGCACACACACACATGTATATATACATATATTATAAATGCACATATGTGCGAATTTAGAAATAAACATATCTTAGAATTTAAACAATGCTAACATTATTTAAACAATGTTATAAGAATTAAATGAGTATGATTAAATCAGTTGAGGCCATATGTTTCATACATGCGTTTTGACCCAGGCAGGTCGACCTATATTGGGGTCAGGTCAACCGTTCATGGGTATTGGTCGACGCGAACGTGGTCAAAAACGTGTGAGCATGGACAAACCAACAAACTTGTTTACTTCCGTTTCAATCCAACAAACACAGTTTTGAATCCCTATAAATAAGCGTACTGGGCTAACCTCTAAACCAAATGGGAGTGAAAGCTCTGTCACTTTTCTTTCTCCTCTAATTCTTTAGAAAGTTTATAACTAAATTCATGACTTTTGATTCAGAAATTAGAGAGAGAAATTGTAGATCTAGGATAGGATTTTCATAGGAGGGTAGATTTCAAATCTGATTTTATATTTAGTTAATTTATATTATCTACACCCATATAATAGATCCATATAAATTCCAGTGTGTTGTTCCAAATAAGGATTATAAAAGTGGAGATTATGGATAATAGATTTGGCTTTGGATCAAAACTGGAATCTAGAGTGTTTTACGAGAGAGTGGATAAACTATATATCTTTTATGATGATGATATATGATATCATTAGGTCCCCATTTTGATCATTGAAAGAGAAATTGTTGTGTTTTATTCATATTAAGCTATAAATCTTAAAGTTGTTGGACATAGATGTAAAAGTTATTCTAATATAAATAAATTTGAACATATAAGCAAGTTTGGGCTTAAAAGCGAAGGGAAAGGACATAAACCAAATTATGAGGAAATCTGCAATACAAACGTGCAAAGTGAAATAACATAGAAACTTGGTATAACCTGATTTCAGATGTTAGTAATACTTTGGTCGGTTAGAAATGAATAGATTCCCATATTACAAGTTTAAGAAAGAAGCAGTGGACGTAATTACAAGAACAAAGATAAATGATGAAGGATTTGTACAAAATAGATATGTTGCTGTATTTTGTACTACATAATAAAAAAAGTAAAGAACAAAAAGGATGGCTTGTTATTACAGATATTGCGTAAGTAGGGCTGTAAATTGTACAAATGTCCGACGCCCGTTCGTGTACGTAATCGAAATACGTCCGTTCGAGTCTGTCCGACTCTCATTTAGGACACGAGTTAGGACAACAAAATTTATATGAGAAAAATTCACGTCCAGTCCATATTGTTTGAATTCATCTGATTTCCATCTAATTTGGTATATAGTTGAGAGAAAATCTAATAAAATGTATAAAATATGATATAAATAGCCATGTCCGACCAAGCCCGTGTCCGAAAAACATATGTCTGTGTTCCTTCGATTTTATTTAGGATACGAATTAAGACAACGAAATTTGTTCGAGAAAAATTTTCGTTCGGTCCTTGTTCGGATGGATTTTTTTAGGACATAACTGAACACACCTCCGTCCGGTCCGACCAATTTACACCCCTAGCATAAGAAATTATTTTCAATGAATATGAGAATAGATTTTTAGCAAAGCCTCAGTAACCATCCCTTTAGAATATAACTAGCTCTATAATAATAAGACTTACAATAGTATTATGCAGAATGAAAATACAACAATCAAGATGAAGATAAAAAAGGAAAAGGAAATAATCAAGTTGAATACTTAGTTGGCTAAAGAAAAGAGAAAAGGCTCAAATGGTAAAAAAATGTAAAGATAAATAAAGAAAAAAACTAAATATGGCTTTAAGGCATGTAAAAAGGAAAGAATATAATTATTATGATAAGTAGCTCATGATAGGTCGCTATGATTTCCTGATAGAGACTATCATGCAACGATAAAGAGCCAAAAAGAGAAATTAAATATCATAATAAAAGAATGAAATAAGCGAGGTAAAGGAAATGTGAGCTAAATGCATAAGAAAAAGGTTAGACATAGGGTCTAATAAAGGGTGAGGTCACAGCGATAACCTCATAAGACATGTTTAGAGCAGACTATAGGAAATCTAGATGTTGAAAATCATGGCGATCCATCACAGATCCTTTAGAATAGTGGAGGTTCGTACAGGCGATAGTTTATGCACACTTGCTAATTAAGGTAAGTAAGCGGCTTCAAAGAGACTTGGAGGATACCCTAACATGGCGCTTATATATAGGCATAATGGGGTGGCCTATTAAAGGCAGGGTCTATAAAGTTCACCATGAGGGTATGCCTTGACTGCATCTGGTAATCTAAAGGCTAATGAGTGATTTGAGTATTTGCCACACAAAGTTCGGTGCTTATTATTTGATGGATAATTCCCATTTTGGTACCAGTCATCCTTAATCAATAGAGAGCACGACGAAGGACTTGGGTTCGACATTTACAAGCCAGTGACCTTTCACTGTCGAGACACTGGATTAGGGTAAGCATGCCACCTGATTGGTTTTAGTTTTTTTTTTTTTGCTTTAAGGAAAGTCCATTTACCCATAAGAAACACTTTCCAACTAGTTGAGGGGTGGCTTCACGGGGACATAGCCGCGTTGAGAAAGGCACATACCATAAATACACTAGATCCTTGACTGAATGCCGTACAGAGTAGACACTAGCATCACCTATGAGAGGGATTCAGGAGTATAGGCAGAATGATTCCATGAAGTTCTATAATATAGGCATAGCGAGGTGGTCCATTGTGGACATTTGTAAAGTAGATATAGAGGAGATGTCCATCGCAGAGGCAATTTGTACGTTTTCATATCGATCGATGGAACATCTGTATTATAGGCACTATTGGCGATCCTTCACAGATATAGTTTCAACACTTTGGAACAAATGTATTGTAGGCATTATTGGACGTCCTTTATAGATGTAGTTTCAGCACTCTCGTATCGAGAAGGTGGAATCCTGGTGAGGAGGATACAAAAGGTACTAAGAGTAATACCTAGGACCGAGGCAATCCAAGAGCATATAACTATATATATTATTTATTAAGTTAGATAAACTGGAGTGAAGATAGGTGTGATTTACGTGCATAAATGACAGTACTGTAACCTTAATAACCTGATATAACAAAGATGATAATAAAACAATATATGTAGTATTATGCTTAAAAGTATAATTTGTTAGTCTCTAGAACATTAGTTCTGATCCCCTCCTCATAACAACCCGTAGGTTAGATAGAAGTCAAATGTTATTCACCTTAGAGACACTTGATCTAGAAATTGTCATTCTCTCGATGAGTATTTATTTACTATTATAATTTAAATCGTTTTCGTTGTAAGTTATTTACTTAAGCTCCGATAAATTTATCTTTGCCTATTTGTCGGGTGCCAAGCACCTAACTCGAACCTTAGTTGACTTGGATTTTAGCTTGTTGCGAACAATACAGACCTGCTGGGGTTTGTGTTAATACAGATAAGTGTGAGAAGTATTCGATTAGATCCGAATTTACTGATTGAACAGATCTGTTTTTGTTGGTTTGATTGATCGGTTTAATTTTAAAACTTAATCAGTTTGAATTCGGTTTGAAAAATAATTTTTTTGGTTATCATTTAACCAAATTAACGAAACTTTATTGTTTTATTCAATTTTATAATATTGTAATAATTTATATAATTGGTTTAGCAATAAACACAAATTTTACTTGTTAAAAATAAGTCCAATTTTATTATAAACATAAAAGTACAAAATAAAATCTCTTCAAACATAAAGTTATGTTTTCCTTTGAGTGAATTAATCATTTGAATAATGAAATCTCCTTATTGTTTGGTTAAATCGGTTACCGACAGAATTAACCAAACTTAATTCGATTTGATTCGGTTTTGATTTTAATTCGATATGAACTTTTTTACCTTAAAACTGATTGAACCAACATAATGCTCACCCTTAGTTATGGGTGATTGTTCTTCGTGAGGCAGAGTATTGAGACATAAATCAGGATGAGGGGAATGCAAGTTAGGGTGATGAGACTACAAGTCAGGATTGCGAGACTACGAGTCGAGATGGAGGAGATATCATGAGAGGTTGAGGGGACGGAGTTTGACGATAGATGTAGTTGTGCAGATAGTTCCTGGCCAGGATACTTCAAACGAGAGTATGAAGACACTTATATGATAAGCTCTGCAGTGTAGATATGCATGCAAAGGAATCATTAATACGTAGGTTCAGGCAGGTACTTAATGAGAAAAGGTTTCGATCAAGTCTTCTAACCGACATAGGTTGTAAGCTAAATTAATAGGCTGCCCATCGGACATTCAACCAAACTGCAAGTTGCTTATCCATAGGTAGACTTATGACAATTATTTACGCTAATTCTCAACTTAACGTAGGTTGTTAGCCAAATAAGTTCTCATCTAAGAGCTCTTAGGAGCAGGTATAAATTACATGAGACCACACGTTATATATCCAAAACATTAAGTGAGTGATTATGAGGATGGATGATGTATGTTATGTTTCCTTAGTCATTTATGGCTCTTAGGGATACAACTGTCAAAATGTTGAATGGCCATTTAACTCGACCCTTTTGACCCTATTTTTAATACGTAAGGTCGACCCAGTTTCAATTTTTTTATAGCAAATCAAAATTCATTCGACCTAGCAAAAACATTTACGACCTAGTTTACTGCCTGATCCATTCAAACCCAAGATCGGCTTTGACGATTCCTAATTCTTTTTCTCAATGGTGATTCTCTCTCGAATTAATCTGATTATATATCTTGAAGATTACGTACGTCTAGCTTAAAGTCAGATAGCCTTTAGTCAGCCGAACCCTGAAAATGGAAGTTAAGAAGGTTTGAGTTCTTATTTTATATTTTTCTATATTTTTACTAGGATTTGTTTCATTTTTATTTCTGGTTAGGCTTGCTAATAGGTTCTAACAATCTTTGGCTATCTGGTCATTTTTCAGAATTTGGATTTAAAATCAAAAGTAAACTGAATCGATCCCCAGCCATCAACCTCTACTTTCTCGTGTTGTTGATATCCAAACATCTACAACAACGTAATACTTCCTCACATAGCTTGGTAATAAAAACTTATGTTTAGTTTTCATCTGGTCTTACAATTGGTATCTTAATTGGTACTTAGTTATTTATTATCTTAAAGTTTTTACTATTTATTCTAGACTCTTCAGTGTTTACATTTTTTCACTAGCTGTTGTTTTGAGTATTCCTTGTACTAGTGATCTTCAAGGACAAATCAAAAAGTAGTTATAGCGCTTTGTACTTAAGTCTCATATTTTTCCAGAAGAAACAAACATGTTAAATTGCAGTTTTTGATATTACCGTATGATAGTCTATGGCTTCAAGAGTAGCCTTTTCGTTTGCTCCTCTGTTTGTTCCTACACATGCCATTTAATATCCACTAAAAAATTTACTCATTGAAAATAGTTAGAAATGGATCACAAGCAACAAAAGATGGCAAAAAACCTATTGACAAAATAATGAATTTTTTGTTATCCAACGCCTTGTCTATTAAAGTGAAAATCATGAGGAACTTCTGGCTTGGTAAACTCAATTTGTAGGCATAAGTTAACATAATTTATTTCAACATGCACTTATATACACACACACACACACATATATATATATATATATATATATATATATATATAGAGAGAGAGAGACCTAGATTTACTGGTTTTGCGATCAAATTCTTGATTTTCTCTTTAACACGTAGATTACCAACCCATAAAAAATAAGACCAAAGTCTCGTTTTGTAGGTTGGTTATCACTGTGTCAGAAGGACAACATTGAAGTTGGACATAAAACCTGTTAGTCTGACACATATCTTTATAAAATCAGTCTTGTTCCCATTAGCTAAAGTACGTTAAATCTGAAGTTCACAGCTAAATATTTAGTAAGCACAACTGTGTTTAGAATTCTAAAACAACTAGGAATCATGCCAATATTACCGTCGGTGAGAATATTAATACTCTTACCAAACACTCATACACTCTTCCTAAAGTTTTAGATGACCTTTATAGTCCCAATGATCTTACCACCGGTCCTCATGCTTGTTCAATCTATGCGTAGTTTTTTTTATTTCATATGCTAATAAACTATACATTATTATAGATTCAATTTTCAAACATAGTACAAATTAAGTCCAAAGTTAGCATAGGTAAATTTTATTTCCATCCAAATATTCCATTAGTTAATCCACCATTTTATTTTGATAAGTTGATCCACAACTATTTTGTAAGTTAATCCACAGGTGGATTAACTTAAAGATTTAATGTTTCTTCTTTGAGTATTCTTACTACCAAAGCTTTTCTTGGTGATTACGTTTTTTTATTCCTTCTACTTCTCTATTTTCAATTAATCTAAGCACAAGCACAAATCTTAAATACCTGGCTATAGCTTATAGTCTAGAATATTAAAAGCCACCACGCAAAGATCTACCTAAGAAAAAACACTTGACAAATACAATAACAATGTTGCATTATGCAATCATATACTCTATCACATACGCTTGACACAAAGACATACCCAAGATAGCATATTGGCACTACAATAGCATATCAGTTACATGTGCAGCAAAGGTAACAACACCATATAAGCAACAAGACCACAAAAAGATTATAACATCAAAACATACTAAGCAAATATGTTGCAAGCAGTAAGTAACACCATAACAAGGGGAAGATTGACATCATCAACAGGATCATGCACCAAGAAGATTCACTTTACAATCTAGCAAAAAAACTGGAATGTTGACATAAATATATTTACTTCCTTCAGACCAACCTCTAAAACCAAGAAAAATAGGAAATAGAGCTCATCTAAGCTGCCAAAGTAGTCACATTCTTGCTGAGGACTCAGCAGGAGCTTGACAAGATAAATATTTGATTTTTTTACATTGATGTTCCTTAGTTTATAGCCAAAATTTCAATTTAGTAGTATTTATAGGTTCAGCGACGAAAGAAAAATGGCATCAAAGTTTATGTTTCAATCCTATAGGTGAACAGAAAATGGAAGAAGTAAAACATAAAAATCAAAAAGAAAAACTGGTAGCAATTAATTGGTGGATGAAGTAAGTAATTTTACAATAACTTCAAAATTCAAGTATTCCTAAATTATAGGGTGGATAAATTGAACAAAATCATTGATAAAAATAAAATTTACTAATAAAATTGAATCATATGTGGACCTTTTAATTCTTTACCCATAATTGAAGATTAACTTGTTCATTCTCATTTAAATATTACGTTCACTTCAAATAAAATGTTTATTCTCATCATGTTTGCATGTTGTAACCATATAGACAACCCGTTTTTGTCTTTACCTTCCAGTTAATCATTGCAATATCATGTTTGTTGCACCAGTTTTATAGTTGATTGTTTTGCACATTATACAATCTAATTAATATTTCTATTTATAGTTTTTGCATTATTTATATAGACTATTGATACTGATGAACGTGATAGTCAAGCAAGTGACATAAAAGAATTGAACGTTGAACAAAACTCAGTGGGTAGTTTCACAAGGAGTAAGCGAAAATGAAACAAATATTCCTATGTTTGGAAATATTTTGACAAGAACGCAATTGTTGAGGGAGAAAAACCTACATGTTTTTGCAAAAAAAGTAAAAGAAAATATGTAACACACCATAATTTGTTAACATTAAAGAGGATAAATTAAGTTACAATTAATTTAATATTCGAAACTAAGGGAAACCGACTGCGCCATTGCGTCCATCTCGAAATTCTGGCCAAGATAGACATTTGGTTTGCATAAAACAGACACCGTATGAAGAAGTTATGAAGGTTTGAAGTTTGTATACGCGTAGAAGAATATTATATATATATATCTATATATATATATATAAGGTCCAGAAAATCAAAATTTAGTTCAAATTTCAAAAAATAAGTTGGCGGCAAAACTCACGCTTTAGGGGTATCGAACCCTAAGCAGGGGGTCGACCCCTTAAGGGGGGGTCGGCCCCTTAAGGAGGGGGTCGACCCCATGAAGGGGGGTCGACCCCCCTAGGGCTGAGGTGGCAGCCGTTTTAGAGAGGGGTGGCAGTTATATATAGAGGTCCCTTTTCTTTATTTTCTTTATTGAGAATCCATAGAGGCCAAACTCTACCGGTGTCTGAACTGAATTTGATCCGATATCTTCTACAACTATCAACTAAAGCAAATCAAACTTAGAGATTCAAGCACAGATCCAACCTATGGTATATTCTACCTTTTCTTTCAATCCAAACATTGTGAGTTAGTTGCTTTTAGATTTAAATGATTAAAAGTAATTTGTGACATGACTGCAATTTGGATATCTACATGCCTGTGACTGAATCATATTGGATCTATCATAATTTGTGAACCTATAATATTCTTGGATCCTAGAACTTATCATGCTAGATCTATTTTTATAGATCTAATTCACCTGTGATTAGTATATCGTGTCACATTTGTGGATCTAAACCTTTGTCAAGTTTGTGGTTAATTTGGGATTATCATTATATGGACAATTGAACCTTTGTTTAGATCTAAATCATCATATTGTGATTAGTTGAGATCTGTTATTATTAGACATATGAACTATTATTTGGATCTGTTCATCCTAAGTATATTGGATCTAGTTTTATCATTACACTTTTAACTAGATCTGTTTTCATGTCCACCTTATTATGCCTATTACTTGTCTATGCCAGTACATATGTTTATGTCACTTTTAGAATGATCACTATTGTCATTTTCCCCATCACTTTTCCCTTTTTATTGTTTATGACTCGGCTACTTTCTAGCCTATATGCTGCCAAATATATGTGAATGCGTTAGTTAGGGAACAGGGGAAAAATGTTAGAATTGGCATAATTTAAGTAATGATTATGAATTGGGCATATAATTCAAAAAGGGGATAAAGGGGCATAGTTACCTATAATGACGTAGGTAAATTTGAATAAGAATGTAATGTCTAATAATTACAATTTGAAATTGTAATTGCACTTATGACAGGAGGTTAGGTTGCATTAGTGGTGTAAGTCTGGACGGACCCGACAGGCATATCCAGCAACCACTAATGTTGAACCTAATGTGAGAGGTCTAAGTGCACAAATACGAATAGGGTAAGACACGAGGTTAGGCCCAACTTGTGGAATAAGATTGCCCGGACTCGATCGGCATATCCAGCATCCACAAGTTACAGGCTCAACGTGAGAGGTCAACCCCATTATAAACCATAAATGGACATGGTAACGAATTGGACTACTTAACCTAATCTAATCCAAATGAATTGTATGATTACGAAATAAAGTTAAGGTTAAGTAAAATGGGTTGAACAGTGCGTGGGTTAAGCAAATATGGAGGGGTGGGTAATATTTACACATATACGCCCACAAAACTTAACCCGATAAGGTTATGTAATTAAAGACACCTATTGGTATACATAACCAGTGGAAATAATAAAGTTATGTAATTAAAGACACCTTTTACATAACTTGTAGAAATGTTAGGGTTATGTAATTTAAGACACCTAGTGGTATACATAGCCAAAGAAAACCTAGTGGGGGATACAAGACAAGGGGGAGAGCTTGTATCATATTGTGTGGGATCCGTTTCATCCAGTAACCTGGAGTAGGTATCAAAACATGTACTTCGTACGAGGTCGGAGAAGGGGCACTCTTACTGGACTGATTGTAAGAGATCCAAACATGGAGGACAGTGTGGGCGGCGCAAACCGACTGATCCATGTGCGTGCATGAGCCGGGAAGAGGGGGATAAGACAACTGTGACACCTGTAGATATGGGGTTGTGCATATCAGCGAGGGTTGCCACTTTAGGACGTAATACATCCTATAGTGGGGCCGACACAGAGTATTTATGCAGATTAGGGAGCCGATCGATTAGGGTAGTGGTTAGGGTACATTTGGACAATTGCCTAGGTTTAGCACCTTATATTGGAAGGGATCATCTCATTCTGGATATACTAGTAATAATGCAGAGTAATCATTAGGAGAGCATATACACCTTATCCTATCTACCTTGTCATACCTGTCTTTTATGTAGTAATCTCTCTTATCCACTTTATATGCATGTCATGCTACTTTTATTTATTTACTTGCTAAAAGTAATTAGACTCGCCAGACTTTATGTCTAACCCTTTTTGTTTCCTCTTCTTTTTTCCCTCCCCCCCCCCACACAGGTTCGCAGGGAGGGAATTCTCAGGCTTAGTCAAGACTCAGTTATCATCTTGCTAGAAGCTGCTTTCGAAGTATGGCTCAAGTTCTTATCTCTACTATGGCTTAGCTCTTTTTCTTGGGGAATTATGTTATGCTTTTTATATTTATGTACACTGATGGTACCAGACATAAGTTATATTGTAGTAATGGTTTTTGTGACTTATGGTATTTTGGACCACGTAGTATGATTTATGTTTGAAATAAAAGTTTGAATTTTCGCTGCTATCTTATTTATATCTGTCTTGTAATTATTCTGTGTCTGTTTACCTATAACGCTTCATGGAACTTAATGCATTCCCTTAGTGAGTGATATTAACGGATGTGGGGAGTCACACTTGGTATCAGAGCTGAAGGTTACCAGATTAGATCAAAGTTTATGAAAGCTATTTTCAAAAAGGTTTTAAAAGAATAAAAAAGAAAAGTCTGTTTTGAAAAACATTCCCAAAAAGCCACAAGTAATATCTTTCAATTCCTTGTCTGAATTTCTTTCCTTTTCTTTTTCAGCATGTCTGGAGAACCCAACATTCCAGAGGGCGTTACGATATGAGGATGGTTCCATAAGTATCTGGAGGCCACGGTGCTTGCCGAAGGCCAATGAAACATTCCTCTCCCAGCTGCACACGTCGTTCCTCCTCCTCCCTCGCTTTTTCAGACAACTTCTTAAAGGTCTGCAAAGATTTCCGTGCTATAGGAGGGAAGTCGTTCCATGGAACCGTGACATTTGTGGAAGCTAGGAACTGCCTCAAGGAGACTGAGAACTTGTTTGTAATCTTTGAAGTAGAGGATCGAAGAAAGATTCAGTTAACTGCTTGGCTATTGAAGGATGAAGCTTCATTTTGGTGGGCGGTAACCCAAGCAGGTCGTCCGGTGAAAACTTGGGATGACTTTAAACAGAGATTTGAGATGAAATTCCTTTCCCAAGCTGAGAAGAGCATGCAAATGGAGAGGTTCTTAGCGTTCAAACAAGGGAACTTGACGGTTAAAGAGTATGTGAACAAATTTAACCAACTATCAAGATTTGGACTGGAACTGGTAGACACTCCACATAAGAAGGCTTTCCGTTTTGCTAAAGGGCTAAATGAACCCCTTCATGGGTTAGCCATGTCCCACGTTCCAATGGGAGCCACCTTTGAGAGACTTGTTGATATGGCCTTGATGTATGAGGAAGAGAAATGGGAAAAGATGGAGGTCAAAGCTGAGGAAACAATGCAAAACAAGAAGACATGGCCCAAGAAAGGACAACAACAAAAACAATAAAAGAAAGGAGGAAAGAATGACAAGGGTAAGGAGAAAAGGAAGTGTCACAGTTGTGAGAAAGAAGGTAACTTGATCAAAGACTATAAAAGAAGGAAGAACACTTGCTTTACTTATAGAGAAGTCGGGCACTTTGCTAGGGAGTGCCCAAAGAAACAGGGATCACAGGGACAAGGTCAGAGGGCAGGAACTTCTGGAGGGCAGGTGCATGCTCTCGCGATTAGTGCTCTTGATAAAGGTAGAAAAATTTATGTGGAAGGTTTAATTTCTCTTTCAAATCATCCTATTAGAACACTTTTTGATTCTGGCACTTCACATTCATTTATATCTAGTTTTGTGGTTGAATTTTGCACTTAATTACTAGTATGGTAGTGGATGCCGTAGTTATCTCAAACCCCATTGGTGGTTTTGCTCATTTATCTATGATTTGTCGGGGTTTGAGGATATTTGTGTTAGGCATCGAGTTTGAATGCGACACATATGTGCTCGGGTTTATGGGCTATGTGTTAATTCAAGGAATGGATTGGCTCACCACGTATGGTGCCATTATGGATTGTGAGAGGAGAGTCGTTAGGCTTCTAACTTGTCATGGGAGGACCCTCGAGATTTCTTGTGACCCCCAAGGGTCTGTTATGCTTAGTTTCCTAGAGTTTCTTTATTCATCTATCGATGTTCTATAATATGTTCCAGTAGTCCAAGATTATTCTGATGTCTTTGATGAGGTACGAGGCTTACCTTCGAGGCGCGAGATCGATTTTCGTATATATCTGGTGGCCAATGCAAAGCCAATTGCATTGCCAGTGCACCATATGGCTCCAAGAGAAAGGAGGGAGCTGAGTAAGCAAGTAGGGGAGCTACTTAAGAAAGGATTTATCAGACAAAGTATATCTAAATGGGGTGCTCCAGTTGTATTCGCAACAAGGACGGATGGTTCGCTTCGTTTGTGTGTCGACTATAGAGAGTTGAATAAACTCACTAAGAAGAATAAGCACCCGCTCTTGAGGATTGATGATTTATTTGATCAGCTTGTTGGTGCCTCGGTATTCTCTCAGTTAGACTTGGCCATGGGGTTTTATCAGTTGAGGGTAGCTGAGGACAGTATATATAAGACTGGTTTTATGACTCTGGATGGTTTCTTTGAATGGCTTGTTATGCCTTTTGGGCTGACGAATGTACCCGCCTATTTTATTGATCTAATGAGTAGGGTGTTCCTGGAATTCCTGAATAAATTTGTCGTAGTATTTGTTGATGATATTTTGATCTTTTCCAAGAGCGAAAAAGAGCATGCCCAGCATTTGAGAGAAGTTTTGAAAACGCTCTGTGACCATCAGCTTAAGGCAAAGTTCTCCAAATGCCATTTTTGGAGAAAGGAGGTGAGTTTTTAGGGCATGTAGTCTCCAAAGAAGGGATAGTTATGAATCCCGCGAAAGTAGTTGCAGTGCAAGATTAGCAGATTCCTAAAATTGCAACAGAGGTGAGAAGCTTTCTAAGATTGGTAGGTTATTATAGGAAGTTCATTAAGGGGATATCAGCCCCTCTCACCAGGCTGACAAAGCTTGGCATTTTCATGGGATATAGATTGTGATGTTTCTTTCCAACGTATAAAGAGGGCTCTTACAACAGCCCTAGTCTTGACTCTGCCCGATGGGAACAAAGTGTTTACGGTTTACACTGCATGTTGTATAGGGCTTGGTGCGGTTCTGATGCAAGAAGGTAAGGTAGTGTGTTATGAGGGTAGACAGTTGAGTGTTCATGAGAAGAAATACCCCACCCGTGATCTAGAACTAGCTACCATAGTATTCACGCTAAAGACGTGGCGTCATTATTTACTTGGAGAGAAGTTTGAGTTATACACCAATCATAAATCTTTCAAGTATTTGTTCTCACAAAAGGATCTTAATTTAAGGCAATAAAGGTGGATGGAATTCTTAGCTTCTTATGATTTTGAAATCGCTTATACCCCTAGCAAGGGTAATGTGGTGGCTGACGCACTAAGTAGGCAGAGGATGGCCTTGAATCCTCTGTTTGTGGAGAGGAAGAGCTTGGAGTTCATATCAACCTTTGACTTAAGACCCTCCATCGTGATTTTGCCTGATTTGTTTGCGTCGTTAGAAATACGATCAACTCTTATGGACTCAATAGGAGCTTCGCAGCAAGGTGACCTGTAGATTTTAGACACCATGGATAAGCTCAGAAAAGGGGAGACTTCTACTCACCTCAGTAGATATACCATAGATGAAAAAGGGTGGTTGCGACGAGATGGAAGGCTATGTGTCCCTCAAACGGGAAGCTTGATAAGGCAGTCCTAGAAGAAGCCCACCATTCTAAGATGACCATTCATCCAGGCGGCAATAAGATGTATAAAGACATGAAGAGGGTTTTCTTTGGGGCTGGGATGAAGAAAGATGTGGCTGAATTTGTTTCTCAATGTTTAGCTTGCCAGCAAGTTAAAGCTGAGCAAAAGAAGCTCGGTGGTTTACTTCATCCTCTAGAGGTTCCACAATGAAAGGCAACGCCAATATTTGGGTAGTAGTGGACAGATTGACTAAGAGCGCTCATTTCATTCCAGTGAAGAGTAATAGGACGACATCATGGTTGGCAGCGATTTACGTTCGTGAGATAGTTCGTCTTCATGCAGTACCTTCCAATATCGTAAGCGATTGTGACCCCATCTTTACATGTGAATTTTGGAGGAGCTTCCAAGAAGCATTAGGTACACAGTTGTATTTGAGCACCGCTTATCATCCTCAGACCGATGGGCAGACGGAGTGGGTGAATAGAATTCTTGAAGATCTTTTAAGGCTGTGTAACCTAGACTTCGGAGGGACTTGAGAAGAGCATCTTCCTTTAGTAGAGTTTGCCTATAACAACAGTTATCAAGTTAGCATCAGTATGGAACCCTTCGAAGCATTGTACGGACGACCCTGTAGATCACCAACTTGTTGGTGGAATCTATAGAAAGGTTATTAATTGGACCAGATATGGTTAGAGAAACGTCCGAGAAGATTGACCTTATTCGACGGCGGATGAAGACGACCCAAGATAGGCAGAAGTCCTATGCAGACAAGAAAAGGACATCGAATTCGAAGTGGGAGACTTAGGTTTTATTAAAGTGTCACCTCTGAGGAATGTTGTTCGCTTCGGATAGGTAGGGAAGTTGGCACCTAAGTTTGTGGGACCATTTCCCATAACCAAGAGAATTTTCCAAATGGCCTATAGAGTAATGCTTCCAGAAAATTTATCTGGTGTTCATGATGTTTTCCATGTTTCTCATCTACGAAAGTGCTTGCATGACACCGCGGAAGTTGTTGAGCCAAGCATATTGGAAGAAGTGGAAGTAGAGCGGGAGGCGACAGTCAGACGAGTCCCTGCCCGTATTCTTGGATCATAAGTTAAGAAGCTACGCAATAAAGAAATCAAGTTAATAAAGGTTCAATGAGGAGATAACCCAGAGGATGCAACTTGGGAGACCGAAGACAAGATTCGTGCTTGTACCCTTTTCTTTTCGAGGGTATGTTCTTAACTCCTTTGCTAAAGTTTATCTATACTGTTTCTATCATTTGAGTATGTCCTATCAATATTATTCTCTACCTTTAGATAAGAATCTTATGGATGTAAACATGTGTTTGAGACATGTTATGTTTGATCGATGCAAGTGGACGCAAGTGTTTACTAGTGGTTGCCTGTGGATGCATATACAAACACATTAGGCACTAGATCGGCTCAATCACTCTCATACTGCATATAGATGTGTGTGCATTTTTCTTTTCTTTTAATGGGTGAAAATGGATGTTGCATTTGGACGAATGAGTGTGCACACATATAGAACTTCCATGTTATATATGATTATTTGCATACATATTGGATTCATGGCACTAGCATACATTGCATTAAGGAGGTCGACTGAATCAGTAGACTGCCTGATCTTTGCATTAGAATAGGGACATATACACACACCTTTGCATATATTCATATAAGCATTAGAAATCTTTAAGGACAATGGATGCCAGTGATTGATGGATGAGTAGATGGATGATGGATGGTAGGATATGCATTCTTCTCAACTTGGAGATTTCGGGGACGAAATCATTTAAGTAAAGGGGAATGTATCACCTCGTAATTTGTTAACATTAAAGAGAATAAATTAAATTATAATTAATTTAATATTCAGAATTAAGGGAAATGGACTGTGCCATTGTGTCCTTCTCGAAATTCTGGCCAAGATAGACATTTGGTTTGCATAAAACGAACACCGTATGAAGAAGTTATGAAGGTACGCATAGAAGAATTATATATATAGGGTCCGGAAATTCAAAATTTAGTTCAAATTTCAAAAATTACGTTGGCGGAAAAACTCCTGCCCCAGGGGTGTCGACCCCTAAGCAGGGGTGTCGACCCCTTAAGAGAGGGGTCGACCTCCTAGGGCTGAGGTGGCAGTCATTTTAGAGAGGCCTGGCAGCTATATATAGAGGTCCCTTTTCTCTATTTTCTTCATTGAGAATCCATGGGGGCCAAACTCTACCAGTGTCTGAACCGAATTTGATCTATTATCTTCTACAACTATAAATTAAAGCAAATCAAACTTAGAGATTCAAGCATAGATCCAACCTATGCTATCTTCTACCTTTTCTTTCAATCCAAACATTGTGAGTTAGTTGCTTTTAGATTTAAATGATTAAAAGTAATTTGTGACATGACTGTGATTTGGATATATACATGCCTATAACTTAATCTGTTGGATCTGTCATAATTTGTGAACCTATAATATTCTTGGATCCTAGAACTTATCATGCTAGATTTATTTTTATAGATCTAATTCACTTGTGATTAATCTATCGTGTCACCTTTGTGGATCTGAACCTATGTCAAGTTTGTGGTTAATTTGAGATTATCATTATATGGATAATTGAAGCTTTGTTTATATCTAGATCATCATATTGTGATTAATTGAGATACATTATTATTGGGCATATGAACTCTTATTTGGATCTGTTCATCCTAAGTATATTGGATTTAGTTTTATCATTGCCCTTTTTACTAGATTTGTTTTCATGTCCACCATATTATGCCTATTACTTGGCTATACCAATATATATGTTTATGTCACTTTTAGAATGATCATTATTGTCATTTTTTCCATCACTTTTCCCTTTTTATTGTTTATGACTAGGTACTTTCTAGCCTATATGCTTCCAAATATATGCGAATGCGTTAGTTAGGGAACGGGGGAAAAAGGTTAGAATTGGCATAATTTATGTAATGTTTATGAATTGGGCATATAATTTAAAAAGGGAAAATAGGGGCATAATTACCTATAATGACGTAGGTAAATTGGAATAAGAATGAAATGTCTAATAATTACAATTAGAAATTGTAATTGCACTTATGACACGAGGTTAGATTGCATTATTGGTGTAAGCCTGCCTGGACCCGACCGACATATCCAGTAACCACTAATGTTGAACCTAATGTGAGAGGTCTAAGCGCACAAATACGAATCGGGCTAAGACACGAGGTTAGACCCAACTTATGGAATAAGACTGCCCGGACCCGACCGGCATATACATCATCCACAAGTTGCAGGCCTAATGTGAGAAGTCCAACCCAGTATATACCATACATGGACATGGTAACGAATTGGACTACTTAACCTAATCTGATCCATAAGGATTGTACGATTATGAACTAAAGTTAGGTTTAAGTTAAGTGGGTTGGACAGTGGGTGGGTTAAGCAAATCTGGAGGGGGTGACTAATATTTACACATATAGGCCCACAAAACTTAACCCGATAAGGTTATGTAATTAAAGACACCTAGTGGTATACATAACCAGTGGAAATAATAAAGTTATGTAATTAAAGACACCTTTTAGGGTAAGCATAACTTGTAGAAATGATAGGGTTATGTAATTAAAGACACCTAGTGGTATACATAGCCAAAGAAAACCTAGTGGGGGATACAAGACAAGGGGAGAGCTTGTATCATGTTGTGTGGGATCCGTTTCATCCAGTAACCCAGAGTAGGTATCAAAAAATAAACTTTGTACTAGGTCGGAGAAGGGCCACGCTTACTAGACTAATTGTAAGAGATCCAAACATGGAGGACTGTGCGGGCAGCGCAAACCGACCAGGCCATGTGCGTGCATGAGCCGAGCAGAGGGGGATATACGACCGTGACATCTGTAGATATGGGGTTGTGCATATCAGCGAGGGGTTACCACTTTAGGACGTAATACATCCTACGGTGGGGCCAGCACAGAGTATCTATATGGATTAGGGAGTCGATCGATTAGGGTAGTGGTTAGGGTACATTTGTACGTATGCCTAAGTCTACCACCTTATATTGGAAGGGATCATCTCATTCTGGATATACTAGTAATAATGTAGAGTAATCATTAGGGAAGCATATACACCTTATCCTGTCTACCTTGTCATACCTGTCTTTTATGTAGTAATCTCTCTTATCCACTTTATATGCCTGTCATGCTACTTTTATTTATTTACTTGGTAAAAGTAACTGGACTCGCCAGACTTTATGTCTGACCCTTTTTTTCCTCTTCTTTCTTCCGTTCCCCCCTCCAGGTTCGCAGGGAGGGAATTCTCAGGCTTAGTCAAGAATCAGTTATCATCTTGCTAGAAGCTACTTTCGAAGTATGGATCAAGTTCTTATCTCTACTACGGCTTAGCTCTTTTTCTTGGGGAATTATGTTATGTTTTTTATATTTTGTACTCTAATGGTACAAGACAGAAGTTATATTGTTGTAATGGTTTTTGTGACTTATGGTATTTTGGACCACGCAGTATGATTTATGTTTGAAATAAAAGTTTGAATTTCCATTATTATCTTATTTATATCTGTCTTGTAATTATTCTGTGTCTGTTTACCTATAACGCTTCACGAAACTTAATGCATTCCCTTAATGAGTGACATTAACGGACGTGGGGTGTCACACAATATATATGTGACACTAATTACAGGACAAATAATTTAAGAAGGCACGTGAAAAAATTCTATGGCATAAATGTGGAAAACATCCGTAGAGGATACTTTAGTCAACTAAATATAGAGATCTAATTATTAAAGCAATTATTTGACACAACTTGCCATTTAATTTCGTATAATATGAAAGTGTTCGTGAATTGATTTCTTATTTGAATGAAGATGTTGTGCATTTTTCTAGAAATACCTCGTGTTCTGATATTATAAAACTTTATGAGAAAGAGAAATTTCAACTTGGAAGCTTCCTGAATTCATGTAGCAGAAGAGTGAGTATAACATCTGATTTGCGTAGTTCAATCAATACAGATGGGTATACAATTTTAGCAACACATTTTATTGACAGTGGATGGAATTTACATAAAAAGTTACTTAGTTTTTGCTTAATGCCACCTCCTCATTCGGGTTTGACCATTTTTGGAAAGATTTTAAGCCTGCTACATATTTGGAGAATAGTTGACTAAATATTTGCATGTGCATTGGACAATTCATCTTCCAATGATAAGTTTGTCGAATTATTAGGATCACATCTCAATTATAGGAAATTGTTGGTTTCAGTTGATTAATGTTTTAGTGTTAGATATGCAACACATATATTGAATTTAACAGTTTAAGATGGTTTAAAATCTATTACTTCTTGCTTGAGTAACATACAAAAGTATACGATATATCAGGGGATCTAAATTAAGGAAAAAAGTTTTGTAGAATGCATATCTGGTCTTTTTTTAGATAATACTAGAGAAGGATTACGTCAAGATTATCTAACTAAATGGAATTCTACATTCATTATGCTAAAAACCGCAATACACTATGAACATGCTCTTTACTGCTTGAAACTTTTGGATCCTAGTTATATTTAATGTCCCCCATTTGAGGAATGGGAAAAAGCAAAAAGAATTACATGTTTTTTTGGAAATTTTTTTATAATGTAACAAGCCTATTCTCAGGTACAAATTATTCAACTACCAATTTGTTTTCCCAAATTTTTTTATGGTGCATTATACTTTGAAGAAGACCTTAGAAGGGTGATGATTTTATGTCTCATATGGCAAGAGACATGTGTGAAAAGATAGAAAAATATTGGAAAGGGTTTAATGTATTTCTTTTTATCACTTGCATTTTCCATCCAAGGAAAAAAGTGAACTTTGTTCGATTTTCTTATGAGAGGCTGTATGGAAGTAGCTTAGAGTTTTCTAAAGTAAAGAAAAAATTGGAAGAATTATTTTTTTGAGTACATAAAGAAGTTTAAAAAAGAATCACCTTTTGAGACAAATAATTCAAGAGGTATAGACTCCTCACATTCATTTATGGGCCCTTATTCACAAGAACATGAAGATAAATTGGAATAGTTTGGAGCTCATCAAGATTCATAATTTGCTAATAATTTAAGTTGATCGAAGCTTGATTCATATTTAAATGATGGGTTGATTGATCATAAAACGGAGCTTGATATACTCTCATTTTGGAAATCATAACAATATCAATATCCAATCTTATCTATCATGGTAAAAGAATTTTAGCCGTGCCAATCACTACTGTTGCTTTAGAAAGTGCTTTTGGGGGTAGAGTACTAGACGATTATCATAGTTCACTAAAACAAGATGTCGTGGAAGCACTATATGTTTAAGGGATTAGTTGTACAGTGGTACAATAATGCAAATAGGAGAAGATCAAACATAAGGCGTAACAAATTTGCATTCTCTAGAGGAGTCTATTATTTGCGAAAATTGATAATGATCCATATTTCTCACACAAACTATTTAACACAGTTTTTGTAGTAAATTTTTATGTAAATTTGATAGAATAACCATTGTTTATGTATTTTTTTTGCAGAAATAAATGGTTAGCAAAACTTATTGAAGATGAAAAAACATTAAATTGAACATGGTACTACCTATTTTTTCTCTATATTGCATTACTGCTTTATACGAATATTTTTTACGGTTTATGGAATAAGATGCTTTAAAATAATTATACAATGTGTATGCGATGAGTAGACACTGCAATTTTATACAGAATTCACTTATTCTCTTTCTTATATCACGAAGAAGATTAGTTTTGTAGTTGACAATATTTTTGTCAAATTAAAAACCCAATTAATTTGCATGTAAACACAGATATAATTCTGGGTAAGCATAAGGACATTTTGGAAATATGTTATGTGCTATATGGAAGTGGAATTGCCAAATTTACAAGTTACACTATATAATTGATACACCCAATATTTACACTATAAAAGATATATTTAAGCATTTAAAAAATATCAAATAAAAATATAGATGTAACGACTCTAACATATAAATAGCTTATAACATGTTATACTGACCGTTGCACATAAGTATCAATCTTTATATTTTATTAGATAACACTTCATTTTGGTCCGTATAAAGAATAAAAATAAAAGAGGTATACAAAATCAAATATGAGATTTGCGACTTGATAAGGAAGTCTGAATGCTTGTATTAGTTACAATCTACTTTATCTAGCAACAGACTATAATTATCCCTTTAAGGTTCCTCGTTAAGCAATTTATGGACATACAGATTTCTCTTATCTCTTTGTGAAACTTTTGTGAAATGGCCTCAATTTTGTCAACTATACAAAGATGGATCATATATACTATTATAGTACGGATAACCTTTGGGTACTTGTGTGCCTTTTTTCAAAATATATAGTATATTGTTTGATACTTTATAATATATATATATATATATATATATATATATATATATGTGTGTGTGTGTGTGTGTGTGTGTGTGTGTGTGTGTGAATACAGCGTGCAAGATTAAAAAAAAGTTTGAAACAAAAGGAAGAAAAAAGAAAGAAGCGAAATGTAGGTTTAATTCAAGTGTCTAATACTTCCTTTTTTCGTGCACTAGTACACAATACATCTGTTGCGTCGACTTATTTGCGTCAGTTTCCTTAATATCTGACGCAAATAATATATCTGCGACTGTTTTTTAATCCAATGGTCGCAAATATTCCATGATAATGAATTTCAGTACATCTCAAAATAATTTGCGACTATTTTGTTTTAAAACCGTAGCATAAGAAAATTTATTTGCGACTGTTATGTGTCTTCACGGTCGCAAATACTCCATGGACTCAAAATTAATGATTTTATATGCGACCGGTTTTAATGGGCCGCCGCTTAATTTGGTTAACGGGCTTATTCCCTTTGCCGCTCTCTCTCTCAATTTCCCCGCTCCTATTTCGTTGACTATTTCGTACTTGCTATGAATCTTTTTTGTTTAACAGCTATAGAAAAAAACACGTACCGATTCATTGGTTTTTCAACTGCGGAGATTGATCTCGCTTCAGAAATTTTTTAGGGAAAAGGCCATCGATCTCACTAACTGATTGTATCGCGAGTGTAGGTGGAGGTTATTGTCATCTAGATCCGGTTGGCGGCTGTGGAGCGAGGTAATTTTGTTAGCAAAATTTCAAATTAAAATCGTAAGTGAAGTAAAGCTGTGCGGTTTTTAATTTATTTATTTATTTATTTTTTTGGGAAAGTAGAGGTTTTCTTTTATTGTTCTTGAAATCTGCCCAAATTTCTTCGTATAAGAATTAGCAGAATGTTGAATGTTAATACACATTTCCTATTGTTGATTGGGAAAGCTAGAGTTTTTGAAGTAGAGCGCGAATGTTGGTTTTCTTGGCATTTTTATTTGCATTAGCTTTTTGGTCAAGCACCCAGCACATTCATGGCTGTTGTAATTTCTATTAACTTGATTTTTTCTTTGTGTTGACTTAGACATCATAGCTTGACTTAATAGCATTTTAATTGGTAAAATCGAGCTCATGCGTCGATAGCAGATAGATAAAAATTGATTTTGAAGTGGAAATGAAAAGGGAAGACTGTGTCTGTGTTTCACAAAAAAGAAAACTATGTGTATATTAAGCATTTTGCTGACTGCTGAGTTGAGATTTACCTTGCGTCCATAAGTAAAACAAAGTTGCATATGATCTTTTTAAAGTTGCATCATGTTAGATTTATCCTTAACTTGTTCTAAACTTTTTTTGCTGCCATTGCTATGCATTTCTATTTGTTTTGATATATATCACAATAACATGTAGATATGATTATCAAGCGTAACTTGCATTACTTTAGTTCATCGCACAATCATCTTTAGTTCATCGCAGGAGTACTTTGCAATATATCAAAATACAGATGTGTAATACATTACAGAGGTTGAAGCATCAAGTCATTCGTATGTGCACTCTGAAAACTCACCATGCTTAAAGAGCTAGCGCTGTACATGATAAACTGAAAGGAAATCCACTCATTTGATCTTCTATCCAGTTTTCCTTATAAAACACATAGCATCAGCCTTGCCTGAAAAACACACCATCTACATAGTATGCATGCACACAATGCACCAAAATATGGATGTATCATCATTGCTTTGACATTCAAAAACTTTTTTGTGCTATACCTTGCTTTCATCCTGCCTAGTGTTCGAAACATCTACCGTAATACTCGTATAAGCCGCTCTGCGTTTAGACATATCACATACCTGGCACGTACAAAATGCACCTAAATGCATTCAAGTGTCATGATTTGAGACTGCAGCAAGGGGACTGTGTGCATTCTGAACACTACATTTTGGGCAATCTGCCATTGCGTTCGTTGAAATCCTTGAACATTTCCTCGCATTTGTCAAAAGAAGAAGAGGACAAATTTTGATTATTTCCACGTCAATGTATAATTGAAAGATGATAGTGAATACTCATTTTATTGCACTGTTTTATATGTTATGGTGTCCCTTAACGATATTAGCATGTAAGCATGGACGGAGCTAGGATTTTAGTGCAGGCTGGGCTAGTTGAAAATGAATCACTACACATCAAAATAAGAAGAAACACATATATAATAAATAAACAACAATTCATTTAGCTAATCATGTAAAGTAATCGTTTATATTAGTAAAATTAAAAAATTATGCTTTGTACCTTCAATCTGTTCTATAAAGCAGTTAGGTTTTTACAATAATATAATGTTGTGCATTAGCTGACATAAATTCAGACAAAAGAATGTAATTACATTAAAGAAATAGGATAAGCTTCATAAAAAAAATAGACAATAGATGATTGGTGGGAAATGGAACATAATATTATATATTGGATGTAATTTACTTGATACCATTCCTAATTTTTTTGTTCCAAATACCATGCTGATAGCTGTTGAATATAGATTGTGAAAGTAAAGAATGTTTTGGATACAGCATGTGAAGTAAAAGAATACTCACAAAAAAAGAAGAAAATACATATATAAAACACACGAGCTTAGACTTAATTTAACAATTTAAAATGATATTATATGCTTAGTAATCTAGGATTCCATCCCGGGCTATAGCCCAGGTTCACTTACATATACCTAAGTCCTTGCACGTAAGTATTTCAATGTAATCATTGCACAAATGTCACTTTGAGAATAAAAAACTACTCCTGTCGGAGATAGAGGGGAAGCAGTCATTTAGCGTATCGGCACATGATATAAATAGTTCACACTATTGGTTTTAAATATAGGATCATGAAATTCAGCTCAGATCATAGTGTAATTTCGCCTCTGTGCTTAGTAATCTAATACTAATAATATTGGGGTGTAATGCATCATCATACGAGTTCACATGATTATATCTTAGAACTTGATGGTGCCTATTATAACATGATTCCTTGATTTACTTAACGGAATGGAGATCTATTATCCATAAATTTTTCTGACTCAGTACCACTTTGCTATCACAATTGTGTAGTTGAGCCTCTTTCAGTTAAAAATTATGAGACACATGTATAAAATGTGAAACCTTGGTCTGAAATCTTTATGAAATTTAAGGTAATAGTGATGTGATATGTATTATTGATCAATGTAAGATTGTTAGTTACAAAATCCATATATCAAAAAACATTTTACTAAAAACAGACATAAGTAGTGAAATTTTAATATACAGTGAGTACCACTTTGATTGGTTGGATAAATATTCAAATCTCTAATACTGTAGTTTGACAAAAAACGTGAATTATAAATTGACCATCTCCCCATGCTATAAAAAAAAACATTCCTCTACAACTATCATAGAGAAAAAATTGAGAATTGTTGGTTAGATACTATTACTTTAAAGTTTTTTTGTTTGAGTTTTGTGGATAAATGCATTTTAATTATGAATTTTTTGATGTTTAAATTTTATGATACGAAGGTACAAAATTACCCTTTAAATCTTTATTCATTTTCATTTTCTTTTTTCTTCTTTCCCTTTCCTTTTCCTTGTCTGCTTTAATATGTTTATGTGCTGCTGCGAATGGAAATGTTTTATGCTTTGTTCTTCTCGCTAATATCGTGGCCTCTTTCCTTCCAACGCCCACTGCCACAGCTAAACACCTGTCATATCCTGAACCAGGGTTAAAACTTTGTAGCGACCTTTGTTCAATGGTTGCATATCGCTCTACAATGCTTCAACTTGGAAACGCCAGTCTTCTGGCTACAAATCGATCTCTAACTGAATCTTTGGCTACGATCCGAATGGATTATGTCATCTCTCCTGGTTGTCAAATCACAAGTGGTTTCAAGATCAGGGACCTATACTTAAATGCTGAAAAATATATGCCATTCTCGACAAAGTCATCGTCAGTACTGACACCACAATCCAGTGATCCTGGAGAAGAAACTGGGCTTCTACCTGCAAAGGATGATGAGCACAGAGGTGTTATAGTTGAAATGAAGGTTGCTATGAGTGGTGACCAGTTTATTACTTCTCTGAGAGCATCTATTCTAAATTGGAAAAAACAGGGGAAAAGAGGTGTTTGGCTAAAGCTGCCTGCTGATCTTGCAAATCTTGTTCAGCCTGCTGTTGCGGAAGGTTTTGTTTACCACCATGCAGAGTCAAGTCACTTGATGCTGGTTTATTGGATCCCTGATACTAAGAATACTTTACCTGTAAATGCTACACATAGAGTGGGTGTTGGTGCTTTTGTGATGAATGACAAAGGAGAGGTGCTGGCAGTGCAAGAAAGGAGTGGAAAATACGTGGCTCAGGTGTGTGGAAGTTTCCTACAGGGGTTGTTGACTAAGGTGAAAATATATTTGCTGGAGCAATAAGAGAAGTCAGAGAAGAGACAGGGGTTCTCCAAAAGTAAGATTTCTTTTTACTATTGCTAATGAATGGATATTTAACAACTTGTGATAGATTGATGCCGAATTTATAGATGTACTTGCATTCAGTGCTCTTAAAGGTTTTGAGGGTTACTGTTGAATCATGCTTTTATTATGTTTTATGTCCAGACTCGCTTCCTGTTGGTTATCTGATCTTTCCTTTATGGAATTAGAAATTGCTGGTGCGCAGTGGATGCCAATAAAGGAATTTGCAGTGCAACCTTTTGTGCAGAAGCACGAGTTAATGAAATCCATCATTCAAGTCGAATATGCAAAGGCAGAGAGGAAATACAGTGGGTTCACACCAGTGAGTATCAAATCCGTGTTCACTGATAGGCAAAAGCTATTTTTACTCAAGTTACAAAAAGAGTAAACTTTTAGTGAAATTCTTTGCATATAAATATTCAATTTTTTTGATATTTTACTACATGATTGATTCATACACACGGTCTAATAATATACCTTTTGGATATATGTTAGCAAATGCTATTCGTACTTAAAAATTTGCATGTTAGAATTGCAAAACTCCTTTTTCTTATATAAAGACAGATTTACTTAAAAAAACAAAAAAATTCCTGTCATTTTGAATATTTTTGAATATTCTGTCATTTTGAAGATTCTTTAAAACAATTTTGCACATTGGACATATATGCGAATGGGAAGTTTGTATATCATAAATTATCTATTTCCCCCTACTTAGAGACGCTTTGTTAACTTGTTACTCCAAAATATACGTGCGTAAAGCTTCTCTGCTTTGATTAACACTTAAAAATTCCCATTAAATGAAAATGATTCAGGCTTAACAATAAAAGGGTACCGAAATTCTGGCCAGACAATACGTTAAAACCAGCAGTTTTGTGCACAGATCATTGTCTTATGAGCAGTTGTGTGTGTGTGTTATTCTGCAGAAATGCAGTTGTCAAAGTTCCTGAAATTATTATGCTGTGTGTTATTCTACAGAAATGCAGTTGTCAAAGTTCCTGAAATTATAAGCATAATATTGTTAGAATATATAACTAATATTTTGCTTTTAACTTACATTCATCAATGGATGATTCATTAGAAAAAAGCATTGGGCGTGAATTTCTTTCCGATATTCCAACAACCACCGCATTATACAGTTGCAAGCTAAACAAAGCAATTATGGCACGACAAAATCTACCCAAATGAATTCTAACTCAGTAAAATGTGAATCCTTAAACTTTCCTCATTTTTTGCGGCCACCAGCTGCTACAGAAATTATGCCACCTCCAAAGACAACCCATATAGCATCTGGCTTAAACAACAGCTAATCGACAAATTTTGCTCATTTTTCAAGTCAAAGTAAAGGTAATATTGGATTATCAAATTCTATCATTGGAGCAATTGCATGTGGTAGCAATCAAGTTCAATATCAAAATGATGTAAGCTGCATTATGAATATAGCCCAGGATAAATTACGGACAAACACATTTAATACTACATTGACTTCATCGTCTGGTGGGTTCAGGTGTAGTTACGGTAGGAACAGCACACAATGGAGTACGGGTAGATCGAATAACAAGAGAAAGGTAGAGATGCAGCAGAATCCAAGTGTGATGGAGAGGTTAATTTTACTATTTACTGGTTATGTACTTGGCTATTTTGATATCATCAATATTTCCCTTTCAGCAAATCTGAAGATATACTTCAGAATATTTTATTCACTGGTCTCATTATGGTTAATGGTCACCTAAACTGTTAACTCAATTTTGGTTTTAAAATTAATAGGATTGTACTCCTTATTATAGGCAAGCGATTAAATATTTTGGTTGCAAAATTTACAGGAGGCTGAAAATGAGTCCGTGGAAGCAAACAAATCAAGTCAACAAACTTCCTTGACATGTAAAAGCCGTGCAGCCGAAGTTCATAATCTATCAGAAAGGGTAATACTCATATTATATACTGTTTATTATGTGTACATATATGATAAGAAGTACAGAATAATGTTTCTTCCAACACAGGGAAGAAGAGACAGAATTAATGAAAAGATGAGAGCTTTGTAGGAGCTCATCCCTCATTGCAACAAGATAAAGTTGAAGCTGAAAATAAATTTGATGTTTATTTTATTTTATTACCGACATTGTTAAAACTTACAACTAAACCTTACAAAAATTGACTGCTTATTGCAAAACTATCGATCATTTTCAGCAGACAAAGCATCAATACTGGACGAGGCAATTGCGTACTTGAAGTCATTGCAACTATAACTCCAGGTACTAAAAATTTCAGGCATTATAATAAATACATATTAATATCACTGCTGAATCCTTCAATATTCATTAACAGCGGTTAAAGTACATAAGGCTGCGGTAGTTGACTAATCATTTGTGTATTACAGACTGTTGTTTTCTCAGTTTTAATCTATTATTACAAAATTCCACTGTATTCCTACTTTTTATTACTAGGCTTAGTGCATGCTTTCTTATACATTTACTGTTTTTTGTATGAAGATATTCCAATATTCCACTTGTGAAAAAAAGGCAATGCATTGATTTGTGAGTTTGGATTCAAAATATAACTGAATGTAATTTAGACGGCAGTGCTGACACTGACTTACGGAGTTCATCGGATAAGATAAATTGTAGCATGCTATATAGTTTTATAGTACCCCAGTATGCACTAGATGAATCGATGTAAATTAATCCCAAATAATATGTAGTTCTGTAGGACTATTATGGATCAATCTATGTATGATCTGATATGGTCAGATAGATATAATGTATGACCATTATATCACATCATTAGATAGATATGAAGGATTATCTGCTTGCTGTATAACAATAGTTGGTGTTAACAATAGTTGGAGAGTTTTTGCTGTATAACAATAGTTGGAGAGTCTTTGCTGTATAATAATTTGGAGAGTCTTCGTGTTAATTTATAGTTGGAGAGTCTTTGCGAACAATAGTTGGCTACATATACGTATGTACAACTTCTCAGGAGACATTGCCACTGGTTCAATCGAGGCGACATATCTAGTAGAAGTAGTAGCCCAATAATACTGGCGGTTACCCCACATGTATGCCTATTTTATTTTCATAATAGAAAATCACTATGTTACTTTCAGAGTAAAAGTAGAACATTGTTGCACTGCAGATTTGAATACCTGGGTTTAATATTATTTTGTTATGTGTGGTTAAACTAAGCTTTATTTCTTTATTCAGTGTTAATCGAGAAGAGAATTTGTCAGTATTAATTAGACTACTTGTTAATTGCATTTTGTAACATGCAGTGTTTGTTTTAATGTTATATTTACCATGTGAATTAGGTGAAATGTGGTCAGCCTATGTTTATAGCCACTTATTTGTGCTCATAAAATTAGATGAAATGGGTTTATATTCTCAACCATGGTGCTAAAACCGGAATTTTGTTTGAATTCCATTTTGTCATGGGGAAAACTGAGATGGAATGTCTGGTATTCCGGTGTGCTAGATGAGATTTTGAACCTCGGATTGTGGATTGTATCAACTGTGGGATGCATTACTCAATACGGTGGCACTTGCAGATTGATTTAGGAAGTGACTAAAAATGTTATGTTCGATAGAAATCATAGATAATCAGGCTTTGGTGGAAACTGAGCCGAAAGGCTCGGTTCGAACTGAGCTCAGTTTAGAAACTGAGAATGTCGGCTTAGTTTCAAATCAGTTTAGAAACTGAGTCGAATGGCTCAGTTTTGATTTGAAGGTTATTTAACGTAGTTTAGAAACTGAGCTGAATGGCTCGGTTTTTGTAGATACCGAGTTGGTTCGTGTAATACTCGATGCGTAGTGAATGGTTTTAATTCTCGATCGGGGGTTGGACCGAATCTGCTTGCAGTAGAGGAAAGGGTATAAAAAACGATTTTTGGATAATCATACTTAAATTAAAGGGTATAAAAAATGATTTTTGGATAATCATACTTAAATTATAATAAAGTTGTAGAAGAGTTTATGTAAATGGGAGAAAATTTGGACCAATGTTTTAAGATAATGGAAGATGATGCAAGAAACATGAGTTGTCATGTAAAACAGGTATGGCACAATTTTATATAACAGCTAGGACATGTGCGGCCATATGTAGAGTGTAATTATGCAGTAGACAAAGCAATGTTCCTAACAAATGTTAGGCATGTTTTCACTATGTTTGCATGATTTTTCATTTTGTATGGGAGGCAGATATGTATGGAATCTAATTGCATAGAACTTAAGTGCAGAAACCTGGCCTTGTGGCTCCAGACTTAAGTGCATGAATTATTTTACATGTTACAAACTAATTGTATGTGTGTTTTTATTTTAATATTTTTGATTGCTTGATTTTACATTTACAAACGAATTACATCATCTTACTTTCTTATTAATATATTTATGCTCTCTACTTTATCAGCTCTCTGCTTTGCTCAACCTGAAGGAGAAAAACTGCAAACCATTTACGGTACTTTTCATGTTGCTATGTATGGTTCTTTGTTTGATATATATTCAATTGCAAACCATTTATGTTGATTTTTTAACAGATGCTGATTCAAGTCAACAATCACGAAGATGAATTGTGTTATTTTAAGTTTTAAGCTAGATGAACCATTTTGTTCTTTTGTAGTCATGTCAAGAATGTTAATTTTTGATGAAACAAGTATTATGTAAGTATTTACATGTATTGGTTGGTGCTTAGCATATGACTAGTTAATATGACTCATGCAAACTATTTTTGTTGTATGGTTATCAATGTTAGTGTTTTCTTGTCAAAAGATCTAAGATTTTTTGAGTTGTATGTATTTCTTGTATTCATATATTTTGTTAATTGCTGACAATCATAAATATGGCTGAGATGAAATGCGATCGGATTAGCTTTTGAATTCAGAAGTTATTTGCTACTGTTGTAAATAAAACACAGTCGCAAATGATAACTTTATTCCGTTCGTCCTTTTAAAACCTGTCGCACAAGATCAACGTTTTGAAGTTAAATATTAGTTTCTTGCTACTGGTGTAAAATAACCGTCGCTAATGAATTAGCCTACAGCGACTGGTATTCAACAATAACCATCGCAGGAACTTATATATTGCAACGGTTTTAAAACTGTCGCAATAAGTTTTTACATATTGCGACGGTCACGTATGCGACGGTTGTACACCAGTCGCAAATAAGCTAAAACAACAGTCGCAAATGACCTGTTTTGTACTAGTGGTGGGAAAAATCATTAATTTACATCACAAGTAATAAGGCAGATATAATGGAATTGATGTTTGATACCTTTTGATTTCTTTCAAAATCTCTATTGCAATGCAATGCAGGAGATGTACGATTCTAAAAATTTGCATAATATCCATGAATCATTAAGCGTAATGCTCTTAATTTAACAACCTTTAAAAAGGGAACGTGTATATTCGTTTGATTCACGTTTATTGTATTACATGAATTATTAGTTTTGATTTACCATGTCCAATAGACAATAAGCTTGATCTAATTTGTAAATATAACTAACAATATTTTATGGTTCGCTCATCTCACTTTCTTGTTCTGTGTAGGTTGTAAAAATGGATCATTCTACTGGATTACAAAGATGCAATATGTTATATCTTTAAAGACAATGTATATAATATGTTGCGTTTATATGCATTGAGATTACTTGGTATAGTTTAAGTTTAGAACATATTCTTGTTTAAGTTTTGGAATATTTTGTTGTATTGTATGTGTTTTAGTTTTTTGATGTAGATCTAAGGTTTAACATTTCTATCTTTGGTGTAATTTGTTTTATTTTCTATCTAGTTTGTTGCAGTTTTTGTAATAGTTGATAAACTTTTTAGTTTTATGCAATGCACTGTTTATTGTTGTGGTTTGTTTATGCTTGGTGCGATTTGTATATGCTTGGTGCGGTTTGTATTTCTAATATAATTAGTGATGTTTTTTAAGTGAGTTAAATGGGTCAACTTTTTTATGAAATGAGTTAGGTCATGTTTATTTTTTTCAAATGAGTTAAATGGGTTGGGTCATAAAATGAGTCGGGACATTTTTATCCCAACCCGTTAAGACCCGACCCGGCTCGACCCATTTGACGGATCTACTTAGGGATATTACTAGATGTAGATAGCAATGATGAAGATATAGGTAGCGTTGATGCAGAGATTTTGACCCCTTAATACTCTAACATAGGATACACCCATAATAATTATCACATATAGGTAGCGTTGATGCAGAGATTTAGACCCCCCAATATTCTAACATAGGATACACCCATAATAATCATCACATATTAGTATATATTTTTGTATGACAACTTTATGGAAGCAGGGGCAAGTCAGGTATGGATCCTAATACTTTTTGTCCATTTATCATTACGAATTTTATAGTATTTTGGGATTAACTTTTCGCTCACACCAGACTAATATCTAACCCAAGATTTTATGTTCCCGCTTATCACCTTGGGTCCCATTGACAATACTGGCATGTATGCTAGATTGAAGGTGTAGGCATTATCTGAGCTATGTAGGTGGAACAATAGGAGTTGACACCTTCTCATATTTATACTTGTATTACTGATTAATCCACCATGTGACTTTGTGGAGTCGTGGCAGTGTTGACTATTTATTAGAGACAGTTTGCCAGCATGTTAATTTATCTCTTGTATAAACCTTATTTACATGTAACTGTATAAGTCAGTACACTCTAATTATATGGTTTAAATAGTTATTATTGTCTCGTCGGATTTATATATGTGATTTCTATTATATTTTATCTGATAACGCTATGAGATATATGATAGGTTTGTAGTTGTATTCTGTGTTTTATTTACTTTTCTTTTATTCTATTCCCTTCCTTTCTTTTCTATTTCCCTTCTTCTCTTCATTTCTTTCTCGTGGCATTCGTTTTTCATAGATCAGGTGCACGTACAATGCACTTATGGGTTATGCGAGCATCATCGGAGTATGGCAGTCATTACAAGTGGTATCAGAGCTTAGACTACATTGTTTGACCTAAACAATATCGAGGTCAAGAGTCATTATATACGAAAGAGTACGTATTTGTATATATGTTGGTTTTAAAACCTATATATTAGCAGTACATATATAGTATAGGTCATTTTGCATTCGAGTGCCACTAGAATAGTTTTCTCTTTTAGCGACTAATCGTCCTAACCACTTATCTTGGATAATCTAACAAATGAAAAATGCTACTAATTTGCTCTATCTCTTGAGTTGAGAATTGTGCCAGATCAAGGACCACTAGCCTCAATTCATGTAATAGGTTTTTAGTGGTGGTATGGATCACTATTTGAGATGTCTTAATTTCTCTAATTAGTTTTGGTACTCAAGTGCAAGGAGTCGACTATGCGGAGCAGTATATGTACTCTGGTATATAGAAGTTAAGCTATTCTTTGAAGCAAAGACGACTTTGGTAGTGCAAGATTGGTTTGTCCTCTTGCAAGGAGTTTTTTGATGACTTGGAGTAGGATGTGGAATTAAAGTAGGAGAGTACTACTAGGAAGTGTTACAAACCATATTTTAGGTACCAAAAGATCGTAAATCAGTTCTATTTAATTCATAAGTGGTTGTATCATTCTAATATTTTGATATATGGCTCACGGGGATGTGACAAATGTCCATGATTTTTACCAAATCTTTCTATGACTATTTTGCCCATGTGGAATTTTTTTTAGCCACAATTTTTTATAGAGACCGAATTAGGTGCTCAGTCGATCTCATTGCTTTAGGATGGTGGTTGGCCATTCCGTAGAGTGGTAAAAAAGAAAGCGGTTTAATGGTTTAGGAAAAAGTATAGTTTTAAATTTTCAATATTGCTAGACAGATTTAAAGACAGCTAATATGCTGAGATTGGCTAGACTATTAGACATATGACCTACAATTATAAATATGGGTTATCTCCCTCATTCTCCAAATTAGTTGGATTGTGATCTGCTCCGATTCACCCTAATCCTCTTAAACCATGATCTATATTTCATCATATCATCCATATTATTAATTTAGAGGCTAGATCTATGTAACGACCCGAATTTTCGACCATCGAATGTCGACACTAATACATCCACGGTATTCATGTGCCGAGCACCCAAGTGCCGGAAAGACGAAAAGTTAGGGTGAAATAAAATAAAAAGAAAATAGGCTAAGGAAGAAGAGGACACAATACCAGAATCTCACAATGGAACGGTAACATATAATATAAAGAATGATCTTTACAAAATAAAACTGTATGATTACAACTATCAGAGAACAATAACCTATCATCAACTTGGACAGTCATAACAACCCGTCCTCATAAATGTTGATGTACAACATAGAATGCAGCGGATATAAAAAGTACGGTAAGATGAACTCCAACTCTCTTCCAAAAGCTCCAAGGCATCCAAAGTAAAACCTGCCATACTCAGCCTACTCGAAGGAGTACGTGATGATTTTAAGGAAAACAAAAACCAAGCGTCAGACATCAGTCTGGTATGAGAAACTCAAGATACACATTGCATGTAACAACACTGAGGGGACTGTGCAGATAACCGCTCCGGATTTCCCCTCAATTGAAACCAACCATTTATTAGGAGAAGTATAGTTGTATTATAAATAATGTTTAGGGTGTAGAATATAAATAAATTCACATAGAAGGAATGGTTACATTGGTTACATTCGACAACTATTAAGTATACAAACAAGACCGATAAGGCACGTTCGCATATTGGATTTTCCATCGGAGATCTCTCAACACAGATCCGAACTCCATGCACAAGGGTCAGAAAGTACCTCCGAGCATCGCATATCTCTAGATAAAATATACCATAAGGTAAACACAACTGGCCCACGCACGAAACACCGAAGTGCACCACGTGGAACCAAATATATCCAACTCCCGCGCGCAACTTCGAGGAGCTCCCGCACGATTCGATAATAAGCATACACTAGATATGGAGTCAATATATCCTGCCGTAGGTTAGCAAAACCCCAGATTGTGCTCCTACTCTGTTTTTAGCCATTTCCGATGTCGAGGTTTCGTTCGGCATCTTTCACACGAGTCTTCATCACTCGAACAGAACAAGAATTCCCAGTTGGAATCCCACAGCTCAATAGATCTTGGAATCACACATAGACTCCTTCACAGATCTCGGAATCATACATGGATTCCAATACATCAACAGATTTTGGAATCACACATAGATTCTTTCATAGATCTTAAAATCACTATATGTGTTAGAGCATCTCAACAGATCTCGAATCGCCATATGGCCTTCACTTCACAACCGCTTCCAAAACATAGAACCCGTATACTAGTTTTGAAGTGGTTTTCGATAAGTAAAACAGTTACTAATCCCATTCCCATTTAATTAATATTTCATTAATTAAAACTTATTTTATTAGTAAAACTCCTTTTAACTAATAAAACTTCACTTGTCAAATACAACTTCAATTATTAATCAATAACTCATACTAGATTAATATTCCTTTATTAGTAAAACTTCTTTTAACTAATAAAACTTCGTTTGTCAAATAAGACATCACTTATTAATCAATAACTCATACTCGATTAATATTCCTTTATATACTAGCGTATATATTCAACTTATACATATAAAATGTGTATATGTATATATTCTACGAATTACCTAATCCGTTATAGTCTTACTACCCAAAAAGGGTTTTAATATACTTATCCCTCAAGTATAAGTATAATCACAATTCAGTTCCAAGATTTCCTATTTAACTTCAATATTTCAAAACGTACTCATATACTTATCGCTCCGGTATAAGTATATCTACAATTCAATTTTAAGAATTCTTTCCTAACTTCAATACTTCAAAACGTATTCATATACTTATCCCTCCGGTATAAGTATAACTACAATTCATTTTCAATATTTCTTTTCTAACTTCAATACTTCAAAACGTATTTATATACTTATCCCTCCGGTATAACTATCTCAATAATTCATTTCTAGGATTTCTTAAAGTATAACCAAAGAGGTTAAAACCATTGTTTAATAAAGAACCTCTTCTCTTTTATAAGTTAAACATCTTATTCAATATCTTTATTCTGAAAGATTCCTATACTTGTTTCTATCTTTAAAATCAATTATTAAAGATCTAAGTATATTCAAAATCATTAAACCGTATATTCCAGTTTAACTACATTCCAAGGGTTTCAAAACAAGTGTTGCTAAAACAATGTTTACAACAAACCCAAAACAATCCTTTATAATTTGTCTTTAAATGTTTGTTTAAAGATTCAATTATATTTACTTCCATGATATAATCTGAGAGGGTTAAAGACTAATGTAACTAACACATTGTCACGACAAACCCAAAACCATTTTATGCTTGCAGAAATCACACTTCATGTACTTAACTCGTTTCCGACATTATCAACTTAACTATCCCTCGGTCAAGAGTGAGGCCAGGTAAGTTAGAGCACTGGTTGCATATCACCCCTTGCCTAGACACCCCATTCTTGACACTCACAGATAGATAAGCCTACTCATCGGCTTATTAGAATTAAGCACAATAATCATGATATTCAATAAACAAGTAATTAGCAAGTGCACTTATATGACTATTCTAGCTTTACACACTTTCAAACTTACTTCAGTTTATCATATAAGTTAAACAACCATTTTAATATGATAAGAAATCACTAAGGATGTCATTGCAAAGTTTCATACAAAGTGTTGAAAACACAACAATTCAAACTGCATCTATAGCGACCATCGCTATAAGTGCACTTTCAAGTTCAAGTCCATAATATGTCAACCCATACTAATTCTTAAGTGCTTTGTTTCAAATTCATTCCACTTGTTATACAAGTAAATTCAAATACAATTCCAAGTCCATTCAAGTCCATTCCAATCCATTAACATGGATCACATATGTCGCTTACTTTTCAAGTAAGAATCGAGTTCACATTTTTAACATAAGTTACCAACATTCAAGCAACTTCAAGCATAGTTAAAAACATGCAAAAGGGTTTATGTTTGCTGTACTAAATAGTGAGTAAACTCACCTTAATCCTTAGCAAATCCAAGATCCAATAATAAGAATAAAGATCCAAGAATAAGAACAAAGATCCAAGCTAGCAACCTCCTTCCTTCCCTTGTTTTTCCTTGCTTCCTTCCTTATATAGCTCACGGCCAAAGATGAAAATTGAGAGGGGCTTGGATTTTTCAACTTCTAACTTGCTAAAAGGTCTTGTAATGATGTAAGATGGCCACACTTAAAGTTTGAGTTGATTTGGAGTTGGTTTGAATATAGTTTTAGAAAGTTAGTAAGAAAGAGGAAGAAGATGAAGATAAGCCATTAAAAAGCTTCACTTTTGCTTAGGAATTTTGTGTAAGAAAGAAGGAGGTATACCCCTCCTTATATAGGAAAAAGAAAGTGGATGGGAAAAGACCAAAATGCCCTTAAAACCCTAAACACACTCATGAAAGAAGTGAAAGGTGTGTAAGAGAAGTGAAAGGTGTGTAAGAGATGGTAAGTTTGCTTTTTCAAAGCTTAAAAAGTAAGCATTCATTTGTATACATATAAGAAACTTATATACATATACTTAGGATATTTTCTAAACCTTGATGTGACTAATTATGATTACATATATATGTGTATATGCATGTATATTAATACATACACATATATCAAACAACGTTGCAACGATATGAAACAACTTTTTGTTCAATGATAAGCTGTAAATCTGAAAGTTGAACCCCAGTCATATCTTTAGTTCTATATCAAATGATTTATTCAAGTAAACAAAACTTGGAAATAAATTCATTAACTTATTTAAACAATTAAAACAAGCATATTCAAATTATAAAACATTTATTTGAATATTTGAATACCCAAAATACAAAAACTTTCCTTAAATGCTCATTTTTGAAAATGATGACATCATCAAAATAGTTAACCATAAATATGAAAAATACTTTTATTAGCTAACTACTTCCCTAATGATTAATTAGACATTCACTAAAATTTTCAACAAATTTTACTGAGAAAATAGCCATTTATTGATAAAACGATTTTCGGTCATTTTATCAATATTTTACCAAAAATATATTTTTGAAAGCATTTTTCCTAAACGAGTCTAGAATTATAAATTACTAATTAAATGATGTTTAACAAGGTTATAAAATCATATTTATAACACTTAACAATATTACAAATTGTTATGTTATTCAAAGATTAAGTGTTCGAATTTTCCGGGTCTTTACAATCTACATTCGAGAAGATTACATCTTATCAAACTGTGCATTTTCATCGTTGTCCAGACCTATACCCTACATTAAATTGAAGGTTTTGGCGAGTGATAATGATCTCTTACGTGACTATGTTGTAATTAGGTCTTTTAAATACCCAACATGTTAACTTAACCATAAAATTAGATTATACATGTTAATTTAAAATATAGAAACCACTAGATTAACCTAATTATGACATATTCTAGTATTGTTAGATCTAAAATGTTTAGTATGTAATTAACCTTAAACTATATCGTACCTATTATGGTTATTATCAATTGGTTTATAGTTAATTTTGATTATGTGTTTGTAAGTCACTAGAATTAGATGTAACTGCTATTTGAATGCTTGAATTGTATGTTATGCTTGATTTGTGTGTTTAGAATTGTTTGAGTTAGGAATTAGGTAGAAGGTCAGAGCATATCGGAAGCATAGTTCATCGGAAGTGCACGAAACTTAGAAGATGGGCTCTGGAAGAAGTCAGAAGGGTGCATAAAATTTTTGGAAAGAAAATCAGATAATTGTAGGGCTTGCTACAGTGGATTTACACTGATCCATAAGGGAAGCTATAAAGAAGGTGTGATTCCTATGGTGGCTTGGTGGGATCATGGTGAAGCTACAGTGAAAGTTTTACTGGGATTGGACATGACAAGCGTTCGAAATTGATGATCGACATGAGAAGCAATGGGTGATCAGATGTCATGCGACTTGACCTGGAGGCATAAAAATGAAGGAAGAGGTGATTCATGGAAATAATTATAAAAAAGGCTAAGTGTATGGATAGGTACCAATCCATTTAGGATGGATTAGTACAGATCCATCACACAAAGGTTCTTTAGTTAGCGATCCATATAGTTAAAGGAGGGCTTCGTCTAGAGTGTAATGAAACTTGCGCTTCGCCGATCGCTTCAGTGGGATGGAAGTTATGGCCTGATGTAATTGTAACTCTTTGATTGTGAACTCAGATGGGTGTGTTCAAAGGAGAAGTGATAGGTAACTCTGGCTGAAACGAGGTTGTGAGATAATGGACTTGTTCGAGTGGGACTCAATATATAAATGGAATTGTGGATGGCTCATATGCTTAGGAGTGCCAAAGAATCATTGATAGCTCGGAGTGTTCTAGGTGCAGACTCGAAGCAGGGATATCATGAGGACACCCATTCTGACTAACATCGACGGTCATGTACATTGGATCATTTGGGAACTGGTCTAGTTGTCTTCAAGAGACGAACATATGTGGTACATATGGTAGGTCGACAAGAACCTCGATTCTCTATTAGACCCTAGCATAAGCGAGGATGGTCACACGGGTTATCAATGTATTCAAGGATTTAGATGTGGATAGCTAGGATATTGCTTGATGGATGTTATAATTGCTTTGAATGTTCTCTTTATTCTTTCTCTTGGTAGACTATCACCTTAGGATACTGAAGTGAAGCGAGGATTAGGAATCTTATTTTGGGATGTATCTATTTCTTTTATTATTTAAATAACATGTTTTATTTAGTTATTACGTGCTAACTCTTTGGTTGCAGGGATAGATCAGTTGAGACTTGAACTATCTAGTTCATATTTTATAATATAGCAGTTAATAGTCATTTATCACTCACACCAGACTATTTCCTGACTCAAGGTTTTATATTTCCTCGTATTATCTTGGGATAGTCATTAACGATGTCGTTGAGTAGACTGAATAACAGATTTGGTGCGAGGATCGACGATGAGTTGGAAGCTGACATATTATTCTATTATATAACTATTTGTTTGTTTTCGCCATTATGATTCATATACTTTGAGAGGAATTATAATGAGGCTTGTTGTATTCAAATTGTCAGGATGTTGTATCAGATTCTAAGATTTTATTTGAAAACTGGATTTCTGCTTTGTCATGATTTACTACATATTTTGTTATATATGTTCGTACTATATTTTATCCATGCACTATGTAACTCTCCACCTAAAGTCCAACCCTAATAAAGAGCATTACATAGTAATACTATCTACTGTAGCGGAGAATAGGGCTGGTTATGAGCGACCATCTATAATTTTGTATTATAAGAGTATCGAATACGTTGATTGGGTGTATAAAGTTTTCTTTCTTACCTAAAGTCGATTGACGTACTCAACTCATCTAATATAAAACTACGATGGTTAAAGATTATATTCAGAATAAGTTATAACGCACCATAGATTACAGATCATAGAACATACATATATGTACAATCACAGAATACAATATATACATGTGCTACAAACTCGAATGGTTGTATACATGCCATAACATATACAACAATCCCCAGAGTGAATGAATATACAAATAAAGCGAATATGAATACACAACCTCCTATTAAATAATAACATCAATGGGATAGTGCAAAATAGATGAACCGACCTTGAATCAATAACTGTTATGACCTAAAACAACTCGGTCTGACCCGCGTATTACATACATGGATCAGTCTAGTTTACATATCAGTTATAATATAACGAGTGAAATATAAATTCATATAGATAAGAATTCCTTTTTATAGAAAAGGAAATGTGAAAATTCAATCAACAATTACTTCATGATATATTTACATCCAAAACAACTTATTTGTTCTTACGAACATTACTAATAAGCACAAAGGAGAGTTTATCCACATTAAACATTCTGAGCGTCAAAGCTAAGCACGAGGATAAACATTAGGAAATAACATCAAAACTCCATCAAATGATTACGTATAAATTCATATATGATTTTATTCAACTAAAAGTGAACATTATTTTTAAATAGTATCTTGATAGCTCTAAGGCTATAAAAAATCAATAGGTCATCATAAAGTTGGATCGAAAGCCTCAAATAGCCATTAAATCAACAAAACATCATAAAATGGATCCAATACATCAAATTACACAATAATCAACAAAAGAAAGCTATTTTTCCAAGTTGTGTATACATATCTAAGCATTTATTACTACAACTAGCCTTGGTTGAGTAAAACACTGCCCGTCTTGGTCAACTATAATTCTACTATGATTCGACTTTACTACAATCCGTTTCAGTTAAGTACGACTTCACTGTGATCTGCCTTGGTCGAGCGTAATATTACTGTAATGGCCCGTTTTCTAACTAACATCGTTAATACGAAATTGTCGATCATAATTAACAAATTTTAATACAATTAAAAATTCCATACTTAAAACAATTCAAAATAAAGGCCTTGTGTACGATAACATTTGCATAAACCCATTTAACATGTGTGTGTGTAGCAAATATGAAAAGTGCCATTTCATTTGTGTTAGCACCTACCTTGTTTCACCTAACACAAAGATTTAAATTTTGTTTTTAGTGAGTTCTTAAGTTTTTAAATCATAAGAACATTTGGAAAAATTATACACAAAAACCATTTGTTTGTCACAATGTTTTTAGTGGTACTTTGGCATTTGAAGAGCGCATGAGAGCTGGAGCGGTTTGGCAAGCAAAATCATGGTGTTTTGAAGCTGGTACTTTAGCAAATTGGTATTCTAGTCAATGCGCTAAAAAAATGAGTTTTTGAACGAAGTTTTAATTAAAATTTGTTTTAATTAAAATAGAAAATAAATAAAATTTAAGAATAAATAAATAAATAAAAAGAGAATTTTTATTTAATTTGACATAGGCAAGTGAAAGAAAGAAATAGCAGGAAGATCGGAGTATAGAAGTTTGACTGAAGAAGTTCAACGAGTTTGGAATTAGAAATATAAAGGAAATAATTTAAATAAATTATAAATTTAATTTATTTATGATAAATTAGAAGCAATAAAATAATTTACAAAAGATAATGGAAGTATTAAATTTTCATATAAACATAAATGACAAATAAAGAAAATACCATGTGCAACGCACACATTTTATTTTGCTCAATTCTAAATGTTGGTTAAAACTGAATAAAATTGTTTGACTGAAACTCATAATCAAAGGATGTGTAAACTAAAACAAGGCCATATTCGGTTAATAATTATTTGTCAATTGTAAAGGGAATTACGTGAATCATTTCGAAGAGTCCAGAATATTTATTCCACTTCGATTTGATTTATCCATCGCATGTCAGAAGTATTGAAGATAATTGAAGACGGAGATATGAAAGGGCTATTCTTGAATAGTGCCTTCGGTTTGTCCAGTTCTAGGGCAACTTGTATAACGAATGTCTGACAGAGTAATTCTAACTGATCACGTACATTGATCTCTTCAAACGTATTTGCATGGTGGCAGAGGAATTCGTTTCTCTTGCTTTATACCTATAATATATTTTTGGGGAATTCGATTAGTGATTGGCAAGTTTTGACGATGTGGCATTCAAAGCAAATGAACTGATGACGATAAAAGGTAAGTCTAGCCTCAAGCCTCACATGCAGGAAATGACAAAAATCGGGCAGGCAACATGATTATGTGGGTCGCTCCCATTAGGGTGTAGCATCACCTATCTAGAGAAATTATTTTTGTTTCTTATTCTATCGATTCTATCCTACTCGAGAATTGGTTGCCGTACACAACCATTGGTGATATACATTCGATACGCTCAAGAGAAATGAGTGGTCGGCCATGTGTAGGCCGGGTTGCAAGACGTTCTTGTTGAACCCAGTATATTCGCCTCTAGAGATACACTATCGGAAGGTGGTTCCATACCTTGTCATAGTTGGAAATCCATTATCCATAAGTGCCAAGCGGTTTTATTTGTATACTATATAGGAGAATGTGAGATGCAAGCATTCTTGTAGATTCTAAATTATTTGTAAAAACCTAGACACTATGATAATATCTGATTAAAGTATACAAAGTGTTTTATTCTCATAAGGTAAAAACCTGTTCCATACTTACGGCATGGTCTTATGAGATATTTTTATTACTTTGACTTGTTAAAAATCGTTTACTCATACTAGTCCCCTGACTGACCCGAAGTTTATTTTTCTGTATTTTTTCTTAAACTCTTGGGTACTCATAACACTTGTTATGAGTAGACAAGTGAATCAGGTCATACTTAACTTGGAATAGCTGAATAGAGTTTCTGCATGCTGGTCCACCTATCTATCTATGTTTAATTACTAAGTACTGCAAGTTTGGTTGTCTATAACGATATGTATAATTAAAGTTGTACTATGTAATGGCATGTATCCTTAGACCTGATATGTTATGATGTATGGTATTCTGATGTATAATATTATGTAGTATTTGCTTTTGTTTAAATTCCGCTGTGAGATTCTGATGTTTTCTTTAGTTCTATCTTCTATTTATTCTTATTCTTATATAATGACACGACTTCCGATGTGTTCGAAAGTTGGCTCGTTTCAATTACTATGACCCATCTCGATCGAGTAAATTTTTACTACAACCCGTCTCAGTCGAGCACAAGCATCGTATCACCTGCCTCAGTCTAATGTGTTTACTATGATCCGTCTTCGTCGAGTATGACTTCATCATGACCTATCTTGGTCTACTATTTTTACTACGACCCGTCTCGATCAAGTATGACTTCACCATGACCCATCTTGGTCAGGCGTACTTGACCACTTCGGCCATGGGAATACGTATATATAAGACTCCCACTTGAGTCTAGCTTCACATCGAAGCAAGTATTGGCAATAACGACGGAATGAGTCACGGACTTCCAAACAGTAACTCGAAAAGTGAAAGCAATACGTCTTATACTGCACGTTTCACTTGTCTATTCACCACAAGTTAGTCTACTCCATATGGAGAAATAAACAATTATTTCGATCAACATGTCTGCAATTTACCGATCTCATATATCTTCAAGTCCCATACCACAAGGTTTATGATATAATTTAATTATAATCACGTCTTCTCGAAGGTGCAAATGTGTAACGCTATATATATATATATATATATAAGAAAATAAATTTTGTTTGAGAAAACAAGTTTATGAGACAATTTTGAAAACATTTGAATCATTCTTTAGAATCCTTTATACTCAAAATTATATATATTATCGCCTCGAGATTGTTACCTTTTGAAAACATAAACAATGAAACCAGTTTGCCTCGAAGCTAAAGAAAAGATATATATATATATAGTTATTTACAAAACTATTTTATAAAACGTGCATATGTCTCAAATTCATCCATATTTATCATGAAAAACTTGCTCAAACTCAACACAATTCATCGAATCTGAAGTACAGACTGAATGTGATTTAGGATTACATTATTATGATTGAAGCCATAGTTAAAACATCTTCAAATCAACTTAAAATTCGTCAAGAAGGCGACATAAGAATCAGTAGAAATACAAACACACAATCACTAGGCACTATTGTTTCCTAGACATTTAATCAACCATTGGTCGACCTGGGCTTTGAGTTCTTTCCCAGTCAATACACTTTGCCCGACTTCAGATTTAGACATGATTTTCGACTAGCCAAATAGGTCAGATCGAATTGATATTTGATGTGATCTTAGACTAGAATCTCTACTTTAATTCAGAAAAGAAATGAAACCAAACCACCAAGAGATGAGCAAGATATTACAGGCCAAAGATAGACTTGGCTCTTTTTTTTCAAATTTAAGATGAAATTTGACAATAGATTAATAATTTCAACAAAGTTTTTCCAAATAGAACATGGACAAACAACGAAATACTGTAAACTAGAAAGCATGGCTTGAGCAACTCACCTTGGTTGGTTTTGGATGATTTTTAACTTGATTTAGCTGCATAGAGATGAATAAGAGTTTCTGGAACTCAACACAGTAGATTGGTCAGACATGCACACCTCAGGAAGCTACAATAACATCTCTTTCCTTGAATTCCATAATTTGTTGATTAGGTTGCATAATGAAACATGATTCTTGTTGCTCGGATAGAGATTTGCATTTACTCTTTTGTCCAATTGAATTTGGATTTTTGAGTTAAGGTTAGAAGAGGAGGCAACTATTGTTTTCTCCTCAGGCAAAGCTTCAGGAGGAAAATGAATGATAGGGGAAATGATAATACATATTTTCCTCTTTTACTCCAAATAATTCTCTTTTGGGTTTTGTTCTTTAACCTAGTACCCAGTAACTGAAGGTGTTACAAAATACAAAGCATTGAAAAATTATTCAAGTTAGACCATGCAATCAAATTACAGAAGTTTAACACCCTTTAACACAAATTTTACAAACTCATGTCACATTATAACATTACTTAAGCTCAACAAAATTACTCAAACATTGAATAAATATTTTCAAACAAATCTAAATAGTAATTTCAATGGAACACAGTAACACTTTCATGTTTGTTAAAATGTACAGTTCTCCTTTCTTAAATTTAAACATATATATTTCTAAATAATAAATTCACACAATTTCACTGAAATAAACAAATTAAATCTATCAACTTTATTAAAACATTTTTACCCTTCAAATGTTGATTCTCAATCAATATTCACATCTTTATTTTGATAACTACCCAATTAATTCACATATGTTGTTGTTGTTAATGTCAATAATTTACTATTAATGATAATTTATAATTTTATTTTGTAAGTTCTACAACTTACATTTTTCGTACTCAAATTCAAAAATATTAATTATTTACTTAAAACAACTTAACACCTTACATTGAACTTATATTATAATTTAAAAGCTTTTTGTTAATCAACCTTTTATATTTTCAATATTAACTTTAATTATTAGAACATAATTTGCAAATGCAGATTGAAATAATTTTTTTATTACATCTAAGATATTTAATTTATTCCAATACACAAAATCCTGAAAATCACAATTCTTTATTTTCCCATTTAAAATATTATATGATTTAGGCTCATGAACTCATATTTTATTCTTCTTAGTTCAAATAAAAAATATGAAGAACACACTATATTACGTTTTTTCCATGTACCTAAAAGCCTGGATTGATACACGTTGTGAGATACGGGATAAGCTCTGTTTAGGTTTATTTTCCTTGGTGATCATTCCATTTCGGCCTGGCACGATACATCTTTCTTAGTATTTGATGCAGGGATGTGGGGTGGTCGTCACAGAAATCTCCAAGGTTGAGTGCGAATTGGTCTGGAGTTCTTATAACTTTTGCTTACTAGAGATTGGTTTGTAGTTCGCTTCGATGAAACTTACCTTGACTTCTCCGAAGTTAGCGTTGATTGGGGAGTTCTCCGACTTGAGGAAGGTGATATGTCTATGTGGGAGTATGTGATCAAGTTTGATGTGATATTGATGTACGATTCATTTTCCTTATTGTTACCCCATGCAGAAAAATGGAAGTTTTGTGGTAGTGTTGATTACTCCCTCGATTAAAAAAAAGGAAACAACATCATCACTTGAGATATGTTTTCCACCAATAGTGTTTCCATACGTGTTATATTTTGACGTCGAGGGTTCAACATTTCATTTTATTTTGCGGTTTGATGGACGAAACAGGATTATAACTCGAAATGATTAATTTGACCTGTCTTAATTATGACTTACTACGTCGAGGGCTCAATTAGACCATATGTGTGTAACATCTCATGTTTGGCTGCCATAGATTAATACTGTCGATGAATGCAACATCCATAGAATTTAATTTTGGGTCTTGAGGTAGGGGAGTTTTACAACAAGGGTGTTTCTACTTGGAAGCATACATGCTTCGTCAAAACATAATCTCATCGAATCATGTTTGTTTATTTTATAGTTGTTTGACAGTTGGTTACTTTAGGCTTAATTAATTTAGTATTAGAATCTAGAAGTTAATTTGTTGGGTCAGTATAATACTTAGGATTGAATGGTTGAGTAAATACAAAGTTGTAGCAGATTCTGAGAGAGTGTTGGTGATATGAGGATAGACGATGAGCATGGTGTAAACGTAGGTTGTTCACCAGATAAGGAGGTGATGTCCAGTTATCTACAGCAGCTTGAGATTCTAAATAACGAGTTGTCTACAGTATCAGTTGCAAGAGAGATTTAGTTTTATATTGATTTGATGAAGGATGCCATTACTATGTTGATACCTTTGAGAAGGAAGGCATCCAAAGAGCGAAGAGATATCTCTAGGTATAGAAGAACGATATTTTAGGAAAGAATTTCAATTAGAAGAATATATCCAAGTAGGGAGCATAAATAGTATTCAAAGTAGAGACAGATGGTTCCTTGGGTTGTTGTTTATGACACCCCACATCCCTTAATGTCACCTATATGAGGATGCATTAAGTTTTGTGAAGCGCAATAGGTATAAAGTAACAACACAGAGACTAAAATTCACAAGATAGAATTTAAAACACAACAAAAACTTTTTAAAACATTTATTATTAAATCAGTCAAAATATTGATTACAATTCAAAATATCATGGAATCTATATCATAAAACAAACTGTCTCGTGGAAAGAAAAACATCAGAGTACAAGAATAATACCACAAAATTCATATCCCTAATAAGTCATTACAGTAGTCATAAAGCAAGTACTGAAGTAATACATGAAGCAAGAAATGGTCCGAATCCAAGCTGAATCAAAAGATCAAAAGTCACTATTGCGATCCTCTGCCCTGAGAACCCGGGGGAAAGGAAGAGAGAGAGAGAGAGAGAGAAAATACACTAGGTGATACATAAGTTTTATGAGTTCTAGTAATTTTTAGCATGAGTATAAAAGAAGTACCTAGACATATGAGTAGTAATGGACATTAAAATATAGTAAAGTAGAAAATACGAAAACAAGATAGGCTTCTCATTAATTCATATCCCAAAAATTGATGTGCCAACTATCGTAATATCATAATTAGGCTTTACCTAATTTCTACCCATTGATCTACTTCTTTACAAGATGTGAATAACATTTGCCAGCTATGGAATTTGGGGTTATCAGTCCTGAACCCATCAACTAAAAAGACACAACCTTAATCGCAGGTGCTACAGCGTCTTTTCTTCTCTATTATGAATAATTAATGCTCATGGTTCCACCGAAACGTGCTTGTACCCAACTGTTATTGAATCTCTTACTATCCAGATCAGTAAAGTGTGCCCTCGCCTCTATCTAGTGCGAGACTCCGATAATAACAGGGATACTGATTGATACGGGTTCCACACAAAAATGCATTTGACACAAGTCACCCTTAGACTTGGTCCACAAGTTATAACTAAGATTTCTACGAGCCTTTTCTATCTCACTGGAATGGACTCTTTAGCTTATTAATCACACAAACTAAGAGCCCCTTATATCTCATCGAAATGGACCCCTTAGCTTATTAATCACACAAGTATAACTTAACAAGTTTTAAGTTCATTAATAAGCCCAATATAACCTCGTGTTATATTCCTAGGTTGTAATAAACATTTCTAATTAAATGTAATCTTTTTATACTACCCTTCCCCAAGTCTCTTATTTTCCAATTAAGTACAATACATAACTGTTCGGATGTTTTACGATTACAAGTTAATGTACAATTGAGTTTATTTTATTTCAATTCACATGTTTTCTAATAACATGTTACTTAATGTATAAGTAAGTATAACTTGTTCCAATTCATAAGTTTGAATATTCTTCTATTAGAATTTATCCCAATTTACAATCCATAATTTGAGTATAATATTCACCAATTCTCAATATGCCCAAAATCCCCTTTTTGATGTTCTTTCATATTATTCCCATTTTTACAGAAATTAGACGATAAAGGCCTAGGCTCTTGTTGGCCTAGTATCAGCGCAAAAACATTGAAAAACGAGAAACTGGTCTAGGCTACTCATAAGGCCTAGACTCAGATAAATAGGGCATTTCAAGACTGTAACTAAAATAACAGAGAAGTGGATAAAGTAGAAGAATTTGCTTATAACTAACAACTAAAAAGGAATAAACAATAAACAGTAAATAAGTTGAACAATAACTTGTAAAAGACAAACTTATAAACACTATAAATGTCAAACTTTCAAATCCAATCTATTTTACTGTCTTAATCCTTATAATTTAGATTGCTGATCTAAAAATAACATAGAACTCACAAAGTAATGTTGTAAATCCAGAAAAAGTCTTTGAAAGAGAAGAAGAATATTCTTTCAGATCTACAATTTGACAACACTCTAACTTATTCCTCAAATTTATTTCATTTTAGAGCATAATTGAGTGGAGACTAAGAAGATGAAATAGTGAAGAGTAGGAGTCTATTTATAGGAGTGGAAGGATAATTTAGGCCTTAGGATTTTAGTTTTTTAATTTCAACCTTAGAAGACACCTCAGCAAAGAAGAATCCAAAAGCGGGCTTGACATCGGCCAGACAGAGGTTCGTGCCTAGCTCATACTAGGTCGATCCACCTTGTATGTGGGTCGACACATGACCCATATACGGCCTGGGTCGCCCATTTTATGTTGCTTTATTGTTTATTATTATTTAAAATTTCTAATTTAATTTTCAAACTTTGATTAATCATAACTTATTCGTTTTTTGTACGCAAACTAAAAGTCCATCCAAATCAGAATTTCGTAACGGATGCAATGGTGAAATCCATTTTACCTAATTCTGAATATAATATTAATTAATATTTGTTTTATTAATTTTCTTTATTTAATTATTGTTTGTTAAAATTTAAGGTGTTACATTCTCCCCTTATTAAAGGATTTTGTCCCCGAAATCTCCAAGATTAGAAGAATGTTATGAATATTATCAACCATTATCTACACCCATCTACTTAACCATCAACCACTGGCATACATTGTCCTTAAAATTTATAATGCTTTGTATGAACATATGCAAAGGTCATGTGTGTATGTCCCTAAGCTAATGAGGAAATCAGGCGGTCTACTGATTCAGTTGACCTCTTTAATGAAATTAATGTCTGTGCTATGCATCTAATATGTATGCAAAAGAATCCTAATGATACATATAAATTCTGTATGTGTGCAACAACCATTCACCAAAATGCAACATCTGAGTGATGATTCAATCATTTTCCATCCGTATTTATAATAAATTAAAATGCACACTTGCATCCACTAGCCAATCCCTAATTTAGTGCTTAGTGTGTGTGTGTATGCATCTACTAGCAAGCACTTCCATCTGTGTGAATCCATTCAACCATAACATGTCCTATTAAGATGTTTTAAACCATCCCTACGATCCATAGGCTTCTACCTAAGAATCAAGATTCAAATGATAGAAAAAGTAGATTCAAATTTCAAAGCTTAGAAAAGAATTCAGAACGCACTCTCAAAGAGAAAAGGAAAAGAAGCGCGAATCCTATATTCAGGTTCCCAATTCGCGTCGTCCCTATCTTTTCCCCACTGTATCTTAACTAGCTTGATCTCCTTATTCTGTGGCTTCTTAACTCCCGATCCTAGTATCCGAGTAGAAACTTTTCTGACTAATGCCTCCTTCTCTACCTCAATATCCTCAAGGGTACTCAACTCTACTACCACCGCAAAATCATGTAGACACTTCGTCGGGTGTGAAACATGGAAATCATAATGAACTCCTGTCAGTCTCTCTGGTAGTCTAACTCTGTAGGTCATTTGACTTATCCACTATACTATAGGGAACGGAATCACAAACCTCGGTGCTAACTTCCCTACTGAGCTGAATCAAACAACACTCCTCAAAGGTGACACCTTAACAAAGACCATATCTCCTACCTCAAAATCTAGGTCTGTCCTCCTCCAATCTGCATATGATTTCTACCTATCTTGAGCTTTTTTCATCCATCTCCGAACCAAGTCTATCTTCTCTAAAGTTTCTCTAACCATCTTAGTTCCAATTAGAAGTTTGTCCGCAAACTCCCACCAACATGTAGGTGATCTGCAGGGTCGTTTATAAAGTGCCTCGAAGGGAGTCATACCAATACTCGTCTGATAGTAATTGTTTTTGAATTCTACCTACGGAAGATGCTCCTCTCAAGTCCCTCTGAAGTCTAGGATACATTGCCTCAATAAATCCTCGAGAATGCTATTGACTCTCTTTATATGTCCATACATCTGAGGGTGATAGACAGTACTAAGCTATAGTTGTGTCCTTAACGCCTCCTGCAGGCTTTTCCAAAACTCACTCGTAAAGATGGGGTCCCGGTCACTAACTATACTAGAGGGTACCCCATAAAGTCGGACGATCTTTCTAAGATATACCGGTGCCAACCCAGTTGTTTTTCTCTTGCTCTTGACTGGGATAAAGTGAGCGCTCTTAGTCAATATGTCAACTATAACTAAAAATACTGGTGTTTCCCCTCCTGGATCTGGGAAACCCATCTATAAAATCCATAAAGGCGCTCTCCCACTTCCATTGTGGTATGTCTTAAGGCTGAAGCAATCAGTCATGCTTTCTCTTTTTAGCCTTTACTTGCTGGCAAGTCATAGTTCGGGATATATACTTTTCCATGTCCTTCTTCATTCTGAACCATTAAAAAACCCTCCTCATATCTTTGTACATCTTGTCACCGCCTAGATCGATAGTCATCCGAGAGTGATGTGCCTCCTCTAAAATTGATCTCAATAAATCACCAACTTTAGGAACACACAGTCTCCCATCCCGACGTAGCCACCCTCTCCCATTCACAAAACATTTAGCAAGGTGATTAGGGGTCTCTCCTCTATTGAGTCGGTCCATTATGTCTACTAACCGCTGATTCTCCCAATGAATGGATCATATAGGCTCTAAAAGAGTAGGTCGCACCTCTAACGATGCCAAAATCCGGGTGTAAATTCCATAGATGGACTAAAATCGAATGATGGGATGAACTCCAAACTCTGCCACTCTACGGATAATGGACTCAAAGTCATCCTCTGCCTACTCAATGCGTTTGCAACCACATTCCCCTTCCTCGGGGTATACGCTATCTCAAAGTCATAGGACGCAAGGAACTCCATTCAATGTTGTTGTCGCAAATTGAGATCTTAGTGCGAGAACGAGTACTTGAGCGACTTATGATCTGTATAAAGCTCGAACTTCTCACCTAGTAAATAGTGTCTCTAAGACTTGAGTGCAAACACTATCGCCGCTAGCTCTAAATCATGGGTAGGGTAGTTCTTCTCGTGTATCCTTAACTGCTTACTCCCGTAGCAGACAACCCTACCTTCCTGCATTAACATTGCACCGAAACCCTTTCCACAAGTATCTGTGTAGACGTTAAACATTTTGGTACCATTAGGAAAAGTCAAAACTGGAGCAGATGTAAGCGCCTTCTTTAATCTCAAGAATGCATCCTCGCAATCTACTTCCTAAGAAAAAACTAGGTTCTTCTTCGTTTGATAGGTAAGCGGAGCTAAGATCCATGCAAAATCTTTAATGAAATTTCTATAGCAACCCGCCAATCTCAAGAAACTCCTAACCTTTGTTGCATTATTAGGGGATTTACAATCCTGAATTGTGATAACCTTAGCGGGGTCTACAACAATACCATCTTTAAAGACAACATGCCCTAGGAACCTTATTTCTTTCCGCCAGAAATGAAACTTAGAAAACTTAGCCTTCAACTGATGTGCTCAGAGAGTACGAAAAACCTCTCCTAAGTGCATGGTGTGCTCTTCGAGAAAACAAAGATATCATCAACAAAAACCACTACAAACTTATTAAGCTACACCCTAAATACTCGACTCATTAGATTCACAAACTATATTGGTACATTGGTCATCCCAAAAGGCATAACTAGCCACTCAAAGAATCCGTCGTGAGTCCTAAAAGTAGTTTTGTCTATGTTATCATCTGCTACCCTAAGCTGATGAAAACCTGTAGCTAGATCTAACTGTAAGAAAACCCAAGCACCCACTAACTGGTCAAACAAGTCATCTATCCATGGGAGTGGGTGCTTATTCTTGTTGGTGAGCTTATTCAACTCCCTATAGTCCACACATAGACGAAGAGAGCCATCTGCCTTGGTCGTAAAGACAACTGATGCTCCCCACTTAGAAATGCTCCTTCTAATAAATCCCTTTTAAAACAACTCATCCACTTGCTTGTTGAGCTCCTTCCTCTCTCTCAGAGCCATATGGCACACTCGTAAAGCAACAAGCTTAGCATTCTCCACCAAGTATATCCGGAAATCTATCTCATTCCTAGGAGATAACCCTCTCACCTCCTTGAGTACGTCAGGAAAACCTCTAACTTGTGTACCAAACTGAGATCGTCAATAGAAGCATCTAGGGATTCTAAGAAACTGAGCATAACTGACCTTTGCAACTTAAAGAAATCTCAAGAGTCCTACCGTGGCATGTCAAAAGCTTAACAACTCTCATCTCACAATCAAGGATGGCACCATATATGGCTAGCCAATCCATCCCTAGAATAAGTCTGTAACCCATAAAACCAAGTACATATGTGTCACACTCAAACTCGGCGCCAATAATAGAAATTCTCAAACCACTACAGATCATAGATTGGTGAGTCATACCTCCAATGGGGTTTGAGACAACTATTGGATCAGAAACTACAGAAGTATCTAGGTGCAGACTATCAACAATAGAGTTGGGTATGAAAGAATGAAAATGTAACACCCCGTAATTTTATAACATTAAAATTCACAAATTAAAGTATACTTAATTTTTAGAAAAGAATTAAGTGAAATGGGTTGCGTAGAGAAATATATATATATATATTGATATATATATATGTAAATTAAAAATTAAATAAATAAATATGCGAAAAAGTTCAAAACAGCGAACTGGGAGGGGGAATAACCGAACCGGCCCATTTTTGAGGTCGACCCAAGCTCCGCTGGGTCGACTAGGGGTTAATCCAGGGTGTTTGGCTGTCAACCCGTGGGCCGATTCGCTCAAATGCAGATTTTGCATTTGATTGGTTCTCATGGTTCAGGGTTAATCTAATGGTCCTAAATAACTTCCTGCACCTATAAATACATCCTAATGCTAACCCTAAACCTAATTAAAATAGAATAGTTACCGTCATACCATCGCCATGGAAATCAATGGAGCCGCCGCCAACTAAGAAAGAAGAAAAGCAAATTCAATTCTAATTCTCTCAACCCTAAAGCAAAGCAAAACTCTCTCTTTTCTTCTCTAAATTGTGAGTATGATGATCTTAAAAAAATTATTATCATTTTAATTAGGTTGAGTTATGAATGGATTATGAGTAGATGATGTGAATTATCATATATGTTGTTGTAAACCCCTTTTGATATCATGTATATTGTAAATCCAATGTTATGTGATGATGATATCTTACATGTTGTAAATCATGCTATGATGATGTTATGTATGTTGAAAGTTTCTATGCTAAGTTGTGATGAATCATACATGTTAAAAAGGCCATGATGTTACCATCTATGCTAGTTAGTTCATATTAATTAAATCATCATGTTTGGGTTATGTTGATCTATATGACAAGTCACATATGCAAGTTAGATTGATTAGAAAAGTTATGAACATATACCAAGACATCTATTATGACATCTAGAATTATGCTATGACATATGTGATATCCTATGCTAGTTCACACTATCATTATGTTGCCTAAAAACCCCATATGCAAGTTTATGTATAGATTTGGGCTATGATCATTGTAACAACCCGTAAAATGCGAGCCAGTTTGAAAATTTTATTTTGGCAATTTTAGCGAACATTGATTATTTAAAATGAATTATTTTAAATAATATCGACGAGAAATTTATTTTGAATTGAAATTCGACGTATATATTATATACGTCGTCGTTAGAATATAAATATTTATATAAAATTATAAATAGAATTGAAAATGGCGCGGTACTTCGATAATTCGATTTCAAACTTCAATTGAATGTACCGGGTGCAAAACAATCCGGATTTTAGTGAAACCAAAAATAATGGAATCTAATTGATGATATCTTTCCAGCGAATCCGAAAAATCAAAATTACATGGCGGGAATCAAAGGATATGTCCAGTTGAAAATTCTGAATAGTCGCTATGGAATTCAGGCCCTTAAAAATGGGAATTTTGCAAATGACCTCGGATTTCGACGAAACCAGTTTTGTTGGGTCCGGGATGTCAGGTTATTGCTAGGTTTCAATTTTCATAATTTTTCGAATCAATATGTGAGCGTGGCAAAGGAAAACGCGTTTGATCGGTTTCAGTTGATTTTAATCGACTGGAAATTGGTCATTTTTCCAACGGTCTCAGAATTCGACGAAACTAGTTTTGTTAGGACCGTATCGTCAATACGAAGCTAGAAAATATTTTTCTGGAATTTTTCTGCTTAATATGTGACCCCAGTAAATTGAAATGTACGTTTAAAATGGAATATATAGAGTTATATTTTAATTTTGATGAAAATTGATCGTAACAGCCGAATTGGGTTACGATACATATCCCAGTGTATTCGGAGGGGGGGTAATTAGCTAGGGGCGACAATCGTTGGGTTCGATTTGGGGTTCGAATAAAAATCTAACTTTAAGGAGGATAAAATGATTAAATAATTAAATTATTATATAACCCATACCCTCCACTCTCTTCTTCTCCCCCCGTTGACTAAATTAGAAACAGAAATAAAAAAAACCCAAATCTCTACCTCGTCTCCTCTTCCACTTGCGCCGCCGTCGATGGAGATGACCGTCGCCCCTTCCTCTTGACCTCCGACCGACGCCCCTACCTCCTCTCTCTCCCTCTCACCACTCTCATCCTTCCCCAGCGCGAACCCTATGCCCGAATACCCCAAAACCGACACCTACCTCCGCACCGCCGGCGATCCCCGCAACCCCCGCACTACCTATGACTCCTCCTGGCCCTCCTATGACCGCCACTCCACCTGTAGACCCCCCTGTAAATTTGTTTAATTATTTTTGTCTACTTAATTTTATTTATTCAATGTAACTAATTTAAAAATAAAAGTCAGTTTTTATATGAAGTAGCATGGAAAAATTAGATCTATTATTATATGAGTATAGAAATAAAAATACGATTTTTATTATGAGGTTAGTGATCTAAAAATATGATTTTTGTTTATATGATAAAGATTTGATTTTTCGTATGTAAAGGAAAAGATTTTTAAAGGTAAGAAGCAAAAATAGAAATATGATTTTTATATTTTTAAAATAATAAAAATATGATCTTTACTATATAGAAGTAGTGAAAATGTGATTTTTATATTTTTAAAGAGTTAAAAATATAATTTTTACATGATAGGAATATTAAAAATATCATCTTTATATGTGTAGAAAAATAAAAATGAGATTTTTATAAAGATGAAATCTTTAAATTTGATAAAACGAAGTATATGTTTTTATAAAGGCGAAATCTTTATATGAGGAATAGCGTGATAAAAATATAATTTTTATCTATATAACTTAGGAAATAAAAATAGAATTTTTATATATTGAACTTCGAAATAAAAATAGAATTTTTATATATTGAACTTCGAAATAAAAATATGACTTTTATATATTGAATAGCGAAGTAAAAATTCGATTTTTACATAGGTAGTGAAAGCGGACAACGAAGATGACGAAGATGCGGTAGCGACGAAGGTTTCTGCAAATGAAGTGCCGTGGAGCTAGGATAGCTGTTGGTGAGAACTTCTCACTCAAATTTACTTCTCTAGTTATATATATATACTAGGATGCAGACGGTGCTTATTAGAAGCACCCGACACCCGTCCACAGACCATGGACTTGTTTGTTTAGTTGAATGTTGGGTGATTGATTTATTCGTTTGGTTGAATTGGAAATTGATTGAAATTGATTTGTGAATGACGTGGGCCATTACTAGACCGGGGATAAGGCTAGGCCTCGTCCCGTTTCTAGTATCGTGCCGTTATGCCGCCGAAATTTTCTAAAATAAGTTAGAAAAATAAAAATATCGTTTTATTTAAAGAATGAACTGAATAGAAATTCATATGTTGGAATAAAATGTTTTGTCGTTAAAAATATAATTTTTAACGTGAATGTGAATAAATAAATATTCATTTACAAACCAGACGGTTTGTTTATGTACACCTATTTGAAGGACATTGATTGGGTCGATAAATTTTACACATCGCCCAACTGCACAAATAAAATATGCGTTTGATTGTTTGAAACCCCACACGGGTGTTGGGATGAAATTTGAAGTTCACTCATCCTGATTGATTAAATATGTCGATCGATTGATTGACAGGCTGTTATAAGCGTTAGATATCTATATTTGATGCTTATACAGTGTAGTGCACTTTGGTTGATGGTTGATTATTTTTCCATGCTATTATATACATGTGTTGTATGAAAATCCATATAATTAACTTTATATGGTAATTGATTGGGCCTCATTCCAATTTGAAAAATAAAGAATATTATAAAATAAAAGTTCATGTGTTGACAGTACTCATTCATTGAGATTGGTCATGTGTTGAACGAAATATTTTAGTAATAAAGTTTACATCTTTATCAATATAAAATAAAGGTTCATGTGTTGACAGTACTCATCCATTGAGATTGGTCATGTGTTGAACGAAATATTTTTATAATAACAACTATTTTGAAAAAGAAATATTTGAAATAGAATATTTGAAAATAGAAATTTATGAAGCCGTGTCGATTAGATTGACGCCATTTTGACGAAAACGATTTATATCGATTCTATTCATTTTGAAATGAATTGAATTGAAAACGATTTCGAAATGAATTAAATTGAAAACGATTTCGAAATGAATTGAATATAAAACGATTTCGAAATGAATTGAATTGAAAACGATTTCGAAATGAATTGAATTGAAAACGAATTCAAATTGAATTGAAAGCGAATTGAAATGAATTCGAATTGAATTGAAATTTGAATTGAATAGAAATGAATTTTAAAATGAATTTATAAAGAAGAATTCAATTTTGATTTGAATTGAAAGAAAGTTGAAATTGCTTTTGAAACGAATTTTAAAAACTATTTATATAATTCGTTTTAAATAGAAATCGACGAAATATATTATATATATAATATAATGGCCTGAATAGAACGCGCCGCGCCGCGGCAGTTCGTGAAATTCGACCATTTATTTCAAACGGACATTACGGGAGATCCGACCGTCGGATTCTCCTAAAACCGGAACCGTTGGGTTCGTATCGAAAAGAGCTTTCTAATGAATATTAGAAATTTGAAATCTAACGGTTGGATTTGGAATTATGTCCAAATCAAATTCGAAAAAGGTCGCTGTAAGTGCAGTTCGATGGCCATTGATGGAAATCGACTGTACGGGCCTTGATAAAATTATTAAAAATAGTAATAATTTGTGTAAAATCATAAGAAATGATTTGAGAAGAATTGGGATGAAAAACCCCATATTTGAAAAGATAAAAATAGATTTTTATCGAAATGAACTAGTTTTGAACTAGAATTATAATTCTATTTATTTTTAAATAAATAAATTGAATTCGAAAAGGGTTTTAAAAATAACCAAAATTTCCAATGATTGCATTGGAATGGATTTGAATCGAAATTGTCTTCGGAATATTTCGATGTTGGAATTCGTGATTATACAGGTGTTGTTATGGAAATTTGAAAGATATATATTTATATCGTTATTTCCAATACGACATTTGTTAGCCGTAGAATTCGATATTGAATATAAGCCGATATATTTTCTATTCAGAGCCTTGTATTGAATATCGAATGTGATTTGGGTTTGTCGTGAATGGTGTCTTCACTAACACTGTTCTTGAACCCAGTTGAGAAAAGATTAAATCTTTTTATTTAGATTTAATGAAGTTTACCAATTAAATGATATTTAATTGGAATTGAATTGATATTGATTTTTGGGTTTATCGTGAACAGTGTTTTAAATAACACTCGTTCTTTAACCCGATAATTAATGAATGTGACTTTGGGTTTATCGTGAACCGTGTTTTAAATGACACTGATTCTTTAACCCAGTCGAAGATTAAAACTAAGTGGAGTTTTAATGAATCTTTAATTAGATTGAAAAGATCGGAAATGGAGTATCACCAGTTTTGCTCCAGGCGATAGTTAAATCTTTAATTAGATTTGAACGTGAAATGGTAATTGAATTTACCGATAACACTGTGGTGTTAGAAATGAAGTATTACCAGTTTTACTTCATGGGATGAATAGGTTGGGATTGGGAAGTTAAAACAAGTGATTACTTCGGTAAGTTTCGTTAATCCCGGCTAGTTGAATTGATATTCAAAAGTAGATTAAAGAATAAATTCAAGAATTTATCTTTGATAAAATTAATGGGAACCTTTCCCTATGAATGTGAAATTCAGAAACTAACTGTCGGTTAGCCAAGCAGAATGGTTTTCTGGATATTGATCTGATGTTGGTTTCGGCCTTCGGGGTTAATATTTGGGGAATTATTCTCTTGATTAATTTACGGTTAGTGACTGATGAATTGGAATGAGGCGTATGTTGTGTTTGTGTAACACTTATTTAAAATATACGCGAGTTATTCGGAAAGACCGGGTTTATCCCATTCTGAATAACTGATACGACGATAAGTCGATGATGAAGACGATGGTCGAAGACCGGAAGTCTTCACGTCGTTTGGGTAATTACTGATGATCTTGATTGGGCTGTACACCCAAGAAGATGGAAACAGTTAGTGATCGTCCAGACGTACTTGGAGATCGATGGATATGCGAGGTACTAGGTGCCTCCGGTTTCGTTCAGACCCAGAACGGACTTGTAAATGGACGGTGTGTCTGACATTGGATTTTAGTCCGTGTGATTGATCTCTATTAAATATATATCTGTTTGGCGGTGGAGAATTTATTCTCTTGCTTAACGCCCTTCTCTGAGACGTACGAGCTCAGGGGTTATATATTGATGGATATCAATTGCATGGAGTGAATTGCCTGTGTGGCATGCCTAAGTGGCAAATGATCAAGGCTTCTGTTGAAAAGCAAAGTCTTGTGGTTGATGATCGAAGCACGGCCTTTGTGGCGTAGCTTTGTGTAACGTTGATTCGCGAGTATCACACCCGGTATGAATCAAAAACGGGAGACGGACATCAGGGGGGACATGCGTTTTCTTTCTAGCTAGGAGTGGCGTCAGTGCTTGAACTGGCTGACGAGTTTGACTCATGTGGATGTTGCTTATTATTACTTGCTGAAAAGCGAGGCGCCTCGTGATATCGGTTTCGGCCGATGCTTCTGGTCGGCTGACGGGCCAGGCTTACGCCCCAAAGGGCGGAGAAACGTATTGTTCAGGCATTATAATCCACATCGGTGGACCGGTCCTGACGATCCAAGGGGCAGTTGCGGCTGTTCCTAGACATGGGCTAGATTGTCTAAAATCGGTGAGGATCTTGCCCCTAGCCTCGGTTCATACCATAAATGATAACCCAACTTCCAATACGACATTTGCGGTTTTGATTGTAAACTTATATATGGCGACATAGTGTTATGGGCCATTCATGCCGCCTATGGTTGATACTTATGATTTGAAGTTGTTTTATACACTATGCACTTATAATAGTATCAAATGATTTGTTTTAAACGTATCAAGCATTCTTTGGCTGTTATAAGGGAAAACCCTATCCCCCGGCTTGCGTTGCATTGTGTGATAGGACCTGGGTCTTATAACAGCTTCATTTTTCTTTATTTAGCATTGCGCTGTTTGTCTCATGCACTGGTATTCTTGGGAGGAAACCCGTTCCGTGTTATACGGCGTGGTCCCTTGATTTACCTAATGATTTAAAATAAAGATTAATAACTGTTTTAGTTCTCACACCAGTCACATGACTGACCTGGAGTTTATTGTTTTAACCTAAACTCTGGGTGCCCCTATTTTGACACGGGCAGCTAGTAGTTTTGGTTTTGCAGATTTATATTCACAGGATCCTGGTTTACAGCTGGAACGATATCCGGAAAGCTTTGTATCCGTATATCTCCTTCTAGTTGTGTATTGTATTATTTTCCGCTGCTATGTATTTAAATGTAATTTAAATCTCTGATATTTCTGTGTAATATTTATTCATACTCTGTATATTCTTGTAATCTGGTGCATTGTTGTAATATACAGTGAAATGTTCTTTTGGATGCGTTCTGTTTTGTCGTGTTCTCAAACGATAGGGCGTTTCGAATGGTCTGGATCGGTTTAGCGACTGGTTCGGACCGAGCGAAATTCCTTGCCGTCACATTTGGTATCAGAGCTTTGGTTTACAAAGATCAGAGAACAAGGCACATTAGAACCATACGAAAGAATTCATCAGATATTGGATTAGTAATATCCAATGAGAATGACTCGTTAGAGATGGGATCAGTAATATCCTAGAACGAGTGTGAAGAGTATATTTTTGAAAGTGAAAACAAATTTTTGTTTCAAAAATTTAAATCAATTATTCGTATTTGATTATCTATTTATATTGAGTTGGACAGTCCAGTATATAAAGATTTTGCGTATACGTCTGATCCACGTGTATTCGAAATTTTAATATACTGGATAGATATAGAATCACACTCTAGTCGCCCGGACCTGATTCTGATGATTGACGCGTCATCATTAGTAATTAGTTTCGTGTTTCAAAGGTGTGCTTTCTATATATTTCCATTAGACTGGTGTGAGAACCAAAACTTATATAGCTAGGACACATTGTTGTGGATTGGCATCAAAACATGATTTTCTTTATATATATCAAAATTATGAATTTGAAACTCTAATTCACCAATTGATTGATGTTTGTGTTGTTTGATTATTTGTTTGCTAATTTTTATCCATTTAGCCTAATTGAACCAAATATTGAATTGTATTGATAATTGGTCGCATTTGCTTGCATATATATGTACTTACATTGAACAGGTCATAGCAAGGAGGCTAGAGCCAAAGAATAAAATTTGTTTGCCCGACAAATAGGTACATGTTTACTACATAATTTACTGTTTTGTTTGGGTGATGATGATTTTATGAGCCTATTGGCTAGCCGCTTGGCTTTTTCTTTTTCTTTTTGAGATCTGAAGGACCGGGGAAGCTATTTGAAATTCCCCGATGCTCCCGGTGCAGGGGAGGTTATGGCGAAATTTTTCGAAAATTTAGGGTGTTAGCCAAATTTTTGAAATTTTGAAAATTCTCAGAAACTAAAGAGTTGGAGAATGGAAGCCTGATCGAGCGTAGAGTGGGTTAATCAAACCACTTCCGACTTTGTTCCTTTTCGGGGACGAAAAGTTTTAAGTGGGGGAGATTGTAACAACCCGTAAAATGCGAGCCAGTTTGAAAATTTTATTTTGGCAATTTTAGCGAACATTGATTATTTAAAATGAATTATTTTAAATAATATCGACGAGAAATTTATTTTGAATTGAAATTCGACGTATATATTATATACGTCGTCGTTAGAATATAAATATTTATATAAAATTATAAATAGAATTGAAAATGGCGCGGTACTTCGATAATTCGATTTCAAACTTCAATTGAATGTACCGGGTGCAAAACAATCCGGATTTTAGTGAAACCAAAAATAATGGAATCTAATTGATGATATCTTTCCAGCGAATCCGAAAAATCAAAATTACATGGCGGGAATCAAAGGATATGTCCAGTTGAAAATTCTGAATAGTCGCTATGGAATTCAGGCCCTTAAAAATGGGAATTTTGCAAATGACCTCGGATTTCGACGAAACCAGTTTTGTTGGGTCCGGGATGTCAGGTTATTGCTAGGTTTCAATTTTCATAATTTTTCGAATCAATATGTGAGCGTGGCAAAGGAAAACGCGTTTGATCGGTTTCAGTTGATTTTAATCGACTGGAAATTGGTCATTTTTCCAACGGTCTCAGAATTCGACGAAACTAGTTTTGTTAGGACCGTATCGTCAATACGAAGCTAGAAAATATTTTTCTGGAATTTTTCTGCTTAATATGTGACCCCAGTAAATTGAAATGTACGTTTAAAATGGAATATATAGAGTTATATTTTAATTTTGATGAAAATTGATCGTAACAGCCGAATTGGGTTACGATACATATCCCAGTGTATTCGGAGGGGGGGTAATTAGCTAGGGGCGACAATCGTTGGGTTCGATTTGGGGTTCGAATAAAAATCTAACTTTAAGGAGGATAAAATGATTAAATAATTAAATTATTATATAACCCATACCCTCCACTCTCTTCTTCTCCCCCCGTTGACTAAATTAGAAACAGAAATAAAAAAAAACCCAAATCTCTACCTCGTCTCCTCTTCCACTTGCGCCGCCGTCGATGGAGATGACCGTCGCCCCTTCCTCTTGACCTCCGACCGACGCCCCTACCTCCTCTCTCTCCCTCTCACCACTCTCATCCTTCCCCAGCGCGAACCCTATGCCCGAATACCCCAAAACCGACACCTACCTCCGCACCGCCGGCGATCCCCGCAACCCCCGCACTACCTATGACTCCTCCTGGCCCTCCTATGACCGCCACTCCACCTATAGACCCCCCTGTAAGTTTGTTTAATTATTTTTGTCTACTTAATTTTATTTATTCAATGTAACTAATTTAAAAATAAAAGTCAGTTTTTATATGAAGTAGCATGGAAAAATTAGATCTATTATTATATGAGTATAGAAATAAAAATACGATTTTTATTATGAGGTTAGTGATCTAAAAATATGATTTTTGTTTATATGATAAAGATTTGATTTTTCGTATGTAAAGGAAAAGATTTTTAAAGGTAAGAAGCAAAAATAGAAATATGATTTTTATATTTTTAAAATAATAAAAATATGATCTTTACTATATAGAAGTAGTGAAAATGTGATTTTTATATTTTTAAAGAGTTAAAAATATAATTTTTACATGATAGGAATATTAAAAATATCATCTTTATATGTGTAGAAAAATAAAAATGAGATTTTTATAAAGATGAAATCTTTAAATTTGAAAAAACGAAGTATATGTTTTTATAAAGGCGAAATCTTTATATGAGGAATAGCGTGATAAAAATATAATTTTTATCTATATAACTTAGGAAATAAAAATAGAATTTTTATATATTGAACTTCGAAATAAAAATAGAATTTTTATATATTGAACTTCGAAATAAAAATATGACTTTTATATATTGAATAGCGAAGTAAAAATTCGATTTTTACATAGGTAGTGAAAGCGGACAACGAAGATGACGAAGATGCGGTAGCGACGAAGGTTTCTGCAAATGAAGTGCCGTGGAGCTAGGATAGCTGTTGGTGAGAACTTCTCACTCAAATTTACTTCTCTAGTTATATATATATACTAGGATGCAGACGGTGCTTATTAGAAGCACCCGACACCCGTCCACAGACCATGGACTTGTTTGTTTAGTTGAATGTTGGGTGATTGATTTATTCGTTTGGTTGAATTGGAAATTGATTGAAATTGATTTGTGAATGACGTGGGCCATTACTAGACCGGGGATAAGGCTAGGCCTCGTCCCGTTTCTAGTATCGTGCCGTTATGCCGCCGAAATTTTCTAAAATAAGTTAGAAAAATAAAAATATCATTTTATTTAAAGAATGAACTGAATAGAAATTCATATGTTGGAATAAAATGTTTTGTCGTTAAAAATATAATTTTTAACGTGAATGTGAATAAATAAATATTCATTTACAAACCAGACGGTTTGTTTATGTACACCTATTTGAAGGACATTGATTGGGTCGATAAATTTTACACATCGCCCAACTGCACAAATAAAATATGCGTTTGATTGTTTGAAACCCCACACGGGTGTTGGGATGAAATTTGAAGTTCACTCATCCTGATTGATTAAATATGTCGATCGATTGATTGACAGGCTGTTATAAGCGTTAGATATCTATATTTGATGCTTATACAGTGTAGTGCACTTTGGTTGATGGTTGATTATTTTTCCATGCTATTATATACATGTGTTGTATGAAAATCCATATAATTAACTTTATATGGTAATTGATTGGGCCTCATTCCAATTTGAAAAATAAAGAATATTATAAAATAAAAGTTCATGTGTTGACAGTACTCATTCATTGAGATTGGTCATGTGTTGAACGAAATATTTTAGTAATAAAGTTTACATCTTTATCAATATAAAATAAAGGTTCATGTGTTGACAGTACTCATCCATTGAGATTGGTCATGTGTTGAACGAAATATTTTTATAATAACAACTATTTTGAAAAAGAAATATTTGAAATAGAATATTTGAAAATAGAAATTTATGAAGCCGTGTCGATTAGATTGACGCCATTTTGACGAAAACGATTTATATCGATTCTATTCATTTTGAAATGAATTGAATTGAAAACGATTTCGAAATGAATTAAATTGAAAACGATTTCGAAATGAATTGAATATAAAACGATTTCGAAATGAATTGAATTGAAAACGATTTCGAAATGAATTGAAAACGAATTCAAATTGAATTGAAAGCGAATTGAAATGAATTCGAATTGAATTGAAATTTGAATTGAATAGAAATGAATTTTAAAATGAATTTATAAAGAAGAATTCAATTTTGATTTGAATTGAAAGAAAGTTGAAATTGCTTTTGAAACGAATTTTAAAAACTATTTATATAATTCGTTTTAAATAGAAATCGACGAAATATATTATATATATATTATATATATAATATAATGGCCTGAATAGAACGCGCCGCGCCGCGGCAGTTCGTGAAATTCGACCATTTATTTCAAACGGACATCACGGGAGATCCGACCGTCGGATTCTCCTAAAACCGGAACCGTTGGGTTCGTATCGAAAAGAGCTTTCTAATGAATATTAGAAATTTGAAATCTAACGGTTGGATTTGGAATTATGTCCAAATCAAATTCGAAAAAGGTCGCTGTAAGTGCAGTTCGATGGCCATTGATGGAAATCGACTGTACGGGCCTTGATAAAATTATTAAAAATAGTAATAATTTGTGTAAAATCATAAGAAATGATTTGAGAAGAATTGGGATGAAAAACCCCATATTTGAAAAGATAAAAATAGATTTTTATCGAAATGAACTAGTTTTGAACTAGAATTATAATTCTATTTATTTTTAAATAAATAAATTGAATTCGAAAAGGGTTTTAAAAATAACCAAAATTTCCAATGATTGCATTGGAATGGATTTGAATCGAAATTGTCTTCGGAATATTTCGATGTTGGAATTCGTGATTATACAGGTGTTGTTATGGAAATTTGAAAGATATATATTTATATCGTTATTTCCAATACGACATTTGTTAGCCGTAGAATTCGATATTGAATATAAGCCGATATATTTTCTATTCAGAGCCTTGTATTGAATATCGAATGTGATTTGGGTTTGTCGTGAATGGTGTCTTCACTAACACTGTTCTTGAACCCAGTTGAGAAAAGATTAAATCTTTTTATTTAGATTTAATGAAGTTTACCAATTAAATGATATTTAATTGGAATTGAATTGATATTGATTTTTGGGTTTATCGTGAACAGTGTTTTAAATAACACTCGTTCTTTAACCCGATAATTAATGAATGTGACTTTGGGTTTATCGTGAACCGTGTTTTAAATGACACTGATTCTTTAACCCAGTCGAAGATTAAAACTAAGTGGAGTTTTAATGAATCTTTAATTAGATTGAAAAGATCGGAAATGGAGTATCACCAGTTTTGCTCCATGCGATAGTTAAATCTTTAATTAGATTTGAACGTGAAATGGTAATTGAATTTACCGATAACACTGTGGTGTTAGAAATGAAGTATTACCAGTTTTACTTCATGGGATGAATAGGTTGGGATTGGGAAGTTAAAACAAGTGATTACTTCGGTAAGTTTCGTTAATCCCGGCTAGTTGAATTGATATTCAAAAGTAGATTAAAGAATAAATTCAAGAATTTATCTTTGATAAAATTAATGGGAACCTTTCCCTATGAATGTGAAATTCAGAAACTAACTGTCGGTTAGCCAAGCAGAATGGTTTTCTGGATATTGATCTGATGTTGGTTTCGGCCTTCGGGGTTAATATTTGGGGAATTATTCTCTTGATTAATTTACGGTTAGTGACTGATGAATTGGAATGAGGCGTATGTTGTGTTTGTGTAACACTTATTTAAAATATACGCGAGTTATTCGGAGAGACCGGGTTTATCCCATTCTGAATAACTGATACGACGATAAGTCGATGATGAAGACGATGGTCGAAGACCGGAAGTCTTCACGTCGTTTGGGTAATTACTGATGATCTTGATTGGGCTGTACACCCAAGAAGATGGAAACAGTTAGTGATCGTCCAGACGTACTTGGAGATCGATGGATATGCGAGGTACTAGGTGCCTCCGGTTTCGTTCAGACCCAGAACGGACTTGTAAATGGACGGTGTGTCTGACATTGGATTTTAGTCCGTGTGATTGATCTCTATTAAATATATATCTGTTTGGCGGCGGAGAATTTATTCTCTTGCTTAACGCCCTTCTCTGAGACGTACGAGCTCAGGGGTTATATATTGATGGATATCAATTGCATGGAGTGAATTGCCTGTGTGGCATGCCTAAGTGGCAAATGATCAAGGCTTCTGTTGAAAAGCAAAGTCTTGTGGTTGATGATCGAAGCACGGCCTTTGTGGCGTAGCTTTGTGTAACGTTGATTCGCGAGTATCACACCCGGTATGAATCAAAAACGGGAGACGGACATCAGGGGGGACATGCGTTTTCTTTCTAGCTAGGAGTGGCGTCAGTGCTTGAACTGGCTGACGAGTTTGACTCATGTGGATGTTGCTTATTATTACTTGCTGAAAAGCGAGGCGCCTCGTGATATCGGTTTCGGCCGATGCTTCTGGTCGGCTGACGGGCCAGGCTTACGCCCCAAAGGGCGGAGAAACGTATTGTTCAGGCATTATAATCCACATCGGTGGACCGGTCCTGACGATCCAAGGGGCAGTTGCGGCTGTTCCTAGACATGGGCTAGATTGTCTAAAATCGGTGAGGATCTTGCCCCTAGCCTCGGTTCATACCATAAATGATAACCCAACTTCCAATACGACATTTGCGGTTTTGATTGTAAACTTATATATGGCGACATAGTGTTATGGGCCATTCATGCCGCCTATGGTTGATACTTATGATTTGAAGTTGTTTTATACACTATGCACTTATAATAGTATCAAATGATTTGTTTTAAACGTATCAAGCATTCTTTGGCTGTTATAAGGGAAAACCCTATCCCCCGGCTTGCGTTGCATTGTGTGATAGGACCTGGGTCTTATAACAGCTTCATTTTTCTTTATTTAGCATTGCGCTGTTTGTCTCATGCACTGGTATTCTTGGGAGGAAACCCGTTCCGTGTTATACGGCGTGGTCCCTTGATTTACCTAATGATTTAAAATAAAGATTAATAACTGTTTTAGTTCTCACACCAGTCACATGACTGACCTGGAGTTTATTGTTTTAACCTAAACTCTGGGTGCCCCTATTTTGACACGGGCAGCTAGTAGTTTTGGTTTTGCAGATTTATATTCACAGGATCCTGGTTTACAGCTGGAACGATATCCGGAAAGCTTTGTATCCGTATATCTCCTTCTAGTTGTGTATTGTATTATTTTCCGCTGCTATGTATTTAAATGTAATTTAAATCTCTGATATTTCTGTGTAATATTTATTCATACTCTGTATATTCTTGTAATCTGGTGCATTGTTGTAATATACAGTGAAATGTTCTTTTGGATGCGTTCTGTTTTGTCGTGTTCTCAAACGATAGGGCGTTTCGAACGGTCTGGATCGGTTTAGCGACTGGTTCGGACCGAGCGAAATTCCTTGCCGTCACAATCATATCATATAAATTGAGACATCTAACAAGTTGACACCTTTTGATCCTTAACATGTGTAGTTTATGCAAGTTTCACCCCTATTATGATTAGATTTATTTTAATTGTCTATATGTTGTGATAATTTATCTTTGTGCTAGGTGTTAGACTATACAAGTCTAGCCTATATTATGCGTTGAATAAGCGAACGTATAAACGTGGGGTAGGGGTAATATTAAGGATTTAATATTAAAAAGTTAGGGTGCAATTGATATGATTTTGCATGCCATAAGTGGATGGCCATAATTGAGTCAATTATGGACATCATTAAAAGTTGACTTAATTAATAATTTGAATAGGGAATTATTAAAACTGGGGTAAAAGATTTTAAGTGTTAATCAATGCTTAGGACACGAGGTTGGACTCGTTTGTGACGTAAACCTGCCCGGACCCGCCCGGCAAATCCAGTGGTCACAAATGTCAGCACAATGTGAGAGGTCCTAGGCCTAAACTAAAGCATAAAGGTTGTAAAGACACGAGGTTAGACTCTTTTATGGTGTAAGACTGCTCGGACCCGCCCGGCAAATCCAGCTGCCATAAATGCCAGTCTAATGTGAGAGGTCTTTATGAGGTTATGGCCTGAATGAATTAAGAAATACTTAACTAGTTAAACATGTAAGGTGGGACATGGGGGTTAAGTAGGTGCCTTGGGTGGCATGAGGAATCTAGGGGGTGCCCTTAGTGGCATGTGAAATACGATTAGTAAGATTTAACCAAACACACATGTAAATGAACATGACTAAGAGGGTTAAGTGGGATATACTAGTGACAAGCTTAGGTGGGTAGCTTGTGGGGGCCCATTTCGACCAGTATCCCAAACGTATCTTTGTGGGCTCGACCCAAGTCGAGGACGGGACACGCATGCTGGGTTCGACTGTAAGAGGCCAAAACGGGGAGCGGTGGCAACGCAAGTCCAACGGGTTTCGTATGCGTGTGTGGACCCGGGCTGGTAGGTAAGACGTTGTTGCATCGTGTAGGTATAAGCCGTGCATTCTCAAGTTGTATCGGGTTGCCACTTTAGGGGAGTGATACACCCCACTGTGGGGCCAGCACGGGTATCTACGAGTAGGGAGCCGATCGAAAGTGGGTAGTGGGGTACACCTAGTGGAGATAGGGGCAGACGGCACCTATGTAGTCAGCTAGGGGTACGTAAGGCTATTTATAAAGTTTTTGTGTGAAGCAAGTGGGATCAAACAATAGGGTGACTGGTGTGGTGCAGTGTAGTAATGTGCGATGCAGTGTAGTAATCATTCGTTAGTAATTAGGTGTGCCTTTACCGTTATCTTTAACGTTACCTTAAACGCTATCTTTATCTTCCTAAGAGTTCATAGACATTTACTTGTCTTCCAGCTTATGCCTTAGTCTAGTTATTTTGATAATAGTATTGTTAGAATTGTCATACTCGCCAGAGTTTATGTCTGACCCCCTCTATTTCTATCCTTTTTCTCCCTCCAGGTCCTCAGGTTGGGCCCAGCTCTAGTGGAGTTTGATTGAATTGCTTCATCTCTCTTTGGAAAGCTTGGACCGTTGAAGTAAAGTCCAACTTGTTATCTTTTTAATGGCTATTTATGTAATGGTATTATGTATTTTGTTTTTTATGAAGATGGATATTGTACTTGGTTATGATCTATGGTTTTATGATGTAACAAACATGTTTAATTTCCGCTGCAATAAAATGAAGTTTTAGATTTCCAAGTACTATTTATTATCTGTCTTGTTGTAAATTTTCTGTTCTATATTCACTTATAACTTCCATGGAAGTTAATGCATTCCCATTGTGAGTGACATTAATGGACGTGGGGTGTTACACGTGGTATCAGAGCTTAAGGTTACCAGAACAGATAAAAATACTTTAGAAAATAGTTATTTTTGGAAGAAGTGTTTTCAAAAACATGTTTTAATGAGAAATTTAAAGAGAAAAGTTTTTAAGAAAAACATAATCCCCAATAGCCACATATCTTTATCTTTCGAATTCTCCATTTTGAATCTTTCCTTTTTCGTTTCAGCATGGCTGAAGATCTTAATCTACCCGACGGTGTAACGATACCAGGATGGTATAGGAGGCTATTGGAGGCTAGGGCCGCTGCATGTCCAGCCAATGTTCCTCCACAACCAGTTGCACCCGTTCCTCCTCCTCCTCCTCCTCCTCGTGTAGATACTTTTGCAAAGACATGCATGAAATTCAAGGCTATGGGTGGAAAACCATTTCAAGGGTCAGAAACGTTTGTGGAAGCTAGAGATTGGCTTAAGGAGGTGGAAGAATTGCTAGAAATCTTTGAATTAGAAGAAGGAAGGAGATTTCGTTTAGCAGCTTGGTTGATGAAGGGAGAGGCCTCGTTTTGGTGGGAGGTCACTAATGGGGAGCGTCCTGTTGACTCTTGGGCGGATTTCAGACGTAGGTTCGAGGCGAAGTTTCTCTCAAGGGCGGAAGAAAATCTATATATGGAAAGGTTCTTGACATTGAAGCAAGGAAGCTCATCAGTGAAAGAATATGTCAATAAATTTAATCAGTTAGCAAGGTTTGGCTTGGACTTAGTAAACACGCCGGAGAAGAAGGCTTTAAGGTTCGTGAATGGCTTGAATGAACCATTGCAAGGGTTGGCTATGACCCACATCCCGATGGGGGCCACCTTTGAGAAGTTAGTAGAAATGGCGCTCACGCATGAGGAGAAAAGCGCTAAAGCTGATAAGGCACCCGAGAAAAAAAGGGGATTAGAAGAAACCACCATAGCAAAACAAGAAGGGTGGAAAAGACAATAATGGCAAGGGAAAGAAGAAGTGCTTTAACTGTGGAACCCCAGGCCATCTCAGCAAGGATTGCCGAAAGAAAAAGAAGACAGGTTGTTTTCATAGTGGCGATGCGGGACATTTAGTGAAGGACTACCCAAAGAAGGGGCAGAGGGCAGGAGCTACCTCGGGAGGACAGGTGAAGGCTCTTATGGCACCAGGGCAGGCTAGGGGACAAGTTCAGGCTCTCGCGGTCCCACCGCTGCAAGAACGAGGTAGAACCATTTCTGTTGAAAGCTTAGTTTTTCTGTTTGATCATCCTGTCCGTACCTTATTCGATTCGGGCGCATCACATTCGTTTATCTCTACATCATTAGTTGAATCACTGCACTTAAACACCAGTTTAGTAGAGGATCCCTTAGTTGTTTCGAATCCAATAGGGGCTCAGCTTATTTGTCCATGATGTGTTTGGATTTGAAAATTTTCATACTTAGCGTTGAATTTAGATGTGATGCTTATGTGTTGGGCTTCACGGGCTATGGGCTAATTTTAGGAATGGATTGGTTATCCAGAAATGGGGCCGTTCTTGATTGTGGAAGGAGAGTAGTTAGGCTCGTGACTCGCCTTGGCAACACTCTCGAAATCTTCTGTAATCCCATAAATTCGGTTATGCTAAGTTATCTAGAATCGCTTGACGCGTCTGAGGAAAATCTACGATCTGTTAGAGTGGTCTGAGAATATTCGGATGTGTTTGAGGAGGTGAAGGGCTTGCCTCCGAAGCGGGAGATAGATTTTCGAATATATCTTGTGGATAATGCGAAACCAGTATCTTTGCCAGTACGCCACATGGCTCCACGTGAAAGGAGGGAACTCGATAAGCAAGTGAAGGAGTTGCTTGAGAAGGGGTTCATAAGACGAAGTATATCGGAGTGGGGTGATCCAGTAGTATTTGCCACGAAGGCGGATGGGTCCCTTAGACTGTGTGTGGACTATAGAGAACTTAATAAACTTACTAAGAAGAACAGACACCCACTATCGAGGATTGACGATCTCTTCGATCAGTTAGTTGGAGCCTCAATGTTTTCGCAGTTGGACTTAGCCACTGGGTTCCATCAGTTGAGAGTGGCTGAGAATAGCATAGACAAGACTGCCTTTAGGACTCCGGACGGTTTCTATGAATGGCTAGTGATGCCCTTCGGTTTGACAAACGCCCTAGCATATTTTGTTGATTTGATGAGTAGGGTGTTTAGGGAGTACCTTAACAAATTTGTGGTAGTCTTTGTAGATGACTTCTTGATCTTTTCTAAGGATGAAGAAATGCATGCCCTACATCTTAGGGAAGTGTTGGAGACTCTTTGTGCGCATAAGCTTAAAGCTAAATTTTCTAAGTGTCACTTTTGGAGGAAGGAAGTACGGTTCTTAGGACACGTGGTTTCCAAAGAAAGGATAGCTGTAGATCCCGCGAAGGTGGTGGCCATCCAAGATTGGAAGGTCCCTAAAAATGCTACAGAAGTGAGAAGTTTCTTGGGGTTGGCTGGCTTCTATAGGAAGTTTATCAAAGACTTCGCAAAGATATCAGCTCCATTGACACGCTTGACGAAGAAGAACCTAGTTTTCACATGGGACGTAGATTGTGATGATGCGTTCCAACGTTTGAAGAGAGCTTTGACTTTAGCCCTAGCCTTAGTATTGCCAGACGGGAGTAAGCTGTTTACCGTTTATACTGATGCTTGTGGGATAGGACTAGGCGCAGTCTTAATGCAAGAGGGTAGGGTAATAGCCTATGGTGGAAGGTAGTTGAGAGCGCATGAGAAAAATTATCCTACACATGACCTAGAATTGGCCGCTATTGTTTTCGCGCTTAAGTCTTGGCGTCATTATCTTCTTGGCGAGAAATTCGAATTATTCACTGACCACAAGTCTTTAAAATACCTATTCTCTCAAAAGGACTTGAACTTAAGGCAGCAAAGGTGGATGGAGTTCTTAGCGTCCTACGACTTTGAGATAGCATATACCCCTGGCAAGGGTAACGTGGTGGTCGATGCCTTAAGTAGAAAAAGATTATCCTTAAGTCCTTTGTTTGTTGAGAGGCGAAGTTTAGAGTTCATCTCGATGTTTGACTTTAGACCTTCCGTTGACTTCGTACCCGGTTTGCTAGCATCCTTGGAGCTCAGACCTACGCTTTTGGGACGGATTGGCGAGGCACAGCGATACGACCCGCAGTTGGTTGAGTTAGTAGAAAAACTCAAAGGAGGGGAGTCATCAAGCCATCTCCGTAGGTATACCCTAGACGATAAGGGTTGGTTACGTAGGGATGGTAGACTTTGTGTACCAAAAGACGATGACCTAAGGAAGACTATTCTTGACGAAGCACATCATTCGAAGATGACCATTCATCCCGGCGGGGACAAGATGTACAAAGACATGAAGAAAGTTTACTTTTGGGCCGGCATGAAGAAAGATGTGGCCGAGTATTTCGCTAGATGCTTGGTGTGCCAACAAGTAAAAGCGGAGCAAAAGAAACCCGGTGGGTTGCTTCACCCATTGGAGGTTCCACTATGGAAGTGGGAAAGTGTCTCGATGGATTTTGTGGATGGGTTACTGCGATCAAGGAAAGGTAATACGGGAATTTGGGTTATAGTAGACAGACTTACTAAAAGCGCCCATTTCATTCCCGTAAAGAGTAAGAGGACTGCTCCATGGCTAGCCTCCATATACGTTCGAGAAATAGTTTGTTTGCACGGTGTTCCTTCTAGCATAGTGAGCGACCGCGATCCTATTTTCACTAGCGAATTTTGGAGAAGCTTACAAGAGGCGGTAGGAACTCAGTTATGTTTGGGCACCGCATATCATCCTCAGACGGATGGCCAGACCGAGAGGGTGAATCGCATTCTAGAGGATCTGTTGAGGCTATGTATCCTAGACTTTGGGGGTACGTGGGAAGAGCATCTTCCATTGGTTGAGTTCGCATATAATAATAGCTTTCAGTCCAGCATTGGTATGGCACCATTCGAAGCTCTTTATGGACGACCTTGTCGTTCACCTACATGTTGGTGGGAATCTACGGATAAGATCTTACTTGGGCCCGATATGATTAGGGAGACTTTGGAGAAGATCGACTTGATTCGAAGGAGGATGAAAGCTGCACAGGATAGGCAGAAATCTTATGCGGATAAGAGGAGGACAGATCTCGAGTTTGAAGTTGGGGACATGGTCTTTGTCAAAGTGTCTCCATTACGGAACGTTGTTCGCTTTGGATCCGTCGGGAAATTAGCACCAAGGTTTGTAGGGCTGTTTCCTATTAAGGAGAAAATTGGAAGAATGGCGTATAGAGTGGAGTTTCTCGAGAGACTTAGTGGTGTACATGACGTATTCCATGTGTCACGTTTGAGGAAGTGCTTGCACGAGACCGCGGAAGTGGTAGAGCCGAGCTTGCTTAGAGAGATGGAGATAGAGCGTGATGCGACAATTCGACGAGCTCCTACGTGCATTCTTGGGTCGGAGATCAAGAGGTTGAGGAATCGAGAGGTCAGACTAGCCAAAGTGCAATGGGGAGATGATGAGAGCAACGCTACTTGGGAGACAGAAGAGAAGATGCGTTCACGATACCCTTTTCTTTTTGAGGGTATGTCTTTTAATTTCTCCTTTATCGCTTAGCTTGTACTTATCTTATCTTTAGTATATCCTCTCGCTAGTATCTTTGACCTTTAGTTAGGATAATCCTATGGTTGAAACATGTGTTTGAGACATGTTATGTATGGTGGATGCAAAGTGGATGCAAGTGTTTTGTAACACCCCACCTCCGCCAGGGTGACTCTTGCAAGCACTCTGACTTTGGAGGGGCGTTTGAATCAGGTAAACATGCATAATGATATATCAAGGCAGAACAAGAACATATGTATATATGTAAATAGAGCAAATAACATAGATAGAACAGCGGAAGATTTAAACCATTTCAAAACAAGTCTGGTACAACATAATATCAATTTTCCAAATAAACAAGTCTAGATAAAACAACATCATCTGAAAACAGAAATACATAAGTGCTATCCCCAAAATACGTGAGAACCATAGCTAGCTTCATGTAGAAAGCGTACATGAGCTGAAATCCTACAAGCAAGCAATCCAAAATCCAAGCTAGGCTCCTGTATTCCCTCCCTGAGAACCTGGGGGGGGGGGGGAACGGAAGAAAAGAGGCGAAAGAAAACAGGTCAGTCAAAAAGACTGAGTAAGCCCTACTACAATCAATGTAAACTGATAAAGTTAACTGGTATGAGCAGCAGGGATGAACATAAGGATAACAACATACTAGCATGATGATTAACTAACAAAGTAGATAAAGGTGTCATCGCATAATCAGGATTAAGGTTTTGCACCACAGGTGTACTAGCAAACTAACATGACTTGAATAAACAAGTATTGATCCCTTGGCCCAAGCTTTGGCCCAATAACATGAAGTGACCCTCATACGAGGTCCAATAACATGAAGTGACCCTCATACGAGGTCCAATAACATGAAGTGACCCTAACACGAGGTCCAACCCAAACGGTCTAGTCGATCGGCTCCCTAAGCCTAACTCGTCATGTGTTGGTGTCAATACGGCCCAAACATAATTGTAGTCGAACTGTGCCGGGTCCACCCTTCGGGTGTATCAAGCCCTAGGGTGTCAACCCCTGGACACCATAAACATGAGTGCACAGTCCCGATCTACTGGTACCCGTGCATGTTTTCTCCGGCTACGGACTATGTGCACGATCAGAGTCCGCCCGGAACTACACCGGCGTACCACCCTGCCGTCGTTTATTGGTCGCTTACCTCCAGCCCAGTAATCGTGCCCCCACCCTAGCCTAGTCCCTAGGGTCATGATGATACAAACTAGGGATTACTGTTGGAGTGGACCCCCCCATTGCTAGGATTTTTCTAGTGGGTTAAGTACGGTTTAACCCCTTCACTAATCATGGATTAACTTGGTTAAGTGTAACGATGAGTTCATGACTTAACCCCGATTAATCTACCAAACCCAAATTGGTTAAGTATTAAATGGACCATGACTTAACCCTAATCATGAGGCATTAATTAATTAATGCGCCTTAACCTCTCACATTAGACTTTGTTGCGGTTACTAGTTAAGCCGGGCGGGTCCGGGTAGCTTTACACCACAACTTGGTCTAACCTCGGGTCCAAGGTACAACATGACCAACTTCTCACATTGGGTCCTATTGTTTGTAGCAACTAGTTAAGCCGGTTGGTTCCGGGTAGGTTTACGCTACAAACTCAACCCAACCTCGAGTTGGCCACACTTATCTTTTCTAAGTGTCATGTCCACCATGTTTCCAAAACATGTTACAAATTTTCAAGCAATTGGGTAGACCTAACTTAATAGGTAAATTCCCAATGGGTAGACCTAACTTAATAGGTAAATTCCCAAGCTTATGTTTTTATGTCTTTTAAGTTTACCCAACCCCAAACGCAATCCCATCGCTTACATATCGCAATAGCGCATAAAGGATAGAAAGAGGGAACTTGGCATAATCATGACATAAAAGTGTTGAAGCCACAAGTTCAACATGGTGGCATATGAAATATACATATGTTCATATACTTGCATTAGGCCTCAAAAAGCATGCATAACTTGCATATCATATGACAACTTGCATATCAAACTTGCATAACATAACTTGCATATCATATGACAACTTGCATATCAAACTTGCATAACATAACTTGCATATCATATGACAACTTGCATATCAAACTTGCATAACATAACTTGATGAACTTGCATAACACATCATAGTAAACTTGCATATAAATTCGCCTATCATACATTTAACTTTAAAGTTTAAGTATGAAAGTAGAATAGGGCTTACTATGCTTATGCGGACTCAAATGAGTATAGCAAATGTAAGAAGACCCTTATGCAACCAATTAAACCCCAAAAATGCAAGCAAAATTGATCAAAACTCTCTCTTTATGATGCAAAGATAGAAACTTGACTTGAATGCAAGCTAATGATGATCATACAAGTCTAAAAACACTTGTATGCATGGAAAATCTCATGAAAACTTGTTTAGGAATTTTATGAAGAGAGTGGAGGCCATGAGAGGATTGATTTTGCCATAGTTTAGTTGCTAGAATGAATAATGATGATTTAGGGTAGGTTAGGGTCTTATTTATAGATTAGGCAAGTGTTTTAGGCCATAGGATTAAACCCTAGTTCCAATCTCAGCCCTCCAAACCGAATCTGGCCCCAAAGCTCAACACAAACCCAAAATGGTGCACCAGGCTAAAGAGCCCGTCTGAGCCAAGTCGACAGCCCAGTCGACAGGGCTGTCGACTTGGTCTAACCAAGTCGACTCCCAAGTCGACAGGGCTGTCGACTTGGGGTGCTCTGGCGGGAATTCTCCCGCCTGGCCCAAACTGGCCCAATTTTCCAAATTCAAGTTTGAATTTGAAATCTGTTTTTACTTTGGAATTTTCTGAAAACTTCGTTGGGCCTTAATCGGGTCATACGGACACCGATTTTCGAAAACTCGGACTCTATTTCGCGTATTTTTCCGAGACGAACACAATGGCATAGCCCGTTTCCCTTGATTCAGATTTTAGAATTAAATTCTGCCTCGATTTATGTTATAACAGGTTATGGAAAATACGGGTTGTTACATTCTCCCCTCCTTAAAGGATTTCGTCCCCGAAATCTTCAAGTTAGGAAGAATGTATCCTACCATCCAATCATCCATCTACTCAAAACATCATCCACGAGCAATCATTGTCCTTACGAGATTCTAAATGTTGTATGAGCATATGCAAAGGTGTGTGTATATGTCCTTATCTAATGCAAATATCATCAATGCAAATTATGTTAGTGAAATGAATCCATATGTATGCAATTCCTAACATAATGTATAACATCTATATGTGTGCACATCACATACATCCATATGCAACATCCATGTGATAACACAAAAATTTTCATCCATGAATAAGCATAAACACTCATGCATATGCAATATGAGGAGTGTGTGAGCCGATCTAGTGCCTAACGTGTATAATGCATCCACGAGTAACCACTTGCAAACACTTGCAACCACTTGCAACCATCAAGCATAACATGTTTCAAACACATGTTTCATCCAAAGGGTTTCTACCTAAGGTTCTCATGACAAGATTAACACGATAAACTAGATAAATATGGATAGTAAAGAGAAAGATATGCTAACAAAGAAAAGAGATTGAGAGTGTACCCTAAAAAAGGAATGGATAAAGCCCACGCATCTTCTCCTCGGTTTCCCAATTTGCGTCTTCTTCGGCTTCACCCCATTGAACCTTCACCAACTTGACCTCTCGATTCCTTAGCTTCTTGGTCTCCGTCCCCAAGATACGAATCGGAGCTCTCCTCAAGGTAGCTTCTTTCTCCACTTCCACATCTTCCAGAACACTTGGCTCAACAACCTCTGCTGATTCGTGTAAACACTTCCGGAGATGCGAGACATGAAAAACATCGTGTACTCCGGCAAGCTTCTCGGGCAACTTCACTCTACAAGCCATCTGCCCGATCCTCTCTATAATAGGGAATGGTCCAACAAACCTCGGTACTAACTTCCCAACGGCTCCAAATCGGACCACATTCCGCAAAGGAGAAACCTTCACGAAAACCATATCCCCAACATCAAACTCCAAATCAGTTCTTCGCTTATCAGCATAGGATTTCTGTCGGTCTTGGGCCGCTTTCATCCGTCTCCGAATCAACTCGATCTTCTCGGATGTATCTCTGATCATATCAGGCCCAAGTATAAGCTTATCTGTAGTCTTCCACCAACATGTAGGCAACTTGCACGGCCTCCCATATAAAGCTTCAAATGGTGCCATCCCTATGCTTGCCTGATAACTGTTATTATATGCAAATTCAACAAGAGGAAGGTGGTCTTCCCAAGTACCACCAAAATCCAGAATACAAAGCCTCAACAGATCCTCGAGTACCCTATTCACCCTTTCGGTTTGACCGTCCGTCTGTGGGTGATAAGCAGTACTTAGATTCAACCTCGTGCCCATGGCTTCTTGCAAGCTATTCCAGAACTGACTTGTAAAGATTGGGTCACGGTTACTGACTATACTAGAAGGGACTCCATGAAGTCTCACAACCTCACGAAGATATGCAGACGCTAGCCAAGATGCGGTCCTCTTGCTCTTCACCGGGATGAAATGAGCACTCTTCGTAAGTCTATCCACAATAACCCAAATGCTCGTATTCCCTTTCCTTGACCTTGGTAGCCCATCGATAAAATCCATGGAGATACTCTCCCACTTCCATAGTGGAACGTCTAGAGGATGCAATAGCCCACCGGGCTTCTTCGACTCGGCCTTAACTTGCTGGCAAATGATACATCTAGAGACGAACTCTGCCACATCCTTTTTCATCCCAGGCCAAAAGAAAATGCGCTTCATATCTTTATACATCTTATCTCCGCCTGGATGTATGGTCAACTTAGAGCGATGCGCTTCCTCTAGAACTTTTCTTACTAAATCTTCTACCATTGGAACACATAACCTTCCGTCTCTCCTCAGCCAACCCTTGTCATCAATAGAATATCGAGCGAGATGACTAGACGTCTCTCCTCGAATCAGCTTATCCATAATCTCAACTATCTGAGGGTCTTCTCTCTGCGAAGCCCCAACTTGATCAAGAAGGGTAGGTCTGAGTTCCAGAGATGCTAAAGAACCGGTCATCGACTCAATCGCCAAAGAGAAATCAAAGGTTGCCACATACTCTAAGTTCTTCATCTCAACGAATAGAGGACTCAGAGTCAACCTTCTTCTACTCAATGCATCCGCTACCACATTCCCTTTGCCAGGGGTATAAGCTATCTCAAAATCATAGGATGCCAAGAATTCCATCCATCTTTGTTGCCTCAGATTCAGATCCTTCTGAGAAAAGAGATACTTCAATGACTTGTGATCGGTATAAAGCTCAAATCTTTCGCCCAGAAGATAATGGCGCCAAGCCTTGAGTGCATATACTATTGCTGCCAACTCTAAGTCATGAGTGGGATAATTCTTCTCATGCACCTTGAGTTGTCTACCGCCAAAGCATATCACTCTTCCTTCTTGCATCAGAACAGCTCCTAACCCCGTGCCACATGCATCGGTGTATACTGTAAATAACTTCCCTCCATCGGGCAAAGCTAGAACAGGTGCTGATGTGAGAGCTCTCTTGAGCTTTTGAAAAGCAAGCTCGCATTCTATGCTCCAAGCAAAAACTAAATTCTTCTTCGTCAACTTAGTAAGAGGAGCGGATATCTTCGCGAAGTCCTTGATGAACTTCTGGTAAAAACCCGCAAGACCTAGAAAACTTCTCACTTCGGTTGCATTCCTTGGAGTCTTCCAATCCTGAACTGCAACCACCTTAGCGGGATCCACTGCTAAGCCTTGCTTAGACACTATATGCCCAAGGAATCTAACTTCCCTTCTCCAAAAGTGACACTTGGAGAACTTGTCCTTCAACTGATGCGCTCTAAGCGTATCCATCACCTCCACGAGATGCCTTGCGTGCTCTTCCTCATCCTTAGAGAAGATCAGAATATCATCTACAAAGACCACGACAAACTTGTTCAAGAACTCCCGAAACACCCTACTCATCAAATCCACGAAATATGCGGGTGCATTAGTCAAGCCGAATGGCATGACAAGCCATTCGAAGAATCCATCCGGAGTTCTGAACGCAGTCTTGTCTATACTATCCTCAGCTACCCTGAGCTGATGGAATCCAGTAGCAAGATCAAGCTGAGAGAAAACAGAAGCACCGACAAGCTGGTCAAAGAGATCATCAATCCTCGGTAACGGGTGTCTGTTCTTCTTAGTCAGCTTATTCAACTCTCGATAGTCAACACAAAGTCGGAGAGAACCATCTACCTTGGTAGCAAATACCACAGGCGCTCCCCATTCAGATATACTTCGTCTAATGAAGTTCTTCTCAAGCAACTCCTTCACTTGCTTACTTAGCTCCCGCCTTTCACGCGGAGCCATGTGCCGAACGGGCAAAGAAACCGGCTTTTCATTATCCACCAGATAAATGCGGAAATCAATCTCTCGCTTAGGGGGCAACCCCCTAACTTCATCGAAAACATCCGGATAGTCTCGAACCACTCTCACAGACTGAAGAGTCTCCATTGACGAGTCGAGTGATTCAAGATAGCACAACATGACGGGACCTCTTGGATCACAAGAAATCTCTAGGGTGTTCCCGAGGCGAGTCACGAGCCTCACAACCCTATGCTCACAATCAAGGATGGCTCCATATCTGGACAGCCAATCCATGCCCAATATCAATCCGTATCCCCTGAAACCAAGAACATAAGCACTGCACAAGAACTCTACACTCAGTATAGAGATCCTCAAATCCCCACATATCATAGACAAATGGGCGGAACCCCCAATAGGATTTGAGACACAGACGGGATCCTCTACCAAGCTAGTACTAAGGTGCAAACTATCAACAAGATCAGATGAGATAAAGCTATGCGATGCACCGGAATCAAACAAGGTACGAACTGGAAAATCAGAAATATATACAAGGCTCTCAACAGAAATACTACCTCGATCGGGAACTGGAGCGGTATTGAGAGCATGAACTTGCCCTCCTGAAGGTCCAGCACGCTGAGTCTGACCCTGGCCTTGCCCTCGCTTCTTCGGGCAATCCTTACTGAAATGTCCAGTCTCACCGCAGAAAAAGCATTCACCATTCTTCCTTTTCCTCTTCTTACAATCCTTGATAAGATGCCCAGCTGAACCGCAATAATGGCACTTCCCCTTGGTGTTCTTGCCCTTGTTGTTGTTCCCCTTGTTGCCTTGACTCTTGTTCTTGTTCTGATTGCCTTGACTACTTTGACCACTTGAATTACCCTGATTTCCTTTTCCCTGGGAATCAGTCTTCTTGGCTTGAGTATCATTTTTCTTGACATCTCCCTGAAGTAACGCCATATCAACCAAGCTCTCAAACGTGGCCCCATGGGGAATATGTGACATAGCCAATCCCTGCAACGGCTCATTCAATCCTCTAGCAAAACGAAGAGCCTTCTTCTGGGGAGTATTCACCATATCCAAGCCAAAACGAGCTAACTGATTGAACTTGTTCACATATTCTTTGACAGACATATCTCCTTGCTTCAAAGTTATGAACCTCTCCATTTGCAGATTTTCCTCAGCAGAAGATAGAAACTTAAGCATGAACCTTGCCCTGAAATCGGCCCAAGTCTCAACAGGCCTAGTACCATTGGTGACTTCCCACCAATAAGCGGCTTCGTCCTTCATAAGCCAAACCGCCAACAAGATCTTCCTCTGATCATCTAACCCAAAGATAGCAAATAAATCCTCGGTCTCTTTCAACCAATTTCTGGCCTCTACAAAAGTCTTAGTGCCTTGAAAATTCTTGCCACCCATTGCTTTGAAATCTTTGCAAGTCTTTGCGAAGTCAGCCTGAGGATGTTGAGGGGGAGGAGGAAGAGGAACCTCAGCGACAGGAGGAGGATGAACATTAGCGACGGGAGGAGGAGGAATATTAACTACCGGAGGAGGAGGAGGAACATCTGCGGGGCCGGCTTCGGTCGCCCTAGCCTCCAAAAGTCTCCTATACCAAACAGGTACGTGCACTCCCTCCGGAATAGCAAAGTTATCGGCCATACTGAAACGAAGAAAAAGACAGATTCAAAATGGAGAAAAACGAAGGGATTTTGCTAATGGCTTTTTGGGGAATAGCCTTGAAAATAAACTAGACTTTTCTTTGGAAAATACTTTATACTTGGTTTTGAAAATAGTTTTTCAAAAGTTTTCTAAAAACCTTTTTGTTCCTTCTCGTAAACCTGGCTCTGATACCAAATGTAACACCCCACCTCCGCCAGGGTGACTCTTGCAAGCACTCTGACTTTGGAGGGGCGTTTGAATCAGGTAAACATGCATAATGATATATCAAGGCAGAACAAGAACATATGTATATATGTAAATAGAGCAAATAACATAGATAGAACAGAGGAAGATTTAAACCATTTCAAAACAAGTCTGGTACAACATAATATCAATTTTCCAAATAAACAAGTCTAGATAAAACAACATCATCTGAAAACAGAAATACATAAGTGCTATCCCCAAAATACGTGAGAACCATAGCTAGCTTCATGTAGAAAGCGTACATGAGCTGAAATCCCACAAGCAAGCAATCCAAAATCCAAGCTAGGCTCCTGTATTCCCTCCCTGAGAACCTGGGGGGGGGGGAACGGAAGAAAAGAGGCGAAAGAAAACAGGTCAGTCAAAAAGACTGAGTAAGCCCTACTACAATCAATGTAAACTGATAAAGTTAACTAGTATGAGCAGCAGGGATGAACATAAGGATAACAACATACTAGCATGATGATTAACTAACAAAGTAGATAAAGGTGTCATCGCATAATCAGGATTAAGGTTTTGCACCACAGGTGTACTAACAAACTAACATGACTTGAATAAACAAGTATTGATCCCTTGGCCCAAGCTTTGGCCCAATAACATGAAGTGACCCTCATACGAGGTCCAATAACATGAAGTGACCCTCATACGAGGTCCAATAACATGAAGTGACCCTAACACGAGGTCCAACCCAAATGGTCTAGTCGATCGGCTCCCTAAGCCTAACTCGTCATGTGTTGGTGTCAATACGGCCCAAACATAATTGTAGTCGAACTGTGCCGGGTCCACCCTTCGGGTGTATCAAGCCCTAGGGTGTCAACCCCTGGACACCATAAACATGAGTGCACAGTCCCGATCTACTGGTACTCGTGCATGTTTTCTCCGGCTATGGACTATGTGCACGATCAGAGTCCGCCCGGAACTACACCGGCGTACCAGCCTGCCGTCGTTTATTGGTCGCTTACCTCCAGCCCAGTAATCGTGCCCCCACCCTAGCCTAGTCCCTAGGGTCATGATGATACAAACTAGGGATTACTGTTAGAGTGGACCCCCCATTGCTAGGATTTTTCTAGTGGGTTAAGTACGGTTTAACCCCTTCACTAATCATGGATTAACTTGGTTAAGTGTAACGATGAGTTCACGACTTAACCCCGATTAATCTACCAAACCCAAATTGGTTAAGTATTAAATGGACCATGACTTAACCCTAATCATGAGGCATTAATTAATTAATGCGCCTTAACCTCTCACATTAGACTTTGTTGCGGTTACCAGTTAAGCCGGGCGGGTCCGGGTAGCTTTACACCACAACTTGGTCTAACCTCGGGTCCAAGGTACAACATGACCAACTTCTCACATTGGGTCCTATTGTTTGTAGCAACTAGTTAAGCCGGTTGGTTCCGGGTAGGTTTACGCTACAAACTCAACCCAACCTCGAGTTGGCCACACTTATCTTTTCTAAGTGTCATGTCCACCATGTTTCCAAAACATGTTACAAATTTTCAAGCAATTGGGTAGACCTAACTTAATAGGTAAATTCCCAATGGGTAGACCTAACTTAATAGGTAAATTCCCAAGCTTATGTTTTTATGTCTTTTAAGTTTACCCAACCCCAAACGCAATCCCATCGCTTACATATCGCAATAGCGCATAAAGGATAGAAAGAGGGAACTTGGCATAATCATGACATAAAAGTGTTGAAGCCACAAGTTCAACATGGTGGCATATGAAATATACATATGTTCATATACTTGCATTAGGCCTCAAAAAGCATGCATAACTTGCATATCATATGACAACTTGCATATCAAACTTGCATAACATAACTTGCATATCATATGACAACTTGCATATCAAACTTGCATAACATAACTTGCATATCATATGACAACTTGCATATCAAACTTGCATAACATAACTTGCATATCATATGACAACTTGCATATCAAACTTGCATAACATAACTTGATGAACTTGCATAACACATCATAGTAAACTTGCAAATAAATTCGCCTATCATACATTTAACTTTAAAGTTTAAGTATGAAAGTAGAATAGGGCTTACTATGCTTATGCGGACTCAAATGAGTATAGCAAATGTAAGAAGACCCTTATGCAACCAATTAAACCCCAAAAATGCAAGCAAAATTGATCAAAACTCTCTCTTTATGATGCAAAGATAGAAACTTGACTTGAATGCAAGCTAATGATGATCATACAAGTCTAAAAACACTTGTATGCATGGAAAATCTCATGAAAACTTGTTTAGGAATTTTATGAAGAGAGTGGAGGCCATGAGAGGATTGATTTTGCCATAGTTTAGTTGCTAGAATGAATAATGATGATTTAGGGTAGGTTAGGGTCTTATTTATAGATTAGGCAAGTGTTTTAGGCCATAGGATTAAACCCTAGTTCCAATCTCAGCCCTCCAAACCGAATCTGGCCCCCAAGCTCAACACAAACCCAAAATGGTGCACCAGGCTAAAGAGCCCGTCTGAGCCAAGTCGACAGCCCAGTCGACAGGGCTGTCGACTTGGTCTAACCAAGTCGACTCCCAAGTCGACAGGGCTGTCGACTTGGGGTGTTCTGGCGGGAATTCTCCCGCCTGGCCCAAACTGGCCCAATTTTCCAAATTCAAGTTTGAATTTGAAATCTGTTTTTACTTTGGAATTTTCTGAAAACTTCGTTGGGCCTTAATCAGGTCATACGGACTCCGCTTTTCGAAAACTCGGACTCTATTTCGCGTATTTTTCCGAGACGAACGCTATGGCATATCCCGTTTCCCTTGATTCAGATTTTAGAATTAAATTCTGCCTCGATTTATATTATAACAGGTTATGGAAAATACAGGTTGTTACATGTTTGCTAGTGGTTGCTCGTGGATGCATATACACACACTATTAGGCACCAGATCGGCTCAGTCACTTCATATTGCATATTGCATATATATGGATGTATTTAGTAAAATGGATGTATAATGGTTGTATTATCATATAGTTGCTGCATTCGGGTGGATGGTTGTGCACGCATATAGAATTAATATGTATCATTAGGAATCTTTTGCATACATATTGGACGCATGGCACTATCATGAATTGCACTAAGGAGGTCGACTGAATCAGTAGATCGCCTAATTTTGCATTAGATATGGACATATACACACACTGTGCATATAAACATTAAAGCATTAGAAGTCTTTTAAGGACAATGGATGCTGGTGTTTGATGGTTGAGTAGATGGACGATTAGATGGTAGGATATACATTCTTCTTGACATGGAGATTTCGGGGACAAAATCCTTTAAGGAGGGGAGAATGTAACACCCCGTAATTTTATAACATTAAAATTCACAAATTAAAGTATACTTAATTTTTAGAAAAGAATTAAGTGAAATGGGTTGCGCAGAGAAATATATATATTGATATATATATATATATAAATTAAAAATTAAATAAATAAATATGCGAAAAAGTTCAAAACAGCGAATTGGGAGGGGGAATAACCGAACTGGCCCATTTTTGAGGTCGACCCAAGCCCCGCTGGGTCGACTAGGGGTTAATCCAGGGTGTTTGGCTGTTTACCCGTGGGCTAATTCACTCAAATGCAGATTTTGCATTTGATTGGTTCTCATGGTTCAGGGTTAATCTAATGGTCCTAAATAACTTCCTACACCTATAAATACATCCTAATGCTAACCCTAAACCTAATTAAAATAGAATAGTTACCGTCATACCATCGCCATGGAAATCAATGGAGCCGCCGCCAACTAAGAAAGAAGAAAAGCAAATTCAATTCTAATTCTCTCAACCCTAAAGCAAAGCAAAACTCTCTCTTTTCTTCTCTAAATTGTGAGTATGATGATCTTAACAAGATTATTATCATTTTAATTTGGTTGAGTTATGAATGGATTATGAGTAGATGACGTGAATTATCATATATGTTGTTGTAAACCCCTTTTGCTATCATGTATATTGTAAATCCAATGTTATGTGATGATGATATCTTACATGTTGTAAATCATGCTATGATGATGTTATGTATGTTGAAAGTTTCTATGCTAAGTTGTGATGAATCATACATGTTAAAAAGGCCATGATGTTACCATCTATGCTAGTTAGTTCATATTAATTAAATCATCATGTTTGGGTTATGTTGATCTATATGACAAGTCACATATGCAAGTTAGATTGATTAGAAAAGTTATGAACATATACCAAGACATCTATTATGACATCTAGAATTATGCTATGACATATGTGATATCCTATGCTAGTTCACACCATCATTATGTTGCCTAAAAACCCCATATGCAAGTTTATGTATAGATTTGGGCTATGATCATATCATATAAATTGAGACATTTAACAAGTTGACATCTTTTGATCCTTAACATGTGTAGTTTATGTAAGTTTCACCCCTATTATGATTAGATTTATTCTAATTGTCTATATGTTGTGATAATTTATCTTTGTGCTAGGTGTTAGACTATACAAGTCTAGCCTATATTATGCGTTGAATAAGCGAACGTATAAATGTGGGGTAGGGGTAATATTAAGGATTTAATATTAAAAAGTTGGGGTGCAATTGATATGATTTTGCATGCCATAAGTGGATGGCCATAATTGAGTCAATTATGGACATCATTAAAAGTTGACTTAATTAATAATTTGAATAGGGAACTATTAAAACTGGGGTAAAAGATTTTAAGTGTTAATCAATGCTTAGGACACGAGGTTGGACTCGTTTGTGACGTAAACCTACCCGGACCCGCCCGACAAATCCAGTGGTCACAAATGTCAGCACAATGTGAGAGGTCCTAGGCCTAAACTAAAGCATAACGGTTGTAAAGACACGAGGTTAGACTCTTTTATGGTATAAGACTGCCCGGACCCGCTCGGCAAATCCAGCTGCCATAAATTCCAGTCTAATGTGAGAGGTCTTTATGAGGTTATGGCCTGAATGAATTAAGAAATACTTAACCAGATAAACATGTAAGGTGGGACATGGGGGTTAAGTAGGTGCCTTGGGTGGCATGAGGAATCTAGGGGGTGCTCTTAGTGGCATGTGAAATACGATTAGTAAGACTTAACCAAATACACATGTAAATGAACATGACTAAGAGGGTTAAGTGGGATATACTAGTGACAAGCTTAGGTGGGTAGCTTGTGGGGGCCCATTTCGACCAGTATCCCAAACGTATCTTTGTGGGCTCGACCCAAGTCGAGGACGGGACACGCATGCTGGGTTCGACTGTAAGAGGCCAAAACGGGGAGCGGTGGCAACGCAAGTCCAACGGGTTTCGTATGCGTGTGTGGACCCGGGCTGGTAGGTAAGACGTTGTTGCATCGTGTAGGTATAAGCCGTGCATTCTCAAGTTGTATCGGGTTGCCACTTTAGGGGAGTGATACACCCCACTGTGGGGCCAGCACGGGTATCTACGAGTAGGGAGCCGATCGAAAGTGGGTAGTGGGGTACACCTAGTGGAGATAGGGGCAGACGGCACCTATGTAGTCAGCTAGGGGTACGTAAGGCTATTTATAAAGTTTCTGTGTGAAGCAAGTGGGATCAAACAATAGGGTGACTGGTGTGGTGCAGTGTAGTAATGTGCGATGCAGTGTAGTAATCATTCGTTAGTAATTAGGTGTGCCTTTACCGTTATCTTTAACGTTACCTTAAACGCTATCTTTATCTTCCTAAGAGTTCATAGACATTTACTTGTCTTCCAGCTTATGCCTTAGTCTAGTTATTTTGATAATAGTATTGTTAGAATTGTCATACTCGCCAGAGTTTATGTCTGACCCCCTCTATTTCTATCCTTTTTCTCCCTCCAGATCCTCAGGTTGGGCCCAGCTCTAGTGGAGTTTGATTGAATTGCTTCATCTCTCTTTGGAAAGCTTGGACCGTTGAAGTAAAGTCCAACTTGTTATCTTTTTAATGGCTATTTATGTAATGGGATTATGTATTTTGTTTTTTATGAAGATGGATATTGTACTTGGTTATGATCTATGGTTTTATGATGTAACAAACATGTTTAATTTCCGCTGCAATAAAATGAAGTTTTAGATTTCCAAGTACTATTTATTATCTGTCTTGTTGTAATTTTTCTGTTCTATATTCACTTATAACCTCCATGGAAGTTAATGCATTCCCTTTGTGAGTGACATTAATGGACGTGGGGTGTTACAGAAAAGCACCGAAATCAAACAAAGTCCTAATAAAAGAGTCAAAAAGAGAAAACAAAACTTCTATGGTGACTTTCATAACTTGGTCCTAACTGCCACTACCAGTATGAGTTGCCTCTAGTGCATGAACTTGTGCTATGGATGATCCTGTCCCCTGACCTTGCTTCTAAGGTCACTGCCTGGTGTAATGTTCAAACTGTCCGCAATGAAAACAAGCATTCTTAGTCTTCCTGCAGTCTTTGACTAAGTGTCCCATCTTTCCACAGCCACGACATTTAACATCCTTCTTGATTTGCACCTTCTCGGGTTTCTATCCCTTCTGCACTGCACCTTTTTTGGTCTACCGTCTTTTCTTTTCGGTATTGGGCTTGGCCTCTTCAGCCTTATCCTCTTACTTTCACACTTTTCCATCTTCTTGCATCAAAGCTATAACCACTAGCCTCTCAAATGTATCTCCCATAGGAATATGTGTCATCGCTAGTCCTTGGAGGGGTTGGTTCATCCTTCTCGCAAATCTCAAAGCCTTCTGGTATGCAGTGTTAACTACGTCCAAGCCAAGCCTTGCCAATTCATTAAAGCTATTCACATAATCCTTCACCGTCTTACTTCCTTGCTTTTGACTTAAGAACTTTTCCAATTGCATTCTTTCCTCGGCTTGTAATAAGAACTTCATCTCGAATCTATCCTTGAACACATCCCATATCTCCACAATCTTCTCTGCCTGAGTTACCTCCCACCAATACGATGATCCGCCTTTCAGTTGCCTAGCGGCCAACTGAATCCTCCTCTTGTCATTCTAGTCCATCAATCCAAACACACAATTTGTCTCTCTAAGCTAATTGTGATCCTCCATATAACTTTTTGTTCCGTGAAATGGCTTGCCACCTATCTCACAGAATTCCTTACAAAGCTTAGGGAAGTTAACTGGATTAGGTGGAACTATCACGGCTGCAGCTGGGGGTGGGCATTTCCTTGCACTTCAATAGGCGCTATAGATTCTATATATCTATGAAACCATGTTGGAGTGGGAATGCCCTCTGGGAAATTGGGAGCCCAAGATATGCTGAAAAGAAAAGGGACAAGGATTCAAAAAGAGATCAAAGGAATAATGTAATTGATTTGAGGGGATATATTTTCCAAAAATAGGTTTTACTTGAAAATCTTTTACTTTGAAAATTCTTTTTCAAAAGCTTTTCTTTGATTTTGTAACTTTAGGCTTCGATACCAAATGTAACACTCCACATCTCTTAACGTCACCCATACGAGGATGCATTAAGTTTTGTGAAGCGCAATAGGTATAAAGTAACAACATAGAGACTAAAATTCACAAGACAGAACATAAAACATAGAGGAAACTTTTACAACATATATTATTAAATCAGTCACAACATTGATTATAACTCAAAATACCATGAAACCTTTATCATAAAACAAACTGTCTCATAGAAAGAAAAACATAAGAGTACAAGAATAAAACCATAAAAATATATCCCTCATAAGTCATTATAATAGTCTTAAAGCAAGTACTAAAGTAATACATGGGCAATAAATGGTCTGAATACAAGCTGAATCAAAAGATAAAAAGTCACCATTGCGATCCTCCTCCCTGAGAACCTAGGGGGAAAAGGAAGAGAGAGAAAACAAACTAGGTTAGACATAATTTTGGGGAGTTCTAGTAATTTTTAGCTTGATTATAAAATAAGTATCTAAACAGATGAATAATAATAGACATGAAAATATAGTAAAGTAGAAAACATGAAAACAAGATAGGCTTCTCATTCATATCCCAAAAATTGTTGTACAAACCATCATAATTTCACAATTAGGATTTACCTAATTTCTACCTATTAATCGACTTCTTTACAAGATGTGAATAACCTATGCCATCTATGGGATTCGGGGTTATCAGTCCCAAACCCATCAACTAAAAAGACACAACCATAATCATAGGCATAATAGCATCTCACAAACCTTCATAATTTCACAATTAGGCTTTACCTAATTTCTACCTATTAATCGACTTCTTTACAAGATGTGAATAACCTGTGCCGTCTATGGGATTCGGGGTTATCAGCCCCAAACCCATCAACTAAAAAGACACAACCATAATCATAGGCATGATAGCGTCTTATCTTCTCTATTCGGAATAATGCACGCTCATGGTTCTCCTGGAACATGCCCGTAGCCACCTCATTTTTGAACCTCTTACAATCTAAATCATTAAAGCGTCCCCTACCCTCTAACTAGTGCACGACTCTGAACATAACAACATGAATACACTTTGATGTGGGTTCCACACAAAAATGCATTTGACTCAAGTCATTGCTAGACTTGGTACCGAATTTATAACTAGGATTTCTACGATCTCCTTATATTTCACTGGAACAGACCCTTTAGCTTATTAATTACTCAAATTTAATTTAACACGTTATAAGTTCGTTAATAACCCTAATATAACCTCATGTTATATTCCTAGGTTGTAATTAACATTTCCAATTAAATGTATTCTTTTTATACAACCCTTACCTAAGTCTCTTATTGTCCAATTAACTCTAATGCATCACTGTTCAGATGTTTTACGATTACAAGTTACTTAGTGTACAATTAAGTGTATTTTATTCCAACTCACATGTTTTCTAGTAACATGTTACTTAATTTATAATTAAGTATAACTTATTCTGATTCATAAGTTTGAATATTCTTCCACTAGAATTTATCCCAATTTATAGTCCATAATTTGTGTGTAATATTCACCAATTCTCAATATGCCCAAAATCCCCTTTTTGACGTTCTTTCGTATTATTCCCATTTTTATGCAAACTAGACATTAAAGGCCTAGGAGTTCGTTGGCCTAGGCTTAAAGCAAAAAAAATAAAAAGGAGAAGTTGGTTTAGGCTAAGTAAGGCCTAGACACAAAAATGAACAGAATAAATAAATAGGGCATTGCAAGGCTGTAAGTAAAATAATAATAGAGAAGGGGATAAAGAAGAATAATTTGCTTATTTGAAAAGGAATAAACAACAGATAGTAAATAAGTTGAACAATAACTTGTAAAAGATAAACTTATAAACACTTTACTCATCAAACTTTGAGATCCAATCTATTTTATTTCCTTAATCCTTTTTATTTAGATTACTAATCTAAAAATATCATAGAACTCACAGAGAAATGTTGTAGATCCTAAAAAGGCCTTTGAAAGAGAAGAAGAATATCCTTTCGGATCAACAATTTGACAACACTCTAATGTGTTCCCCAAATTTTCATTTTAGAGCATGATGGAGTGGAGACTAAGAAGATGAAGAAGAGGAGGTATGGGGAAATAGTGAAGAGTAACAGTTTATTTTAGGTGTGGAAGGATAATTTAGGCCTTACGACTTTAGGTTTATAATCTTCACCTCATAAGACACATCAACAATACATCAAAAAAGAATAATCCAAAAGCAGGCTCGACATCGGCCAGGCACAGGTTCATGCCTGGCTTGCACTTGGTCGACCCACCATGTATATGAGTTGACTCATATACGGGTTGGGTTGCCCATTTACCGTTGCTTTATTTTTTATTATTATTTAAATTTTCTAATTTAATTTTAAAACTTTGATTGATCATAAGTTATTCGTTTTTTGTTCGATTTACGCAAAGTAAAAGTCCATTTGAATCAGAATTTCGTAAAGGACGCAACAGTGAAATCCATTTTACCCAATTTTGAAAATAATATTAATTAATATTTGTTTTATTACTTTTCCTTATTTAATTATTATTTAATAAAATTTGGGGTGTTACATTGTTGGGTGAGTTGAAAGTAGCCAGATTACCACCATATTAGAGTTAAGTTTTGTATTGATCTAGTTTCAAATATTAAATCAGTGTTCATGCCTCAAGGGTATATGGTGCCACTGGAGTAAGAGACAATCAATATTGAGTAGCTTATCATATCATATCTATGGTGCAAGGGTGCTCTTTGTGTTGGATCATCCGAGGTGATTTAATCAATAAAGAGCAGTTTGATGGAGTGTACCAATTTCATCATCTTACACGTAGCTTTGATCATCATTGGGTTGGTTATGCAGCACAAGTTGACTAGCAAGTCGGCATATATTATTGAATTCCCGGATTGTGATCTAAGACATTGCGTCGACGAGTTATGCTTGTGCTACCCAATCGTATTCTCTTTTCCCATTGATTAGGAGAAAGCACAAGGCATCAGCGATATTGTGTTGTTGGTGTTGACAAAGGACTAATGGACGGTTTGGTTTGGGATATTACTTCGAGATAAGGGAAGCGAAGTGCTTGGGTCGCGTTGCCTTGAGTAGGATTCTATTATTTAATCCTGTGAAGGTTATGAAATTAGAAGTCCGATGTTAACCCAACGGAAGCTTCAGATTTGAAGCCTGATTTAGAAGTTAGCAAGTGTATCAATGTCACTCATTTCTTATAATAGTGAGGAGTGGATAAAATCCTTTTGGATGTGTTTTTTTGGTAGGAGCGATGCTAACGTTGGAACGAGGGTTGTCGCATTCCCAATTGACAATTAAAGACGCAGGAGCAATATTAAACTATCAATCCGGAGTTGATGGCGATAGTGTTTGTTTTGGATGTTTGGAAGCGCTATTATTAGAGAAGGAGCTAGAGTTGTTCAGTGGCATCACATAACCAAGTTTCCTCTTCTTCGAAAGTGGCTTCGGTTTTCGTCAATAGAGACAGTTAGAGCTTCGAGCCTTATGGTACAGTTGTTGTGTTTGGGTTGAAGATGCACCAATTTTGGAGTGATATTCCAAAGACGGCATTGCTTGTATTAATTATTGGTTATGACTCCATAGTTGAAGTAATGCAATGAAAACTAGACTAATGTGGTTCGTTCCATATGGATAAACGATCAACCGCTTAACTTGAATAGGAAGTGTCCAGTAGTCCCCTATGACTGCTCGATATTCGAGGGTGGGTGCAGGAACAATTATCGAAAATTTTCATCGATAGGTTTCCAAAGAGTTTAAGAATAACATAGTAATACTTGATTCATACCCTATTCATCGATGGGAGATGTTGGATTTATATTTTTTTGTGAGATGACAACCAAATTTATTGAGTCATATCTGGATTTTTTTGATCTATTTGATATCTCATATTCGATAGGACTGTACCCTATATGCTAGGGCAAACGTGGATGTTATTTTGATAATTTCTATTTAGGGCTGTAAATCAAACCAAATTGTCTGTTGTTCATCCATGTATGACCCAAATATTTGTCCCACCATTAGGTTGTCCGAATAAATAACAGTTCAAAATTGAACACAATTAGCAGTCCGTCCTTAAAGTTCGGACCGAGCCCGAACTTGACTCGTCCGAACCAAGTTTGTTCGTGAACAACAATTATCATAGTTCGGTCCCTTTCCAAGATGATGCCTCGTCTTCTCCCAAATAATATTCGCTTTCTACTATCCAAAATGTACATTTTAGTTTCTACGCAATTGAAAAATCGCAAACCTTAACTCTTGTCGCTGCAAGTCTCTCTTTTTTATTACTAAAGTAATTTCTTATTGTTAAAAGTAATCAGTTCATATAATTGTGCTTTATTCAGGTTTTTGACAATTATTATCTCTATATTTTATTAGTTTATGATGTTGTTTTTTTCTTTACTAAAATATATGGATATGACTATACTTTGTATTGTATCTACTTTACTTATTCATATATATGTACAAAGTTCCCCAGTGAAAATATAAAACAAAGATGAGCAGACAATATATGGCAAAGCTGTTTTCATGAAACTGATGGGTTTATAAGTTGGTAACTCGTATATTTAAATATATGAGAAGATGAAATGAGACATAAGCTTCATCAATTTTTGAATCATTATGGAGTCCTAGACATTAAAATTATCTTTTTGTATTATGGAGTAACAGGCAGAAACATGCATTTCGTCCCTGCATGTATGTAGGGTGACAAGTTAGCATATAATCTTCACGTTATGATAAGTAGAAGCCAATGTTCCCTATTGTGCGTTATTATAAGAGCTTATAGCTACTGCTCCAACTTCAAGCAATAATTGTGTATAAGTTTTTTTAATCCATTTTTCCTTACAGTACAACAACAACCCAGTTCATGTGCTGCACTACCCTCCATAGTCCAGACCCTCACCTTTCTGGAGTGGTGTCCACTGAACCCTCCTCGCACCAAAGCCACTTCTCCTTACATATTGGAAATGGCCTCTCCTTCTCTTTCTGGCATAACGTCTGGCTTTTCAACTACCCTCTTACCCACTTTATCCCTCTCTTTTCTCGATCATCCCCTATCCCTTGAGCTTAGTCCACGATGCCATACACAAAGGACCAGCCTGTATCACCCCTGACTCCTACTTCTGTTGCAAATATAATTTGAAATGTTGACTTAATAAATAATTCATATTTGCTTTTTATTGAGAGAGGTTTTAATGAGAGGTTTTAATGTTGCTATTAATTAGGAAAAGATAATTATCCATTTATTCCTAGAATATTGCAAATCTAGAATGTTCTACTGTATGTTATAAATAAGAGCTATCTCCTCATTTGTATGAATGAAGAAAAAAAGAGAAGAGAAATAAAAAGCTATGAAAGTTTTCCACTTTTACAAATATTCTTTTTTCTCATAATCTATTCCTCTTCCTCCTCTAAATTCTAACAAATTGGTATCAGAGCCTAGTTGAAAGTATGGCGCATCCGCATCTATTTTTTCCATCGTTTCTTCTCACTATTCTCACAAAAGAAAATTTTGAAGAATGGAGTAATAAGAAGAAAGAAGAGCTGATTTCCAAAGGGTTATGGGAAATCGTTGAAAGTAGCTGCAAATGGCCAAAAGATAGAAATATGACGGAGAAAGAGAGAAAATCATCTGTAAGTTGGAGAAGGAAAGATCTTCAAGCTCGTGCTGTGATGAGTGATAACATCGATGAAGAAGCATATCGTCGTATTTATGGACAAAGAACTGCAAAAGATTCATGGAAATTATTAAAAGAATTGTATGCAAAATATGACACAAAATTGATAGAAGAAGACAATTTGATTGTTGACAAAGAGAACGCGAAGAATATTTTGAAGGAGAATAATGGTGACGAAGATGATGATGTACACCTCAAAGAGTATTTGGAAAATGAAAACGATGCTAACAAAGAGGAAGAGAACAACATTGCACAAGATTTGAAAAATGAGAATGTCACAAACAAAGGTAAGGAAGCAGGTGAACAAAGCAATCAAGAAGAGGATGATGTGGAGATGATGAACATACAAGACAACAATAGTGATACAAAAAAGGGAAAAGAAAGAGAAGCTTGCAGTGAAATAAAAGAGGACGCAGAAATAGAAGACAAAAGCGATAATAAAAATGAGGATATCGAGATGAGTGACCCTGACGATGCTAGGGTCGATGATGATTCAATAAAAAAGGATGCTTGTAAAAGTGAGAAGAAGGCAGATGAATATAAAGAAGATCTTGATGGTGTTCTTAATGTGATCTCTGGTTTTGGCTCCACAGCTGGTGCAACTTTTGCTAGTCACATGGATGTCAACAAGCTTGCTTTCACCGGATCGTCTGAAACCAGTAAAATGGTGCTCGGAATGGCTGCAAAATGCAACCTCAAGCCTGTTACATTGGGACAACATTGTTGTCCTGGTTCTCGTACTTTTGTGCATGAAAAAATATACAATGAGTTCGTGGAGAAGTCAAAAGCTCGTGGTTTGAGTCGTGTAATCGGTGATCCTTTTAAGAAAGGTGTGGAGCAAGGTCTTCAGATTGATGATGAGAAATTCAATAAGATCCTGCATTACATAAAATTAGGAGTTGATGGTGGTGCTTCCCTTGTTAATGGGGGTAAGAGAATTGGAAGTAAAGGGTACTATATCCAACCCACTGTTTTCTCAGATTTCAAGGATGATATGGTCATTGTGGAAGAAGAGATATTTGGACCACTCCAGTCCATTCTTAAGTTCAATGATTTGAACGAAGTGATTAGATATGCAAACACATCACCCTTTGGACTAGCAACTGGCGTTTTCACAAGCAATATTGATAAAGAAAACCATGAAAAGGAAAAAGGAAAAAAGAGCTTGATTGGAAAGAAGATACAACCTATGATACTCGAGCCAATCAATCGAAAAAGAATAAGAAAGAAAATTTCAAATTTGGAGGGAGTGTTGGAAATATAATTTGAAATGTTGACTTATTAAATAATTAATATTAGCATTTTATTGAGAGAGGTTTTAATGTTGCTATTAATTAGGAAAAGATAATTATTCATTTATTCCTAGAATATTGCAAATCTAGAATGTTCTATTGTATGTTATAAATAAGAGTTATCTCCTCATTTGTATGAATCAAGAAAAAAAGAAAAGTGAAATAAAAAGCTATTAAAGTTTTCCTCTTTTACAAATATTCTTTTTTCTCATAATCTATTCCTCTTCCTCCTCTAAATTCTAACAACTTCTCCACCAATGTTCTTGAGAAATTCCTAGAAGTTAGCCAAATCCTCATACCGCTACCCGCTCCTTAGACCTACACAAGGTTTCCTGGAGCCTCACTCCCAAATTTTATTTTTTGGTCAAATCTTGTTACCGCTTCCTCTCCTTCCCTTGTAGTTCGTTTGCTTTCCATAGACTCTAAAAGATCTCGGCACCGCCTAGAGTTCGCTTCTTCTTGTGGTGCCTAGCTCAGGAAAAAAAATCAACATGAAAAACAAAATTATTCGAAAGAATGTCCATGACGATCTCAGATGTGTTCTTTGTCTTCAGGCCGATGAGTCAATCCAGAACCTCTTCCTAGACTGTGATTTAAGCTACTACATCTATTACTCCACTACCGCTCACATTCTTGGCTCATTCCCATCTTCCTTCCACCTTTTTAGCATTGACAACATTTTGCTCCCTTTCCCAATTTAGACTCCTTCATTGCTACCTTCTCTTGGTCCATTTGGCTGGAAAGGAACCACCAATGTTTCATTAGCCTCCCAAAATCACCTTTCACCCTCTGCCACAAGATTACTCACCTCTTCTCTATATGGACTGGTGCCACCACTCAACATCGCTTTAGGCTCCGACTCACTAACATTGACAACAACTCCGATGATTCAGTTGGTAGTTCTGAGGTGGCGGGCATCAGCTATAGGAGAATCTACCCGCTCCCATGATGAAATGCTCATCCAGTTCTTTCTGTGACTCGCCTTGGTCGTTGCATCCTCTCTTTTGGCTCCTTTTTATATTTATGCTAACTTTGCTTTTGATGGGCCAGTTGTTTGGGCTGTTATACGTGCCTATTAGCTTTGTTATGATGTACTTGATTATGCTTCTGCTCTTTGTATATTATTATTGTACCTCTTAAACACTACTTCATCGCTTTTGGCGAGGCTATCGGTCAGGCCTGCTGACAGAGACTTACTATTTGCTATATTACTATTAATTGGCTGTGTAGTCTCGCATTACACAATCGTTTATCTCTGAAAAATCCTTAACATTCAAATGTCCACTTTCCTCCTTTTAATCCATCCATTCTCGACAAAAACTCCCAAATGAAAGTTGCTCATATTGTTTATACGAAGTCATCCGCGGTGTCCGCACGTCGATTGGATCATCTGAGTATACAGAAACCGAGAAAATTCAAAACTTCCTTGTTTTTCATTTTTGGCTCTCATTTAACACATTGTTAGTAATTAGCTCTTAGAACCCAAAGAAAAAATGTGGATAATTGAAAATTGAATAATGAAATAGGTTTAAGTTTAATCAAAGTTCAGATAAGAGAGAAACCTGTGTTTTAGTTATATGTGTTTTTGTCTTTTCCCTATGATCGAAGCCAGTGGGTTTTCTAACAGAGGTAGAGGGGTTAAAGGCGTTTAGTTTAGTGGTGATGGCGCAATTAGATGATGGACAAGTTGGCGGTGACGATGGTTCGAAGCTAAAAGGTTCATGGCGTGCATTTCAGACCAAAAGGAATTGAGAAGGGCGCACCTGTCATGCACATGACGCACATGAGGGAAAGTTCCTGGATGAGTGCATGATTTTCTACTTGAAGACCATGCTGAGGTGGCAACACGTGAGTGATTGGGCGTGTATTTTGTTTGTTTTAGTGTTCCAGCTAGCATAACTTTTGTTTACGAAGGTATGTTTATATGCTATTTTTGCACTGGGCTCTTATTGAAGAGCACTACGCTTCCATAATAGTTTGGACTAATTTGGCCAAGTTAAATGATATAATCTCTCACTGAACTATAATAATATGTATGGTAAAAATTTAACATCTTTTGATGATTTAAAATCTTAAAAAATAATTTCCAGGATAGTTGAACATAGTAAATAAAAGAACTAAAAAGTAATTTGATTAATTTGAACCTAAATTTCACCTTTTTACCCGTTTACGTGCTATTGCACACTTTTTGACACTATCGCTAGAATTAAACTATTTTAACATTAAATTCACGCCAATCACTTAAAATAAGTTTTACTTATTTTATGTATGCTATTATAGATATTTGATTTCTAATTTAAATAATTATATTATTATTGGTTGCATGGATGATTGTCTGCTTAGTTAGTTAAAACACCTTTTGTAGGTGGCTTAATATTAAAGAAAAGTGTAATTTTCTAGAGTTGTTCATGCCTGTCGACATATGTACAAGAAGAGTTTGGTGCATATTGATTAAGCGCACAGATTGGACTCAAACAAGATGGGATGAATTTTCAAAGGAGCGGTGAAGCATATGGACTAATACGAAGATGAAGCAAACTAGAAGATGGAGAATAGAATTAGCACTGAGTTTGGATTTCACAACGAATGCCAAACATTTTAACTTGATGTGTATTTAACCAATTTTGGTTAATTACATATCAAAATAGCCATTATCGATTATAGTAGAGTGGTTGATTTTGACTACTCTTGACATTTGCAATATTTAACATAGATGATAATGCAGTTTTGAGGGGCAAGCTTTGACGAACACTATACCAAGGATTCGGCACGATGGCTCTTTGATAAGTGATTTTGGCGTGAAGTAAGGTTGTGGTGCTTCGATGTAATGATTTCTTCATTCGAAGATGATTCCATGATGGGAAGTAGTAACTTTGATGATGGGTGGTTGTTCTCCGTGAGGAAGTTTATTGAGACTTGAGTCAGGATGATGATATTGCAAGTCTGAGTGATGAGACTACGAGTTGGGATGGCAGGACTACAAGTCGAGATGAAGGAGTTGTGAGGAGGGGTTCAAAGGGAATAGTTGATGGAAAATGTAGTTTTTAGACGGTTCCTGGTTAGGCTACTTCAGATGGAAGTACGAAGATAGTTTCAGGATAAGCTCGACAATGAGGATATGTCTGCAAAGGTGTAGTTAGTATATAGGTTTGGGTGGGTACTTGGAGAGTAGATGTTTAGGTGTCGGTCGAGTCTTCAAACTAACATAGGTTATAAGCCAGATTAGTAGGCTCCCCATCCAATATTCAACCAGACTTAAGGTTGTTTATCCATTGCGGGACTTATGATAATTATTTACGCTTATTCTCAACCTGAAGTTGGCAAGATAAGTAGTCTGTCTCAGCTCAGAGCTCTTAGGAGTTGGTATGGACTCTGTTGGACCACTCATACTTTATATCAAATGCATAAAGTGAGTGAATGTGAGGATGGATGATGTATGTTATGTTTGCTTAGTCATTTATCACTTTTAGAAATGTCACTAGATGTAGGTAGAAAGACACGGATATTGGTAGTGCTGATGTAGACATTTAAACACCCTAGTACTTTGGCGTAGGGTACACCCTTAATAATTATCATAGAGTAGTATATACTTTAATGTGCTAACTCTGTGAATGCAGGGACCGGTCAGGTATGGATCCCCATAATTTTGATCCTTTTACTATTATGACTTTTATAGTATTTTGAAATTTACTTATCTCTTACAGCAAACCTTTGTTTGACACAAGATTTTATGATCTCTCTTATTATCTTGTGTACTCATCAACTATACTAATGAGTAGGCAGGGTGGTAGGTGTAAGAATTTTCTGAAGCTACAAGGGTGCATCAATAGAAGGCATCGTATAATTGTTTATTTCGCTATATGACATTATGGAGCTGTGGAAATGTTGACTATTCATTAGAGACAGTTTGCCAGTGAATTTATTTATCTCTTGCATAAAATCTATTTACATGCGACTGTATGAGGTAAAGTACTCTAATTATATGGTTTATATATTTATACTACCTTGTTAGTTTCATATCTATGGTTTTTGTTATATTTTATATGATTGCTCCATGAGATGTATGATAGGTTTTATAGTTTTATTCTATGTTTTGTTTCCTTCCATTCCCTTCCCTTCTTCGTTATTTCCCTTCTTTTCCTCATTTCTTTCTCTTGTCAATTATTTTGCATTGATCGAGTGTCTGTACAACGCCTTGTAACAAACTGCGTTTTGGGTACCTAGGGTAAATAGATAAAAACATGTTTTGAAATTTGAAATTTGAGAAATATGAATTTAAGAGTTAAACTGGTATAATAATGTAAGTTGAGAAAATAAGGAATTTGAAATTTTATGAGAAATTGTGTAGACTGAAAAAAAATTGAATTCAGATAACATAGTAAGGGAATTTCTTTCAATCTGTGTTGGCTAAATAATTATAGATGAATATAATAAAGCTAGCGAGATTTGATAAATTGTGTGTTTAAAATGTTCATTTTATCAAATGTAATAATTGATAAATTATTATGTATCAACCTTTTTGGTTATTACAGTGAATATTAAAAACACAAATATCGATTTGTAACAATATTCAAGTGTTAAGTATTTTTAATGTGAGTTATTAAGTTATTTAAAATACTTAAATGAGTACCTGGGTAATTCTGGTGCTAAATTGTAAAAATTGTAAACAAACGGGGAATGCAAAGTTGGGTTTGTAATGCAAAAGCATATTGACATTGGTTAAATGAATTATTGAGTTATAATATAATAGTAAGTTGTGTCAAAATGAAATAAATTTGTAGATTGTTTTTAAAAGTGAATTATTGTTATTAACAACAATATTTTTGAATCTTTCTGTTGTATCAAAATAAAAAATATGAACATTGACTGAGAATCAATATTTAAGGGTTAAAAATCATTTAATGGAGTTGTAGATCTATTTTGGTTAAAATAATGAGGTTATATAAAATTTGTTATTTAAAAATATGTAAGTTTTGAATTAAAAAAAAAAGAGAAAAGTGCATTTTAGTAAACATGAAAGTATTAATGTGTTGCATATAAATTAATATTTTAAATGAGTTAAAAGTATTTTATTACATGTTTGTATGACCTGACGAGCTTTTACAATGTTAAATATAACAAGAATTGGAAGAAAGGTTTAAAAGGGGTGTTATCTTGCGTTGTAGTGCTAAAGATGAATTTACAACATTTTGCTAAATAGCGGAATTAGTAACTGCCATATTGGGTTATTAGATTCAACATCCAAGGCCCATAGAACTATTTGGAAACAGAAAAGGAAAGCTACACATATATCCTTTTAATAGATAGACCTTCTTCTTCCTGTAACTTTGTTTGAGAAATGAAATTGGCTCCTTCATCTTGCCTTTAATTCCTAAAACTAAATATTTCTATTGTAACGTCCCGTCTTTTTGACCGCTTCAAATTGGTAATTAAACCAACTTAAAACATCCAAATCGACGGATCGTTATTCAGATTAAAGAGTTTAAAATAATAGAATCAACACAGAAAACATAGAATAAATAGATAACACAATATTGAACAACGATGTTACTTTTATTTTTATTAATTGGAAATTTTGGTACAAAGAGTTTTTTTATATAGCGGAGTGAAATATACAGTTTAAGATATAAAATGTAATAACCCGAAAATCTGGGCCAGTTTAAAATTTTTATTTTGGCAATTTTAGCGAATTTTGAATATTTAAAATGAATTATTTTAAATAATATCGACGAAAATTCATTTTGAATATATTTAGAACATATATATTTATACGCGTCGTCGTTAGAATATAAATATTTATAAATAATTATAAATAGAATTGAAAATGGCGCGGTAGTTCGATAATTCGATTTCAAACATCAATTTGATTGTACCGGGTGCAAAACAATCCGGATTTTAGTGAAACCAAAAACATTAGGATCTATTTGATAATATCTTTCCAACGAATCCGAAAAATCGAAATTTAATAGCGGGAATCAAAAGATATGTCCAGTTGAAAATTCTGAATAGTCGCTATGGAATTCAGGCCCTTAAAAATGGAAATTTTGCAAACGACCTCGGATATCGACGAAACCACTTTTGTTGGATCCGTGATGTAAAGTTATTGCTAGGTTTCAAATTTCATAATTTTTCGAATCAATATGTGAGCGTGGCAAAGGAAAACGCGTTTGACCAGTTTTAGTTGATTTTAATCCACTGGAAATTGGCCATTTTTCCAACGGTCTCAGAATTCGACGAAACTAGTTTTGTTAGGACCGTATCGTCAATACGAAGCTAGAAAATATTTTTCTAGAATTTTTAAAGTTCGTATGCGACCCCGGTAATTTGAAATGTACATTTAAAATTCAATATAGCGATTTAAATGTAAATTCAACGGAAACTAATCGAAACGATCAAATCAGCTTGCAATACATATCCCATTGTGTTCGGAATGGGGGTAAAACGCTATGGACGACAGGCAGTGGGCCTCGTTTAGAGGTCGTATGTAAAAGTCAACTTTTTTTGCAAAATAAAATAATTAAATAAATAAAAAATTAATCCCCTCCCTCTTCCTATACGTTCTGCCCCCCCCCCCCCTTTCAAAATCATTTCAGAAAAAAAAAAGGTTACAGAGACCCGATCCCCTTTTCCCGCTTCCCCCTTTCGCCGTTGACCTCGTCGCCTCCGCCCCAAGCACGGCGCCGGCCACCTCCATCTTCCCTTAGCCTTGATTCCCTCCCCTCTCCTTAATCGACGCGTCGGCCACCCTTACCCCAGTCGCCATCGATGTCGCCCCATCCATCGTCGCCCTCCGCTCCACCATCCCCTCCTCCTGGCGTTGTGCGAGAGCCAGAGACCCCCCCTTGTTCCGCCTCCGCCTCCATCCCATCCTCTGACCTCCATTCTCGAGCCACGATGAACCCTAGGTGGCGGCCTCCTCTGAAAATGGCCAGATCTGGAAAACAGTAAGCTTAGCTTATTTTATTTTATATAAGCAAACTTTTATTGAACAGTAATTGGTTTTTATTTTATTTTAACAACATTGTTTACAAAAGCAGTTTTTTTATATTATTTACAGTGTTTCCAATCAGTTTATATATATTTATTATAACATTGGAAAATCAGTTTATATGTATGAAAATCAATATAGAAAAATCAGTTTTTATATTTGAAAAGGATGGGTTTTTAACTTGTAAAAAGAATTGACTTTTGAGTTAGACAAGAAGTGATTTTTAGGTATAAAAAGAATTTTTAAATTAGAAAAGTTAGAATTTATAAAATAGAAAGGACGTGATTTTTAAAATTGAAAAGACGTGATTTTTAAAATAGAAAAGATTAGATTTTTAAAAGAAGAAAGACGATATTTTTAAATGGAGAAAGGTGAGATTTTTACATATGTAGTGGAGTAAAGATATGATTTTTATATATTGAATAGCATAGTAAAAATTCGATTTTTATATATTGAATAGCATAGTAAAAATTCGATTTTTATATATTGAATGCTATTATATACGTGTGATATGTGAAAATCCATATAATTAACATTATATGGTGATTGATTGGGCCTCATTCCAATTTAGAAAATAAAGAATATTATAAAATAAAGGTTCATGTGTTGACTGTACTCATCCGTTGAGATTAGTCATGTGTTGAACGAAATATTTTAACAATAAAATTTATATCTTTATCACTATAAAATAAAGGTTCATGTGTTGACTGTACTCATCTGTTGAGATTAGTCATGTGTTGAACGAAATAATTTAACAAAAATAGTCACACGTGGACAGTACTCATTCGTTGAGATTAGTCGTGTGTTGAAAAAAATAAATACTCATTTGTTGAAAATAGAAATATTTGAAATAGAATATTTGAAAATAGAAATATATGAAGCCGTGTTGATTAGATTGACGCCATTTTGACGCGAACGATATTTATATCGATTTATTCATTTTAAAATGAATATTGGAAAACGATTTCGAAATGAATTGAATATAAAACGATTTCGAAATGAATTGAATATAAAACGATTTCGAAATGAATTGAATATAAAACGATTTCGAAATGAATTGAATATAAAACGATTTTGAAATGAATTGAATATAAAACGATTTCGAAATGAATTGAATATAAAACGATTTCGAAATAAATTGAATATAAAACGATTTCGAAATGAATTGAATATAAAACGATTTCGAAATGAATTGAATATAAAACGATTTCGAAATGGATTGAATATAAAGTGATTTCGAATATGAAATGAATAAATAACGAATTCGAATTGAATTGAATAGGAAACGAATTTGAATTGAATAAATAACGAATTCGAATTGAATTGAATAGAAGACGAATTTGATTTCAATTGAATTCGAATTGAATAAATAATGAATTCGAATTGAATTGAATAGATAACGAATTTGAATAGAAAATGAATTGAATTCAAATTGAATTAAAAACGAATTGAAATAGAAGTAATATCAATTTGAAAGGAATTCAAATTGAATTGAAATTTGAATTGAACTCAAATGAATTTTAAAACGAATTTATAAGGAAGAATTCAATTTTGATTTGAAATGAAATGGAAGTTGAAAATGTTTTTGAAACGAATTCAAAACTATTTATATAATTCGTTTTAAATAGAAATCGACGAAATATATATTATATATATAATATATTGGCCTGAATAGAACGTGCCGCGCCGCGGCAGTTCGTGAATCTCGACCATTTATTTCAAACAGACATTACGGGAGATCCGACCATCGGATTCTCCTAAACCGGAACCGTTGGGTTCGTATCGAAAAGAGCTTTCTAATGAATATTAGAAATTTGAAATCTAACGGTTGGATTTGGAGATACGTCCAAATCAAATTTGAAAAAGGTCGCTGTAAGTGCAGTTCGATGGCCGTTGTTGGAAATCGACTGTACGGGCCTTGATAAAATTATTAAAAATCGTATTAATTTGTGTAAAATCAGAAGTAATGATATGGGAAAATTTGGGATGAAAAACTCCATATTTGAAAAGATAAAAATAGATTTTTATCGAAATGAACTAGTTTGAACTAAATTTAAAACCCGATTTGTTTTTAAATAAATAAATTAGATTTAAAAAGGGGTTTTAAATAATTGGAATTCCTAATATATTTGATTTGAATTAAATAGAATTGATTCATGGGTTTATCGTGAACTGTGTTTTAAATAACACTAGTTCTTTAACCCGATAATCAATAGAATGTGATTTGGGTTTGTCGTGAACTGTGTTTTAAATGACATTGGTTCTTTAACCCAGTAAAAGGAGTTTTAACGAATCTGCAATTAGATTGAAATGTGAATCTATAATCTAAATCATCAAATTTAGAAATGAGCGAGAATGGAGTATCGCCAGTTTTGCTCCAAAGCGATAGTTAAATCTTTAATTGGATTAGAACGTGTAATGGTAATTAATCTTACCGATAACACCATAGTATTAGATATGGAGTATTACCAGTTTTGCTTCATGGGATGAATAGGTTGGGATTGGGAAATAAAATAAATAATTACTTCGGTGTGGTTCGCTAATCTCGACTAGTTAGAAAACCATAATCTGGTTTGAAATGACATCCAAAGGAAGATTAAAGGATAAATTTGAAAGAATTTATCTTGGATAAAATTAATGGGAACCTTTCCCTAAAAATGTGATTTTATGAATAAAAGAATATTCTGAATTGGAATGAGGCGTATGTTGTGTTTGTGTAACATTTGTTTTAATATACGCGGGTTGTTCGGAAAGGCCGGGTTTATACCCATTCTGAATAACCGATTCGACGATATGTCGAAGATGAAGACGGTGGTTGAAGACCGGAAGTCTTCACATCGTTTGGATAATTACTGACAATCCTGATTGGGCTGTACACCCAAGAGGATGGAAATAGTTGGTGGTTGTCCAGACGTACCTGGAGATGGATGGATATGCGAGGAAAGTGCCTCCGGTTTCGTTCAGACCCAGAACGGACTTGTAAATGGATTGTGTGTCTGACACTGGATTTTATTCTGTGTTGATTGATTTCTATTAAATATACATTTGTTTGGCGGCGGAGAATTTATTCTTTTGCTTAACGCCCTTCTCTGAGACGTACGAGCTCAGAGGTTGTATATCGATGGACATCAGTCGCATGACATGAATTGCCTGTGTGGCATGCTAAGATGCAATGATCAAGGCTTCTGTTGAAAAGCAAAGTCTTGTGGTCGATGATCAAAGCACGCCTACGTGGCAGCTTTGTGTATAACGTGAATTCGCGAGCCTCACACCTCGGTATGAGTTAAAAAGGGATACGGACCGCTGGGAGAGCACGACGTTTCTTTCTAGCTTTGGTGGTGTCAGTGACTTACCAGCCCTGACATTTATATACTTTTCACCTTTGTGGTTGTTGGAATGCGAGGCGCCTCGATTATAGGTCTGTAAGGACCGGGAAACGTGTGTTCAGGCATAACTAATCCTCTAACGTAAATGAGGACCAGCCCAGCCGAATCCAGGGTTGCCCAGAGTGCGTAGCCCTGAGGCATTTGCTAGAGTGTCTCGAGCGCGGAGAGGATCTTGCCCCTTGCCTCGACTCATGACGGAAATCCAATTTCCAATACGAGATATTTCGGCTTTATTTGTAGAGCCTAGTATGGCGACATAGTAGCATGGGATGCTATGCCGTCTATGATTTATATTTATGATTGAAATTGTTTTGACACTATACACTTATTATAGTATCAAATGATTTGTTTTTAAACGTATCAAGCATGTTTGGCTGTTATAAGGTAAAACCCTATCCTCCGGCTTGCGTTGCATTGTGTGATGGGACCTGGGTCTTATAATAGCTTCATTTTTCGAAAAAGCATTGCGTTGTTTATTCTATGCACTGGTATTCTTGGGAGGAAACCCGTTCCGTGTTATACGGCGTGGTCCCTTGAATTACTCTCTTTTAAAGTCAAATTTTAAATAACTGTTTTAGTTCTCACACCAGTCACATGACTGACCTGGAGTTTATTGTTTTAACCTAAACTCTGGGTGCCCCTATTTTTCCGCACGGGCAGCTAGTAGTTTTGGTTTTGCAGATTTATATTCACAGGATCCTGGTTTACAGCTGGAATGATATCCAGAAAGCTCTGTATCCGTATATCACCTTCAGTTGTGCTTTGTATTATTTTCCGCTGCTATGTAATTTATTGAAATCTCTGATATTTATCGAATGTAATTTATTCATTTATACTCTGTATATTCTTGTATCTGATGGAATTGTTGTAATAGCAATGAAATGTTCTTCCGTATGTGTTCGTTTGTGTGTTGTTCTCAAAGTATCCGCTCTTTCCTTCACGGGGAAGAAACGGGTTCTCACATTTGGTATCAGAGCTTTGGTTTACAGAGCTCGAGAACAAGACACATTAGAACCATACGAAAGAATTCATCAGATATTGGATTAGTAATATCCAATTAGAATGACTCGTTAGAGATAGGATCAGTAGTATCCTAGAACGAGTGTGAAGAGTATATTTTCCAAATGAAAACAATTTTGTTTTGAAAACTTAAATCGTTTTAAACGTATTTGATTATTTATTTATTTTGAGTATGGACAATCTAGTATATAAAGGTTTTGCATATACGCGTCATGAACATATATTCGAAGTTTTAATATGTAACACCCCACGCCCGCTAGGATCACTCACTAAGGGAATGCCATAGCATCGGTGGAGCATTTTAGTGAATATAGAACAGAAAAATTACAACAAGACAGATATAAATAGTACTTGAAATTCTAAAACATCATCTCATAACAGCGGAAATAAACATGTCTGGTTACATCATAAAACCATGATAAAAGTCAAGTACAACATCTGTCAAAATAAAGAAGTACATAATCCCACTCTCATATACAATAGCCACAAGAAAAGAAAAGATAACTGGATAACTGGAGCTTTACATCTACCCAAGCTCCTCAAGACTGGAAACAGAAATCCGATCAAGCTCTACTACTGCTAGGATCCACCGTAGGACCTGAGGGTTGGGAAAAAGATAAAAACAACGGGGTCAGACATAAGTCTGAGTGAGTCCTATAACTTTAACAATACAATCATTAAAGTAACCAGAGAAGACATAAACTTGACCTACGGTAATATCTGGGGATGAATGGCTACGCTAAGCAGCTTGGTAGACTTAGAATGAACTAAGATAACCGTCAGGACGCATCTACCCACCCAAGGATAATTACTAACTGCACCACACCAGTCATTCCTACTTAAGGTTGATCCCTTCTAAGGACTTAGAAAATTTCCCCAGTAGTTCCATGTACCCCTAGCCCACTACATAGGTGCCGTCTGCCCCTATCTCTACTAGGTGTACCCAGTAATTCTTACCCAGTAGTTTCGTGTACTCCTACATAGGTGCCGTCTGCCCCTATCTTCATTAGGTGTACCCACTACTCCCCATCGATCGGCTCCCTACCGTAGATACCCGTGCTGGTCCCACAGTGGGGTGTATCACTCCCCTAAAGTGGCTACCCAATACTATCAACGGTGCACGGCTTTATATCTACACGATGCAACAACGGCTTATCTACCAGCCCGGGCCCACACACGCATATGAAGCCCGTTGGACTTGCGTTGCCACCGCTAACCCGTTTTGGCCTCTTATAATCAAGCCCAATATGCGTGTCCCGTCACTCGACATGGGTCGAGCCCACAAAGATACGTTTTGGGATATTGGTTGAAATGGGCCCCCACAAGCTACCCACTTAAGCTTGTCAAATATCTAGTGTATCCCACTTAACCCTTTAATCATGTTTAATTACATGTTTCTCTTGGTTAAGTATTCTAATCGTATTTTCTATTGCCACCCAAGGCAACCCACTAGATTCCACATGCCACCCAAGGCAACCACTAAATTTCCTCATGCCACCCAAGGCACCCACTTAACCCCTCATGTCCCACTACATGCTATTATGGTTAAGTGTTTCTTAGTTAATTAAGACCGTGATCTCCCGTAAAGACCTCCCACATTAGACTAGCTGTTATGACCGCCTGGTTAAGCCGGTAGAATCCGGGCAGTCTTACGTCATAACAGAGTCTAACCTCGTGTCTTTACCTTAATCACGTATTTAATTTATGGCTAAGACCTCTCACATTGGGCTGACATTTGTAGCAACTGGTTAAGCCGGTCGGGTCCGGGCAGTTTTACACTACAAATGAGTCCAACCTCGTGTCTTAGTCGATTAATTACACCTAATTAATCACCCCCATATTAATTATCCCTAATTAATATCAAGTTTTCCATAACATGGGTAGACCTAACTCAATAGGTAAATTCCCATGGGGTAGACCTAACTCAATAAGTAAATTCCCACTTATGGTAATTTATTTTTATGGTATGCTTAATCATACCCAATCATTCATTTATTAACTTATTTACCACCCCATCGTTCCCCACGTAAATCGTTCTCGTTTCATGACATAATAAGGGGAAGATCATCACAAATATCATGGGTTTAACATACAACATTGTCATGGGTTAAGAGGATGTCAACTTGCATATATGAGCATATATTAACCCAACTACATACAACCCAAACTTGAATATTATCATACACATGATTTGCATAACATGTTGCATACGAGCTTGCATATTATCATACACATATCTTGCATAACATGTTAAACTTGCATATAGGCATTCACATACTTGCATAACTTGCATATCATGTCATTTAAGCATATACATATCTTGCATAAGTATTCATATACTCGCATAAGCATGCATAACTTGCATATCACATAAATCTTGCATTTCAACATATACATGACTTGCATGAGCATCCATACACTTGCATAAGCATGCATAACTTGCATATCACTTTCAACTTGCATTTAAACATATACTTAACTTGCATATCACTTTCAACTTGCATTCAAACATATACTTAACTTGCATATCACTTTGCTAAACATGCATAAATCCACTTATTAAACATGCATATATCAACTTGTTAAACATGCATAAACCAACTTATCACATATGCATAATCATAGAACAACATAGAGTAACATATCATCATACATGATTTAAACTCACAAATCCGCATTTAAGACCATAAGTCTCATTACACCCATTCTACTTACTTTAACAATTGATGTTAAAGTGATAGAAACTCACCAAACTTAAGATTAGCAACCTTATGAAGAAGATTAAGATACTTAGAATGGATTAGAGAATGATTTGAGAGGGATTTGCTTTCAACTCCTTCATGAACTAGTGGAGGCCATGCTCAAATTTCATTTTGCCATAGTTTAGTTACAAGACTTAATTATGAATGAATTAGGGTAGGGTTGGGGTCTTATTTATAGGATTAGGTGAGTGTTTTAGGCCCTTAGATTAACCCTAGATTAGATTAGGACCCTTAGATTTAGGAAATCTCTAGAACCAGCCCTCCTAGCCAGCCTGAAACCCAACCTGGTGCAACCTGGTGCACCCAGGTTCACTGGGCGCCTGGACCCTGTCGACAGGCAAGTCGACAGGCATGTCGACACCCCTGTCGACAGGCCTGTCGACAGCCCTGTCGACATGGGCTGGGCGGGAAGCTTCCCGCCTGACCCCGCCTGGCCCATCCCGTTTTGAATATTTGGAATTTTTTTTTTTTTAAAATCTGTTTTAGTTTTAAATTTTCTGCAAACTTCATCGGGCCATAACTGGGCCATACGGACTCCGATTTTCGAAAACTCGGACTCTATTTCGCGTATTTTTCCGAGACGAACGTAATGACGCAGCCCGTTTCCCCTAATTCCCACATCTAAGATTATTTATCCTGTAATTAGTGAATTTTAGTATTAACTAAAATTCGGGGTGTTACATTCTCCCCTCCTTAAAGGATTTCGTCCCCGAAATCTCTAAGCTAAGGAGAATGCCTATCCTATCATCCAAACAACCATCTACTCAAACCATCAACCATGGGCATCCATTGTCCTTAGAATAATTTCTAATGATGTATGAGCATATGCAAAAAGTGTGTGTATATGTTCCCTATCTAATGTATGAACATATGCAAACCATGATAGTGCCATGCATCCATTATGTATGCGAGAAAAACCCTATCGACACATACAATATCTACATGAGTGCACAATCATTCATCAAAATGCATCATCCATGTGATAACACAACCATTATACATCCATAAATATATTTTCCTACACACAATTTTATGCAATATGCAATATGAAGTGATTGAGCCGATCTAGTGCCTAGAGTGTGTGTATATGCATCCACGAGCAACCACTAGCAAACACTTGCATCCACTTGCATCCATCAACCATAACATGTCTCAAACACATGTTTCAACCATAGGTTTACCCTATCTAAAGGCCAAAGGTACTAACGAGAGGACATACCAAAGATAAGATAAGTACTAGACAAGCGATAAAGGAGAAAGTAAAGACATACCCTCAAAAAGAAATGGGTACAATGAACGCATATTCGCTTCCGTCTCCCAAGTCGCGTTGCTCTCATCTTCTCCCCATTGCACTTTGACTAGCTGAACCTCTCGATTCCTCAATTTCCTAGTCTCTGACCCAAGGATGCGAGTAGGAGCTCGTCGAATCGTCGCCTCACGCTCAACCTCTACATCTCTAAGCAAGCTTGGCTCTACCACCTCTGCGGTCTCATGTAAGCACTTCCTCAGATGTGACACATGGAATACATCATGAACACCACTAAGCCTGTCGGGCAACTCCACCCTATATGCCATCCGCCCAATCCTTTCCTTAATAGGAAATGGCCCAACAAACCACGGTGCTAACTTCCCAACGGATCCGAAGCGAACAACATTTCTCAACGGAGATACCTTGACAAAAACCATATCCCCAACCTCAAATTCAAGATCCGTCCTTCTCTTGTCCGCATAAGATTTTTGCCTATCCTGCGCTGCTTTCATCCTTCTTCGAATCAAGTCGATCTTCTCAGAAGTCTCCCTAACCATATCAGGCCCAAGCAAGATCTTATCTGTAGACTCCCACCAACATGTAGGTGATCGACAAGGCCTTCCAGAGAGAGCTTCGAAAGGAGCCATACCAATACTGGACTGAAAGCTGTTATTATATGCGAACTCCACTAGTGGAAGATGCTCTTCCCATGTACCTCCAAAATCTAAGATACAAAGCCTCAAAAGGTCTTCTAGAACACGATTCACCCTCTCAGTCTGGCCGTCTGTCTGAGGATGATATGCGGTGCTCAGACACAATTGAGTCCCCACTGCTTCTTGCAAACTTCTCCAGAACTCGCTAGTGAAGATAGGATCTCGATCACTTACAATGCTAGAGGGTACCCCATGTAATCGAACTATCTCTCGAAGATATACTGAAGCTAGCCATGGAGCAGTCCTCTTGCTCTTCACAGGTATGAAATGGGCGCTCTTAGTAAGTCTATCTACCACCACCCAGATTCCTGTATTACCCTTCCTCGACCTGGGTAACCCGTCAATAAAATCCATCGAGACGCTATCCCACTTCCATTGCGGAACCTCTAATGGGTGAAGCAACCCTCCTGGTTTCCTTTGCTCCGCCTTCACTTGCTGGCACACCAAACATCGAGCGACATACTCGGCCACATCTTTCTTCATACCGGCCCAGAAGAAAACCCTCTTCATATCTTGGTACATCTTATCCCCACCGGGATGAATAGTCATCCTAGAACGGTGTGCGTCATCAAGAGTAACCTTCCTCAACCCTTCATCTTGCGGTACACAAAGTCTACCGTCTCTGCGCAAGCACCCCTTATCGTCTAGGGTGTACCTACTCAAATGGCTGGACGACTCCCCCCTTATGAGCTTCTCTATCAACTCAACCAACTGTGGGTCGTCCCTCTGTGCTTCTCCAATCCACCCCAAAAGAGTAGGCCTAACTTCCAAGGAAGCTAGCAAACCGGGTACATAGTCAATGGAAGGTCTGAAATCAAACATCGAGATAAACTCCAAGCTTCGTCGTTCCACGAATAATGGACTCAAGGACAACCTCTTCCTACTCAAGGCGTCCGCCACCACGTTACCCTTGCCAGGGGTATACGTTATCTCGAAATCATAAGATGCTAAGAATTCCATCCACCTTTGCTGTCTCAGATTCAAATCTTTCTGAGAAAACAAGTACTTCAATGATTTATGGTCAGTGAACAACTCGAATCTCTCACCAAGAAGATAATGGCGCCAAATCTTAAGCGCAAAAACAATAGCGGCCAGCTCTAGATCATGGGTAGGGTAATTTTTCTCATGTGGCCTTAACTGCCTTCCGCCATAGGCTATCACCCTTCCCTCTTGCATTAAGACTGCGCCAAGGCCTGTCCCACAGGCATCGGTATAGACAACAAATGGCTTGCTCCCATCTGGCAACACTAAAACTGGAGCCGTGGTTAAAGCTCTCTTTAACCGTCGGAACGCATCATCACAATCTACGTCCCATGTGAAAACAAGATTCTTCTTTGTTAAGCGGGTTAATGGGGCTGATATCTTCGCGAAGTCTTTGATAAACTTCCTATAATAACCCGCCAACCCCAAGAAACTTCTTACTTCGGTAGCATTCTTCGGAACCTTCCAATCCTGAATCGATACTACCTTCGCGGGATCCACAGCTATCCCCTCCTTGGAGACTACGTGCCCCAAGAACCGCACTTCCTTCCTCCAGAAGTGACATTTAGAGAATTTAGCCTTAAGGCTATGTGCTCGAAGAGTCTTCAACACTTCCCCAAGATGTAGGGCATGCTCTTCTTCACTCTTAGAGAATACTAAGATATCATCCACAAAGACCACCACGAATTTATTAAGAAACTCCCTGAACACCCTACTCATCAAATCAACAAAGTAGGCGGGGGCGTTCGTCAACCCAAATGGCATCACCAGCCACTCATAGAAACCATCCGGAGTCCTAAAGGCAGTCTTGTCTATGCTATCCTCAGCCACCCTCAACTGATGAAACCCCGTGGCTAAGTCCAACTGAGAAAATACTGAAGCGCCAGCCAACTGATCGAAAAGATCATCAATCCTCGGCAATGGGTGTCTATTCTTCTTTGTGAGCTTATTGAGTTCTCTATAGTCTACACAAAGTCTGAGGGACCCATCCGCCTTCGTAGCAAATACTACTGGAGCACCCCACTCCGATATGCTCCGTCTTATGAACCCCTTCTCAAGTAACTCCCCTACTTGCTTATGGAGTTCCCTCCTCTCACGAGGAGCCATGTGGCGCACTGGTAAAGATACCGGTTTAGCATTATCCACCAGATATATTCGGAAGTCAATCTCCCGCTTCGGAGGTAAGCCCTTCACCTCCTCAAACACATCCGGATATTCCCGGACCACTCTCACAGATTGCAAACTCTCGACCGAAGCGTCAAGCGATTCAAGATAACTTAGCATAACAGAGTCCATGGGATTATAAGAAATCTCGAAAGTGTTACCCAAGCGGGTCATGAGCCTAACAATTCTCCGTTCGCAATCAAGAACGGCACCATTACTGGATAACCAGTCCATGCCCAAAATCAACCCATAGCCCGTGAAGCCCAACACAAAAGCATCACATCTAAACTCAATGCTAAGTATAGAAATCTTCAAACCCAAACATATCATGGACAAATAAGTGGAGCCCCCAATTGGGTTTGAAACAACCAAGGGATCATCTACCAGACTGGTGTCTAAGTGCAGTGACTCAACTAATGATGATGAGATAAATGAATGCGATGCGCCTGAATCAAACAATGTACGGACAGGATGGTCAAATAGAAAAACCAGACTTTCAACGGAAATAGTTCTACCTCTCTCCTGAATCGGTGGAACCGCGAGAGCCTGTACTTGCCCCCTAGCCTGACTCGGTGCCATAAGAGCTTGCACCTGTCCTCCTGAGGTAGATCCCGTCCTTTGCCCTTTCTTAGGGCAATCCTTCACTAAATGCCCTGCTTCGCCACAGTTGAAGCAGCCAGTCTTCTTCTTCTTGCGACAATCCTTGCTTAGGTGGCCAGGTGTCCCACAATTGAAACACTTCTTCTTCTTGCCCTTACCACCGTTGCCTTTCCCACCTTTGCTTTGCTGTTGTTGAGGTCTCTTTTGATCTCCCTTTTTCTCGGGTGCCTTATTAGCATTAGGACCCTTCTCTTCCTCAAACATGAGTGCCATGTCAACTAGCTTCTCAAAGGTGGCCCCCATAGGGATGTGAGTCATAGCCAACCCATGCATCGGTTCATTTAAGCCTTTCACGAACCTCAAAGCCTTCTTCTCCGGTGTATTCACCATATCTAGGCCAAACCTTGCCAATTGATTAAACTTGTTAACATATTCCTTCACCGAAAGATTTCCTTGCTTTAAAGTCAAGAATCTTTCCATATACAAGTTCTCCTCCGCCCTTGAGAGAAACTTTGCCACAAATCTTTGCTTAAAATCCGCCCAAGAGTCAACGGGGCGTTCTCCATTAGTAACCTCCCACCAGAATGAGGCCTCTCCCTTCATTAACTAAGCAGCCAACTTGACTTTCTTCCCTTCTTCCATCTCAAAGATATCTATCAACTCTTCCACCTCCTTAAGCCAATCTCTAGCCTCCACAAAGGTTTCAAATCCTTGAAAAGGTTTCCCTCCCATAGCTTTAAATTCCTTGCAAGTCTTAGCAAAAGTATCCGTGCGAGGAGGAGGGGGAGGAGGAAGATCGGGTGCTACGGTTGGTGGAGGAATATTCGCTGGACCCGCAGTGGTGGCCCTAGCCTCCATCAATCTCCTATACCATACTGGTACCGTCACACCCTCCGGAAAGTTAAGATCCTCAGCCATGCTGAAACGAAAAAGGAAAGATTCAAAACGGAGAATTCGAAGGATATAGATATGGCTATTGGGGATTATGCTTTTCTTTCAAAAACTTTTCTCTTAAAAGACATGTTTTTGAAAATATCTTTTCCAAAAATGTTTTAGAAAAATAGTTTTCTAAAAATTTTATCTGTTCCGGTAACCTTTGCTCTGATACCACGTGTAACACCCCACGCCCGCTAGGATCACTCACTAAGGGAATGCCATAGCATCGGTGGAGCATTTTAGTGAATATAGAACAGAAAAATTACAACAAGACAGATATAAATAGTACTTGAAATTCTAAAACATCATCTCATAACAGCGGAAATAAACATGTCTGGTTACATCATAAAACCATGATAAAAGTCAAGTACAACATCTGTCAAAATAAAGAAGTACATAATCCCACTCTCATATACAATAGCCACAAGAAAAGAAAAGATAACTGGATAACTGGAGCTTTACATCTACCCAAGCTCCTCAAGACTGGAAACAGAAATCCGATCAAGCTCTACTACTGCTAGGATCCACCGTAGGACCTGAGGGTTGGGAAAAAGATAAAAACAACGGGGTCAGACATAAGTCTGAGTGAGTCCTATAACTTTAACAATACAATCATTAAAGTAACCAGAGAAGACATAAACTTGACCTACGGTAATATCTGGGGATGAATGGCTACGCTAAGCAGCTTGGTAGACTTAGAATGAACTAAGATAACCGTCAGGACGCATCTACCCACCCAAGGATAATTACTAACTGCACCACACCAGTCATTCCTACTTAAGGTTGATCCCTTCTAAGGACTTAGAAAATTTCCCCAGTAGTTCCATGTACCCCTAGCCCACTACATAGGTGCCGTCTGCCCCTATCTCTACTAGGTGTACCCAGTAATTCTTACCCAGTAGTTTCGTGTACTCCTACATAGGTGCCGTCTGCCCCTATCTTCATTAGGTGTACCCACTACTCCCCATCGATCGGCTCCCTACCGTAGATACCCGTGCTGGTCCCACAGTGGGGTGTATCACTCCCCTAAAGTGGCTACCCAATACTATCAACGGTGCACGGCTTTATATCTACACGATGCAACAACGGCTTATCTACCAGCCCGGGCCCACACACGCATATGAAGCCCGTTGGACTTGCGTTGCCACCGCTAACCCGTTTTGGCCTCTTATAATCAAGCCCAATATGCGTGTCCCGTCACTCGACATGGGTCGAGCCCACAAAGATACGTTTTGGGATATTGGTTGAAATGGGCCCCCACAAGCTACCCACTTAAGCTTGTCAAATATCTAGTGTATCCCACTTAACCCTTTAATCATGTTTAATTACATGTTTCTCTTGGTTAAGTATTCTAATCGTATTTTCTATTGCCACCCAAGGCAACCCACTAGATTCCACATGCCACCCAAGGCAACCACTAAATTTCCTCATGCCACCCAAGGCACCCACTTAACCCCTCATGTCCCACTACATGCTATTATGGTTAAGTGTTTCTTAGTTAATTAAGACCGTGATCTCCCGTAAAGACCTCCCACATTAGACTAGCTGTTATGACCGCCTGGTTAAGCCGGTAGAATCCGGGCAGTCTTACGTCATAACAGAGTCTAACCTCGTGTCTTTACCTTAATCACGTATTTAATTTATGGCTAAGACCTCTCACATTGGGCTGACATTTGTAGCAACTGGTTAAGCCGGTCGGGTCCGGGCAGTTTTACACTACAAATGAGTCCAACCTCGTGTCTTAGTCGATTAATTACACCTAATTAATCACCCCCATATTAATTATCCCTAATTAATATCAAGTTTTCCATAACATGGGTAGACCTAACTCAATAGGTAAATTCCCACTTATGGTAATTTATTTTTATGGTATGCTTAATCATACCCAATCATTCATTTATTAACTTATTTACCACCCCATCGTTCCCCACGTAAATCGTTCTCGTTTCATGACATAATAAGGGGAAGATCATCACAAATATCATGGGTTTAACATACAACATTGTCATGGGTTAAGAGGATGTCAACTTGCATATATGAGCATATATTAACCCAACTACATACAACCCAAACTTGAATATTATCATACACATGATTTGCATAACATGTTGCATATGAGCTTGCATATTATCATACACATATCTTGCATAACATGTTAAACTTGCATATAGGCATTCACATACTTGCATAACTTGCATATCATGTCATTTAAGCATATACATATCTTGCATAAGTATTCATATACTCGCATAAGCATGCATAACTTGCATATCACATAAATCTTGCATTTCAACATATACATGACTTGCATGAGCATCCATACACTTGCATAAGCATGCATAACTTGCATATCACTTTCAACTTGCATTTAAACATATACTTAACTTGCATATCACTTTCAACTTGCATTCAAACATATACTTAACTTGCATATCACTTTGCTAAACATGCATAAATCCACTTATTAAACATGCATATATCAACTTGTTAAACATGCATAAACCAACTTATCACATATGCATAATCATAGAACAACATAGAGTAACATATCATCATACATGATTTAAACTCACAAATCCGCATTTAAGACCATAAGTCTCATTACACCCATTCTACTTACTTTAACAATTGATGTTAAAGTGATAGAAACTCACCAAACTTAAGATTAGCAACCTTATGAAGAAGATTAAGATACTTAGAATGGATTAGAGAATGATTTGAGAGGGATTTGCTTTCAACTCCTTCATGAACTAGTGGAGGCCATGCTCAAATTTCATTTTGCCATAGTTTAGTTACAAGACTTAATTATGAATGAATTAGGGTAGGGTTGGGGTCTTATTTATAGGATTAGGTGAGTGTTTTAGGCCCTTAGATTAACCCTAGATTAGATTAGGACCCTTAGATTTAGGAAATCTCTAGAACCAGCCCTCCTAGCCAGCCTGAAACCCAACCTGGTGCAACCTGGTGCACCCAGGTTCACTGGGCGCCTGGACCCTGTCGACAGGCAAGTCGACAGGCATGTCGACACCCCTGTCGACAGGCCTGTCGACAGCCCTGTCGACATGGGCTGGGCGGGAAGCTTCCCGCCTGACCCCGCCTGGCCCATCCCGTTTTGAATATTTGGATTTTTTTTTTTTAAAATCTGTTTTAGTTTTAAATTTTCTGCAAACTTCATCGGGCCATAACTGGGCCATACGGACTCCGATTTTCGAAAACTCGGACTCTATTTCGCGTATTTTTCCGAGACGAACGTAATGACGCAGCCCGTTTCCCCTAATTCCCACATCTGAGATTATTTATCCTGTAATTAGTGAATTTTAGTATTAACTAAAATTCGGGGTGTTACATAATATATTAGATAGATATAGAGTCACACTCTAGTCGCCCGGACATGGTCCTGATGATGAAGTATACCATCACCAGTATTTATTTTCGAGTGACGAAGGTGTGATTTCTAAATATTTCCATTAGACTGGTGTGAGAACCAAAACTTATATAGATAACACATTGTTGTGATTTGGCATCAAAAATAAGATTTTCAGTATGTATGTCAAAATTATGAATTTGAAACTCTAATTCACTAATTGATTGATGTTTGTGTTGGTTGTTTATTTGTTTGATAATTTTAACCATTTATGCCTAATTGAATCAAATATTGAACTATATTGGAAATTGGTCGCATTTACTTGCATATACATATACTTACATTGAACAGGTCATAGCAAGGAGGCTAGAGCAGAGAATAAAATTTGTTTGCCCGACAAATAGGTACATGTTTACTACATAATTTACTGTTTTGTTTGGGTGATGATGATTTTATGAGCCTATTGGCTAGCCGCTTGGCTTTTTCTTTTTCTTTTTGAGATCATAAGGGCTATATGGCAATTTCGGGATTTTCCCGTGGCTCCCGGTGCAGGGGAGGTTATGGCGAAATTTTTCGAAAATTTAGGGTGTTAGCCAAATTTTTGAAAATTTGAAAATTCTCAGAAACTGAAAAGTTGGAGAATGGAAGCCAGATCGAACGTAGAGTTGATTAATCAAACCACTTTCGACTTTGTTCCTTTTCGGGGATGAAAAGTTTTAAGTGGGGGAGATTGTAATAACCCGAAAATCTGGGCCAGTTTAAAATTTTTATTTTGGCAATTTTAGCGAATTTTGAATATTTAAAATGAATTATTTTAAATAATATCGACGAAAATTCATTTTGAATATATTTAGAACGTATATATTTATACGCGTCGTCGTTAGAATATAAATATTTATATATAATTATAAATAGAATTGAAAATGGCGCGGTAGTTCGATAATTCGGTTTCAAACTTCAATTTGATTGTACCGGGTGCAAAACAATCCGGATTTTAGTAAAACCAAAAACATTAGGATCTATTTGATAATATATTTCCAACGAATCCGAAAAATCAAAACTTAATAGCGGGAATCAAAAGATATGTCCAGTTGAAAATTCGGAATAGTCGCTATGGAATTCAGGCCCTTAAAAATGGAAATTTTGCAAGCGACCTCGGATTTCGACGAAACCACTTTTGTTGGATCCGTGATGTAAAGTTATTGCTATGTTTCAAATTTCATAATTTTTCGAATCAATATGTGAGCATGGCAAAGGAAAACGCGTTTGACCAGTTTCAGTTGATTTTAATCGACTAGAAATTGGCCATTTTTCCAACGGTCTCAGAATTCGACGAAACTAGTTTTGTTAGGACCGTATCATCAATACGAAGCTAGAAAATATTTTTCTAGAATTTTTAAAGTTCGTATGCGACCCCGGTAATTTGAAATGTACGTTTAAAATTCAATATAGTGATTTAAATGTTAATTCAACGGAAACTAATCGAAACGATCAAATCAGCTTGTGATACATATCCCATTGTGTTCGGAATGGGGGTAAAACGCTATGGACGACAGGCGGTGGGCCTTGTTTAGAGGTCGTATGTAAAAGTCAACTTTTTTTGCAAAATAAAATAATTAAATAAATAAAAAATTAATCCACTCCCTCTTCCTATACGTTCTGGCCCCCCCCCCTTTTTTCAAAATCATTTCAGAAATAAAAAAAAAGGGTTACAGAGACCCGATCCCCTTTTCCCGCTTCCCCCTTTCGCCGTTGACCTCGTCGCCTCCGCCCTAAGCACGGCGCCGGCCACCTCCATCTTCCCTTAGCCTCAATTCCCTCCCCTCTCCTTAATCGACGCGTCGGCCACCCTTACCCCAGTCGCCATCGATGTCGCCCCATCCACCGTCGCCCTCCGCTCCACCATCCCCTCCTCCTGGCGTTGTGCGAGAGCCAGAGACCCCCCTTGTTCCGCCTCCATCCCATCCTCCAACCTCCATTCTCGAGCCACGATGAACCCTAGGTGGCGGCCTCCTCTGAAAATGGCCAGATCTGGAAAACAGTAAGCTTAGCTTATTTTATTTTATATAAGCAAACTTTTATTGAACAGTAATTGGTTTTTATTTTATTTTAACAACATTGTTTACAAAAGAAGTTTTTTTATATTATTTACAGTGTTTCCAATCAGTTTATAAATATTTATTATAACATTGGAAAATCAGTTTATATGTATGAAAATCAATATAGAAAAATCAGTTTTTATATTTGAAAAGGATGGGTTTTTAACTTGTAAAAAGAATTGACTTTTGAGTTAGACAAGAAGTGATTTTTAGGTATAAAAAGAATTTTTAAATTAGAAAAGTTAGAATTTTTAAAATAGAAAGGACGTGATTTTTAAAATAGAAAAGACGTGATTTTTAAAATAGAAAAGATTAGATTTTTAAAAGAAGAAAGACGATATTTTTAAATGGAGAAAGGTGAGATTTTTACATATGTAGTGGAGTAAAGATATGATTTTTATATATTGAATAGCATAGTAAAAATTCGATTTTTATATATTGAATAGCATAGTAAAAATTCGATTTTTATATATTGAATAGCATAGTAAAAATTCGATTTTTATATATTGAATAGCATAGTAAAAATTCGATTTTTATATATTGAATAGCATAGTAAAAATTCGATTTTTATATATTGAATAGCGAAGTAAAAATGTGATTTTTACATATGTAGTGACTATAGGCGACGAAAGTGGTAAGAGACGAGAACAGTGAAGATTTCCTGCATTAGAAGTGCCGTGGAGTTAGGAAAGCTATTGGTGAGAATTTCTCACCTTTCAATTTCTTTTTCTAGTTATATATATATATATATATACTAGGATGCAGACGGTGCTTAGTAGCACCCGACACAATCGTCCACAGACCATGGACTTGTTTGTTTGATTGCAAAAATTAGTTAGATTATTTGATTGAATTGTTTGGTGAAATGAAATGGATTGATTGATGTGTGAATGGCGTGGGCCTTCACTAGACCGGGGATAAGGCTAGGCCTTGTCCCGTTTCTAGTATCATGCCGTTATGCCGCCGAAATTTTCTAAAATATGTTAGAAAAATAAAAATATCAATTTTATTGAATAAACGAACTGAATAGAAATTCATGTGTTAAAATAAAATGTTTTATCGTTAAAAATATAATTTTTAACGTGAAAGTGAATAAATAAATATTTATAAACAAATCGGCCGATTTGTTTATATACACTGATTTGACTGATATTGATTGGGTCGATAAATTTTACACATCGCCCAACTGCACAAATAAAATCTGTGTTTGATTGTTTGAAACCCCACACGGGTGTTGGGATGAAATTTGAAGTTCACTCATCCTGATTGATTAAATATGTCGATCAATTGATTGACAGGCTGTTATAAGCGTTAGATATCTATATTTGATGCTTATACAGTGTAGTGCACTTTGGTTGATGGTTGATTATTTTTCAATGCTATTATATACGTGTGATATGTGAAAATCCATATAATTAACATTATATGGTGATTGATTGGGCCTCATTCCAATTTAGAAAATAAAGAATATTATAAAATAAAGGTTCATGTGTTGACTGTACTCATCCGTTGAGATTAGTCATGTGTTGAACGAAATATTTTAACAATAAAATTTATATCTTTATCACTATAAAATAAAGGTTCATGTGTTGACTGTACTCATCCGTTGAGATTAGTCATGTGTTGAATGAAATAATTTAACAAAAATAGTCACACGTGGACAGTACTCATTCGTTGAGATTAGTCGTGTGTTGACAAAAATAAATACTCATTTGTTGAAAATAGAAATATTTGAAATAGAATATTTGAAAATAGAAATATATGAAGCCGTGTTGATTAGATTGACGCCATTTTGACGCGAACGATATTTATATCGATTTATTCATTTCAAAATGAATATTGAAAAACGATTTCGAAATGAATTGAATATAAAATGATTTCGAAATGAATTGAATATAAAACGATTTCGAAATGAATTGAATATAAAATTTCGAAATGAATTGAATATAAAACGATTTCGAAATGAATTGAATATAAAACGATTTCGAAATGAATTGAATATAAAACGATTTCGAAATGAATTGAATATAAAACGATTTCGAAATGAATTGAATATAAAACGATTTCGAAATGAATTGAATATAAAACGATTTCGAAATGAATTGAATATAAAACGATTTCGAAATGAATTGAATATAAAATGATTTCGAAATGAATTGAATATAAAACGATTTCGAAATGGATTGAATATAAAGTGATTTCGAATATGAAATGAATAAATAACGAATTCGAATTGAATTGAATAGGAAACGAATTTGAATTGAATAAATAACGAATTCGAATTGAATTGAATAGAAGACGAATTTCATTTCAATTGAATTCGAATTGAATAAATAACGAATTCGAATTGAATTGAATAGATAACGAATTTGAATAGAAAATGAATTGAATTCAAATTGAATTGAAAACGAATTGAAATAGAAGTAATATCAATTTGAAAGGAATTCAAATTGAATTGAAATTTGAATTGAACTCAAATAATTTTAAAACGAATTTATAAGGAAGAATTCAATTTTGATTTGAAATGAAATGGAAGTTGAAAATGTTTTTGAAACGAATTCAAAACTATTTATATAATTCGTGTTAAATAGAAATCGACGAAATATATATTATATATATAATATATTGGCCTGAATAGAACGCGCCGCGCCGCGGCAGTTCGTGAATCTCGACCATTTATTTCAAACAGACATTACGGGAGATCCGACCGTCGGATTCTCCTAAAACTGGAACCGTTGGGTTCGTATCGAAAAGAGATTTCTAATGAATATTAGAAATTTGAAATCTAACGGTTGGATTTGGAGATACGTCCAAATCAGATTTGAAAAAGGTCGCTGTAAGTGCAGTTCGATGGCCGTTGTTGGAAATCGACTGTACGGGCCTTGATAAAATTATTAAAAATAGTATTAATTTGTGTAAAATCAGAAGAAATGATATGGGAAAATTTGGGATGAAAAACTCCATATTTGAAAAGATAAAAATAGTTTTTTATCGAAATGAACTAGTTTGAACTAAATTTAAAACCCGATTTGTTTTTAAATAAATAAATTAGATTTAAAAAGGGGTTTTAAATAATTGGAATTCCTAATATATTTGATTTGAATTAAATAGAATTGATTCATGGGTTTATCGTGAACTGTGTTTTAAATAACACTAGTTCTTTAACCCGATAATCAATAGAATGTGATTTGGGTTTGTCGTGAACTGTGTTTTAAATGACATTAGTTCTTTAACCTAGTAAAAGGAGTTTTAACGAATCTGCAATTAGATTGAAATGTGAATCTATAATCTAAATCATCAAATTTAGAAATGAGCGAGAATGGAGTATCGCCAGTTTTGCTCCAAAGCGATAGTTAAATCTTTAATTAGATTTGAACGTGTAATGGTAATTAATCTTACCGATAACACCATAGTATTAGATATGGAGTATTACCAGTTTTGCTTCATGGGATGAATAGGTTGGGATTGGGAAATAAAATAAATAATTACTTCGGTGTGGTTCGCTAATCTCGACTAGTTAGAAAACCATAATCTGGTTTGAAATGACATCCAAAGGAAGATTAAAGGATAAATTTGAAAGAATTTATCTTGGATAAAATTAATGGGAACCTTTCCCTAAAAATGTGATTTTATGAATAAAAGAATATTCTGAATTGGAATGAGGCGTATGTTGTGTTTGTGTAACATTTGTTTTAATATACGCGGGTTGTTCGGAAAGGCCGGGTTTATACCCATTCTGAATAACCGATTCGACGATATGTCGAAGATGAAGACGGTGGTTGAAGACCGGAAGTCTTCACATCGTTTGGATAATTACTGACAATCCTGATTGGGCTGTACACCCAAGAGGATGGAAATAGTTGGTGGTTGTCCAGACGTACCTGGAGATGGATGGATATGCGAGGAAAGTGCCTCCGGTTTCGTTCAGACCCAGAACGGACTTGTAAATGGATTGTGTGTCTGACACTGGATTTTATTCTGTGTTGATTGATTTCTATTAAATATACATCTGTTTGGCGGCGGAGAATTTATTCTTTTGCTTAACGCCCTTCTCTGAGACGTACGAGCTCAGAGGTTGTATATCGATGGACATCAGTCGCATGGCATGAATTGCCTGTGTGGCATGCTAAGATGCAATAATCAAGGATTCTGTTGAAAAGCAAAGTCTTGTGGTCGATGATCAAAGCACGCCTACGTGGCAGCTTTGTGTATAACGTGAATTCGCGAGCCTCACACCTCGGTATGAGTTAAAAAGGGATACAGACCGCTGGGAGAGCACGACGTTTCTTTCTAGCTTTGGTGGTGTCAGTGACTTACCAGCCCTGACATTTATATACTTTTCACCTTTGTGGTTGTTGGAATGCGAGGCGCCTCGATTATAGGTCTGTAAGGACCGGGAAACGTGTGTTCAGGCATAACTAATCCTCTAACGTAAGTGAGGACCAGCCCAGCCGAATCCAGGGTTGCCCAGAGTGCGTAGCCCTGAGGCATTTGCTAGAGTGTCTCGAGCGCGGAGAGGATCTTGCCCCTTGCCTCGACTCATGACGGAAATCCAATTTCCAATACGAGATATTTCGGCTTTATTTGTAGAGCCTAGTATGGCGACATAGTAGCATGGGATGCTATGCCGTCTATGATTTATATTTATGATTGAAATTGTTTTGACACTATACACTTATTATTGTATCAAATGATTTATTTTTAAACGTATCAAGCATGTTTGGCTGTTATAAGGTAAAACCCTATCCTCCGTCTTGCGTTGCATTGTGTGATGGGACCTGGGTCTTATAATAGCTTCATTTTTCGAAAAAGCATTGCGTTGTTTATTCTATGCACTGGTATTCTTGGGAGGAAACCCGTTCCGTGTTATACGGCGTGGTCCCTTGAATTACTCTCTTTTAAAGTCAAATTTTAAATAACTGTTTTAGTTCTCACACCAGTCACATGACTGACCTGGAGTTTATTGTTTTAACCTAAACTCTGGGTGCCCCTATTTTTCCGCACGGGCAGCTAGTAGTTTTGGTTTTGCAGATTTATATTCACAGGATCCTGGTTTACAGCTGGAATGATATCCGGAAAGCTCTGTATCCATATATCACCTTCAGTTGTGCTTTGTATTATTTTCCGCTGCTATGTAATTTATTGAAATCTCTGATATTTATCAAATGTAATTTATTCATTTATACTCTGTATATTCTTGCATCTAATGGAATTGTTGTAATAGCAATGAAATGTTCTTCCGTCTGTGTTCGTTTGTGTGTTGTACTCAAAGTATCCGCTCTTTCCTTCACGGGGAAGAAACGGGTTCTCACATAAAAGAAATATTTACTATTTAAAATCTTCAGAGTGCGCATCTCCGGAATGTCAAACGTTGCCAGTCTTCAAATCTTGGGCTGTAATCTTTAAATCTGTGCTGCTCAGGTCCGACCCAAGCGTTCCATGCAAAAACATAAAACTTTCGAGTCAGGATTAAATCATAGTTCAAGTAAATTGATTTCAATAGAAACTGAAGTAAATAGTTAACCTTAACTTTGAAACATCGATGTCATATCTCAAATAAACAATTTGGTATCTATTCATATTATTCCCATTTATTTTAGGGATGATGATCTTGTAAGCTTGTGTGTGTACTCGGATATATCTGTATATATGTGTACACCGCCTTAGTGTCCCGAGCCAAATAAGAGGCAGTAGCATGTGTTACTCCAGGAGTCCGCATATACATGTGTATGGTCACTAGCATAGCTTCCAGAACAAGATGGTACAACTTATAAGGTTATGCAAATGGTGGCAACAATTTCAGTTCAACAGAGCACAAATTCATAAAACAATATGACATGTACCTCAAAAGGGCAACTAGCAGAAAGAACACGTGTGCACTACACATATAGCGTAGCATAAAATATAGCATGACATTAAACAGTCAAGATAACAAGATATAACACCGTATACATCCATGATATTCTTTACAGTGCGCAAATAAAAAATAAAAAAAATCATGTAGTGTCAAAATTATATTCCCAGGCAAGTTTAAATGAATTTATATAAAGATAATTATATTTTCCTTGTAAATTTCTGCCAACAACATAAATGCTAAAGGCTCAGCCCAAGATACTGCTCAATCTCTTAAAATACTCCATTCAAGGTACCATATATTTTTGAATTTGCTTGAATACAAGGATCAGGACAGAAGTCCATATTTCAACAACAATTAAGGGGGAAATTTTTCCCAATAGTGGATGTGAAATCAACAGGGCAATACATGGGTATTAAACTGCAGGCTAGGTTCCAGGCAAAGCATGGTTCGTGGACAAAGCAGAAAAATTAAATGGCTAGTGGCAAGGGACAGGAAACTTAATCATATGAACAACATTTATATGATAAGCAAAAGAAAAGAAATACCTAACATGCACATATCCATTATTTAACCTCAGCTACAACAGGTGAAACAAGAAAATGTGTCCATTAATCAATTTAGGGTATATGGAATCCCAATTCCCACATTTAAGCATGGAGGAAAAATATTAGTCCAATTTTCATGTAAGGTACATATAGTGTGACACCCCACGTCTGTTAATGTCACTCTGTATAGAATGCATTAAGTTTCATGAAGCGTTATACGTAAATAAGAACATAGTATCACAAGACAGACATGTAAAATAGTAGCGGAATTAAAAACTTTGTTTAAATCAAAACATCATGGTCCCAAATACTAAGTTTACATCATAAGTTTGAAATAACCAATTACATTAATAATCAGTCTTACCAAAAATATCAGAGTACAAAAGCATAAAACCATATTTCCCTTGCGAAGCTATATGAGAATTAACTAGAAGTCAAAGCGGTAAATCAATATCCAAAATCCAATCTAAGTTGGAAGAATCCAAATCAACTCTAAGCACTCCACCCTAAGGACTTGGGGGGAAACGAAAGAGAGAGAAGAGGAAACAAAAAGGGTCAGACATAAAGTCTGGCGAGTCCAGTTACTTTTAAATATAAAGAAAATAAAAGTATCATGGCAGATATATAAAGACTAGAAGAGCAAGATAACAATAACAAGGAAAAGTGTGAACTGAGAAGAACAAGTTTGAACAGAATATACTGCGCTTCTTAAATACGTTTCTCTGCACCACACCAATACTAGTATCTCTGAAACAAAATGATCCCTACAAATACAATTCCGTTACATTTTCTTGATTTTTAGGTTACTTGGGTTAACAATACTCAACGCTTATACACACGTTGTGTTGTATATAACGGCGTTGTATACACAATTATATGATTTTTGTTTGATGATAACAACCAAATATATATTCTTTTAATGTGTTTGTTACTGTACTGTTCTATATTTACATCACAAACAGGAATATAATATTTATATTTAAATAAAATACAATTGAATAAAAATTCAAATATTCACAGTATTTATTCAAATAGAATATTTTATTTCAATATCTAAACAGTACAAAGTTTACAACTCCACTATTTTTACACTTCATTGATATCTTTCATTTCAATACATTCAGTACATTTGTTCCTCTTTACAACACTCACACTCAGTATACAATCATATATACATACACTCACTCATTTACATTTTCATTTCCAATTACAAGCTTGCAAAACTGTCTTTTGTCTTCTGTCTTCACAGCTTTCTCTGTCAGTCCAGTCATCACAAAACTGTCTTTTGTCTTCTGTCTTCACAGCTTTCTCTGTCAGTCCAGTCATCAGCTGCTTACCTGTCACATGAAACACAAGCACAGTACACTGCAATAGAAATGAAACTGAATGCATGTGAATATACATTTAATTTTTATTTATTTATTTAAAAAAATTATTTGCCTCAGATTTCTGGTGTGTTTCTCATCATTTTTCATGACTCGATCTGATTTGTATATATCCATCTAGTACCCACTGATCAGCCTCAACACACTACACTGGTTTGCTGATCAGAACCAGTTGATTCTGAACAGCCACAACATAGTGTAGCGACCTGCTAATATATATTCGAATAGTTACATATATATACACGCACATTTACACATACGTGTATATATACATATATGTACACATGGAAAACACCTATGCACAGGTGATCGAACAAATGTAAAGGCAGTGTGAAATAAGGATTCAAAAATGAAACAGCAAGGTGCTTAAGCATGTAACTAGTCAGCATGGTCAAAATTTCAGCTCACATGTATATACAGGAGTTCATATATGGCAGATCATTTGTGTATAGAACAAACAACATGTGCATGGATGGGCACAACAACATGAAGATGGCACTAAGCAATACAATAAACATAGGGTAGGCAGATTTGTTTTCAAATTTCATCAAAACAACGAGCTTGTACAAACTACAAGGTTTCAGCAATACAAGTATACAAACAATTGCTGTACAGTGGATTCAAGTTCAAATAAATGGTGCATGCAAACGTCAAAGGAGTAGCTAACACGTTGAGAGAAAAAGCTTAAAATATATGCAGGAATGCAAGGCTTGGGATTTAAACATGCATAGTGGTACGACATAAAAGGGTCGAGCAAAAAAGCAGTTTCAGCCTTAACCATGAATGAGTAAAGATGGTACAAACCAAAGCATGTTCATGGAACAAGTGAGCAAAATGCATTAACCCAGTATTGGACAATTTGTTTAAGACAAGAAAAATCACTTGGCATTCAAAACATGTTTTAGTTTCATACAAGTAAGTGCAACTACAGTTTTGTGAAGATGTAGCGCACAAAGCAACAAAGTTCAAATGGCAACAACATACAGGTCAGTTCGGATTTTGTCATGAAACAAATCAATTACATGGCATTTTATACAAGGCAGCCTTCATGGTGAAGCAGCATAGGGAGAGAAATGAACTACAACATTGTTGGACAACATTTTCTTATGGCAAGACTTTAATATGTTTTCCAGAAATTACAGGAATCAAAATTAAAAAAAATCATTTCAGAAATCTTTAGAATTCAACAAAGAAATCTTTTATTTCTTTCCAGAATTTATCATGACAATCAAGACAGTTTTAAATCTAGGAAAGTGTTTTATTTTCTACTTTAAAACTGCAAATCAAGGAGCAATACATATTCGGCAAGTTTTCAAAATAGGCAAAACTAGACATGCATGAAAACATCTCAACATTGTCCATAAATGTTTTTGTAAAGTTTCAATTTCCTGAAATCATCACAACAGGTTTGGTAACATTTTAAGTGCAAGAAAATTATTTCCAGATCTCAAATATTCATATTTGGCAAGGAAATCAATATCACCTTATATTGTTTAGGCAAGGGTTTAATTGGTTCAAAAATTTCAGTAAACATATACATGGCAAGAATAGGTACAGATTTATTTCAGGAAATTATAGAAGTCAAGTTGGCAAGTTTGCCAAAAATCTCAGTGGTTGCAAGGGCCAAGAAATTTCATTCGATTTAATTCTCAGATATTCATCCAAGGAAACAAATTTTTTCAAGGAGGAAATTAAATTTTATTCAGTATTTTTCTATGCAACAAAAAAAAGAGGAAATCACGCATGGGATTATATTTAATAATTCACGCAAGGGACATATGCATTTGAAGACCTAATTCAAGTCCAGGTTAAATTCAATTTCGCAAATCAAAAGAGGAAACATGCAAAATCAGATCGGCCACATGTTGAAATCAAAGAATCATTTTTAGGGTTTCAAATTAACCATATATATACTACCAACATCATCATAGGCAATCGTAGAAAACCAACCAACCATTTCAGATCGAAAACACAACAACTCAAAAGAAATTCAAAGAAATCTTTTTCTAGATTTTACTTATAGATTTTTCGATCGAAAAATCACCAAATCGTATACAAAGGAAGAACATCAGATTCGAGCTTCAAAGAGCAGCAAATTCATCAGGCTTCGGCTTCGATTTGGGATTCAAATCAGAAACCCTATCTTTTGATTTCCAGAGCCGCCATTTTTAGTTGCCAAAGAATAAAGGGATCAGTCATACAAAATAAGAGATGGGTGCACCAATTTTAGAAAGGGCCGACTAAGCCATGAATTATAAAAGGGGATATCCTTTTAATTTAAACTCCTAGGGTTTTTCTTTTTTAATTTGCTTTGTATTTTTTTATTTTGTTTTTAAACCGTCTCAAACAGTTTCTAGAATTCTGTAAAATCTAGGAGAATCAGTCAGGGTGTTAACTGACAGTTGAAAGAGTCTGTAAAATCTGGGTTACTTGTTACAAGATTGTAATTAGGGGAAATCTGATCGAGGGGGTATCGGTCAGTCTAGGGTTTCCCACGTAGGGTTAGGACAGGAGCAGGCACTGCGAGTGTACATGGTCTTGTATGCGGGATCTGTTTATAACACCTAGTAGAAACCTTAGGAATGCAGCAGTAGGAAGGATTTTGCCAAAGCAGGGTATCTCTGTGTGTTATTTCTTTTCTGTTGTTATTTCTGCTGTATTCTGTGATCTGTTTATTATTTAATATCCTCTCATATTTTTAACTCAGCGAAAAACTATGAAAAACCCTATTCACCCCCCTCTAGGGTTAGTCTAGATCCAACAAGTGGTATCAGAGCTTGGTTTTCTTTAACCCTAGAATCATGGATCCTAGTTGTCAGTCTTTTGAGAATCAGTCCAGTCGTATTCCATTAATTTTCAATGGTACAGATTTTTTAAATTGGAAATTAGAAATGGAATTATATTTAAAATCTGTTGATATTAAATGTTGGGATACTATTTTTAATGGTTATGATGTGGTCAATTGAAATGATATTGGATTTAATTCTCGTGCTATTCACACTTTGTATTCTTATATTGATGACGTCCAATATAACCTCATTTCTCATTGCTTGACTGCGCAGGAAATATGGAATTTTCTAGATACGAAGTATGGAAGATTGACAACAGCAGCTTAAAACCCAAAATGGTCAACTCAGATTCAGATCTATGCTCAGGAGAAGAAACAAATGAAAATTCAAGTAGATCAGATGATGGAGACTCAACAGACAATGAGACTGAAAGCTTCTCATATGAAGAGTTGGTTTACATGTGTACTGATTTAACAAAAATCGTTGATAAAGTCCATCGTAAAAACAAATCTTTAAAAACTAAAAATCATGAGTTAAATAGCATTATTAAATGTTTGGAAACAGAATTTAAAGATGTCATGAAATTAGGAAATTCTGACTGTGAAAGTTGTTTGAATTTGAAAACTGACCTCGTTCACCTCAATAAAAATATTCAAAGGCTTAAAGAGGAAATTCTGATTTTAAAAGATAACGAGGTTGAGCTAAAGATTCAAACAATTCTTTGCAAAAAGAATTTAATAATTTTAAGTCCATCAAAAATTCCAAACATGAAATTGCTGAAAAAGAAAGCTTGTTGAAAAGTGATTTAATTTTAAGCGAGCTTGAAAAAGAGATCTAAAATTTCAAGAAACTTGAACTTGAAAAACAAATTAAATTTGAATCTGAAATCTTTGAGTCCAAGACCAAAATCAAACTTCTTGAAAACGAAAATTTGTCTTTGAAACATCATGATGCTGATAGAAAGATCACTAACAATCGCTGTTCAGATTTAATGAAAGAAAACGGTGATCTTAAATCCAAAATTCAACGATTAGAATCAACTTTGGATAAATTCTTTAATGGAGAAAAATCGTTGAATATGTTGTTGCAAAATCAAAATCCTATTGGAAATAGATGTGGTCTTGGCTTTGGGAAAAACAATGCTTTTGAAAAAACAAAATTCTAATGATTTGAAAAATCCCTCAAACTGCTTTGGAAAGAACTGCTTTGAAAATTTGAATTCTGAAAATTTCAAAGGATTTTTTAACCAAAACCGTGATGAGAAATCGTTTTATAATAAACTATTTGAAATTCTTGGATCCCAAAAATTAAAACAGACTTCGTCAAGTTCAAACAGATTTGGGTTCCTAAGGGTACGAAAGTTAATTCTAATGGTTTGTTATATAAACAAGTCTGGGTATCAAAACGTATGAATACAGCTGTGAGTGGTTTTACAAATTTTGTTAGACCACTCGATCCTCTAAACTGTTAGGTACCAGAAGCGGCTGAGGAACTACTTTGCAAAAGAGAAACTGGTTTCACACTGCCTCATATCATTGAACCATTCACAGTTCCTTAGCTAAATCAGTTGAGTTAGAGATTCTGATTTACATTGGATTCTGGTATGATCTCTAAACTCACCTTTGTAAATATTCTCTGTTTTTATTTTCTTTGTTTATTTCTCCTTCTATCCCTTTTTTTCTTTTGTTTTGATTTGTCTCTGTCATACCTTTGTAACTTCTTGGGCTTCATTAGCTTTCAATTGTAGAATTCATATTTTTCTGGAAATCTTCTTAATTCAAATAAAACTCTATTGTGTTAATCATTTTCAGATCTTGAATTTAATCTTGTAAATATCTGCGATTGTTTGAAGTTTATCTTTCTGATTTCTGAATTCATAACAGTGTTGATGTATTCTTGTCATATCTTGAACACTGTTAATTTGAATTCTAAAATTTTGAAGATCTGAAAAACAATTGAAATTTCACACAAATCTGCTGTTCTGAGTTTCTTCTAATTCATTTTAGAAAAGCTTAAAATATTATACTCATTACAACACTATGCTATTTATCAGTTGTGATAATTTCATTGATTTTCAGATTGGCTTGGAAATTTTTAATGTTTTGAATCACATTGTTTACATCTTGAAATTCACTGTCATTCATGATCATCTGGCTTATATTATTTGTTTGTTTGAGATCATTTGAAACTTTTGATATTTTGAATCTCACACACCTCTCAGATCTGAAACTATTAATTCTGTGTGATTGATTCATTGTATCTCAAGAATTACATTTATTTCAGGTGATTTTGAATAAACCACTATTTTTGGATCATGAATTTTCCCTTCAAACTTGATGTAAATATTCTGAAAAATTCTTTGGGCTTGTCAAAAATAATTTTGAAAAATTCTTTGAAAAATCATCTTGAAACTCACTATTATTTCATGATTATTTGATTTGAATACCTGTTTGTTTAAAATCGTTTGAAATTATTGATTTATTGAATCACACACATATCTCGATTCAAAAAATTATAGTCTGGTGTGATTGATTCATTAAATTCTGATATTTTCATATTCCTTCAAATGATTTAAAATAAATAATATTTTTAAATCTGGGATCATGTATCATCTTTTGTGACCGTCTGAAATTTCTCTGAAACATCTTCTGAGAAGTTTGATTCATAACTGTTCTCTTGTGCTTCTCTAATTTTGTTTTTTTGAAAATATTTTTTAGGAGACTCCATGTTTTGATATCAAATATATACCATGCTCTGATAGATGAAATTAATTTGGTTGATTTGTTAACTGTGTCTGCTTGGGCTTTGTGATTAAAATTCTGTTGTTTGTAATGTCCTTGTTCATTTCCAGTGTAGTGTTAAAATCATCATAAATAGAGACATCAATTGGTATTAGAAGTGCCATATATTTATGCTCATCTGTCTGTTTTGAATCTTTATCTTGTACAGATTTCACACACTATTTTTGCCTTGTATAAATCATTTTATGTTCTTCTTGTAATTGATTTTCAATTTTAAAATTATTTATTTTTTGTTCATTCAGAAATTGAAATCAATATCCAAATTAAATTGTATTTATAATTCATCAAAATTATTATTAGATTTTGAAATTGTGATGAATTGTGACTGCAGTATATTTCACAACAAGAGGAGATTTTTATTTAGATTTTCATGATGGTTGAATAATTATTATAATATCTTTCAATTGGCAATTATTTCACGACCATCCTCGTTATCTTTCATCTTTCTACCGTCCATCGTAATTTTATATTAATATGGAGAGTTATTTTTAAAAAAAAAAATCTTATTGAACAAACAGTGGAAATATTTATGATAGAAATTGGACTATGTTATTATTCAGAATTAGTGATAACTGAAAATTTTCAATGATCCCGGTACAGTCGAGCATATTTCATAATATAATTAATTTAGAAATTTATTTCACAAACCATTTCTATACCTACCGCATTTCTATCATCCATTTTTGGTTTTACACACTGAGGAGTTTTTCATTTTGAAACTGAAAATAATAAAAATATAATATTCTTAAGTATTTCTCTAACCTTATTTAAAAATCCAAGCTCTGGTTATGCATGGTTATGAGATTACTTATATTTAAGCTGCAAATGATCTCATTTAAAAATCCAAGCTCTGGTTATGCGTGATCAGTGTGCTCTTAAATTAAAAAAAGAAAAAAAAGGAAAATTAAATAAATTTTTATATGAAATCCTCCTTGGTGTATAAAACCTATCTACCAATCCATCTTTCTAATTTGTGAAATGTATTAATATTTTATCAAGTATTATGATTTGTTGATTGATAGTTATTGGGATTTGAGAGCATTTTGATTTTGTCACTTAAATTGAATTATTAATTATAGTCCAAATCCGTCACTGTTTTTGAACTTCGTTTTTATAAAATCTTTTGAAAATAATTGAAATTCATATTTATATAACTCTCCTCATTTTTATAAAATTCATTGTAAATCTATCATTCTACAATGTGAAATATGCCACCTGTTCTCAGTTTATTATGATTTTTGTTTGACTGATTGAGATTTATGATGATTGTTCCTCCTCTTAAGCTGAAATTATATTTTTAGTCATTTTTCATCTATATTTTAATTTTTGAATTCTTTTGACTATAACAAAAGGGGGAGAATGGGTTGAGATTTTGAATTATGAGTTAATATTTTGTAAATATTTTTAATTTTGAAAATTTATTCATTTTTTCACTCACGCATAGTTATAGGGGGGGTTTCTGTTGTAGGGGGAGCATTCAAATAGTAGGAGTTCAGTTTTTGACTTTCAAACACATTCATTGGATTCGAAATCTTAATATTTGGTTGTCATCATCAAAAGGGGGAGATTGTTGTATATAACGGCGTTGTATACACAATTATATGACTTTTGTTTGATGATAACAACCAAATATATATTCTTTTAATGTGTTTGTTACTGTACAGTTCTATATTTACATCACATACAGGAATATAATATTTATATTTAAATAAAATACAATTGTATAGAAATTCAAATATTCACAGTGTTTTATTTAAATAGAATATTTTATTTCAATATCTAAACAGTACAAAGTTTACAACTCCACTATTTGTACACTTTACTGATATCTTTCATTTCAATACATTCAGTACATTTGTTCCTCTTTACAACACTCACACTCAGTATACAGTCATATATACATACACTCACTCAGTTACATTTTCATTTCTAGTTACAAGCTTGCAAAACTGTCTTTTGTCTTCTGTCTTCACAGCTTTCTCTGTCAGTCCAGTCATCACAAAACTGTCTTATGTCTTCACAGCTTTCTCTGGCAGTCCAGTCATCACCTGCTTACCTGTCACATGAAACACACGCATAGTACATTGCAATAGAAATGAAACTGAACGCATGTGAATATAAATTTAATTTTTGTTCATTTATTTAGAAAAATTATTCGCCTTAGATTTCTGGTGTGTTTCTCATCATTTTTCATGACTCGATCTGATTTGTATATATCCATCTAGTACCCACTGATCGGCCTCAACACACTACGTCGGTTTGCTGATCAGAACTAGTTGATTCTGAACAGCCACAACACAGTGTAATGGTCTGCTAATATATATTCGAATAGTTACATATATACACACACACATATATATACACATACGTGTATATATACATATATGTACACATGGAAAACACATATGCACAGGTGGTCGAACAAATGTAAAGGCAGTGTGAAATAAGGATTCAAAAATGAAACAGCAAGGTGTTTAAGCATGTTACTAGCCAGCATGGTCAAAATTTCAGCTCACGTGTATATACAGGAGTTCATATATGGCAGATCATTTGTGTATAGTACAAACAACATGTGCATGGATGGGCACAACAACATGAAGATGGCACTAAGCAATACAACAAGCATAGGATAGGCAGATTTGTCTTCAAGTTTCATCAAAACAGTGAGCTTGTACAAACTACAAGGTTTCAGCAATACAAGTATACAAACAATTGCTGTACAGTGGATTCAAGTTCAAATAAATGGCGCATGCAAATGTCAAAGGAGTAGCTAACATGTTGAGAGAAAAAGCTTACAAATATATGCAAGAATGCAAGGCTTGGGATTAAAACATGCATAGTGATACGACATAAAAAGGGTCAAGCACAAAAGCAGTTTCAGCCTTAACCATGAATGAGCAAAGATGGTACAGACCAAAGCATGTTCATGGAACAAGTGAGCAAAATGCATTAACCCAGTATTGGACAATTTGTTTAAGATAAGAAAAATCACTCGGCATTCAAAACATGTTTTAGTTTCATACAAGCAAGTGCAACTACAGTTTTGTGAAGGTGTAGCGCACAAAGCAACAAAGTTCAAATGGCAACAACATACAGGTCAGTTCGGATTTTGTCATGAAACAAATCAATTACATGGCATTTTATACAAGGCAGCCTTCATGGTGAAGCAGCATAGGGAGAGAAATGAACTACAACATTGTTGGACAACATTTTCTTATGGCAAGACTTTAATATGTTTTCCAGAAATTACAGGAATCAAAATTGAAAAAAAATCATTTCAGAAATCTTTTGAATTCAATAAAGAAATCTTTTATTTCTTTCCATAATTTATCATGACGATCAAGACAGTTTTAAATCTAGGAAAGTGTTTTATTTTCTACTTTAAAACTGCAAATCAATGAGCAATACATATTTGGTAAGTTTTCAAAATAGGCAAAACTAGACATGCATGAAAACATCTCAACATTGTCCAGAAATGTTTTTGTCAAGTTTCAATTTCCTGAAATCGTCACAACAGGTTTGGTAACAGTTTAAGTGCAAGAAATTTATTTCCAGATTTCAAATATTCATATTTGGCAAGGAAATAAATCTCACCTTATATTGTTTAGGCAAGGGTTTAATCGGTTCAAAAATTTTAGTAAACATATTCATGGCAAGAATAAGTATAGATATATTTCAAGAAATTATAGAAGTCAAGTTTGGCAAGTTTGCCAAAAATCTCAATGGTTGCAAGGGCCAAGAAATTTCATTCGATTTAATTCTCAGATATTCATCCAAGGCAACAAATTTTTTCAAGGAGGAAATTAAATTTTATTCAGGATTTGTCTGTGCAACAAAAAAAGAGGAAATCACGCATGGGATTATGTTTAATAATTCACGCAAGGGACATATGCATTTGAAGACCTAATTCAAGTCTAGGTTAAATTCAATTTCGCAAATCAAAGGAGGAAACATGCAAAATCAGATCGACCACATGTTGAAATCAGAGAATCATTTTTAGGGTTTCAAATTAACCCTATATATACTGCCAACATCATCATAGGCAATCATAGAAAACCAACCCAACATTTCTGATCGAAAACACAACAACTCGAAAGAAATTCAAAGAAATCGTTTTCCCGATTTTACTCACAGATTTTTCGATCGAGAAATCCCCAAATCGTAGACAAAGGATGAACATCATATTCGTGAAACCCTAGCTTTGGATTTCCAGAGCCGCCATTTTTAGTTGCCAAAGAATAAAGGGATCAGCCATACAAAATAAGAGAGGGGTGCACCAATTTTACAAAGGGCCGACCAAGCCATGAATTATAAAAGGGGATAACCCTTTAATTTAAACTGCTAGAGTTTTTCTTTTTTAATTTGCTTTGTATTTTTTATTTTGTTTTTAAACCGTCTCAAACAGTTTTGAGAATTCTATAAAATCTAGGAGAATCAGTCAGGGTGTTGACTGACAGTTGACAGAGTCTATAAAATCTGGGTTACTGGTTACAGGACTATAATCTAGGGAAATCTGATCGAGGGGATATCGGTTTGTCTAGGGTTTTCAACGTAGGGTTAGGACAGGAGCAAGCACTGCGAGTGTACATGGTCTTATATGCGGGATCTGTTTATAACACCTAGTAGAAACCTTAGGAATGCAGCAGTAGGCAGGATTTTGCCGAAGCTGGGTATCTCTGTGTGTTATTTCTTTTCTGTTTGTTATTTCTGCTGTATTCTATGATCTGTTTATTATTTAATATCCTGTCAGATTTTTAACTCAGCGAAAAACTATGAAAAACCCTATTCACCCCCCTCTAGGGTTATTCTAGATCCAACACGCTGTATCCATTTACTTCCTTGTGGATTAACCTAATATGGTATATATGCAGCTACCTCTCAATACTGAGGTACACCCCATTGTATCCCACTCGCACGGTCTCACTGGTAATACCACAGAAAAGTACGCAGTCCCTCATCCTATGCTGGAGTGACATACAGATCTTTATATAACAATGCTACGTTCCACATATATCTGTCATTACTATGCTACGTAAACGTACGGACTTCCACCATCGATCAAATCAGATTTCATTCCGGAGTAATGCCCTCAAATCTATGATACATCACCCAGAGTAGTCATGCACATATCTAGACTGTCCCACGTATGTACTGTAACTGTAGCTCGATGCCTTAATCACATAGAAACACGGAACTCGGTCGGGAGCTTTTCCATATCTGTATAGGCCCGCCTTTAAGAGCCACTATAGATATTCCTAGGGTCAGTTTTCATGGTGGCTTTGGCCCCACTGCGGCCCCTTCCTCAACTAGTAAAGACTACAAGAGCTAAACGACTACCCCTAAGGAAAACAATCTGAACATCCATTTGGCATCTTCCCTCAACCACCATACCCCGATAGTGAAGGGTGAATGGTCTATTGGTTTTAGCTCTAGTCCTTCCGCATCCCACTGGCTGCCGATGATGGGTATCCGACGACCTACTATCCTTGTTGGTTGTGACCCTTCGCCTCCTTGTTGAGGCAACTGCCGAATCACCCTGGTGTCACTATGTCACAACATTCTGACTGCATAGCTACTTTTATAGACAAGGCCCACCCACCTAGTAGTTACGCGCAGACCCAACCTCTGCGAGCACAGCCTAAAACATCTGCCACCACACAGAGGACTACTGGGAGCACCTTACATATCTTAGGAAGCCGCGTGCTTCCCTTTCTAGTCCTTTGGAGCCGTCAGAACAATCGGACGAATGTGCGCTCCCCCCCGTTCCTTATAACACCACGATGATTTGCCTTGTTAGGTTATTCACCCTCAAACGTGTGGACTGGTCTAAGCGTCTCACTTTAATATGTTGTTAGACCCTATGTCTAAACATTCTTTTACGCGCTTGCCTTACCTCATCAGGTTTTCATTTAACTTGGTTATTCTCATTCATATTGAATTCTTAATCAAGTTACCAAGTTCCTCTTGCTTATTAATTTTTGTTATAAAACTTAACCCATTTAAGCTCATTAATAAGCCCACAACATGTTATTCTCTTGATTGTGGCCCAAGGTCTGTAATCCACAATCTCTTTAGTATTCTTGCTTGGCTACATCATTACAATAAAATGTTCCACTTAATATGTTATTAAGTATATCTCAATTCACATGTTTCCTAATTAACATATCACTTACCATTTATGATTAAATACAACTTATTTCATTTTACAAATTTTCATCATTCTTTCTCATTTAATCATAATTCCATCTTATCATTGTCTACTTATTAACTTAGTTCTCTTAACTATGGTTTACTAATAAGTTTCTTTCCATAAATAAAACTTATGTTGTCCTCATCCGTAGATTTCAGATTCATGTTCTTGTAAATAACTTAATTTACAATTAAATACAGCTTATCCTCTTACATAAGTTATTCTATTCCCTTTTTCATTTATTATAACCTAAGTTATAATTTCCACTTGTCCCTAAGACAAGCCTAAACATCTTATCTTTTTTGTTAATACCTGTTAATGCCCCAGACCTCTCACATTAAGTCAACCACTTGTGGATGCTGGATATGCCGAGCGGCTCTGGGCAGACTTAAACCACAAGTTTAGACTTAACCTCGTGGCATGGTGATGTTATGAATTAGACCCCTCACATTAGATTAACCACTTGTGGTCGCTGGATATGCCGGGCGGCTCCGGGCAGACTTATACCGCAAGTGCAATCTAACCTCGTGTCTAAGCGTTACTACAGTTCCATTATTTTAGGCATATTCATATTAATAAATTTCCCTATTCCAAATATAGATTTTCATGACCCTTTTTAATTCATATTTCATTATGCACAATATGCCCTTTTTCCCAATTCATAAATCAAGATATATATATATATATATATATATATATATATATATATTATGCCCAAATCCGTATTCACATATTTGCTAATTTATGTCCCTAGTTCATATTCACATATTTCAGCACAAGGTATGCCCAAATTCATATTCACATATATTCCAATTTATGCCCAAATCATATGCCAAATCCTATTTTACATATGTTCCAACTTACGCCCAAATCATATGCCAAATCCTATTTTACATATGTTCCAATTTACCCCCAAATCATATGCCAAATCCTATATTACATATGTTCCAATTTACACCCAAATCATATTTTCCAATATAAGCCTAAATTCATATTCACATTATCCAGCACGATATATATTCCCAAATCCATACTCGTATATTTCCAAATTTTATGCCCAAATTCATACTCACATATATTCCAATTTATATTCATATTTTCCAATATCAATTATGCCCCAAATTATGCTTTCGCAATTGTTCCCAATTTCTCACGTTCGCATATTTCAGCGTTAGACCAAGGCTCGAAGGTAGCCTGGCTATATAAAAATAAAAGGGAAAAGAGGGAAAGAAGAAAATCAAAACTGGCATAATGACGAATCAATAATAAACTGACAGAAATAGGCATAAAACTGGATAGGTATATTATGACAAGATTTAACATGGTGGCGGTATGAACATATAAAGGTAGATCTGGTAGTTATGTCATAATAGAACTTGTTTAGGCATAGATCCAATATCCAATTTCTATATACAATTTATGATTATCAATTAAATATTTAGATCTAAAAATAACATGAATTCACAATGAATAGATCTAAGGAAATGGATCCAAACTACTACGAAGAACACATTGGATTTGTTGTTGTAACAATCATTGAATTTGTATAATCTTTGATGAATTGGATTTAAGAAGAAAAGGCCATTCAATTTACGTTGCAGCAGAGCTCCGCTATCACCACCATTTTCTTAGATGAATAAAACCTAGGTTTTGGGTCCTTTTGATATCCTAGAAGCAACGAACCAATCTACGAACAAGTCCACATTCGAAATCTGAGTTCTGCCCAGACCCGAGGGGGGGTCGACCCCCCTTCATGGGTGTCGACCCTCAAGAGCCTGGGTCAACCCAGCAGGGTCTCGGGTCGACCCCAAATGGTCGACCCTTTCCCTGTTTGCACGGCGGATTTACTGGTTTTGAATTTTTGAATTCTGGTTTAATATATATATATATGTATATATATATACTCTCCTTATATGCATACAAACTTCAAACCTTAATAACTCCTTCATACGAAGTCTGTTTTAGGAAAACTTGGTGTCTACCTTGACTAGAATTCCGAGATGGACGCAAAGGCATGGTCCGTTTTACTTAATTTTGAATATTTAATTAAGTTAATTCATTGTTAACAGTGTATATTATTCTTTAATTCATCATCTTTAATGTCTATAAAATTTCAGGGTGTTACATATATATATCCATACTTCTGCATGCATATATACACTAAGAGATGTGGTACATGCAACAATTTGGTCAATGCATTTCAATGGAAAATTTACAACTAGACAGAAAAATAAATCCTAACTATTATCCAATGAAGTTCAGTGTGTCATAAAAAAATGTATGTAAATTTTCATTATAATGCCTCATATATCCAAGCTTTAGTAATTTGAATAAGGCGTAAATTTTCAATACATGTTTTGCAAGAACTATAATATGTTCAATATTTATACTGCATAGATAAATGTGCAATACACACACACATGCACACACTTGCACAACATTTAGAAACAAGTTTAGGTTCATTCCCTAGAAACATTGGCTCGTTTATTGTGATTTACTGTATGTGGGCGGTTCAGTTCATTTATGTTCATTTGATTGATTTAATTATCATGGTATAAACCCACCGAAATTATGCAAGTTAGAAGCGAACACCACATGTGAGCACCCGTTACTTCCCCGTGAAGGAAAGACGGATACTTTGAGAACAACACACAAATGAACGCAGACGGAAGAACATTTCATTGTTATTACAACAATTCCATCAGAATAAAAGAATATACAGAGTATAAATGAATAAATTACATTCGATAAATATCAGAGATTACAATAAATTACATAGCAGCGGAAAATAATACAAAGCACAACTGAAGGTGATATACAGAGCTTTCCGGATATCATTCCAGCTGCAAACCAGGATCCTGTGAATATAAATCTGCAAAACCAAAACTACTAGCTGCCCGTGTGGAAAATAGGGGCACCCAGAGTTTAGGTTAAAACAATAAACTCCAGGTCAGTCATGTGACTGGTATGAGAACTAAAACAGTTATTAAAACTTTATTTTAAAAGAGAGTAATTCAAGGGACCACGCCGTATAACACGAAACGGGTTTCCTCCCAAGAATACCTGTGCATAGAATAAACAACGCAATGCTTTTTCGAAAATGAAGCTATTATAAGACCCAGGTCCCATCACACAATGCAACGCAAGCCGGAGGATAGGGTTTTCCCTTATAATAGCCAAACATGCTTGGTACGTTTAAAACAAATCATTTGATACTATAATAAGTGTATAGTGTCAAAACATTTTCAATCATAAATATAAATCATAGGCGGCATAGCTACCATCTACTATGTCGCCATACTAGTTCTACAATTAAAACCGAATTACACGTATTGGAAATTGGATTTCCGTCATGAGTCGAGGCAAGGGGCAAGCTCCTCTCCGCGTTCGAGACACTCTAGCAAATGCCTCAGGGTTACGCACTCTGGGCAACCCCGGATGCGGCTGGGCCGGTCCTCACTTACGTTAGAGGATTAATTATGCCTGAACACACGTTTCCCGGTCCTTACAGACCTATAATCGAGGCGCCTCATTCCAACAACCACAAAGGTGAAAAGTATATAAATGTCAGGGCTGGTAAGTCACTGAGACCACCATAGCTAGAAAGAAACGTCGTGCTCTCCCAGCGGTCCGTATCCCGTTTTTAACTCATACCGAGGTGTGAGGCTCGCGAATTCACGCTATACACAAAGCTACGCCACAAAGGCCGTGCTTTGATCATCAACCACAAGACTTTTCTTTTCAACAGAAGCCTTGATCATTGCATCTTAGCATGCCACACAGGCAATTCATGCCATGCGATTGATATCTATCGATATATAACCTCTAAGCTCGTACGTCTCAGAGAAGGGCGTTAAGCAAGAGAATAAATTCTCCGCCGCCAAACAGATATATATTTAATAGAAATCAATCAACACAGAATAAAATCCAATGTCAGACACACAATCCATTTACAAGTTCGTTCTGGGTCTGAACGAAACCGGAGGCACTTTCCTCGCATATCCATCCATCTCCAAGTACGTCTGGACGACCACCAACTCTTTCCATCCTCTTGGGTGTACAGCCCAATCAGGATCGTCGGTAATTATCCAAATGATGTGAAGACTTCCGGTCTTCGACCACCGTCTTCATCTTCGACTTATCGTCGAATCGGTTATTCAGAATGAGTATAAACCCGGCCTTTCCGAACAACCAGCGTATATTAAAAACAAATGTTACACAAACACAACATACGCCTCATTCCAATTCAGAATATTCTTTTATTCACAAAATCACATTTTTAGGGAAAGATTCCCATTAATTTTATCCAAGATAAATTCTTTCAAATTTATCCTTTAATCTTCCTCTGGATGTCATTTCAAACCAGATTATGGTTTTCTAAACTAGTCGAGATTAGCGAACCACACCGAAGTAATTATTTATTTTATTTCCCAATCCCAAACTATTCATCCCATGAAGCAAAATTGGTAATACTCCATATCTAATACTGTGGTGTTATCGGTAAGATTAATTACCATTTCACGTTCAAATCTAATTAAAGATTTAACTATCGCTTTGGAGCAAAACTGGCGATACTCCATTCTCGATCATTTCTAAATTTGATAATTTAGATTATAGATTTACATTTCAATCTAATTGCAGATTCGTTAAAACTCCTTTTACTGGGTTAAAGAACTAGTGTTATTTAAAACACAGTTCACGACAAACCCAAATCACATTCTATTTATTATCGGGTTAAAGAACTAGTGTTATTTAAAACACAGTTCACGATAAACCCATTTCAAATCCAATCAAATATATTAGAAATTCCGATTATTTAAAAACCCTTTTTAAATCTAATTTATTTATTTAAAAATAATTGGGTTTTAAATTTAGTTCAAAACTAGTTCATTTCGATAAAAATATATTTTTATCTTTTCAAATATGGGGTTTTTCACCCCAATTTTTCCCAAATCATTTCTTATGATTTTACACAAATTATTGATATTTTTAATAATTTTATCAAGGCCCGTACAGTCGATTTCCATCAACGGCCATCGAACTGCACTAATAGCGACCTTTTTCAAATTTGATTTGGATGTATCTCCAAATCCAACCGTTAGATTTTGAATTTCTAATATTCGTTAGAAAGCTCTTTTCGATACGAACCCAACGGTTCTGGTTTTAGGAGAATCCGACGGTCGGATCTCTCGTAATGTCCGTTTGAAATAAATGGTCGAAATTCACGAACTGCCGCGGCGCGGCGCGTTCTATTCAGGCCATTATATATATAATATATATATATATTATATATTTCGTCGATTACCATTCAAAACGAATTTTATAAATAGTTTTGAATTCGTTTCAAAAACAATTTCAACTTTCATCTCAATTCAAATCAAAATTGAATCTTTCCTTATAAATTCGTTTTAAAATTCATTTCTATTCAATTCAAGTTTCAATTCAATTTGAATTCATTTCACTTCGTTTTAAATTCAATTCGAATTCGTTTTCAATTCGATTCAATTCAAAGTGGTTTTCTATTTGATTCAAATTCGTTTTATATTCAATTGAAATCAAATTCGTTATATATTCAATTGAAATCAAATTCGTTATATATTCAATTCATTTCGAAATCGTTTTATATTCAATTCATTTCGAAATCGTTTTATATTCAATTCATTTCGAAATCACTTTATATTCAATTCATTTCGAAATCGTTTTATATTCAATTCATTTCGAAATCGTTTTATATTCAATTCATTTCTAAATCACTTTATATTCAATTCATTTCGAAATCGTTTTATATTCAATTCATTTCGAAATCACTTTTCAATATTCGTTTTAAAATGAATAAAATCGATATAAATATCGTTCACGTCGAAATGGCGTCAATCTAATCAACACGGCTTCATATATTTCTAATTTCAAATATTCTATTTCAAATATTTCCTATTATCAAAAATATTTGTTATTATCAAAATATTTCGTTCAACACATGACTAATCTCAACGGATGAGTACAGTCAACACATTAACCTTTATTCTATATTGATAAAGATGTAAATTTTATTATTAAAATATTTCGTTCAACACATGACTAATCTCAACGGATGAGTACAGTCAACACATGAACCTTTATATAATAATATTCTTTATTTTATAAATTGGAATGAGGCCCAAACAATCACCATATAATGTTAATTATATGGATTTTCATACATCACATGTATATAATAGCATTGAAAAATAATCAACCATCAACCAAAGTGCACTACACTGTATAAGCATCAAATATAGATATCTAACGCTTATAACAGCCTGTCAATCAATCGATCGACATATTTAATCAACCAGGATGAGTGAACTTCAAATTTCATCCCAACACCCGTGTGGGGTTTCAAACAATCAAACACAGATTTTATTTGTGCAGTTGGGCGATGTGTAAAATTTATCGACCCAATCAATGTCCTTCAAATAGGTGTACATGAACAAACCGTCCGGTTTGTAAAGGAATATTTATTTATTCACATTCACTATATTCATATTCACGTTAAAAATTATATTTTTAACGTTAAAACATTTTATTTTAACATATGAATTTCTATTCAGTTCATTCTTTAAATAAAATGATATTCCTATTTTTCTAACTTATTTTAGAAAATTTCGGCGGCATAACGGCACGATACTAGAAACGGGACGAGGCCTAGCCTTATCCCCGGTCTAGTGAAGGCCCACGCCATTCACACATCAATCAAAATCACCCAACAACCAAATTCAAATCAAAACATCTAACTAATCTATGCAACCAAACAAACAAGTCCATGGTCTGTGGACGATTGTGTCGGGTGCTACTAAGCACCGTCTGCATCCTAGTATATATATATAACTATAAAAATAAATTGAAGAGTGAGAAATTCTCACCAATAGCTATCCAATACCACGACTCTTCATTGATAGAAATCTTCATCGTTCTCGCCTTTTGTCGCTTTCGTTGCCCGTAGCCACTACATATATAAAAATCACCCATTTTTATATTGCTGTCTTTTTAAAATAAAAATCACATTTTTATTTGTTTACTTTCAATTTTAAAAATCATATTTTTATAATCCCTTCATATATTTAAAAATCGAATTTTCACTTCGCTATTCAATATATAAAAATCGAATTTTTTACTCTGCTGCTATATAAAAAGATTTCGCCTTTTCAAATATATCATTATAAAAATCACATTTTTATTTTTCTACACATATAAAGATAATATTTCTAATATTCCTATCATGTAAAAATTATATTTTTTTAATTCTCTACCCAAACAAAAATCATATTTTTACATCTTCTACTTAATAAAGATTATATTTTTTAATACTTTAAAGATATAAAGGTCATATTTTTAACTTTCTAAAAATATAAAAATCACATTTTTAACTTCTACATTATATAAAAATCATATTTATATTATCTAGAAATACAAATAGAAATCCTAACTTTTCATATCCTTGTCACACTTTAAAATCATAACTTTATTTTTCAAACACTAGGCTATTTATATTTTCCAACCTCATGCTATTTATATTTGAAAACAATGGTGTATATTTTTCCACTTTTGAAACCAAGTATATTTTCCTACTAACTAATATCTAGTATATTTCTCTACTAACTAAAATCTAGTATATTTTTCTACTTGTGTTTCATAATAAAAAACTATAATTTTGTCCTTTTAAAAATAAAATCCTTTATTTAAAAATAATATAAAAACCCTATTTCATATTTTTATTCTTAAAACAATGTTGATTTCCTACTTTCAAAAAAAAAGTATAAATTTATTTTTTTAAAACAATTTTATTTAAATAAATTTCAGATTTAAAACAAAAGGATTTAAATAAATTGAAGAATAAAGAGACGCTCACCTTTCTTCTGTATCGTGTTCGAACCGAGCTCCAGAACTAGGGCTCAACCTTGCTCGAAAATGGCGGCGTCGGGATCAGATCGGAGACGTCCCCCAGAAGCACTGTCGGACCCTCCACCATCTCCAGGAGTTCTGGCGAGCTCGAGTTCGTCGTCGCCCCTGGAATCGCTCGAAACACCTGGACTTTGGTGCGCTCGGGGAGAGAAGGAAGGAGAACGGAGGGCGTGGGGGAGCGGGGCGATGGCGTCGGCCTTGGGAGGCTCGCGGTGGACGGAAAAAGGAGGCGATGGCATCGCGTCGCCATTTTTTTTTATTTGCAGAGCGGGGCGCTTTGATTGGAGAAACTAAATGGGGGAGGGGGTATTTGCAAAGGGAATTATAATTTATAATTATATATATTTTTTTTTCTTCAAAAATGTTGAATTTCTTTCGAACTCTAAATCAACTTCAACGACTGTTGCCCCTAGCTAATTACCCCCATTCCGAACACAATGGGATATGTATCATAAGCCAGTTCGGCTATTTCGATCAGTTTTTATCAAAATCAAAATATAAATCAGTATATTCAATTTGAACGCACATTTCAATCTACCGGGGTAACATACGAACTTTAAAAATTCCAAAAAATATTTTCTAGCTTCGTATTGACGATACGGTCCTAACAAAACTAGTTTCGTCGAATTCCGAGACCGTTGGAAAAATGGCCATTTTCCAGTCGATTAAAATCAACTGAAACTGGTCAAACGCGTTTTCCTTTGCTATGCTCACATATTGATTCGAAAAATTATGAAATTTGAAACCTAGCAATAACTTTACATCACGGACCCAACAAAAGTGGTTTCGTCGAAATCCGAGGTCGTTTGCAAAATTCCCATTCTTAAGAGCCTGAATTCCATAGCGACTATTCAGAATTTTCAACTGGACATAACTTTTGATTCCCGCTATGAAATTTTGATTTTTCGGATTCGTTGGAAAGATATCATCAATTAGATCCTAATGTTTTTGGTTTCGCTAAAATCCGGATTGTTTTGCACCCGGTACATTCAATTGAAGTTTGAAATCGAATAATCAAACTACCGCGCCATTTTCAATTCTATTTATAATTATATATAATTATTTATATTCTAACGACGACGTATATAATATATACGTTCGAATTATATTCAAAATAAATTTCTCGTCGTTTTTATTTAAAATAATCTATTTTAAATATTCAAAATTCGCTAAAATTGCCAAAATAAAAATTTTAAACTGGCTCAGATTTTCCGGGTTATTACAATCTCCCCTACTTAAAACTTTTCGTCCCCGAAAAGGAACAAAGTCGAAAGTGGTTTGATTAATCAACTCTACGTTCGATCTGGCTTCCATTCTCCAACTTTTCAGTTTCTGAGAATTTTCAAATTTTCAAAAATTTGGCTAACACCCTAAATTTTCGAAAAATTTCGCCATAACCTCCCCTGCACCGGGAGCCACGGGAAAATCCCGAAATTGCCATACAGGCCTTCTGATCTCAAAAAGAAAAAGAAAAAGCCAAGCGGCTAGCCAATAGGCTCATAAAATCATCATCACCCAAACAAAACGGTAAATTATATAGTAAATATGTACCTATTTGTCGGGCAAACAAATTTTATTTTCTGCTCTAGCCTCCTTGCTATGACCTGTTCAAAGTAAGTATATGTATTTTCAAGCAAATGCGACCAATTTTCAATATAATTCAATATTTGGTTCAATTAGGCATAAATGATTCAAAATTATCAAACAAATAAACAAACAACACAAACATCAATCAATTAGTGGATTAACGTTTCAAATTCATAATTTTGATATATATACAAAAATCATGTTTTTGATGCCAAATCACAACAATGTGTCTATCTATATAAGTTTTGGTTCTCACACCAGTCTAATGGAAATATATAGAAGTCACACCTTCGAAACACGAACATAAATACTGATGATGTCATGACAATCATCAGTACCATCTTCGGGCGACTAGAACGTGATTCTATATCTATCCAATATATTAAAACTTCGAATATACGTTCATGACGCGTATATGCAAAACCTTTATATACTAGATTGTCCATATTCAAAATAAATAAATAATCAAATACGTAGAATTGATTTAAATTTTCAAAACAAAATTGTTTTCATTTGAAAAATATACTCTTCACACTCGTTCTAGGATACTACTGATCCTATCTCTAACGAGCCATTCTAATTGGATATTGCTAATCCAATATCTGATGAATTCTTTCGTATGGTTCAAATGTGTCTTGTTCCCGAGCTCTGTAAACCAAAGCTCTGATACCAAATGTGAGCACCCGTTACTTCCCCGTGAAGGAAAGAGCGGATACTTTGAGAACAACACACAAATGAACGCAGACGGAAGAACATTTCATTGTTATTACAACAATTCCATCAGAATACAAGAATATACAGAGTATAAATGAATAAATTACATTCGATAAATATCAGAGATTACAATAAATTACATAGCAGCGGAAAATAATACAAAGCACAACTGAAGGTGATATACGGATACAGAGCTTTCCGGATATCATTCCAGCTGCAAACCAGGATCCCGTGAATATAAATCTGCAAAACCAAAACTACTAGCTGCCCGTGCGGAAAATAGGGGCACCCAGAGTTTAGGTTAATACAATAAACTCCAGGTCAGTCATGTGACTGGTATGAGAACTAAAACAGTTATTAAAACTTTATTTTAAAAGAGAGTAATTCAAGGGACCATGCCGTATAACACGGAACGGGTTTCCTCCCAAGAATACCAGTGCATAGAATAAACAACGCAATGCTTTTTCGAAAATGAAGCTATTATAAGACCCAGGTCCCATCACACAATGCAACGCAAGCCGGAGGATAGGGTTTTCCCTTATAATAGCCAAACATGCTTGGTACGTTTAAAACAAATCATTTGATACTATAATAAGTGTATAGTGTCAAAACATTTTCAATCATAAATATAAATCATAGGCGGCATAGCTACCATCTACTATGTCGCCATACTAGTTCTACAATTAAAACCGAATTACACGTATTGGAAATTGGATTTTCGTCATGAGTCGAGGCAAGGGGCGAGCTCCTCTCCGCGTTCGAGACACTCTAGCAAATGCCTCGGGGTTACGCACTCTGGGCAACCCCGGATGCGGCTGGGCCGGTCCTCACTTACGTTAGAGGATTAATTATGCCTGAACACACGTTTCCCGGTCCTTACAGACCTATAATCGAGGCGCCTCATTCCAACAACCACAAAGGTGAAAAGTATATAAATGTCAGGGCTGGTAAGTCACTGACACCACCATAGCTAGAAAGAAACGTCGTGCTCTCCCAGCTGTCTGTATCCCGTTTTTAACTCATACCGAGGTATGAGGCTCGCGAATTCACGCTATACACAAAGCTACGCCACAAAGGCCGTGCTTTGATCATCAACCACAAGACTTTGCTTTTCAACAGAAGCCTTGATCATTGCATCTTAGCATGCCACACAGGCAATTCATGCCATGCGATTGATATCTATCGATATATAACCTCTAAGCTCGTACGTCTCAGAGAAGGGCGTTAAGCAAGAGAATAAATTCTCCGCCGCCAAACAGATATATATTTAATAGAAATCAATCAACACATAATAAAATCCAATGTCAGACACACAATCCATTTACAAGTTCGTTCTGGGTCTGAACGAAACCGGAGGCACTTTCCTCGCATATCCATCCATCTCCAAGTACGTCTGGACGACCACCAACTCTTTCCATCCTCTTGGGTGTACAGCCCAATCAGGATCGTCGGTAATTATCCAAACGATGTGAAGACTTCCGGTCTTCGACCACCGTCTTCATCTTCGACTTATCGTCGAATCGGTTATTCAGAATGGGTATAAACCCGGCCTTTCCGAACAACCAGCGTATATTAAAAACAAATGTTACACAAACACAACATACGCCTCATTCCAATTCAGAATATTCTTTTATTCAAAAAATCACATTTTTAGGGAAAGGTTCCCATTAATTTTATCCAAGATAAATTCTTTCAAATTTATCCTTTAATCTTCCTCTGGATGTCATTTCAAACCAGATTATTGTTTTCTAAACTAGTCGAGATTAGCGAACCACACCGAAGTAATTATTTATTTTATTTCCCAATCCCAAACTATTCATCCCATAAAGAAAAATTGGTAATACTCCATATCTAATACTATGGTGTTATCGGTAAGATTAATTAACATTTCACGTTCAAATCTAATTAAAGATTTAACTATCGCTTTGGAGCAAAACTGGCGATACTCCATTCTCGCTCATTTCTAAATTTGATAATTTAGATTATAGATTTACATTTCAATCTAATTGCAGATTCATTAAAACTCCTTTTATAGGGTTAAAGAACTAGTGTTATTTAAAACACAGTTCACAACAAACCCAAATCACATTCTATTTATTATCGGGTTAAAGAACTAGTGTTATTTAAAACACAGTTCACGATAAACCCATTTCAAATCCAATCAAATATATTAGAAATTCCGATTATTTAAAAACCCTTTTTAAATCTAATTTATTTATTTAAAAATAATTGGGTTTTAAATTTAGTTCAAAACTAGTTCATTTCGATAAAAATCTATTTTTATCTTTTCAAATATAGGGTTTTCACCCCAATTTTTCCCAAATCATTTCTTATGATTTTACACAAATTATTGGTATTTTTAATAATTTTATCAAGGCCCGTACAGTCGATTTCCATCAACGGCCATCGAACTGCACTTATAGCGACCTTTTCCAAATTTGATTTGGACGTATCTCCAAATCCAACTGTTAGATTTTGAATTTCTAATATTCTTTAGAAAGCTCTTTTCGATACGAACCCAACGGTTCCGGTTTTAGGAGAATCCGACGGTCGGATCTCCCGTAATGTCCATTTGAAATAAATGGTCGAAATTCACGAACTGCCGCGGCGCGGCGCGTTCTATTCAGGCCATTATATATATAATATATATATATATATATTATATATTTCGTCGATTACCATTCAAAACGAATTTTATAAATAGTTTTGAATTCGTTTCAAAAACAATTTCAACTTTCATCTCAATTCAAATCAAAATTGAATCTTTCCTTATAAATTCGTTTTAAAATTCATTTCTATTCAATTCAAGTTTCAATTCAATTTGAATACATTTCACTTCGTTTTAAATTCAATTCGAATTCGTTTTCAATTCGATTCAATTCAAAGTGGTTTTCTATTTGATTCAAATTCGTTTTATATTCAATTGAAATCAAATTCGTTATATATTCAATTGAAATCAAATTCGTTATATATTCAATTCATTTCGAAATCGTTTTATATTCAATTCATTTCGAAATCGTTTTATATTCAATTCATTTCGAAATCACTTTATATTCAATTCATTTCGAAATCGTTTTATATTCAATTCATTTCGAAATCGTTTTATATTCAATTCATTTCGAAATCACTTTATATTCAATTCATTTCGAAATCGTTTTATATTCAATTCATTTCGAAATCACTTTTCAATATTCGTTTTAAAATGAATAAAATCGATATAAATATCGTTCACGTCGAAATGGCGTCAATCTAATCAACACGGCTTCATATATTTCTAATTTCAAATATTCTATTTCAAATATTTCCTATTATCAAAAATATTTGTTATTATCAAAATATTTCGTTCAACACATGACTAATCTCAACGGATGAGTACAGTCAACACATGAACCTTTATTCTATATTGATAAAGATGTAAATTTTATTATTAAAAAATTTCGTTCAACATATGACTAATCTCAACGGATGAGTACAGTCAACACATGAACCTTTATATTATAATATTCTTTATTTTCTAAATTGGAATGAGGCCCAAACAATCACCATATAATGTTAATTATATGGATTTTCATACATCACACGTATATAATAGCATTGAAAAATAATCAACCATCAACCAAAGTGCACTACACTGTATAAGCATCAAATATAGATATCTAACGCTTATAACAGCCTGTCAATCAATCGATCGACATATTTAGTCAACCAGGATGAGTGAACTTCAAATTTCATCCCAACACCCGTGTGGGGTTTCAAACAATCAAACACAGATTTTATTTGTGCAGTTGGGCGATGTGTAAAATTTATCGATCCAATCAATGTCCTTCAAATAGGTGTACATGAACAAACCTTCCGGTTTGTAAAGGAATATTTATTTATTCACATTCACTATATTCATATTCACGTTAAAAATTATATTTTTAACGTTAAAACATTTTATTTTAACATATGAATTTCTATTCAGTTCGTTCTTTAAATAAAATGATATTCCTATTTTTCTAACTTATTTTAGAAAATTTCGGCGGCATAACGACACGATACTAGAAACAGGACGAGGCCTAGCCTTATCCCCGGTCTAGTGGAGGCCCACGCCATTCACACATCAATCAAAATAACCCAACAACCAAATTCAAATCAAAACATCTAACTAATCTATGCAACCAAACAAACAAGTCCATGGTCTGTGGACGATTGTGTCGGGTGCTACTAAGCACCGTCTGCATCCTAGTATATATATATATAACTAGAAAAATAAATTGAAGAGTGAGAAATTCTCACCAATAGCTATCCAATACCACGACTCTTCATTGATAGAAATCTTCATCGTTCTCGCCCTTTGTTGCTTTCGTTGCCCGTAGCCACTACATATATAAAAATCACCCATTTTTATATTGCTGTCTTTTTAAAATAAAAATCACATTTTTATTTGTTTACTTTCAATTTTAAAAATCATATTTTTATAATCCCTTCATATATTTAAAAATCGAATTTTCACTTCGCTATTCAATATATAAAAATCGAATTTTTTACTCTACTGCTATATAAAAAGATTTCGCCTTTTCAAATATATCATTATAAAAATCACATTTTTATTTTTCTACACATATAAAGATAATATTTCTAATATTCCTATCATGTAAAAATTATATTTTTTTAATTCTCTACCCAAACAAAAATCATATTTTTACATCTTCTACTTAATAAAGATTATATTTTTTAATACTTTAAAGATATAAAGGTCATATTTTTTAACTTTCTAAAAATATAAAAATCACATTTTTAACTTCTACATTATATAAAAATCATATTTATATTATCTAGAAATACAAATAGAAATCCTAACTTTTCATATCCTTGTCACACTTTAAAATCATAAATTTATTTTTCAAACACTAGGCTATTTATATTTTCCAACCTCATGCTATTTATATTTGAAAACAATGGTGTATATTTTTCCACTTTTGAAACCAAGTATATTTTCCTACTAACTAATATCTAGTATATTTCTCTACTAACTAAAATCTAGTATATTTTTCTACTTGTGTTTCATAATAAAAAACTATAATTTTGTCCTTTTAAAAATCAAATCCTTTATTTAAAAATAATATAAAAACCCTATTTCATATTTTTATTCTTAAAACAATGTTGATTTCCTACTTTCAAAAAAAAAAGTATAAATTTACTTTTTTAAAACAATTTTATTTAAATAAATTTCAGATTTAAAACAAAAGGATTTAAATAAATTGAAGAATAAAGAGACGCTCACCTTTCTTCTGTATCGTGTTCGAACCGAGCTCCAGAACTAGGGCTCAACCTTGCTCGAAAATGGTGGCGTCGGGATCAGATCGGAGACGTTCCCCAGAAGCACCGTCGGACCCTCCACCATCTCCAGGAGTTCTGGCGAGCTCGAGTTCATCGTCGGCCCTAAAATCGCTCGAAACACCTGGACTTTGGTGCGCTCGGGGAGAGAAGGAAGGAGAACGGAGGGCGTGGGGGAGCGGGGCGATGGCGTCGGCCTTGGGAGGCTCGCGGTGGACGGAAAAAGGAGGCGATGGCATCGCGTCGCCATTTTTTTTTATTTGCAGAGGAGGGCGCTTTGATTGGAGAAACTAAATGGGGGAGGGGGTATTTGCAAAGGGAATTATATTTTATAATTACATATATATATATATTGTAACAACCCGAATTTTAACAACATGATTAAGACAAGAATCAAGGCAGAATTAAATGTTAAAATCTAAATCAGGGAAAATGGGTTGTGTCATTACGTTCATCTCGGAAAAATACGCGAAATAGAGTCCGAAATTTCGTTAATCGGAGTCCGTATGACCGAGATATGGCCTCGCGAAGTTTCACGAAAAATTCAAATTCAAAAAAGATTTCAAATTTTCAGAAATTAGGCTAGGCGGGAAAAATCCCGCCAGAACCAGGTCGACCTGGGGGTCGACCTGGGTGGGACCAGGTCGACTGGGGAGTCGACCCCAGGGTCGACCTGGGGGTCGACCTGCCTGGTCGAACCCAGGCAGCATGGTGCACCTGTTTTGCTATTTTGCTCGGTTTTGGAGGCTTGTGACGATTTTTGAGAGCTGGGATCTATCCTAGGGTTAATATAACGGCCTAAACTACTCCTAATCTCTATAAAAAGACCCCTAAGCCTACCCTAAACCCTCACAAATCACTCATGCCATGAAGTGCTGCCCAAATGCCAAGTGATCATGGCCTCCATCTCCAACTCCAAGAGACTATGCATGCAAATCGGATCCGAATTGAAAGGTGCAAGCTTGCTACACCAAATCGAGGTCAAATCAACGTTGCTATGGCGATTTCATGACGGTTCTTCATCAAAGGAGCCACCTTTCTTCGTCAAAACGATTCATGCTCCTAGCCCTCTTGCCACGCTATGTAAGTTCTAGCTACTTCGAGATGTTAACGGTAGTTTAATCATGGCATGGAATAAAATGTGGTTAAACATGAATGCTATAACCTATGCGAGCCTAGTTTGCTCCTTTATCATGAACATATGACTTTGGGTTATGTTTTAGCGACTAAACCATGCTATTCATGTTGCATTGGACTTAGTTTGCCATGCACGATTGGACCTTTACTTGTAGTATGATAGCATGAACACTTAGAGCCACTTTGACTTGTGAAATAGTTGCATAAATTGGACTTTGGGGCTTATGCATGTAAATGAAACCAACTTATGATATCATGTTTATGTAAGGTCAAATCCCGTTATGATAATATGCAAGTTTATGGCCAAATTTCCTATGATAATATGCAAGTTTGTGGCCAAATTTCCTATGATAATATGCAAGTTTGTGGCTAAACCCTTTATGACATTATGCATGCTTGTGGCCCCTTTTATGTTATGCATGTTTGGAGTCAATCCCTTTTGTGGCATCGTGCATGTTTTGGGGTCTACATGTAGCCATAGTATACCTACTATGTTGACTCGCTTTTACTCAAGTGAAAACACGACTTGGGGTAGGATAGACAAACATGAGAATGACGCGAAAAACTTGACTTGAGGTTTCATGTGAACATGACTTGTAAGTTGAACCAAAATGGGGACATGACGCGTAGGGTAAACATGGGACTTGAAACTAGACATGTATGGGTTGTAAGTGTAATATAACACTAGACCAAACATGAAAGTGGCCAACTCGAGGTTGGGTTGAGTTTGTAGCATAAATCTACCCGGACCCGCCCGGCTTAACTAGTGGCTACAAACAATAGGATCCAATGTGAGAAGTTGGTCATGTCGCGCTTAAGACCCGAGGTTAGACTAGGTTGTGGTGTAAAACTACCCGGACCCGCCCGGCTTAACTAGTAACCACAACAAGGTCTAATGTGAGAGGTTGAGAGTGCATTAATTAAATTAATGCCACATGAAAAGGTTAAGTAAATTTGACTAATGACACTTAACCGATATGACACGAATGGGTGGGTTAAGTGGGACCGGGCTTGATTTCTTAATGACACTTAACCATACAAGACAATTAGGGGATGGGGTTAAGTAATTTACGCTTAACTAATCCGACTTGGTAATTAGATGGGGTTAAGTAATCCACACTTAACTAATCTAAACACGGTAAATTCTATGAGGTTAAGTAACTCACACTTAACTAATCCGACTTGGTAATTAGATGAGGTTAAGTAATTTAGACTTAACTAATCTAAACACGGTAATTAGATGGGGTTAAGTAACCTATACTTAACTAATCTAAACACGGTAATTTGATGAGGTTAAGTTAAACACTTAACCAATCTAAACTTGGTAATTCAATGAGGTTAAGTAACCAATACTTAACCAATTTAACATGATAATTTAATGGGGTTAAGCAACATATACTTAACCAATTATACGTGATGATTTGATGAGGTTAAGTAACCTACACTTAACCAATCTAATATGTGGACCCGGTAGGGTTAAGTCACAAGACCTTTTAAATTAGGCTTAACCAGTGTAATACGATTAGTGGATGGGGTTAAGTTAACCTATACTTAACCAATCCGACTCGATAATCTGAGGGGATTAAGATAATCTATGCTTAATCAATCTAACATGGTAATCTGATAGGGTTAAGACAAATAAATACTTAACCAATTTGACTTGATAGGGTTAAGTCATGAGCTTCTTAGTACACCTAACCAACTTGTAGGGTTAAGCCTTGAACTTGAGTACTTAGCCAATCTTGACATGATTCGTAGGTGGGTTAAGTCATGAACTTGGATAACAACACTTAACCCATTTGACAAAACCCTAGCTCAGGGGACTAGGTTGGAAATCGTAGTTAATAAGGATAGCGGAAAGAGGAGCTAAGTGGTAAACCTTAGTTAAGGGTAACTAAGAAATAATTCTTAGCCAAGGACATGGGACTAGTTCATAAATAGATGAGTAACCTGATACGGTAGGTCATCGCTTAGTATACGAGGAGGAGCAACTTATCTGACTTGGATAAGGGCTCCAATGAACTGGGTGACGAAGCGGTAGCTTCGAGGGACGTGAGGGTACTCTTGGTATCCCTCTGTGAGGTGGCAAGTGGTCCATGAAACCCGGCCTCACAGAGGTTAAGGTCTGCGGTAGAAGAGCCAAGAGTATGCCTTGGTTGCTATGCGAGCGACCTAAAGACTGGGATGGATTAGCGTGGAGTCGACGATACTTGATTTTGCCCTGGATAGCATGTCGCCGACTACCTACCATCTTTAGTCAATCGTGTACGTACGGAAAGGCAGGGAACTCCCAACAAACCATATACTAGCTATCGAGTTATGGGTGAGGTTGGCTATCTGGAAGTGGGCATCGATGGGCCGTAGTGTAGTTCTCATACATGATTTTTCTTGGGTTGCCTTTCAGTAGTTGAGGGAGGGGTCACGTGGGACCATAGCCACGGGTACAAAAGCAGACCTTGATATCTGCATCAGCAGACAACTTAAAGCTCTCGACCGAGTTCCGTATTTCTTGATTTGCCCTGGCACGGAACTCGGATGGCGCATTGAGGAACATGTGCGTCTAGATATGGAAAACGATTCGCGATACATACGCGGGATAAAGGGCGCGGTTGACGGGTGGCATAATCCCTAGTGGCCCTAGGTGGCTGAACCCAAACCAAGACATAGAAACGTTCATTAGGTAGCATAATCCCTAGTGGTCCTAGGTGGCATAAATCCTAAGTGAACACGCGATAGTTCATGGTAAGGAAACATAACTAGATCAAGGGTAGCAGTCCAAAATAACCTCAAGGATAAAACGTTTACATGGGAAAGCCCGTATGGCCTACGGCAAAGGACTGAACTTATACATGGAAAGAAGCATACGAGTTTGGAAAACCTACATATGCTATATATTAGGTTGACATGGACCATTACATGACATTGGGCAAGGGACATTCACAGTTAACACATGACACGGGTTGGGATACTAGTACGAGAGGTGCAGAGCAAATATACATGATAGATACCGTGGGATGTTATACATGATAGATACCTTGTGATAGTATACTTGATAGAAACCTGACGATGTTATACCTTGATTCTTGACACCGTAGTTTATCATGATACCTTAGTTTATCTTGCTACAGTAGTTCATCCAGTTATCTTGGTTTAGCTTATCTATCTTGTCGTCATCCTTATGTTTACTTTCAGTTTATGCATGTCATGTTACCTTTACCTGTTTTTATACTGGAAGTAGATAGGACTTACCAGTCTTTATGACTGACCCCGTTTTCTTTCGCCTCTTTGTCTTCCGTTTCCCCCCTAGGTTTTCAGGGAGGAAATGCTGTTGTTTAGTTCGGACTTCCTCTGCTTGAAGGTCATCATGCATGACTTGGACTTTTCTTGGCTATGGCTACCTTACTGTTTTATTTGGGGAATAATTTATGAAAAGGTTTTATGCTTCTTTATTATTGCAAGACAGGTTTTGATGTATTCTGATGTAAAAGGCTTTAGACCTTATTTTATAAGATAATGAAATTTGTTTTACTTCCGCTGTTATATATATATGTTCTGTCTTGTAATATTTCTGTGCATGTTTACCTCGATAATGCTTCACCAAACCTAGTGCATTCCCTTTGTGAGTGACCCTAGCGGAGGTGGGGTGTTACATTTGGTATCAGAGCAGAAGGTTACCAGACTGGGCAAAAAAATTTAAAACCTTCTGAAAACTATTTGAAAAACCGTTTACAAAGAAGCATTTTTCAAGAAAAGTTTTGTTTTGAAAGGCTATTCCCCAAAGGCCATTAGCACTATCCTTTGATTCCTTGATTGAATCTCTTTTCCTTTCTTTCCTCCATCTGTAGTCACAGTAGTTCTAACTGTGACTAATCTTTGTCTAGCCACGTAGGTGTTTTCCGTACGATGGAGGTGGTTCTCGAGAGACCTATTGTCGTGGTACAAGGAAGGATAATAAGAGTAAGGATAAAGGACGCGAGCTTAAGGATAAGTAACTTGTTGGTATGGCTTAGTCCATCAAGGAGGACAAGGACAAGATCATCGGAGAGGGCAATTGTACGCTCCCATTTCTAGGGTACCTAAAAGAGATGGTACCGTTTCTGGTAAAGGTTTAGTCGTTCTATCATCCCGTCCAGACTTTGTCTTGATCATCGAATCATTTAAGCCTGCTTGGATAGTTGAGTCTCTGCACCTTAGTACTAGCATGGTAGAGGATCCCAGTTTTTGTCCCAAAAATCTGGTTGGAGAGTTGGTCCATTTCTTCATGACTTGTTTGGATTTGAGAATGACATGTCTCGGCTACGGATGGATTCTAGGGATGAAGTGGTCACCCAACAAGGGGTGCCATTCTCGGTTTTGGAAAGAGGGTAGTTAGACTCTCGACTCACCTTGGTGATGCCCTCGAAGTCTCGTGTAACCTTTTGGGTTCTGTCATGGTTAGTTACCTAGAATCTCGGGATGCAGTTGTTGGTAATCCGTTCGAACAGAATTCGCCGCTAAGGCGGATGGTTCGTTTCGCTTACGCATGAGTTATGGGAATCACCCTAGTAAGTACTCTTGGCAACATGGATTGGCATCGGCAAACGAGATCCAGAATTCCCTAGTGAATTTTGGAGAGCTTGCATGAGTAAGTGGATACGTTTGAGCCAAGTATACAAGGGAAAGGATAAGTGAAAGTGGAATAAGAGGCGACAATGAAATGAGTTCTAACTCATATCTTGGAAATAGGAATCAAGGAGCTACGAAATCATGGAGTTAAAAAGATGGTCAAGGCACCAAGGAATTAAGCTCAAGGAAACGCGACTTAGAAGACGTAAGGCTAGACACGCGCATCGTACCTCTTTTTTTAAAAGAGTGTATCCTTGATCCCTGGTTTTTCCTGTAGAGCTTGCTCGCATGTTATCTTTTGGTGAATATCCTCTCGGTCCGGTTTCTGTTACAAACCCTATAAGGAGTTTGTCTTGTTTATCTTCTCGACCCTATCTTGAGAACCTTAGGTAGAATCTTATGGATGTAAACATGTATTTGAAACATGTTATGATTGGTATGGTTGCAAATGGTTGCAAGTGGTTGCTCGTGGATGCGCGAACACACATTAGATACTAGATTGACGCGGTCACGTTTCATGTTGCATATGCACGAGTATTTATACTTGTTTATGGATGAAATTGAATGTGTTATCATGCGGATGTTGCATATGAATGAATGTTTGTGCACGCATATAGTACTTATATGACTAGGACTATTTGCATACATGTTGGACTAATGGCACTAAACATATTTTGCATTAGAAAGATCATTCAGGCCTGATCATTAGCATTAGCTAAGGAGCATAAACACACACGTTTTGCATATTTTCATATGGCATTAGAAATCGTCTAAGGACAATGGTTGCCTGTGGATGATGTTTTGAGTAGATGGATGATGGATGGTAGGATGCGTTCTTCCTAACTTGGAGATTTCGGGGACGAAATCCTTAAAGGAGGGGAGAATGTAACAACCCGAATTTTAACAACATGATTAAGACAAGCATCAAGGCAGAATTAAATGTTAAAATCTGAATCAGGGAAAACGGGTTGCGCCATTACGTTCGTCTCGGAAAAATACGCGAAATAGAGTCCGAAATTTCGTAAATCGGAGTCCGTATGACCGAGATATGGCCTCGCGAAGTTTCACGAAAAATTCAAATTCAAAACAGATTTCAAATTTTCAGAAATCAGGCTAGGCGGGAAAAATCCCGCCAGAACCAGGTCGACCTGGGGGTCGACCTGGGTGTCGACCTGGGTGGGACCAGGTCGACTGGGGAGTCGACCCCAGGGTCGACCTGGGGGTTGACCTGCCTGGTCGAACCCAGGCAGCCTGGTGCACCTGTTTTGCTGTTTGGCTCGGTTTTGGAGGCTTGTGACGATTTTTGAGGGCTGGGATCTATCCTAGGATTAATCTAACGGCCTAAACTACTCCTAATCTCTATAAAAAGACCCCTAAGCCTACCCTAAACCCTCACAAATCACTCATGCCACGAAGTGCTGCCCAAATGCCAAGTGATCATGGCCTCCATCTCCAACTCCAAGAGACTATGCATGCAAATCAGATCCGAATTGAAAGGTGCAAGCTTGCTACACCAAATCGAGGCCAAATCAACGTTGCTATGGAGATTTCATGACGGTTCTTCATCAAAGGAGCCACCTTTCTTCCTCAAAACGATTCATGCTCCTAGCCCTCTTTCCACGCTATGTAAGTTCTAGCTACTTCGAGATGTTAACGGTAGTTTAATCATGGCATGGAATAAAATGTGGTTAAACATGAATGCTATAACCTATGCGAGCCTAGTTTGCCCTTTTATCATGAACATATGACTTTGGGTTATGTTTTAGCGACTAAACCATGCTATTCATGTTGCATTGGACTTAGTTTGCCATGCAAGATTGGACCTTTACTTGTAGTATGATAGCATGAACACTTAGAGCCACTTTGACTTGTGAAATAGTTGCATAAATTGGACTTTGGGGCTTATGCATGTAAATGAAACCAACTTATGATATCATGTTTATGTAAGGTCAAATCCCGTTATGATAATATGCAAGTTTGTGGCCAAATTTCCTATGATAATATGCAAGTTTGTGGCCAAATTTCCTATGATAATATGCAAGTTTGTGGCTAAACCCTTTATGACATTATGCATGCTTGTGGCCAATCCCCTTTTATGTTATGCATGTTTGGAGCCAATCCCTTTTGTGGCATCGTGCATGTTTTGGGGTCTACATGTAGCCATAGTATACCTACTATGTTGACTCGCTTTTACTCAAGGGAAAACACGACTTGGGGTAGGATAGACAAACATGAGAATGACGCGAAAAACTTGACTTGAGGTTTCATGTGAACACGACATGTAAGTTGAACCAAAATGGGGACATGACGCGTAGGGTAAACATGGGACTTGAAACTAGACATGTATGGGTTGTAAGTGTAATATAACACTAGACCAAACATGAAAGTGGCCAACTCGAGGTTGGGTTGAGTTTGTAGCATAAATCTACCCGGACCCGCCCGGCTTAACTAATGGCTACAAACAATAGGATCCAATGTGAGAAGTTAGTCATGTCGCGCTTAAGACCCGAGGTTAGACTAGGTTGTGGTGTAAAACTACCCGGACCCGCCCGGCTTAACTAGTAACCACAACAAGGTCTAATGTGAGAGGTTGAGAGTGCATTAATTAAATTAATGCCACATGATAAGGTTAAGTAAATTTGACTAATGACACTTAACCGATATGACACGAATGGGTAGGTTAAGTGGGACCGGGCTTGATTTCTTAATGACACTTAACCATACAAGACAATTAGGGGATGGGGTTAAGTAATTTACGCTTAACTAATCCGACTTGGTAATTAGATGGGGTTAAGTAATCCACACTTAACTAATCTAAACACGGTAAATTCTATGAGGTTAAGTAACTCACACTTAACTAATCCGACTTGGTAATTAGATGAGGTTAAGTAATTTAGACTTAACTAATCTAAACACGGTAATTAGATGGGGTTAAGTAACCTATACTTAACTAATCTAAACACGGTAATTTGATGAGGTTAAGTTAAACACTTAACCAATCTAAACTTGGTAATTCAATGAGGTTAAGTAACCAATACTTAACCAATTTAACATGATAATTTAATGGGGTTAAGCAACATATACTTAACCAATTATACGTGATGATTTGATGAGGTTAAGTAACCTACACTTAACCAATCTAATATGTGGACCCGGTAGGGTTAAGTCACAAGACCTTTTAAATTAGGCTTAACCATTGTAATACGATTAGTGGATGGGGTTAAGTTAACCTATACTTAACCAATCCGACTCGATAATCTGAGGGGATTAAGATAATCTATGCTTAATCAATCTAACATGGTAATCTGATAGGGTTAAGACAAATAAATACTTAACCAATTTGACTTGATAGGGTTAAGTCATGAGCTTCTTAGTACACCTAACCAACTTGTAGGGTTAAGCCTTGAACTTGAGTACTTAGCCAATCTTGACATGATTCGTAGGTGGGTTAAGTCATGAACTTGGATAACAACACTTAACCCATTTGACATAACCCTAGCTCAGGGGACTAGGTTGGATATCGTAGTTAACAAGGATAGCGGAAAGAGGAGCTAAGTGGTAAACCTTAGTTAAGGGTAACTAAGAAATAATTCTTAGCCAAGGACATGGGACTAGTTCATAAATAGATGAGTAACCTGATACGGTAGGTCATCGCTTAGTATACGAGGAGGAGCAACTTATCTGACTTGGATAAGGGCTCCAATGAACTGGGTGACGAAGCGGTAGCTTCGAGGGACGTGAGGGTACTCTTGGTATCCCTCTGTGAGGTGGCAAGTGGTCCATGAAACCCGGCCTCACAGAGGTTAAGGTCTGCGGTAGAAGAGCCAAGAGTATGCCTTGGTTGCTATGCGAGCGACCTAAAGACTGGGATGGATTAGCGTGGAGTCGACGATACTTGATTTTGCCCTGGATAGCATGTCGCCGACTACCTACCATCTTTAGTCAATCGTGTACGTACGGAAAGGCAGGGAACTCCCAACAGACCATATACTAGCTATCGAGTTATGGGTGAGGTTGGCTATCTGGAAGTGGGCATCGATGGGCCGTAGTGTAATTCTCATACATGATTTTTCTTGGGTTGCCTTTCAGTAGTTGAGGGAGGGGTCACGTGGGACCATAGCCACGGGTACAAAAGCAGACCTTGATATCTGCATCAGCAGAGAACTTAAAGCTCCCGACCGAGTTCCGTATTTCTTGATTTGCCCTGGCACGGAACTCGGATGGCACATTGAGGAACATGTGCGTCTAGATATGGAAAACGATTCGCGATACATACGCGGGATAAAGGGCGCGGTTGACGGGTGGCATAATCCCTAGTGGCCCTAGGTGGCTGAACCCAAACCAAGACATAGAAACGTTCATTAGGTAGCATAATCCCTAGTGGTCCTAGGTGGCATAAATCCTAAGTGAACACGCGATAGTTCATGGTAAGGAAACATAACTAGATCAAGGGTAGCAGTCCAAAATAACCTCAAGGATAAAACGTTTACATGGGAAAGCCCGTATGGCCTACGGCAAAGGACTGAACTTATACATGGAAAGAAGCATACGAGTTTGGAAAACCTACATATGCTATATATTAGGTTGACATGGACCATTATATGACATTGGGTAAGGGACATTCACAGTTAACACATGACGCGGGTTGGGATACTAGTACGAGAGGTGCAGAGCAAATATACATGATAGATACCGTGGGATGTTATACATGACAGATACCTTGTGATAGTATACTTGATAGAAACCTGACGATGTTATACCTTGATTCTTGACACCGTAGTTTATCATGATACCTTAGTTTATCTTGCTACAGTAGTTCATCCAGTTATCTTGGTTTAGCTTATCTATCTTGTCGTCATCCTTATGTTTACTTTCAGTTTATGCATGTCATGTTACCTTTACCTGTTTTTATACTGGAAGTAGATAGGACTTACCAGTCTTTATGACTGACCCCGTTTTCTTTCGCCTCTTTGTCTTCCGTTTCCCCCCTAGGTTTTCAGGGAGGAAATGCTGTTGTTTAGTTCGGACTTCCTCTGCTTGAAGGTCATCATGCATGACTTGGACTTTTCTTGGCTATGGCTACCTTACTGTTTTATTTGGGGAATAATTTATGAAAAGGTTTTATGCTTCTTTATTATTGCAAGACAGGTTTTGATGTATTCTGATGTAAAAGGCTTTAGACCTTATTTTATAAGATAATGAAATTTGTTTTACTTCCGCTGTTTTATATATATGTTCTGTCTTGTAATATTTCTGTGCATGTTTACCTCGATAATGCTTCACCAAACCTAGTGCATTCCCTTTGTGAGTGACCCTAGCGGAGGTGGGGTGTTACATATATTTTTCTTCAAAAATGTTGAATTTCTTTCGAACTCTAAATCAACTTCAACGACTGTCGCCCCTAGCTAATTACCCCCATTCCGAACACAATGGGATATGTATCATAAGCTAGTTCGGCTATTTCGATCAGTTTTTATCAAAATCAAAATATAATTCAGTATATTCAATTTGAACACGCATTTCAATCTACCGGGGTCACATACGAACTTTAAAAATTCCAGAAAAATATTTTCTAGCTTCGTATTGACGATACGGTCCTAACAAAACTAGTTTCGTCGAATTCCAAGACCATTGGAAAAATGGCCATTTTCCAGTCGATTAAAATCAACTGAAACTGGTCAAACGCGTTTTCCTTTGCTACGCTCACATATTGATTCGAAAAATTATGAAATTTGAAACCTAGCAATAACTTTACATCACGGACCCAACAAAAGTGGTTTCGCCGAAATCCGAGGTCGTTTGCAAAATTCCCATTCTTAAGGGCCTGAATTCCATAGCGACTATTCAGAATTTTCAACTGGACATAACTTTTGATTCCTACTATGAAATTTTGATTTTTCGGATTCGTTGGAAAGATATCATCAATTAGATCCTAATGTTTTTGGTTTCGCTAAAATCCGGATTGTTTTGCACCCGGTACATTCAATTGAAGTTTGAAATCGAATTATCGAACTACCGCGCCATTTTCAATTCTATTTATAATTATATATAATTATTTATATTCTAACGACGACGTATATAATATATACGTTCGAATTATATTCAAAATAAATTTCTCGTCGTTTTTATTTAAAATAATCTATTTTAAATATTCAAAATTCGCTAAAATTGCCAAAATAAAAATTTTAAACTGGCTCAGATTTTCCGGGTTATTACACCACAAATCTAAATGCTGAGTTTTTTTTGTCTGTCCTTAAATTTAAAGCATCATATATCGAGGACTCCGCGTGTATATGGTGGCAACAGTATACATGTACTTAGGAATCACATATGTGTGTGTGTGTATATATATATATATATATATATATATATATATACGTCACTATCCACGTATTTACACAGTCGAATCGTTTCCAATATTCCCCAAACAAGGACCAAAATTCACATAGCAAACCGCGAACGGGTTACAACAAAGTGTGACAGCAAAAATTTAAATCCACACCCTAATATTTACTTTAGTTTTCTACTGAAATTACATTACTTGAAATTAGACAAATCATGAGTATAACTCACCTTGAATCGGTGGGAGAATCAAGAATAAGTGTGGATTGAGCATAAAGCGATGGTAACTTCGATTTGTGGGTGTAAGATGTGGTCTTTGATTGCTTGAAGGCTGGGATGGGGCAGTCACATGGTGGCAACCTACGGTGACTGGTGGTGCTTCAGACAGCTTGGAGGCGTTGCAACAGTTTCGCATGAGGATGGATCAACTTTGATTGATTTGGGAAAACTGATTCGAATAGAAAAGGGAAACTAAGTTGGAAAGGAGGATTTGTTGGGAGGAGGACGAGGCAATTTATTTCTGCCATTTATTCTAGGAGGAGAAACCATGAATTTTTGGAAAGAAAAAAAAAAGAGTCGGCTGCCATTAAAAATGAAAGAAAGAAATTTCTGCTGAATGAAATTAGGGAAGAACATTGCGTGTTTTATAGGAGAAGGAAATTAAGCAATAAAAACAATGTAACGTCGATAGGGTTAAGGTAGTGCGTTTTTCTAGATATAGGTCAGCTCGAATTTTACTGAGGGAGGTTATATATATGGTTTAATTAAATATTTAACTGCACCGCAACTAACACTGAACGCTCAGTATTCGTACTACAATTACAGTCTTCAAATACCACAAAAATATACATATCCCTCCATTTCAACATTCTAAATCCGATAAAATTGATTTATTTGTAATCCGACTTCGTTTGTGTACAACGTCTTTTAATTTTTTTTAAATTATTTTTTGGTTCACTGAATTTATTCCGTTTGTTCATAAAACAACTCTGTTTGATTCCAAATTTGAAACATTAAAATTAATTTCTTTATATACACGGATACACACATATCCTAGTCAATTTTCATATATCTAAACAAATAAAATCTTTAATTCGTTTTAACGTTAATAACATTTATTTTTAAATTAAACCATCGATATTTTCTAATTGAATTTCCAACCCAATTCAAATGTCCAATCAAATTCAATTCTAATATTCAACAGTAAATATTTGATTCCAACCACCCATTTTGAATTATATATCGAATTCAATCCATACACAAAACAATAAATTTCAAATTTCAAATCCTAATATCAATATAAAGTTGATTATTAACAGTTAAGTCTTTAATTAATTCCATTTTAAATTGTCTAAATTTCTGGGACGTTACAATCTCCCCCCTTTTAAAACTTTTCGTTGTCAAAAAGGAGAGATCGTGAGAGTTATACTAATGTATAATTCCAAATTTTTATATTCATGCGACATTTTCCACAACTAATTTAAATGACATTATTTAATTCATTAATCCTTTTTGTTTGTCCATCATATTCGATTAACTCGGAAAAATCAAATTCCTTTTCAAAACCAGTCTCTTCTTAAATTTCAAATTTTGCATAAGTTGGACTTATGTATCTCAAATTATTCCAAATTTCTTTATAGACCATATCTTTAAATATTCACTTGTCCATCGTTGCACTTATTCCTTGTTCAACACAATCTCCTTGCATTCAATCCATTTAATCTTTCTAAACACTCATTGAAGAGTGTAAATAACATCTTCTCTTCAAGTTATAAACTGTCGACGACTTGAAAACTTCCAAAATCCGAAATCATTTATATTTTTCATACAGAAAAATATTCGTTTTATTACTCCGAAATTCTCTTTCTTAACTTATTTAATTCAATCTCAAAATATTTATTTGAAAATACTTGATAACTTGAAGCTTGGCAAGTTTATTGACGTTCTTACATATGTTAGACATACGCTGGCCAGGCGCATAACTAAAATCTCCAAGTACTAAATATCCTTGCTTCAATTTGCAGTGAAAAATATTTCAAAAATTTGTTCTAAAAACAGATACAGAAAGTACCAATGTGATATTGCTGTGTTGATTGTTCATGAATCGCAGATACACAATGGTTTCGTATCATCCCCCAGAAAACATCTGTATCCGTAGGAAATCACTTCCCTACGAATTTCTCCATGGACAAATCAAAGGAAGATATTTAAGAATCAAAGAAAATGTGAGGTCATTGAGCGTTGACTGCTCTATCTCAGGGTTACGAAAACAAATTATTAAACGATGAAAATAAACCAAGTAACGAGGACCAATCAAGTCACAAAGACAAATCACGTCACGAAGACGAATCAAGTCACGAAGGCACAGTGCTGCAGCAAATAAGTAGCTCCACATCACTAAGATATCTCAAACATCGCATGACTTTATTCTACCTTTAGTAACTCTAACGATTACATCTCTTTCACTTGTAGATATGCCATGTGGACTGCAGGTACATAATGGTTACGCCGGATTCCTTCAGGAAACATCCATACTTGTCAGCCTTTACATCTCTATGGATTACGCCATTATCACGACTGTAGATTGTAGCAGACACAATGGTTACGCTTGGTTCCCACAAGAAACATCCATCCACCGTAGGCCATCTACAGCCCTGCGAATTATGCTACACGACCATGTTTCTTCTAGGAATAATGATAACTCATGATTTTTACGTCCGGACAACCTATCACTACCACTAGTAGCACATCTCACTAAGCTCGAAGTTCAAAGGAGAAGGAAGGTACTTTCCTTGTTTTGCTTTGAAAACATTTCATACTATATACATATAATACTTTTTTGCCACCTTTCGCATATCTCATAATTATAAAACTTTCTCAACACATTTTCCTCATTGTTATATAAATCGTCTATATAAGATTTATCTCAACTCATTACCTCCCAAATCAATAGTTTTCGAATTCGCTATATTCTTATATAATTTTTGGAAACTCCTATATCTAATATTTAAAATGGAACATTCTCAAATTCCATTCAAATTTCAAAATTTCAGTTTTAGTCTCTTAATCAATTCAGTTATCTTCCCAACTCAAATTTACAAATTTATTTGTTACAAACCAAATTCGAAATAATAAATTCATTACTTAATTCCAACCTTGCTGATTTAAACTTTTCCATTCACATCTATTAACTATTAGATTTCATACATTCTTGTATTAATAAACTCGAATTCAAATTCAATTACTATTTAAATCTCACTTATTTTTAGCTTTTTCAAGTAGTTGACCAATTCATTTCAATTTAAAATCTAAACCTTTAATGACAAAGATTTAATTATTCAATAATTGGTACTTTACTTTTCAATTCAATAATTGGAAATCACGAATTTAATTATTCCCGCCAAACTTCTCTTAAGATGTACAAATTCATTATTTTGATATATTGGATTACCATTCAACCAAACTCGATGATCAATTCCGGATTTTGTTTCAAATAATTAAAACTACATATACATATTTGTATATCAAACCATACTTCAGAAATCCATTTGTATTACCTATGACAAATAAGCAGCAAAGCTACTAAAATGGTTTTTCTACATAATTTTTATTTGAAAATATTTGTATATACTACTAATATTGATTTTTAAAATAATTGAAATCACTTTCAAAATATTCCAGAATTGAATTCTCTAATCAAATCAACCGATCTCCTTAATTGCGGTTTAGATTGATATGCAATTTATTTCACATCCTAGCTTCATTTCAAATATGCCTTTTCATCTTCTTCAATGATTTCCTCAATTATGTCAATTATTTATTTGGTTGAACGAAATATGTTCCTTTTTATCATTTTTAGCAACTTAACACCTTCAAATTCCTTATTTCTTATTCCATTTGCAAGGAACACGAGAATAGACCGATACAGTTTCCATTTTCAGACCATCGTTTTTTATATCAATTCATAAGTTGATTTTATCAAATTCTATAACCCTTCTACAAAATCATTTGCACTTCTAAAAATAGAGATTCCAAATTTTTTATTAATTAATTAGTTGGGGTCTACAATCACTGATGATTTTCTTTTTGCATAACCGTCTCCATTGTATTCATCATCCTTATTTATCATAATTTCCAAAATTTTATGATCTTCAACAAATCTTCTAATGCCATTATCTTTTCCTCAATTCTCTTTATATTATTTTCATTTATTGAAAATATCACTATATATACTTAACCGAATGGTTATACGTATTATCACACATTTTTATCCTTTCATATTCATCAATCCCTGACCGTAAATTAGTGAGTGAACGACTCTCTGAGTATCAACCCCGAAGGCCGAAACCAACATCAGATCAACACTCAAAAAGTCATCCAACTTGACCAATCTCCACTCAGTTTTTTTAATTTCCTTAACTCCACTTCTCAATTTCTTATCCATTCAATTTTTATGCAACTCTCGAATTCAAAATACAAATCCATTTCTCTTACGTACTGTCTCCCTACATTTTCAACGTGCGGCTCTTTGTTCTTTGATTCTTGCCATTCTAATTTATGTTACTCTCTCATGATCTTTTGAAAAACATTTCAAATTACCTTATTTACTTTTTATAATTCTTAGTGTCATTGGAAAAAAAATTCCCTATACTCGCAAATCTTTATTTTATACAGAAAATATATTTTACTCTTATTTCTAAATTCGTTATTTTGATTAAAATAGATGTTAAATAAAACATCGCTATTCCCATTCAACTGTTGATACTCATTAACTTACTCCACTTAACCAACTCTTGATATCAACCTTAATCATTTCTTAGTCAACAATGAAGTCAACCACGTTGGGGTATAATACCTCTCAAACCTTAACTGAACAACATTATTAACTTCGAAACAGATAAGTTCACAACTTCGAATACCAACAAAACATTCATTCTCGAAATTTTTGATTTCAGGTAAAGAATTTATTTCCTTTGCAATAGTTCACGCCTTCAAGATTTTTAACTTTAAAAATATACTTTATTCTTTAGTCTAAATATATAAACAATTTATTAAATTTTTGATTAAATGGAACATAAATAATATTTTCTTGAAATTCAACATAATCAACTCCCATAAATAAATTTCTTTCTAATAATCTGTTATTCGATACCATATTCCAAACTTCAGAAGATCTCATTTGACTTATATTCTGAACTTCAGAATAATCTCACCAAACTGGTTAACTCCATTTCCTCTATTTCCAATTTCATCTGCAACATTCTTGATTCCACATGTTATTTACTTTTAAAAAGTAAACATTATTCCTTTTACAGGAATATGGACTCATCACATCAAATTAGTTTTGATTTCATTTAAATATCTGTTCAAATCTCTTCATAATCTTCATTTATGTATCGCTTCATTTACAGTTCACTTCTTATTAATTAATCAACAAGTTTATACTTCACTATCGTACTCTTTTACTCGGTTTTACAATATTTTTTTAAACCAATTATAAATCATCTTACCAAATTCCTAATACTCAAAAGAAATTCGTAATACAATTTGACATAATCGAATTCTAATTATAACTCCTTCTAATTTTAATTTCATTAATTTTACATTCTGAATGTCAAAATAAAATTCATCGTTTCATCTTCGAAACGATTTCAAATTTCTCTTTTTCATTCAAATTCCAGTTAAAATTCTCATTTCAGTTGTCTTTAATTGTTAAAATACACGATTTAGAGAAGTTTATACGTTATTTCACTTGTACTTATCTTCCTTAGATACTATCCAATGATGGATTCGAGACTCAAATCTAAGGGTAACTTATCGAAGAATGGCTCTTGCAACTCTATATTCAAAGATTGGGGATTCCGAAAAATTTAAATCGCAAAATAATTTTTTTGCTTCCATTGTACCATTTTTAAAATACCAGTTTCAAAAAAAAATTCTTTCAAAATTTAACTTAAAATTATACTTTCAAAATTTTATTTTGAAACCTTTTTATTTTCAAAATTCGCTTTTCTAGTGTCGATCCTAGTCATTTTAAACTCAATAAGCTATGCTTTGAATAAACCAAAGCTCTGATAACACTTGTAACGTCCCTTTTTTTTAGCGCTTCAAATTGGTAATTAAACTAACTTAAAACATTTAAATTGATGGATCATGATTTAGCTTACAGGGTTTGAAATAATAGAATCAACACAGAAAACATAGAATAAATAGATAACACAATATTGAACAACGAAGTAACTTTTATTTATATTGATCGGAATTTTTGGTACAAAGATTTTTCTATATAGCGGAGTGAAATATACAGTTTAAAATACAAACGAAATATTTACTGTTTAAAATCCTCAGAGTGCACATCTCCAGAATCCCCGATGTTGCCCCTGTGCTGTAATATTTAAATCTGTACTGCTCGGGTCTAACCCGAGCATTCCGTGGAAAAACATAAAACACTCGAGTCAGGATTAAATCATAGTTCAAGTAAGTTGATTTTAATAGAAACTGAAGTAAATATTTAATCTTAACTTTGAAACATCGATGTCATATATCAAATAAAAAATTTGGTATCTATTCATATTATTCCCGTTTATTTTAGGGCTGATGGTGTAACACCCTGAATTTGTACCAACATTAAAAGAGGAAAAATTAAATAATAATTAACTTAATATACAGAATTAGAGGAAACAGACTGCACCATTGCGTTGATTTGCATAGAACGGACACCATATGAGGAAGTTATGAGGGTTTTAAATTTGTATACACGTAGAAAAATTATATACATATGCATGAGTCAGAATTTAATCCAGAACAATTCGAATTTGAAAAATTCGTCAAAGCGGCAAAATTCCCGCTCTAGGGGGTTGACCCCCTAGAGGGGTATCGATCTAGGGGTCGTCCCCCTGAAGGGGTGTCGACCTATGGGTCGGCCCACCCATAGGGGTGTCGACACCCCTAAGGTTGATGTGGCAGTCAGTTTCAGAGGGTTCTGCAACTATAAATATATGCTCAATTCTCCTATTTCTTCATTGAAACTATGGGAGCCATATGCTGCCGTAGTGCGAACTAAGACGGAACCATTTTCTACAACAACATACTTTGCAAATCAAATCCAAAAATTCAAGATCCATTCTCTAAACCTAACGCTGTGAGTTTTAGTTGCTTTTAGGTTTAGATAAATAAAAGTAAATTATGAAAGACGGTGATTTGGATATGTGTAAACCATGAATCTATGCTATTATCATATCTGATGTTATGTAATGATAGATCTATTTCTTTAGATTCAATTCAATTGTGATTATTCTGCTATGTCATGATAGATCTATTTCTTTAGATCCAATTCACTTGTAATTATTCTACTATGTCATGATTGATCTATTTCTCTAGATCCAATTCAACTGTGATTGTTCTACTATGTTATTATTGTGGATCTTAGTTTGTAACTACATTATGTTTAATATAGATCTGTTAATTTGGACATTTATATCATGGAATAGATCTAATCACTTATGTAAATCATGGACATACGTCACCTTGAATTGGTTAGGATTGGATCTAAACCTTTATCTTAATTGTAACTTTTATGACACACTATGATGTGGATGTGTGTAGATCTATTTCTAAACTAGTAGATCTAATTTATATGGACATTGAAACGGTTAGATGGATCTAGATAATCACCTTATGTTATCAAGTTATATCTATTTTATGTGATCTAGATTATAACCTTATGTTATCAAGTTAGATCTATTTTATGTGATCTAAATTATCACCTTATGTTATCAAATTAGATCTATTTTATGTGATCTAATTTATCACCTTGTGTTGTCATGTCAGATCTAAACCGATTGGACATCTAAATTGTTAATTTAGATCTTACTATGCTTATTGTGACATCATAGTTATTGACTGTCAACCGTTCATCAGTTTTGTGACCACCTTGTTATGATGGCAATTCCATGTCCATGCCAGTATGTATGTTCACCTTATTACCATGCTAGTTTATGTTTATGACAAGATGACAATTTTAGTTATATTCCCATTATTTTCCCTATTATCGTTTATAACTAGGCTATTGTCTAGCCTAGGCATGTTGCGAATTTTGTGAGGCGCTAGTTAAGGAACGGGGGAAAAAGGGTTAAAAATGGCATAATTTGAATATGAACATTTTTGGACATGTAATTCAAATTATTGGGCAAAATAGGTATTGACACCTATAAATAGAAAAGGATTAAATAATTGGTAAATTAATTAAAAAATGGAATGTCTAGAATTACAATTAGGAATTGTAATTGTACTTGTGACACGAGGTTAGGTTGCATTAGTGGTGGAAGTCTGCCCGGACCCGACCGGCATATCCAGCATCCACTAATGTTGAACCTAATGTGGTAGGTCTAAGTACGCAAATGCGAATCGGGCTAAGACACAAGGTTAGGCCCAAATGTGGAATAAGACTGCCCAGACCCAACCAGCATATTCAGCATCCACACGTTGTAGGCCTAATGTGGGAGGTCTAGCCCATTATAAACCATAAATGGACATGGTAATAAATTGGATTACTTAATCTAAACTAATCCATAAGGGATTTTATGAATAAGAACTGAAGTTAGGGTCAAGTAAAATTGATTGGATTAGTGAGAGGGTTAAGTAAATCTTTGTTAGGTGGGTAATATTATATATATGGGCCCATAAACTTAACCATTAAACAAACATGCTTGGATTAGTGGGAGGGTTAAGTAAATCCTGGGTAGGTGGATAATATTATATATATAGGCCCACAAACTTAACCATTAAACAAACATGCTTGGATCAGTGGGAGGGTTAAGTAAATCTTAGGTAGGTGGGTAATATTAGTATATAGGCCCATAAACTTTACCCGATAAGGTTATGTAATTAAAGACACCTAGTGGTATACATAATCGGTGGAAATAACAAAGTTATGTCATTAAAGACAACTTTTAGGGTTAACATAACTTGCAGAAATGATAGGGTTATGTATTAAAGACACTTATAGGTAAGCATAACCGGTTGGAAGATTGGGGGTTATGTATTAAAGACACTTATAGGTAAGCGTAACCGGTAGAAAGATTGGAGTTATGTATTTAAAGACACCCTTTTAGGGTAAGCATAACTGACATAGGGCTGTGTAATTAAAGACACTTAAAGGTATACATAGTCAGTGAAAAACCTAATGGGGATACAAGACAAGGGGGAGAGATTGTATCATATTGTGTGGGACACATTTCAGTCAGTAACCCGGAGTAGGTATCAAATAAAGAACTCTGTACTAGGCGGAGAAGGGGCACGCTTACTGATTGATTGTAAGAGATCCAAACGAGACGGACGGTGTGGGCGGTGCAAACCGACCAGGGACATGTGCGTGCATGGGCCGGGCAGAGGGGGCTAAGACGACCGTGACTCCAGTAGATATGGTTGTGCACATCTTGGGTTTCCACTTTAGGAAGTGATATCTCCTACTGTGGGGCCAGCACAGGATATCTACGGAGTAGGGAGCTGATCGATTAGGGTAGTAGTTAGGGTATACTTGGACGTATGCCCTATGCCTACCAACTTATAATGGAATGGATCATCTCATTTCTATTATACTAGTAATAGTGTAGAGTAGTCATTAGTGAGGCACATACACCTTATCTTGTTTACCTTGTCACACTTGCCATTTATGTAGTAATCTCTCTCTTATCCACTTTATATGCTTATCATGTTGCTTTTATTTATCTACTAGCTAAAAATAACTAGACTTGCCAGACTTTATGCCTGACCCTGTTGTTTCTCCTTCTTTCTTCTGTTTCCCCCTCCCCTTGGTTCTCAAGGGAGGGAATTCTCAGGCTTAGTCAGGATTGTGCTATCATCTTGCTTGGAGCTTCTAGATGTATTGCTTAAGCTTTTGTCTTTGCTACTATGGCTTATGATTTGGGGATTAGGCTTTCTTTGTTATTGCACTCTGATATTTAAAGTACAAGACAAATTTTTTAATGATGTACTGAGTTTATGTATTTTCAGACATATGGTGTAACTGTGCTTTATGATTAATAAAAATTTAAATTTCTGCTGCTATCTTATCTATATTTGTCTTGTAATTATTATGTGTCTATTTACCTATAGCTCTCCACGAAACTTAATGTATTCCCTTAGTGAGTGACATTGTAATGACCCAAGATTTTGTCGTCTTTGGTTATCCGATATACAACACATATCGAACATCCAAGGATCGAAAATACCGGTCATATAATTGGTATCAGAGCTTAAGTTAAGTGAATTACCTTGGCTCTGTGGCGTGACTCGGTAGAGACAGGGTTAGTAATACCCTAGATTGAGTTTGAGTGCATATATACGAGTGAACGTATTTGTTATTGATATAAGAATTTGTTTTATATTGTGGAGATTTATTGATTAAGTTGTTTATGAGTTCTGGTCGATCAGTTTGATCCACTGTATCGGTAGGAGTTACTAAACACTCGAATACGATGGGTCGACACGATATGTTTTGAAAAGAGGGTAAATTAAAATAAGTTTACCCAAGGTATATCTTGATATAGAGAAGATATATATATATCGAAATTATAATGTATTGGATATATTGGTTGTTATTATAATCGAGTAAGATTGTAAATTAAATGGTTATGTAAATAACCAATCATAATTCGTATAAGTGAAATACGTGAAATCAGATGAGTTGAGTCTGAAATTTTAAACCAAAAACTGAGTTAAAACTCTGGAGAATTGGATAAGTGTTTGTAAATGGATTTGGATTAAAAATAAGGAAAATTTAAGATCCTGGGAGATTTTCAATTGTTTTACAAGCAATGTGAATTATATTTTGAAATGAATTTCAAAGTGGAAATGTTTAGAAATGGTTTTATAGTATTGAACTCAGTTCGATCGCTGGAAAATATATTCTGATGATGACAACTGCATCATCAGTATTCATTTTCGAGTTGTAAGTGACGAATTACTACCAGAGATACTGTTTTGAATTTGTTTTGGGAAAGACAAGTTGTGTTGAATTTCAAAATGGGATTTATAATATAGAATTGAATATAGAATTTGAATAAAGAGAATTCAAATAAAATTGAATATAGAAATTCAAAGGGAGTTTGAATATATGAAATTCAATGGAATTGAAATAGAGTTTGAATATAGAAATTCAAATGGAATTTGAATATAGAAATTCAAAATGGGATTTATAATATAGAATTTGAATAGAATTTGATATATAGAATTTGAATAATAGATTTTGATATATAGATTTGAATAATAGAAGTGATATAAAATTTGAATAGAAATTGAATTGAATTAACTAAGTCGAAGAGGAATTAGTTAATCGAGTTTTGAATTTGAAGTTGAACTTTAAAAGGTGAATTGGATTTGTAAATTGATATTCGAAATCGAATATAGAACATAAAATTTGAAATTTGGATTCAAATTAGTTAATAAGCAAGTTAAAATATATTTGAACATGTCATGTTCAAATATAAAAGCGAAATAGACTAAAGAGTTAATTAACAAATTAATTAACGAATTGAGTTAAAACGATCAGGTATAGTTAAAATAGATTGGGCAGGTATAAATATACATGAGATAGGTACAGATAAGGTATGAAGGTATATAAATAGAATTCTCGACGAAAAGGTATGTATTTAATTCATATATGAGATTTTATGCGCCGTATCAGCCAGCCGCTTGGCTTTTTCTTTTTCTTTTGGATTGGTGAGGGCCATGGGAGGCTATTTGAAATATCCCGATGCTCTTGGTACAAAGGAGGTTATGGTGAATTTTTCCGGGAATTTAAGGAGTTAGAATATTTTTAAGATAATTTGATAGTTAGAAATCAACGTATCGATATATATATATATATAGAAGTCGATATGGAAACGAACTTAGAAATAGAATAGTAAAATCAAAAAGGAAGACTAAGAATAAAATCTAGTAAGAATAGAAAGAGGAAGCGTATACGTGTTTAAAAGTGAATAAGTAGTTGTATGGTATTGATTATTCGAATAAGTAGTCATATCTGTTTTGACGTTATAAATGTTATTCAGTCAAGGTCTGAGAGGTAGTTATACCCCAACTTGATTGATTTCATTATTAACAAATAAATAGTAAGATTTCAGGCTCGAAGATCAATGTTGAATAAGAGTTAGTTGAATATAGTATTTGGGTTGTCGTAACGATGTTTTACACAACATCCGTTTTAACCCAAATAAGTGTAAGCTTGGAAATATAATAAAGAATATTTCCTAAGTATAGAAATAAACGAGATCGAAAAAGAGATAAGTTATTGGAATATTTTCCAATTATAAATAGCATATATTTTCTAAAGTTTAGAAAATAAAGGAAGGCGATATTCGGAAATGTTTTTCAAATAACATAAAAGGCCAATATGGTTATTGAAAATATCGTTTGCAAAATTCCCATTCTTAAGAGCCTGAATTCCATAGCGACTATTCAGAATTTTCAACTGGACATAACTTTTGATTCCCGCTATGAAATTTTGATTTTTCGGATTCGTTGGAAAGATATCATCAATTAGATCCTAATGTTTTTGGTTTCGCTAAAATCCGGATTGTTTTGCACCCGGTACATTCAATTGAAGTTTGAAATCGAATTATCGAACTACCGCGCCATTTTCAATTCTATTTATAATTATATATAATTATTTATATTCTAACGATGACGTATATAATATATACGTTCGAATTATATTCAAAATAAATTTCTCGTCGTTTTTATTTAAAATAATCTATTTTAAATATTCAAAATTCGCTAAAATTGCCAAAATAAAAATTTTAAACTGGCTCAGATTTTCCGGGTTATTACAATCTCCCCTACTTAAAACTTTTCGTCCCCGAAAAGGAACAAAGTCGAAAGTGGTTTGATTAATCAACTCTACGTTCGATCTGGCTTCCATTCTCCAACTTTTCAGTTTCTGAGAATTTTCAAATTTTCAAAAATTTGGCTAACACCCTAAATTTTCGAAAAATTTCGCCATAACCTCCCCTGCACCGGGAGCCACAGGAAAATCCCGAAATTGCCATACAGGCCTTCTGATCTCAAAAAGAAAAAGAAAAGGCCAAGCGGCTAGCCAATAGGCTCATAAAATCATCATCACCCAAACAAAACAGTAAATTATATAGTAAATATGTACCTATTTGTCGGGCAAACAAATTTTATTTTCTGCTCTAGCCTCCTTGCTATGACCTGTTCAAAGTAAGTATATGTATTTTCAAGCAAATGCGACCAATTTTCAATATAATTCAATATTTGGTTCAATTAGGCATAAATGATTCAAAATTATCAAACAAATAAACAAACAACACAAACATCAATCAATTAGTGGATTAACGTTTCAAATTCATAATTTTGATATATATACAAAAATCATGTTTTTGATGCCAAATCACAACAATGTGTCTATCTATATAAGTTTTGGTTCTCACACCAGTCTAATGGAAATATATAGAAGTCACACCTTCGAAACACGAACATAAATACTGATGATGTCATGACAATCATCAGTACCATCTTCGGGCGACTAGAACGTGATTCTATATCTATCCAATATATTAAAACTTCGAATATACGTTCATGACGCGTATATGCAAAACCTTTATATACTAGATTGTCCATATTCAAAATAAATAAATAATCAAATACGTAGAATTGATTTAAATTTTCAAAACAAAATTGTTTTCATTTGAAAAATATACTCTTCACACTCGTTCTAGGATACTACTGATCCTATCTCTAACGAGCCATTCTAATTGGATATTGCTAATCCAATATCTGATGAATTCTTTCGTATGGTTCAAATGTGTCTTGTTCCCGAGCTCTGTAAACCAAAGCTCTGATACCAAATGTGAGCACCCGTTACTTCCCCGTGAAGGAAAGAGCGGATACTTTGAGAACAACACACAAATGAACGCAGACGGAAGAACATTTCATTGTTATTACAACAATTCCATCAGAATACAAGAATATACAGAGTATAAACGAATAAATTACATTCGATAAATATCAGAGATTACAATAAATTACATAGCAGCGGAAAATAATACAAAGCACAACTGAAGGTGATATACGGATACAGAGCTTTCCGGATATCATTCCAGCTGTAAACCAGGATCCTGTGAATATAAATCTGCAAAACCAAAACTACTAGCTGCCCGTGCGGAAAATAGGGGCACCCAGAGTTTAGGTTAATACAATAAACTCCAGGTCAGTCATGTGACTGGTATGAGAACTAAAACAGTTATTAAAACTTTATTTTAAAAGAGAGTAATTCAAGGGACCATGCCGTATAACACGGAACGGGTTTCCTCCCAAGAATACCAGTGCATAGAATAAACAACGCAATGCTTTTTCGAAAATGAAGCTATTATAAGACCCAGGTCCCATCACACAATGCAACGCAAGCCGGAGGATAGGGTTTTCCCTTATAATAGCCAAACATGCTTGGTACGTTTAAAACAAATCATTTGATACTATAATAAGTGTATAGTGTCAAAACATTTTCAATCATAAATATAAATCATAGGCGGCATAGCTACCATCTACTATGTCGCCATACTAGTTCTACAATTAAAACCGAATTACACGTATTGGAAATTGGATTTTCGTCATGAGTCGAGGCAAGGGGCGAGCTCCTCTCCGCGTTCGAGACACTCTAGCAAATGCCTCGGGGTTACGCACTCTGGGCAACCCCGGATGCGGCTGGGCCGGTCCTCACTTACGTTAGAGGATTAATTATGCCTGAACACACGTTTCCCGGTCCTTACAGACCTATAATCGAGGCGCCTCATTCCAACAACCACAAAGGTGAAAAGTATATAAATGTCAGGGCTGGTAAGTCACTGACACCACCATAGCTAGAAAGAAACGTCGTGCTCTCCCAGCTGTCCGTATCCCGTTTTTAACTCATACCGAGGTGTGAGGCTCGCGAATTCACGCTATACACAAAGCTACGCCACAAAGGCCGTGCTTTGATCATCAACCACAAGACTTTGCTTTTCAACAGAAGCCTTGATCATTGCATCTTAGCATGCCACACAGGCAATTCATGCCATGCGATTGATATCTATCGATATATAACGTCTAAGCTCGTACGTCTCAGAGAAGGGCGTTAAGCAAGAGAATAAATTCTCCGCCGCCAAACAGATATATATTTAATAGAAATCAATCAACACAGAATAAAATCCAATGTTAGACACACAATCCATTTACAAGTTCGTTCTGGGTCTGAACGAAACCGGAGGCACTTTCCTCGCATATCCATCCATCTCCAAGTACGTCTGGACGACCACCAACTCTTTCCATCCTCTTGGGTGTACAACCCAATCAGGATCGTCGGTAATTATCCAAACGATGTGAAGACTTCCGGTCTTCGACCACCGTCTTCATCTTCGACTTATCGTCGAATCAGTTATTCAGAATGGGTATAAACCCGGCCTTTCCGAACAACCAGCGTATATTAAAAACAAATGTTACACAAACACAACATACGCCTCATTCCAATTTAGAATATTCTTTTATTCAAAAAATCACATTTTTAGGGAAAGGTTCCCATTAATTTTATCCAAGATAAATTCTTTCAAATTTATCCTTTAATCTTCCTCTGGATGTCATTTCAAACCAGATTATTGTTTTCTAAACTAGTCGAGATTAGCGAACCACACCGAAGTAATTATTTATTTTATTTCCCAATCCCAAACTATTCATCCCATAAAGCAAAATTGGTAATACTCCATATCTAATACTATGGTGTTATCGGTAAGATTAATTAACATTTCACGTTCAAATCTAATTAAAGATTTAACTATCGCTTTGGAGCAAAACTGGCGATACTCCATTCTCGCTCATTTCTAAATTTGATAATTTAGATTATAGATTTACATTTCAATCTAATTGCAGATTCATTAAAACTCCTTTTATAGGGTTAAAGAACTAGTGTTATTTAAAACACAGTTCACAACAAACCCAAATCACATTCTATTTATTATCGGGTTAAAGAACTAGTGTTATTTAAAACACAGTTCACGATAAACCCATTTCAAATCCAATCAAATATATTAGAAATTCCGATTATTTAAAAACCCTTTTTAAATCTAATTTATTTATTTAAAAATAATTGGGTTTTAAATTTAGTTCAAAACTAGTTCATTTCGATAAAAATCTATTTTTATCTTTTCAAATATAGGGTTTTCACCCCAATTTTTCCCAAATCATTTCTTATGATTTTACACAAATTATTGGTATTTTTAATAATTTTATCAAGGCCCGTACAGTCGATTTCCATCAACGGCCATCGAACTGCACTTATAGCGACCTTTTCCAAATTTGATTTGGACGTATCTCCAAATCCAACTGTTATATTTTGAATTTCTAATATTCTTTAGAAAGCTCTTTTCGATACGAACCCAACGGTTCCGGTTTTAGGAGAATCCGACGGTCGGATCTCCCGTAATGTCCGTTTGAAATAAATGGTCGAAATTCACGAACTGCCGCGGCGCGGCGCGTTCTATTCAGGCCATTATATATATAATATATATATATATTATATATTTCGTCGATTACCATTCAAAACGAATTTTATAAATAGTTTTGAATTCGTTTCAAAAACAATTTCAACTTTCATCTCAATTCAAATCAAAATTGAATCTTTCCTTATAAATTCGTTTTAAAATTCATTTCTATTCAATTCAAGTTTCAATTCAATTTGAATTCATTTCACTTCATTTTAAATTCAATTCGAATTCGTTTTCAATTCGATTCAATTCAAAGTGGTTTTCTATTTGATTCAAATTCGTTTTATATTCAATTGAAATCAAATTCGTTATATATTCAATTGAAATCAAATTCGTTATATATTCAATTCATTTCGAAATCGTTTTATATTCAATTCATTTCGAAATCGTTTTATATTCAATTCATTTCGAAATCACTTTATATTCAATTCATTTCGAAATCGTTTTATATTCAATTCATTTCGAAATCGTTTTATATTCAATTCATTTCGAAATCACTTTATATTCAATTCATTTCGAAATCGTTTTATATTCAATTCATTTCGAAATCACTTTTCAATATTCGTTTTAAAATGAATAAAATCGATATAAATATCGTTCACGTCGAAATGGCGTCAATCTAATCAACACGGCTTCATATATTTCTAATTTCAAATATTCTATTTCAAATATTTCCTATTATCAAAAATATTTGTTATTATCAAAATATTTCGTTCAACACATGACTAATCTCAACGGATGAGTACAGTCAACACATGAACCTTTATTCTATATTGATAAAGATGTAAATTTTATTATTAAAATATTTCGTTCAACACATGACTAATCTCAACGGATGAGTACAGTCAACACATGAACCTTTATATTATAATATTCTTTATTTTCTAAATTGGAATGAGGCCCAAACAATCACCATATAATGTTAATTATATGGATTTTCATACATCACACGTATATAATAGCATTGAAAAATAATCAACCATCAACCAAAGTGCACTACACTGTATAAGCATCAAATATAGATATCTAACGCTTATAACAGCCTGTCAATCAATCGATCGACATATTTAGTCAACCAGGATGAGTGAACTTCAAATTTCATCCCAACACCCGTGTGGGGTTTCAAACAATCAAACACAGATTTTATTTGTGCAGTTGGGCGATGTGTAAAATTTATCGATCCAATCAATGTCCTTCAAATAGGTGTACATGAACAAACCTTCCGGTTTGTAAAGGAATATTTATTTATTCACATTCACTATATTCATATTCACGTTAAAAATTATATTTTTAACGTTAAAACATTTTATTTTAACATATGAATTTCTATTCAGTTCGTTCTTTAAATAAAATGATATTCCTATTTTTCTAACTTATTTTAGAAAATTTCGGCGGCATAACGGCACGATACTAGAAACGGGACGAGGCCTAGCCTTATCCCCGGTCTAGTGGAGGCCCACGCCATTCACACATCAATCAAAATAACCCAACAACCAAATTCAAATCAAAACATCTAACTAATCTATGCAACCAAACAAACAAGTCCATGGTCTGTGGACGATTGTGTCGGGTGCTACTAAGCACCGTCTGCATCCTAGTATATATATATATAACTAGAAAAATAAATTGAAGAGTGAGAAATTCTCACCAATAGCTATCCAATACCACGACTCTTCATTGATAGAAATCTTCATCGTTCTCGCCTTTTGTCGCTTTCGTTGCCCGTAGCCACTACATATATAAAAATCACCCATTTTTATATTGCTGTCTTTTTAAAATAAAAATCACATTTTTATTTGTTTACTTTCAATTTTAAAAATCATATTTTTATAATCCCTTCATATATTTAAAAATCGAATTTTCACTTCGCTATTCAATATATAAAAATCAAATTTTTTACTCTACTGCTATATAAAAAGATTTCGCCTTTTCAAATATATCATTATAAAAATCACATTTTTATTTTTCTACACATATAAAGATAATATTTCTAATATTCCTATCATGTAAAAATTATATTTTTTTAATTCTCTACCCAAACAAAAATCATATTTTTACATCTTCTACTTAATAAAGATTATATTTTTTAATACTTTAAAGATATAAAGGTCATATTTTTAACTTTCTAAAAATATAAAAATCACATTTTTAACTTCTACATTATATAAAAATCATATTTATATTATCTAGAAATACAAATAGAAATCCTAACTTTTCATATCCTTGTCACACTTTAAAATCATAAATTTATTTTTCAAACACTAGGCTATTTATATTTTCCAACCTCATGCTATTTATATTTGAAAACAATGGTGTATATTTTTCCACTTTTGAAACCAAGTATATTTTCCTACTAACTAATATCTAGTATATTTCTCTACTAACTAAAATCTAGTATATTTTTCTACTTGTGTTTCATAATAAAAAACTATAATTTTGTCCTTTTAAAAATCAAATCCTTTATTTAAAAATAATATAAAAACCCTATTTCATATTTTTATTCTTAAAACAATGTTGATTTCCTACTTTCAAAAAAAAAAGTATAAATTTATTTGTTTAAAACAATTTTATTTAAATAAATTTCAGATTTAAAACAAAAGGATTTAAATAAATTGAAGAATAAAGAGACGCTCACCTTTCTTCTGTATCGTGTTCGAACCGAGCTCCAGAACTAGGGCTCAACCTTGCTCGAAAATGGTGGCGTCGGGATCAGATCGGAGACGTCCCCCAGAAGCACCGTCGGACCCTCCACCATCTCCAGGAGTTCTGGAGAGCTCGAGTTCATCGTCGGCCCTAAAATCGCTCGAAACACCTGGACTTTGGTGCGCTCGGGGAGAGAAGGAAGGAGAACGGAGGGCGTGGGGGAGCGGGGCGATGGCGTCGGCCTTGGGAGGCTCGCGGTGGACGGAAAAAGGAGGCGATGGCATCGCGTCGCCATTTTTTTTTATTTGCAGAGGAGGGCGCTTTGATTGGAGAAACTAAATGGGGGAGGGGGTATTTGCAAAGGGAATTATATTTTATAATTACATATATATATATATATATATATATTGTAACAACCCGAATTTTAACAACATGATTAAGACAAGAATCAAGGCAGAATTAAATGTTAAAATCTAAATCAGGGAAAATGGGTTGCGTCATTACGTTCATCTCGGAAAAATACGCGAAATAGAGTCCGAAATTTCGTTAATCGGAGTCCGTATGACCGAGATATGGCCTCGCGAAGTTTCACGAAAAATTCAAATTCAAAAAAGATTTCAAATTTTCAGAAATTAGGCTAGGCGGGAAAAATCCCGCCAGAACCAGGTCGACCTGGGGGTCGACCTGGGTGGGACCAGGTCAACTGGGGAGTCGACCCCAGGGTCGACCTGGGGGTCGACCTGCCTGGTCGAACCCAGGCAGCATGGTGCACCTGTTTTGCTATTTGGCTCGGTTTTGGAGGCTTGTGACGATTTTTGAGAGCTGGGATCTATCCTAGGGTTAATCTAACGGCCTAAACTACTCCTAATCTCTATAAAAAGACCCCTAAGCCTACCCTAAACCCTCACAAATCACTCATGCCACGAAGTGCTGCCCAAATGCCAAGTGATCATGGCCTCCATCTCCAACTCCAAGAGACTATGCATGCAAATCGGATCCGAATTGAAAGGTGCAAGCTTGCTACACCAAATCGAGGCCAAATCAACGTTGCTATGGCGATTTCATGACGGTTCTTCATCAAAGGAGCCACCTTTCTTCGTCAAAACGATTCATGCTCCTAGCCCTCTTGCCACGCTATGTAAGTTCTAGCTACTTCGAGATGTTAACGGTAGTTTAATCATGGCATGGAATAAAATGTGGTTAAACATGAATGCTATAACCTATGCGAGCCTAGTTTGCTCCTTTATCATGAACATATGACTTTGGGTTATGTTTTAGCAACTAAACCATGCTATTCATGTTGCATTGGACTTAGTTTGCCATGCAAGATTGGACCTTTACTTGTAGTATGATAGCATGAACACTTAGAGCCACTTTGTCTTGTGAAATAGTTGCATAAATTGGACTTTGGGGCTTATGCATGTAAATGAAACCAACTTATGATATCATGTTTATGTAAGGTCAAATCCCGTTATGATAATATGCAAGTTTGTGGCCAAATTTCCTATGATAATATGCAAGTTTGTGGCCAAATTTCCTATGATAATATGCAAGTTTGTGGCTAAACCCTTTATGACATTATGCATGCTTGTGGCCCCTTTTATGTTATGCATGTTTGGAGCCAATCCCTTTTGTGGCATCGTGCATGTTTTGGGGTCTACATGTAGCCATAGTATACCTACTATGTTGACTCGCTTTTACTCAAGTGAAAACACGACTTGGGGTAGGATAGACAAACATGAGAATGACGCGAAAAACTTGACTTGAGGTTTCATGTGAACATGACATGTAAGTTGAACCAAAATGGGGACATGACGCGTAGGGTAAACATGGGACTTGAAACTAGACATGTATGGGTTGTAAGTGTAATATAACACTAGACCAAACATGAAAGTGGCCAACTCGAGGTTGGGTTGAGTTTGTAGCATAAATCTACCCGGACCCGCCCGGCTTAACTAGTGGCTACAAACAATAGGATCCAATGTGAGAAGTTGGTCATGTCGCGCTTAAGACCCGAGGTTAGACTAGGTTGTGGTGTAAAACTACCCGGACCCGCCCGGCTTAACTAGTAACCACAACAAGGTCTAATGTGAGAGGTTGAGAGTGCATTAATTAAATTAATGCCACATGATAAGGTTAAGTAAATTTGACTAATGACACTTAACCGATATGACACGAATGGGTGGGTTAAGTGGGACCGGGCTTGATTTCTTAATGACACTTAACCATACAAGACAATTAGGGGATGGGGTTAAGTAATTTACGCTTAACTAATCCGACTTGGTAATTAGATGGGGTTAAGTAATCCACACTTAACTAATCTAAACACGGTAAATTCTATGAGGTTAAGTAACTCACACTTAACTAATCCGACTTGGTAATTAGATGAGGTTAAGTAATTTAGACTTAACTAATCTAAACACGGTAATTAGATGGGGTTAAGTAACCTATACTTAACTAATCTAAACACGGTAATTTGATGAGGTTAAGTTAAACACTTAACCAATCTAAACTTGGTAATTCAATGAGGTTAAGTAACCAATACTTAACCAATTTAACATGATAATTTAATGGGGTTAAGCAACATATACTTAACCAATTATACGTGATGATTTGATGAGGTTAAGTAACCTACACTTAACCAATCTAATATGTGGACCCGGTAGGGTTAAGTCACAAGACCTTTTAAATTAGGCTTAACCATTGTAATACGATTAGTGGATGGGGTTAAGTTAACCTATACTTAACCAATCCGACTCGATAATTTGAGGGGATTAAGATAATCTATGCTTAATCAATCTAACATGGTAATCTGATAGGGTTAAGACAAATAAATACTTAACCAATTTGACTTGATAGGGTTAAGTCATGAGCTTCTTAGTACACCTAACCAACTTGTAGGGTTAAGCCTTGAACTTGAGTACTTAGCCAATCTTGACATGATTCGTAGGTGGGTTAAGTCATGAACTTGGATAACAACACTTAACCCATTTGACAAAACCCTAGCTCAGGGGACTAGGTTGGAAATCGTAGTTAACAAGGATAGCGGAAAGAGGAGCTAAGTGGTAAACCTTAGTTAAGGGTAACTAAGAAATAATTCTTAGCCAAGGACATGGGACTAGTTCATAAATAGATGAGTAACCTGATACGGTAGGTCATCGCTTAGTATACGAGGAGGAGCAACTTATCTGACTTGGATAAGGGCTCCAATGAACTGGGTGACGAAGCGGTAGCTTCGAGGGACGTGAGGGTACTCTTGGTATCCCTCTGTGAGGTGGCAAGTGGTCCATGAAACCCGGCCTCACAGAGGTTAAGGTCTGCGGTAGAAGAGCCAAGAGTATGCCTTGGTTGCTATGCGAGCGACCTAAAGACTGGGATGGATTAGCGTGGAGTCGACGATACTTGATTTTGCCCTGGATAGCATGTCGCCGACTACCTACCATCTTTAGTCAATCATGTACGTACGGAAAGGCAGGGAACTCCCAACAAACCATATACTAGCTATCGAGTTATGGGTGAGGTTGGCTATCTGGAAGTGGGCATCGATGGGCCGTAGTGTAGTTCTCATACATGATTTTTCTTGGGTTGCCTTTCAGTAGTTGAGGGAGGGGTCACGTGGGACCATAGCCATGGGTACAAAAGTAGACCTTGATATCTGCATTAGCAGACAACTTAAAGCTCCCGACCGAGTTCCGTATTTCTTGATTTGCCCTGGCACGGAACTCGGATGGCACATTGAGGAACATGTGCGTCTAGATATGGAAAACGATTCGCGGGATAAAGGGCGCGGTTGACGGGTGGCATAATCCCTAGTGGCCCTAGGTGGCTGAACCCAAACCAAGACATAGAAACGTTCATTAGGTAGCATAATCCCTAGTGGTCCTAGGTGGCATAAATCCTAAGTGAACACGCGATAGTTCATGGTAAGGAAACATAACTAGATCAAGGGTAGCAGTCCAAAATAACCTCAAGGATAAAACGTTTACATGGGAAAGCCCGTATGGCCTACGGCAAAGGACTGAACTTATACATGGAAAGAAGCATACGAGTTTGGAAAACCTACATATGCTATATATTAGGTTGACATGGACCATTACATGACATTGGGCAAGGGACATTCACAGTTAACACATGACGCGGGTTGGGATACTAGTACGAGAGGTGCAGAGCAAATATACATGATAGATACCGTGGGATGTTATACATGATAGATACCTTGTGATAGTATACTTGATAGAAACCTGACGATGTTATACCTTGATTCTTGACACCGTAGTTTATCATGATACCTTAGTTTATCTTGCTACAGTAGTTCATCCAGTTATCTTGGTTTAGCTTATCTATCTTGTCGTCATCCTTATGTTTACTTTCAGTTTATGCATGTCATGTTACCTTTACCTGTTTTTATACTGGAAGTAGATAGGACTTACCAGTCTTTATGACTGACCCCGTTTTCTTTCGCCTCTTTGTCTTCCGTTTCCCCCCTAGGTTTTCAGGGAGGAAATGCTGTTGTTTAGTTCGGACTTCCTCTGCTTGAAGGTCATCATGCATGACTTGGACTTTTCTTGGCTATGGCTACCTTACTGTTTTATTTGGGGAATAATTTATGAAAAGGTTTTATGCTTCTTTATTATTGCAAGACAGGTTTTGATGTATTCTGATGTAAAAGGCTTTAGACCTTATTTTATAAGATAATGAAATTTGTTTTACTTCCGCTGTTTTATATATATGTTCTGTCTTGTAATATTTCTGTGCATGTTTACCTCGATAATGCTTCACCAAACCTAGTGCATTCCCTTTGTGAGTGACCCTAGCGGAGGTGGGGTGTTACATTTGGTATCAGAGCAGAAGGTTACCAGACTGGGCAAAAAAATTTAAAACCTTCTGAAAACTATTTGAAAAACCGTTTACAAAGAAGCATTTTTCAAGAAAAGTTTTGTTTTGAAAGGCTATTCCCCAAAGGCCATTAGCACTATCCTTTGATTCCTTGATTGAATCTCTTTTCCTTTCTTTCCTCCATCTGTAGTCACAGTAGTTCTAACTGTGACTAATCTTTGTCTAGCCACGTAGGTGTTTTCCGTACGATGGAGGTGGTTCTCGAGAGACCTGTTGTCGTGGTACAAGGAAGGATAATAAGAGTAAGGATAAAGGACACGAGCTTAAGGATAAGCAACTTGTTGGTATGGCTTAGTCCATCAAGGAGGACAAGGACAAGATCATCGGAGAGGGCAATTGTACGCTCCCATTTCTAGGGTACCTAAAAGAGATGGTACCGTTTCTGGTAAAGGTTTAGTCGTTCTATCATCCCGTCCAGACTTTGTCTTGATCATCGAATCATTTAAGTCTGCTTGGATAGTTGAGTCTCTGCACCTTAGTACTAGCATGGTAGAGGATCCCAGTTTTTGTCCCAAAAATCTGGTTGGAGAGTTGGTCCATTTCTTCATGACTTGTTTGGATTTGAGAATGACATGTCTCGGCTACGGATGGATTCTAGGGATGAAGTGGTCACCCAACAAGGGGTGCCATTCTCGGTTTTGGAAAGAGGGTAGTTAGACTCTCGACTCACCTTGGTGATGCCCTCGAAGTCTCGTGTAACCTTTTGGGTTCTGTCATGGTTAGTTACCTAGAATCTCGGGATGCAGTTGTTGGTAATCCGTTCGAACAGAATTCGCCGCTAAGGCGGATGGTTCGTTTCGCTTACGCATGAGTTATGGGAATCACCCTAGTAAGTACTCTTGGCAACATGGATTGGCATCGGCAAACGAGATCCAGAATTCCCTAGTGAATTTTGGAGAGCTTGCATGAGTAAGTGGATACGTTTGAGCCAAGTATACAAGGGAAAGGATAAGTGAAAGTGGAATAAGAGGCGACAATGAAATGAGTTCTAACTCATATCTTGGAAATAGGAATCAAGGAGCTAAGAAATCATGGAGTTAAAAAGATGGTCAAGGCACCAAGGAATTAAGCTCAAGGAAACGCGACTTAGAAGACGTAAGGCTAGACACGCGCATCGTACCTCTTTTTTTAAAAGAGTGTATCCTTGATCCCTGGTTTTTCCTGTAGAGCTTGCTCGCATGTTATCTTTTGGTGAATATCCTCTCGGTCCGGTTTCTGTTACAAACCCTATAAGGAGTTTGTCTTGTTTATCTTCTCGACCCTATCTTGAGAACCTTAGGTAGAATCTTATGGATGTAAACATGTATTTGAAACATGTTATGATTGGTATGGTTGCAAATGGTTGCAAGTGGTTGCTCGTGGATGCGCGAACACACATTAGATACTAGATTGACGCGGTCACGTTTCATGTTGCATATGCACGAGTATTTATACTTGTTTATGGATGAAATTGAATGTGTTATTATGCGGATGTTGCATATGAATGAATGTTTGTGCACGCATATAGTACTTATATGACTAGGACTATTTGCATACATGTTGGACTAATGGCACTAAACATATTTTGCATTAGAAAGATCATTCAGGCCTGATCATTAGCATTAGCTAAGGAGCATAAACACACACGTTTTGCATATTTTCATATGGCATTAGAAATCGTCTAAGGACAATGGTTGCCTGTGGATGATGTTTTGAGTAGATGGATGATGGATGGTAGGATGCGTTCTTCCTAACTTGGAGATTTCGGGGACGAAATCCTTAAAGGAGGGGAGAATGTAACAACCCGAATTTTAACAACATGATTAAGACAAGCATCAAGGCAGAATTAAATGTTAAAATCTGAATCAGGGAAAACGGGTTGCGCCATTACGTTCGTCTCGGAAAATTACGCGAAATAGAGTCCGAAATTTCGTAAATCGGAGTCCGTATGACCGAGATATGGCCTCGCGAAGTTTCACGAAAAATTCAAATTCAAAACAGATTTCAAATTTTCAGAAATCAGGCTAGGCGGGAAAAATCCCGCCAGAACCAGGTCGACCTGGGGGTCGACCTGGGTGTCGACCTGGGTGGGACCAGGTCGACTGGGGAGTCGACCCCAGGGTCGACCTGGGGGTTGACCTGCCTGGTCGAACCCAGGCAGCCTGGTGCACTTGTTTTGCTGTTTGGCTCGGTTTTGGAGGCTTGTGACGATTTTTGAGGGCTGGGATCTATCCTAGGGTTAATCTAACGGCCTAAACTACTCCTAATCTCTATAAAAGACCCCTAAGCCTACCCTAAACCCTCACAAATCACTCATGCCACGAAGTGCTGCCCAAATGCCAAGTGATCATGGCCTCCATCTCCAACTCCAAGAGACTATGCATGCAAATCAGATCCGAATTGAAAGGTGCAAGCTTGCGACACCAAATCGAGGCCAAATCAACGTTGCTATGGAGATTTCATGACGGTTCTTCATCAAAGGAGCCACCTTTCTTCGTCCAAACGATTCATGCTCCTAGCCCTCTTTCCACGCTATGTAAGTTCTAGCTACTTCGAGATGTTAACGGTAGTTTAATCATGGCATGGAATAAAATGTGGTTAAACATGAATGCTATAACCTATGCGAGCCTAGTTTGCTCCTTTATCATGAACATATGACTTTGGGTTATGTTTTAGCGACTAAACCATGCTATTCATGTTGCATTGGACTTAGTTTGCCATGCAAGATTGGACCTTTACTTGTAGTATGATAGCATGAACACTTAGAGCCACTTTGACTTGTGAAATAGTTGCATAAATTGGACTTTGGGGCTTATGCATGTAAATGAAACCAACTTATGATATCATGTTTATGTAAGGTCAAATCCCGTTATGATAATATGTAAGTTTGTGGCCAAATTTCCTATGATAATATGCAAGTTTATGGCCAAATTTCCTATGATAATATGCAAGTTTGTGGCTAAACCCTTTATGACATTATGCATGCTTGTGGCCAATCCCCTTTTATGTTATGCATGTTTGGAGCCAATCCCTTTTGTGGCATCGTGCATGTTTTGGGGTCTACATGTAGCCATAGTATACCTACTATGTTGACTCGCTTTTACTCAAGTGAAAACACGACTTGGGGTAGGATAGACAAACATGAGAATGACGCGAAAAACTTGACTTGAGGTTTCATGTGAACACGACATGTAAGTTGAACCAAAATGGGGACATGACGCGTAGGGTAAACATGGGACTTGAAACTAGACATGTATGGGTTGTAAGTGTAATATAACACTAGACCAAACATGAAAGTGGCCAACTCGAGGTTGGGTTGAGTTTGTAGCATAAATCTACCCGGACCCGCCCGGCTTAACTAGTGGCTACAAACAATAGGATCCAATGTGAGAAGTTAGTCATGTCGCGCTTAAGACCCGAGGTTAGACTAGGTTGTGGTGTAAAACTACCCGGACCCGCCCGGCTTAACTAGTAACCACAACAAGGTCTAATGTGAGAGGTTGAGAGTGCATTAATTAAATTAATGCCACATGATAAGGTTAAGTAAATTTGACTAATGACACTTAACCGATATGACACGAATGGGTAGGTTAAGTGGGACCGGGCTTGATTTCTTAATGACACTTAACCATACAAGACAATTAGGGGATGGGGTTAAGTAATTTACGCTTAACTAATCCGACTTGGTAATTAGATGGGGTTAAGTAATCCACACTTAACTAATCTAAACACGGTAAATTCTATGAGGTTAAGTAACTCACACTTAACTAATCCGACTTGGTAATTAGATGAGGTTAAGTAATTTAGACTTAACTAATCTAAACACGGTAATTAGATGGGGTTAAGTAACCTATACTTAACTAATCTAAACACGGTAATTTGATGAGGTTAAGTTAAACACTTAACCAATCTAAACTTGGTAATTCAATGAGGTTAAGTAACCAATACTTAACCAATTTAACATGATAATTTAATGGGGTTAAGCAACATATACTTAACCAATTATACGTGATGATTTGATGAGGTTAAGTAACCTACACTTAACCAATCTAATATGTGGACCCGGTAGGGTTAAGTCACAAGACCTTTTAAATTAGGCTTAACCATTGTAATACGATTAGTGGATGGGGTTAAGTTAACCTATACTTAACCAATCCGACTCGATAATCTGAGGGGATTAAGATAATCTATGCTTAATCAATCTAACATGGTAATCTGATAGGGTTAAGACAAATAAATACTTAACCAATTTGACTTGATAGGGTTAAGTCATGAGCTTCTTAGTACACCTAACCAACTTGTAGGGTTAAGCCTTGAACTTGAGTACTTAGCCAATCTTGACATGATTCGTAGGTGGGTTAAGTCATGAACTTGGATAACAACACTTAACCCATTTGACAAAACCCTAGCTCAGGGGACTAGGTTGGAAATCGTAGTTAACAAGGATAGCGGAAAGAGGAGCTAAGTGGTAAACCTTAGTTAAGGGTAACTAAGAAATAATTCTTAGCCAAGGACATGGGACTAGTTCATAAATAGATGAGTAACCTGATACGGTAGGTCATCGCTTAGTATACGAGGAGGAGCAACTTATCTGACTTGGATAAGGGCTCCAATGAACTGGGTGACGAAGCGGTAGCTTCGAGGGACGTGAGGGTACTCTTGGTATCCCTCTGTGAGGTGGCAAGTGGTCCATGAAACCCGGCCTCACAGAGGTTAAGGTCTGCGGTAGAAGAGCCAAGAGTATGCCTTGGTTGCTATGCGAGCGACCTAAAGACTGGGATGGATTAGCGTGGAGTCGACGATACTTGATTTTGCCCTGGATAGCATGTCGCCGACTACCTACCATCTTTAGTCAATCGTGTACGTACGGAAAGGCAGGGAACTCCCAACAGACCATATACTAGCTATCGAGTTATGGGTGAGGTTGGCTATCTGGAAGTGGGCATCGATGGGCCGTAGTGTAGTTCTCATACATGATTTTTCTTGGGTTGCCTTTCAGTAGTTGAGGGAGGGGTCACGTGGGACCATAGCCACGGGTACAAAAGCAGACCTTGATATCTGCATCAGCAGACAACTTAAAGCTCCCGACCGAGTTCCGTATTTCTTGATTTGCCCTGGCACGGAACTCGGATGGCACATTGAGGAACATGTGCGTCTAGATATGGAAAACGATTCGCGATACATACGCGGGATAAAGGGCGCGGTTGACGGGTGGCATAATCCCTAGTGGACCTAGGTGGCTGAACCCAAACCAAGACATAGAAACGTTCATTAGGTAGCATAATCCCTAGTGGTCCTAGGTGGCATAAATCCTAAGTGAACACGCGATAGTTCATGGTAAGGAAACATAACTAGATCAAGGGTAGCAGTCCAAAATAACCTCAAGGATAAAACGTTTACATGGGAAAGCCCGTATGGCCTACGGCAAAGGACTGAACTTATACATGGAAAGAAGCATACGAGTTTGGAAAACCTACATATGCTATATATTAGGTTGACATGGACCATTACATGACATTGGGTAAGGGACATTCACAGTTAACACATGACGCGGGTTGGGATACTAGTACGAGAGGTGCAGAGCAAATATACATGATAGATACCGTGGGATGTTATACATGACAGATACCTTGTGATAGTATACTTGATAGAAACCTGACGATGTTATACCTTGATTCTTGACACCGTAGTGAATCATGATACCTTAGTTTATCTTGCTACAGTAGTTCATCCAGTTATCTTGGTTTAGCTTATCTATCTTGTCGTCATCCTTATGTTTACTTTCAGTTTATGCATGTCATGTTACCTTTACCTGTTTTTATACTGGAAGTAGATAGGACTTACCAGTCTTTATGACTGACCCCGTTTTCTTTCGCCTCTTTGTCTTCCGTTTCCCCCCTAGGTTTTCAGGGAGGAAATGCTGTTGTTTAGTTCGGACTTCCTCTGCTTGAAGGTCATCATGCATGACTTGGACTTTTCTTGGCTATGGCTACCTTACTGTTTTATTTGGGGAATAATTTATGAAAAGGTTTTATGCTTCTTTATTATTGCAAGACAGGTTTTGATGTATTCTGATGTAAAAGGCTTTAGACCTTATTTTATAAGATAATGAAATTTGTTTTACTTCCGCTGTTTTATATATATGTTCTGTCTTGTAATATTTCTGTGCATGTTTACCTCGATAATGCTTCACCAAACCTAGTGCATTCCCTTTGTGAGTGACCCTAGCGGAGGTGGGGTGTTACATATATTTTTCTTCAAAAATGTTGAATTTCTTTCGAACTCTAAATCAACTTCAACGACTGTCGCCCCTAGCTAATTACCCCCATTCCGAACACAATGGGATATGTATCATAAGCTAGTTCGGCTATTTCGATCAGTTTTTATCAAAATCAAAATATAATTCAGTATATTCAATTTGAACGCGCATTTCAATCTACCGGGGTCACATACGAACTTTAAAAATTCCAGAAAAATATTTTCTAGCTTCGTATTGACGATACGGTCCTAACAAAACTAGTTTCGTCGAATTCCAAGACCATTGGAAAAATGGCCATTTTCCAGTCGATTAAAATCAACTGAAACTGGTCAAACGCGTTTTCCTTTGCTACGCTCACATATTGATTCGAAAAATTATGAAATTTGAAACCTAGCAATAACTTTACATCACGGACCCAACAAAAGTGGTTTCGTCGAAATCCGAGGTCGTTTGCAAAATTCCCATTCTTAAGGGCCTGAATTCCATAGCGACTATTCAGAATTTTCAACTGGACATAACTTTTGATTCCTACTATGAAATTTTGATTTTTCGGATTCGTTGGAAAGATATCATCAATTAGATCCTAATGTTTTTGGTTTCGCTAAAATCCGGATTGTTTTGCACCCGGTACATTCAATTGAAGTTTGAAATCGAATTATCGAACTACCGCGCCATTTTCAATTCTATTTATAATTATATATAATTATTTATATTCTAACGACGACGTATATAATATATACGTTCGAATTATATTCAAAATAAATTTCTCGTCGTTTTTATTTAAAATAATCTATTTTAAATATTCAAAATTCGCTAAAATTGCCAAAATAAAAATTTTAAACTGGCTCAGATTTTCCGGGTTATTACACCACAAATCTAAATGCTGAGTTTTTTTTGTCTGTCCTTAAATTTAAAGCATCATATATCGAGGACTCCGCGTGTATATGGTGGCAACAGTATACATGTACTTAGGAATCACATATGTGTGTGTGTGTGTGTATATATATATACGTCACTATCCACGTATTTACACAGTCGAATCGTTTCCAATATTCCCCAAAAAAGGACCAAAATTCACATAGCAAACCGCGAACGGGTTACAGCAAAGTGTGACAGCAAAAATTTAAATCCACACCCTAATATTTACTTTAGTTTTCTACTGAAATTACATTACTTGAAATTAGACAAATCATGAGTATAACTCACCTTGAATCGGTGGGAGAATCAAGAATAAGTGTGGATTGAGCATAAAGCGATGGTAACTTCGATTTGTGGGTGTAAGATGTGGTCTTTGATTGCTTGAAGGCTGGGATGGGGCAGTCACATGGTGGCAACCTACGGTGACTGGTGGTGCTTCAGACAGCTTGGAGGCGTTGCAACAGTTTCGCATGAGGATGGATCAACTTTGATTGATTTGGGAAAACTGATTCGAATAGAAAAGGGAAACTAAGTTGGAAAGGAGGATTTGTTGGGAGGAGGACGAGGCAATTTATTTCTGCCATTTATTCTAGGAGGAGAAACCATGAATTTTTGGAAAGAAAAAAAAAAGAGTCGGCTGCCATTAAAAATGAAAGAAAGAAATTTCTGCTGAATGAAATTAGGGAAGAACATTGCGTGTTTTATAGGAGAAGGAAATTAAGCAATAAAAACAATGTAACGTCGATAGGGTTAAGGTAGTGCGTTTTTCTAGATATAGGTCAGCTCGAATTTTACTGAGGGAGGTTATATATATGGTTTAATTAAATATTTAACTGCACCGCAACTAACACTGAACGCTCAGTATTCGTACTACAATTACAGTCTTCAAATACCACAAAAATATACATATCCCTCCATTTCAACATTCTAAATCCGATAAAATTGATTTATTTGTAATCCGACTTCATTTGTGTACAACGTCTTTTAATTTTTTTTAAATTATTTTTTGGTTCACTGAATTTATTCCGTTTGTTCATAAAACAACTCTGTTTGATTCCAAATTTGAAACATTAAAATTAATTTCTTTATATACACGGATACACACATATCCTAGTCAATTTTCATATATCTAAACAAATAAAATCTTTAATTCGTTTTAACGTTAATAACATTTATTTTTAAATTAAACCATCGATATTTTCTAATTGAATTTCCAACCCAATTCAAATGTCCAATCAAATTCAATTCTAATATTCAACAGTAAATATTTGATTCCAACCACCCATTTTGAATTATATATCGAATTCAATCCATACACAAAACAATAAATTTCAAATTTCAAATCCTAATATCAATATAAAGTTGATTATTAACAGTTAAGTCTTTAATTAATTCCATTTTAAATTGTCTAAATTTCTGGGATGTTACAATCTCCCCCCTTTTAAAACTTTTCGTTGTCAAAAAGGAGAGATCGTGAGAGTTATACTAATGTGTAATTCCAAATTTTTATATTCATGCGACATTTTCCACAACTAATTTAAATGACATTATTTAATTCATTAATCCTTTTTGTTTGTCCATCATATTCGATTAACTCGGAAAAATCAAATTCCTTTTCAAAACCAGTCTCTTCTTAAATTTCAAATTTTGCATAAGTTGGACTTATGTATCTCAAATTATTCCAAATTTCTTTATAGACCATATCTTTAAATATTCACTTGTCCATCGTTGCACTTATTCCTTGTTCAACACAATCTCCTTGCATTCAATCCATTTAATCTTTCTAAACACTCATTGAAGAGTGTAAATAACATCTTCTCTTCAAGTTATAAACTATCGACGACTTGAAAACTTCCAAAATCCGAAATCATTTATATTTTTCATACAGAAAAATATTCGTTTTATTACTCCGAAATTCTCTTTCTTAACTTATTTAATTCAATCTCAAAATATTTATTTGAAAATACTTGATAACTTGAAGCTTGGCAAGTTTATTGACGTTCTTACATATGTTAGACATACGCTGGCCAGGCGCATAACTAAAATCTCCAAGTACTAAATATCCTTGCTTCAATTTGCAGTGAAAAACATTTCAAAAATTTGTTCTAAAAACAGATACAGAAAGTACCAATGTGATATTGCTGTGTTGATTGTTCATGAATCGCAGATACACAATGGTTTCGTCTCATCCCCCAGAAAACATCTGTATCCGTAGGAAATCACTTCCCTACGAATTTCTCCATGGACAAATCAAAGGAAGATATTTAAGAATCAAAGAAAATGTGAGGTCATTGAGCGTTGACTGCTCTATCTCAGGGTTACGAAAACAAATTATTAAACGATGAAAATAAACCAAGTAACGAGGACCAATCAAGTCACAAAGACAAATCACGTCACGAAGACGAATCAAGTCACGAAGGCACAGTGCTGCAGCAAATAAGTAGCTCCACATCACTAAGATATCTCAAACATCGCATGACTTTATTCTACCTTTAGTAACTCTAACGATTACATCTCTTTCACTTGTAGATATGCCATGTGGACTGCAGGTACATAATGGTTACGCCTGATTCCTTCAGGAAACATCCATACTTGTCAGCCTTTACATCTCTATGGATTACGCCATTATCACGACTATAGATTGTAGCAGACACAATGGTTACGCTTGGTTCCCACAAGAAACATCCATCCACCGTAGGCCATCTACAGCCCTGCGAATTATGCTACACGACCATGTTTCTTCTAGGAATAATGATAACTCATGATTTTTACGTCCGGACAACCTATCACTACCACTAGTAGCACATCTCACTAAGCTCGAAGTTCAAAGGAGAAGGAAGGTACTTTCCTTGTTTTGCTTTGAAAACATTTCATACTATATACATATAATACTTTTTTGCCACCTTTCGCATATCTCATAATTATAAAACTTTCTCAACACATTTTCCTCATTGTTATATAAATCTTCTATATAAGATTTATCTCAACTCATTACCTCCCAAATCAATAGTTTTCGAATTCGCTATATTCTTATATAATTTTTGGAAACTCCTATATCTAATATTTAAAATGGAACATTCTCAAATTCCATTCAAATTTCAAAATTTCAGTTTTAGTCTCTTAATCAATTCAGTTATCTTCCCAACTCAAATTTACAAATTTATTTGTTACAAACCAAATTCGAAATAATAAATTCATTACTTAATTCCAACCTTGCTGATTTAAACTTTTCCATTCACATCTATTAACTATTAGATTTCATACATTCTTGTATTAATAAACTCGAATTCAAATTCAATTACTATTTAAATCTCACTTATTTTTAGCTTTTTCAAGTAGTTGACCAATTCATTTCAATTTAAAATCTAAACCTTTAATGACAAAGATTTAATTATTCAATAATTGGTACTTTACTTTTCAATTCAATAATTGGAAATCACGAATTTAATTATTCCCGCCAAACTTCTCTTAAGATGTACAAATTCATTATTTTGATATATTGGATTACCATTCAACCAAACTCGATGATCAATTCCGGATTTTGTTTCAAATAATTAAAACTACATATACATATTTGTATATCAAACCATACTTCAGAAATCCATTTGTATTACCTATGACAAATAAGCAGCAAAGCTACTAAAATGGTTTTTCTACATAATTTTTATTTGAAAATATTTGTATATACTACTAATATTGATTTTTAAAATAATTGAAATCACTTTCAAAATATTCCAGAATTGAATTCTCTAATCAAATCAACCGATCTCCTTAATTGCGGTTTAGATTGATATGCAATTTATTTCACATCCTAGCTTCATTTCAAATATGCCTTTTCATCTTCTTCAATGATTTCCTCAATTATGTCAATTATTTATTTGGTTGAATGAAATATGTTCCTTTTCATCATTTTTAGCAACTTAACACCTTCAAATTCCTTATTTCTTATTCCATTTGCAAGGAACACGAGAATAGACCGATACAGTTTCCATTTTCAGACCATCGTTTTTTATATCAATTCATAAGTTGATATTATCAAATTCAATAACCCTTCTACAAAATCATTTGCACTTCTAAAAATAGAGATTCCAAATTTTTTATTAATTAATTAGTTGGGGTCTACAATCACTGATGATTTTCTTTTTACATAACCGTCTCCATTGTATTCATCATCCTTATTTATCATAATTTCCAAAATTTTATGATCTTCAACAAATCTTCTAATGCCATTATCTTTTCCTCAATTCTCTTTATATTATTTTCATTTATTGAAAATATCACTATATATACTTAACCGAATGGTTATACGTATTATCACACATTTTTATCCTTTCATATTCATCAATCCCTGACCGTAAATTAGTGAGTGAACGACTCTCTGAGTATCAACCCCGAAGGCCGAAACCAACATCAGATCAACACTCAAAAAGTCATCCAACTTGACCAATCTCCACTCAGTTTTTTTAATTTCCTTAACTCCACTTCTCAATTTCTTATCCATTCAATTTTTATGCAACTCTCGAATTCAAAATACAAATCCATTTCTCTTACGTACTGTCTCCCTACATTTTCAACGTGCGGCTCTTTGTTCTTTGATTCTTGCCATTCTAATTTATGTTACTCTCTCATGATCTTTTGAAAAACATTTCAAATTACCTTATTTACTTTTTATAATTCTTAGTGTCATTGGAAAAAAAATTCCCTATACTCGCAAATCTTTATTTTATACAGAAAATATATTTTACTCTTATTTCTAAATTCGTTATTTTGATTAAAATAGATGTTAAATAAAACATCGCTATTCCCATTCAACTGTTGATACTCATTAACTTACTCCACTTAACCAACTCTTGATATCAACCTTAATCATTTCTTAGTCAACAATGAAGTCAACCACGTTGGGGTATAATACCTCTCAAACCTTAACTGAACAACATTATTAACTTCGAAACAGATAAGTTCACAACTTCGAATACCAACAAAACATTCATTCTCGAAATTTTTGATTTCAGGTAAAGAATTTATTTCCTTTGCAATAGTTCACGCCTTCAAGATTTTTAACTTTAAAAATATACTTTATTCTTTAGTCTAAATATATAAACAATTTATTAAATTTTTGATTAAATGGAACATAAATAATATTTTCTTGAAATTCAACATAATCAACTCCCATAAATAAATTTCTTTCTAATAATCTGTTATTCGATACCATATTCCAAACTTCGGAAGATCTCATTTGACTTATATTCTGAACTTCAGAATAATCTCACCAAACTGGTTAACTCCATTTCCTCTATTTCCAATTTCATCTGCAACATTCTTGATTCCACATGTTATTTACTTTTAAAAAGTAAACATTATTCCTTTTACAGGAATATGGACTCATCACATCAAATTAGTTTTGATTTCATTTAAATATCTGTTCAAATCTCTTCATAATCTTCATTTATGTATCGCTTCATTTACAGTTCACTTCTTATTAATTAATCAACAAGTTTATACTTCACTATCGTACTCTTGTACTCGGTTTTACAATATTTTTTTAAACCAATTATAAATCATCTTACCAAATTCCTAATACTCAAAAGAAATTCGTAATACAATTTGACATAATCGAATTCTAATTATAACTCCTTCTAATTTTAATTTCATTAATTTTACATTCTGAATGTCAAAATAAAATTCATCGTTTCATCTTCGAAACGATTTCAAATTTCTCTTTTTCATTCAAATTCCAGTTAAAATTCTCATTTCAGTTGTCTTTAATTGTTAAAATACACGATTTAGAGAAGTTTATACGTTATTTCACTTGTACTTATCTTCCTTAGATACTATCCAATGATGGATTCGAGACTCAAATCTAAGGGTAACTTATCGAAGAATGGCTCTTGCAACTCTATATTCAAAGATTGGGGATTCCGAAAAATTTAAATCGCAAAATAATTTTTTTGCTTCCATTGTACCATTTTTAAAATACCAGTTTCAAAAAAAAAATCTTTCAAAATTTAACTTAAAATTATACTTTCAAAATTTTATTTTGAAACCTTTTTATTTTCAAAATTCGCTTTTCTAGTGTCGATCCTAGTCATTTTAAACTCAATAAGCTATGCTTTGAATAAACCAAAGCTCTGATAACACTTGTAACGTCCCTTTTTTTTAGCGCTTCAAATTGGTAATTAAACTAACTTAAAACATTTAAATTGATGGATCATGATTTAGCTTACAGGGTTTGAAATAATAGAATCAACACAGAAAACATAGAATAAATAGATAACACAATATTGAACAACGAAGTAACTTTTATTTATATTGATCGGAATTTTTGGTACAAAGATTTTTCTATATAGCGGAGTGAAATATACAGTTTAAAATACAAACGAAATATTTACTGTTTAAAATCCTCAGAGTGCACATCTCCAGAATCCCCGATGTTGCCCCTGTGCTGTAATATTTAAATCTGTACTGCTCGGGTCTAACCCGAGCATTCCGTGGAAAAACATAAAACACTCGAGTCGGGATTAAATCATAGTTCAAGTAAGTTGATTTTAATAGAAACTGAAGTAAATATTTAATCTTAACTTTGAAACATCGATGTCATATATCAAATAAAAAATTTGGTATCTATTCATATTATTCCCGTTTATTTTAGGGCTGATGGTGTAACACCCTGAATTTGTACCAACATTAAAAGAGGAAAAATTAAATAATAATTAACTTAATATACAGAATTAGAGGAAACAGACTGCACCATTGCGTTGATTTGCATAGAACGGACACCATATGAGGAAGTTATGAGGGTTTTAAATTTGTATACACGTAGAAAAATTATATACATATGCATGAGTCAGAATTTAATCCAGAACAATTCGAATTTGAAAAATTCGTCAAAGCGGCAAAATTCCCGCTCTAGGGGGTTGACCCCCTAGAGGGGTATCGATCTAGGTGTCGTCCCCCTGAAGGGGTGTCGACCTATGGGTCGACCCACCCATAGGGGTGTCGACACCCCTAGGGTTGATGTGGCAGTCAGTTTCAGAGGGTTCTGCAACTATAAATATATGCTCAATTCTCCTATTTCTTCATTGAAACTATGGGAGCCATATGCTGCCGTAGTGCGAACTAAGACGGAACCATTTTCTACAACAACATACTTTGCAAATCAAATCCAAAAATTCAAGATCCATTCTCTAAACCTAACGCTGTGAGTTTTAGTTGCTTTTAGGTTTAGATAAATAAAAGTAAATTATGAAAGACGGTGATTTGGATATGTGTAAACCATGAATCTATGCTATTATCATATCTGATGTTATGTAATGATAGATCTATTTCTTTAGATTCAATTCAATTGTGATTATTCTGCTATGTCATGATAGATCTATTTCTTTAGATCCAATTCACTTGTAATTATTCTACTATGTCATGATTGATCTATTTCTCTAGATCCAATTCAACTGTGATTGTTCTACTATGTTATTATTGTGGATCTTAGTTTGTAACTACATTATGTTTAATATAGATCTGTTAATTTGGACATTTATATCATGGAATAGATCTAATCACTTATGTAAATCATGGACATACGTCACCTTGAATTGGTTAGGATTGGATCTAAACCTTTATCTTAATTGTAACTTTTATGACACACTATGATGTGGATGTGTGTAGATCTATTTCTAAACTAGTAGATCTAATTTATATGGACATTGAAACGGTTAGATGGATCTAGATAATCACCTTATGTTATCAAGTTATATCTATTTTATGTGATCTAGATTATAACCTTATGTTATCAAGTTAGATCTATTTTATGTGATCTAAATTATCACCTTATGTTATCAAATTAGATCTATTTTATGTGATCTAATTTATCACCTTGTGTTGTCATGTCAGATCTAAACCGATTGGACATCTAAATTGTTAATTTAGATCTTACTATGCTTATTGTGACATCATAGTTATTGACTGTCAACCGTTCATCAGTTTTGTGACCACCTTGTTATGATGGCAATTCCATGTCCATGCCAGTATGTATGTTCACCTTATTACCATGCTAGTTTATGTTTATGACAAGATGACAATTTTAGTTATATTCCCATTATTTTCCCTATTATCGTTTATAACTAGGCTATTGTCTAGCCTAGGCATGTTGCGAATTTTGTGAGGCGCTAGTTAAGGAACGGGGGAAAAAGGGTTAAAAATGGCATAATTTGAATATGAACATTTTTGGACATGTAATTCAAATTATTGGGTAAAATAGGTATTGACACCTATAAATAGAAAAGGATTAAATAATTGGTAAATTAATTAAAAAATGGAATGTCTAGAATTACAATTAGGAATTGTAATTGTACTTGTGACACGAGGTTAGGTTGCATTAGTGGTGGAAGTCTGCCCGGACCCGACCGGCATATCCAGTATCCACTAATGTTGAACCTAATGTGGTAGGTCTAAGTACGCAAATGCGAATCGGGCTAAGACACAAGGTTAGGCCCAAATGTGGAATAAGACTGCCCAGACCCAACCATCATATTCAGCATCCACACGTTGTAGGCCTAATGTGGGAGGTCTAGCCCATTATAAACCATAAATGGACATGGTAATAAATTGGATTACTTAATCTAAACTAATCCATAAGGGATTTTATGAATAAGAACCGAAGTTAGGGTCAAGTAAAATTGATTGGATTAGTGAGAGGGTTAAGTAAATCTTTGTTAGGTGGGTAATATTATATATATGGGCCCATAAACTTAACCATTAAACAAACATGCTTGGATTAGTGGGAGGGTTAAGTAAATCCTGGGTAGGTGGATAATATTATATATATAGGCCCACAAACTTAACCATTAAACAAACATGCTTGGATCAGTGGGAGGGTTAAGTAAATCTTAGGTAGGTGGGTAATATTAGTATATAGGCCCATAAACTTTACCCGATAAGGTTATGTAATTAAAGACACCTAGTGGTATACATAATCGGTGGAAATAACAAAGTTATGTCATTAAAGACAACTTTTAGGGTTAACATAACTTGCAGAAATGATAGGGTTATGTATTAAAGACACTTATAGGTAAGCATAACCGGTTGGAAGATTGGGGGTTATGTATTAAAGACACTTATAGGTAAGCGTAACCGGTAGAAAGATTGGAGTTATGTATTTAAAGACACCCTTTTAGGGTAAGCATAACTGACATAGGGCTGTGTAATTAAAGACACTTAAAGGTATACATAGTCAGTGAAAAACCTAATGGGGATACAAGACAAGGGGGAGAGATTGTATCATATTGTGTGGGACACATTTCAGTCAGTAACCCGGAGTAGGTATCAAATAAAGAACTCTGTACTAGGCGGAGAAGGGGCACGCTTACTGATTGATTATAAGAGATCCAAACGAGACGGACGATGTGGGCGGTGCAAACCGACCAGGGACATGTGCGTGCATGGGCCGGGCAGAGGGGGCTAAGACGACCGTGACTCCAGTAGATATGGTTGTGCACATCTTGGGTTTCCACTTTAGGAAGTGATATCTCCTACTGTGGGGCCAGCACAGGATATCTACGGAGTAGGGAGCTGATCGATTAGGGTAGTAGTTAGGGTATACTTGGACGTATGCCCTATGCCTACCAACTTATAATGGAATGGATCATCTCATTTCTATTATACTAGTAATAGTGCAGAGTAGTCATTAGTGAGGCACATACACCTTATCTTGTTTACCTTGTCACACTTGCCATTTATGTAGTAATCTCTCTCTTTCCACTTTATATGCTTATCATGTTGCTTTTATTTATCTACTAGCTAAAAATAACTAGACTTGCCAGACTTTATGCCTGACCCTGTTGTTTCTCCTTCTTTCTTCTGTTTCCCCCTCCCCTTGGTTCTCAAGGGAGGGAATTCTCAGGCTTAGTCAGGATTGTGCTATCATCTTGCTTGGAGCTTCTAGATGTATTGCTTAAGCTTTTGTCTTTGCTACTATGGCTTATGATTTGGGGATTAGGCTTTCTTTGTTATTGCACTCTGATATTTAAAGTACAAGACAAATTTTTTAATGATGTACTGAGTTTATGTATTTTCAGACATATGGTGTAACTGTGCTTTATGATTAATAAAAATTTAAATTTCTGCTGCTATCTTATCTATATTTGTCTTGTAATTATTATGTGTCTATTTACCTATAGCTCTCCACGAAACTTAATGTATTCCCTTAGTGAGTGACATTGTAATGACCCAAGATTTTGTCGTCTTTGGTTATCCGATATACAACACATATCGAACATCCAAGGATCGAAAATACCGGTCATATAATTGATATCAGAGCTTAAGTTAAGTGAATTACCTTGGCTCTGTGGCGTGACTCGGTAGAGACAGGGTTAGTAATACCCTAGATTGAGTTTGAGTGCATATATACGAGTGAACGTATTTGTTATTGATATTATAATTTGTTTTATATTGTGGAGATTTATTGATTAAGTTGTTTATGAGTTCTGGTCGATCAGTTTGATCCACTGTATCGGTAGGAGTTACTAAACACTCGAATACGATGGGTCGACACGATATGTTTTGAAAAGAGGGTAAATTAAAATAAGTTTACCCAAGGTATATCTTGATATAGAGAATATATATATATATATCAAAATTATAATGTATTGGATATATTGGTTGTTATTATAATCGAGTAAGATTGTAAATTAAATGGTTATGTAAATAACCAATCATAATTCGTATAAGTGAAATACGTGAAATCAGATGAGTTGAGTCTGAAATTTTAAACCAAAAACTGAGTTAAAACTCTGGAGAATTGGATAAGTGTTTGTAAATGGATTTGGATTAAAAATAAGGAAAATTTAAGATCCTGGGAGATTTTCAATTGTTTTACAAGCAATGTGAATTATATTTTGAAATGAATTTCAAAGTGGAAATGTTTAGAAATGGTTTTATAGTATTGAACTCAGTTCGATCGCTGGAAAATATATTCTGATGATGACAACTGCATCATCAGTATTCATTTTCGAGTTGTAAGTGACGAATTACTACCAGAGATACTGTTTTGAATTTGTTTTGGGAAAGACAAGTTGTGTTGAATTTCAAAATGGGATTTATAATATAGAATTGAATATAGAATTTGAATAAAGAGAATTCAAATAAAATTGAATATAGAAATTCAAAGGGAGTTTGAATATATGAAATTCAATGGAATTGAAATAGAGTTTGAATATAGAAATTCAAATGGAATTTGAATATAGAAATTCAAAATGGGATTTATAATATAGAATTTGAATAGAATTTGATATATAGAATTTGAATAATAGATTTTGATATATAGATTTGAATAATAGAAGTGATATAAAATTTGAATAGAAATTGAATTGAATTAACTAAGTCGAAGAGGAATTAGTTAATCGAGTTTTGAATTTGAAGTTGAACTTTAAAAGGTGAATTGGATTTGTAAATTGATATTCGAAATCGAATATAGAACATAAAATTTGAAATTTGGATTCAAATTAGTTAATAAGCAAGTTAAAATATATTTGAACATGTCATGTTCAAATATAAAAGCGAAATAGACTAAAGAGTTAATTAACAAATTAATTAACGAATTGAGTTAAAACGATCAGGTATAGTTAAAATAGATTGGGCAGGTATAAATATACATGAGATAGGTACAGATAAGGTATGAAGGTATATAAATAGAATTCTCGACGAAAAGGTATGTATTTAATTCATATATGAGATTTTATGCGCCGTATCAGCCAGCCGCTTGGCTTTTTCTTTTTCTTTTGGATTGGTGAGGGCCATGGGAGGCTATTTGAAATATCCCGATGCTCTTGGTACAAAGGAGGTTATGGTGAATTTTTCCGGGAATTTAAGGAGTTAGAATATTTTTAAGATAATTTGATAGTTAGAAATCAACGTATCGATATATATATATATATAGAAGTCGATATGGAAACGAACTTAGAAATAGAATAGTAAAATTAAAAAGGAAGACTAAGAATAAAATCTAGTAAGAATAGAAAGAGGAAGCGTATACGTGTTTAAAAGTGAATAAGTAGTTGTATGGTATTGATTATTCGAATAAGTAGTCATATCTGTTTTGACGTTTTAAATGTTATTCAGTCAAGGTCTGAGAGGTAGTTATACCCCAACTTGATTGATTTCATTATTAACAAATAAATAGTAAGATTTCAGGCTCGAAGATCAATGTTGAATAAGAGTTAGTTGAATATAGTATTTGGGTTGTCGTAACGATGTTTTACACAACATCCGTTTTAACCCAAATAAGTGTAAGCTTGGAAATATAATAAAGAATATTTCCTAAGTATAGAAATAAACGAGATCGAAAAAGAGATAAGTTATTGGAATATTTTCCAATTATAAATAGCATATATTTTCTAAAGTTTAGAAAATAAAGGAAGGCGATATTCGGAAATGTTTTTCAAATAACATAAAAGGCCAATATGGTTATTGAAAATATTTGGTTAACAAATATTGATAAAGAATTAGAGAAGTGATTTAACTAATGGAATATTAATTAAGGGCTCAGTGACATGTTCAAAAGGAAAATTTGATTTTTGAAAAGAGTAAATTGTTTAAAAACTCCCAGGGAAAGACTGTTTGAATTAAAAACAAATTTAACAGAAATTTGTGAAAGCAAAATTGAATTAAAGTAAAGCCAGTAAAGTGGTAACTGAGGTTGAATTAGAATGATATCAAGACAAATTAGATTGTGAGATTCCAATTTGAAGTGTAATGTGATAATCAAGTTGTTGGGAATCGAGAAGAAACTTGAGTTGAAATGATATTTGGCTCGGAGATAAGCGAATGGTTGTGTTGTGGATAAAAGTAGATTGGAATTTGATTGGGATGACCCTTGTATCCGCTGAATTGATAACAGGTGGAAAGGATATAATGATATGCCGACAAAAAGGTACAAGTTTATATTTCTATTGGAAATAAGATTTATGAGCCGAATTGACAAGCCGCTTGGCTGTTTGATTTTCTTTTGGGAAGGAGATGACCTAGAGACGCGAGTTGGAGTTTGACCGATTGACCAGTACAAAGGAGATTCTGGCGGAATTTTTCGAAAAGTTAAGGTGTTAGAAAATTTTCAGGACTTTTGAAATTTTTTATTGATAAGAATTAATTAATAAATTAATTGAAATTAAATTAGTTCAGTGGAAACTGAAGTTAAGAAGTGAACAAATAAGTTATAACCAGTCGATAGGGTCGTTCTCTACCTTAGCAATTTCGAGGCGAAATTATTTTAAGTGGGGAAGAATGTAATGACCCGCATTTGCAGAGGTATTATAATTAAATTATTTAATTATATAATTGGTGATATAGTGAATTAAATGGTAGTTTAATATAATAATGGTGAATATTTAATTAAAATAATAAATTAAATAATATATTTAATTCTGAAATAATCAGAATTGGCTGAAATGGCGATATGGTGTGAACTGGATCATCTACGATATTTAATTCAGTTTAGAATTGAATTAGAATAACGAATATATTATTTGAAAGACAGTTTGAATGTATAATTATATTATAATTAAAATCTAGCTTGAAATGGCGCTGCAGTTCGCGATTTGGCGATTTGAACTTCAACTGAATGTACAGGATTCGTTTTAAGCCGGATTTCTGTGAAACAAGAAACGTGTGGAGCTGATGGAGTATATCTTTCTAGTGGAAGAGAAAAATCGGGATTTCGTCATGTAGATTTTGAGATATGTCCAAATCAAATTTTTGAAAGGTCGCTGTGGAATTCCTTTATAATTTATAAAGGAATTATTTATATTTTAAAAAGGAATTTCAATATAAATCGAATATCGGGTTAACCCAAATTTGAAATATCGAGTTATAAATCCCAGTAGAGATGTATGGTATTCCACTGTGAATATAGACGATAATATTTATTTTTAAATATTAAATTTATTTATATTTAAATATATTTATATATTTAAATGGGTCATTCAGCGCTTTAAAAATAGCAACTTTTGCAAACGAAGTCGGAATTCGACGAAACTAATTTTGTTGGATCCACAATGTCAAATTATTGCTAGATGTCAAGTTTCATGATTTTTAGAGTCACTGTGTGGCCGTACCGATTTTTAGAGTGAGAAACAGTCAGTATTTTGATGGTTAAAAATACGCTGTGTGAGCATACGGAGTCGGAATTCGACGAAACCCGTTTCGTTAGGACCGTAATGTCGAACTCTAGCTACGTGTCCAGTCTGGTGATTTTTGGGTATCATGTGTGACCACACGAATTTTTAGAAATCGGAAAAAAATAAAAATGAGAGTAAATAAAATATCTCTAAACATTCTAAGGCCTAGGAAGAGCCACCACTCATCCATTTACAGCCACACAACCTCTTCACCCCCGCTATATTAGGAGCCGCCACATTTTTGTTCATTTCTGTAAACCCAAATTCATCTTTGAAAAATCCCAAATAATTCAATGAAATTCCTATAAATCGGAACTCAAATATATTTGAGGTCTAGGAGGGATTCTCTCCATTCTAGTATGCTCCAATGTGAGTTCGACGTCAGTTCAGGTGCTTCGGTTTTTGAAGCCGAGTTCTAGGGTTTGGATAATCGTGTAATGGGAGCATTGATTCAATGATTGGTGGTTGGTTTTGGACTCAGGAGACAAATCCGCACTTGTGTGCACTTTTGTGGAGTATTCGGTGGTCGTTGAGGTGGAGCGATTTCATGGGGCACGGTGAGAACTGCTGTCGACGGACTTCCCCTGGTGGCGTCGAGTTCCCTGATAAGGGGGCAGTTATGTCGAGATGTGGACGAGGGAGATGTTGGAGTTGTCGGTTTTGGAAATGGTCGAGTTATGGAGGAATGAAGAGGGATCGAACAAATGGGAAATGGCTGAAAAGCAGGCGAGGGATTTTTGAGCTGGAGGAAGAATGAGTTGGGAGTGGTAGCGGGTCACGGTTTGGGTAAGTTGGGCCGGTTGAAAGTGCTAAAGCCCGAGATGTAAATAATTCAAGTTAATTTAAATTAGATTGTATATAAAATTGTATAATTCATAATTTCATCATACGTTATCAGAATTGCGTGAAACGAGATCCGTTGGGATCGTATGGACGACGGCTATACCTGGAACTGACGGGGAGTGGAACGAGGCTCGGTACAATTTATAGCAAAATAAATTGTTTGATATGAATCAATGAAAATTATCGTTAATTAACAATGATAGTCCAATGTGAGTAAATCTTACTAACTCTGAACAGTTTATAATTTCATGTTGTATTTTTAGAACTGTTAAATATTGGCTGATTCACTGTGTGTTGACTGTTTGATTGAACTGCTAGTCAGTAAGTTGAATTTCTGTATTGATTCTGTTTAACAGAATATTTCATATTGAAATGAAAGTGATGTTATATTATATTGTTTAACATCTGTGGATGCAGGGAAATAGGTTGGAGGAATCCGACTGGATTCCTCAACATTTATTTATTGTTTTCATATATTATGATATATAATGTGATGTATATCTGTTATGGATTATGTGTGTTAGAATGATGTTGATCATTGTTATTCGATATTTTAAATATCATAAAAAGACCCTGGGATGTAAAAAGAATCATTTCAATGTATATTGAAATAAAGGGATTTTATAAAATCAATAGATTTTATAAAAGGAAATATTTCGAAAGTAAATAAAAGGAAAATGTTTATAAAACGAATAGAGTTTTATAAAAGGGAAAAATGTTGATAAAAGGAATAGAATAGAATAAAGGAATATATATCTAGGAAATAAATAGGATTATAAAAGAAGTTAATCAAACGTAGTTTATCAAAAGAAGTTAATCAAACGTAGTTATCAAAAGGAGTAAATCTGACATAGTTATATAGGATGAGATTCCATTTAGCACGACTGCTAGCATAATTCGCAGGGCTGCAGATAGCCTACGGCGGTAGGATGTTTCCTGAGGGAATCAGGCGTAACCATTGTGATCGCTGCGATCTATAGTTATTCGAATAGAGTTAAATAAATAAGAGTTATTCGAATTAGTTATTCGAATAGAGTTAAATAAATAGGAGTTAATCGAATATAGTTATTCGAATAGAGTTAAATAAATAAGAGTTATTCGAATTAGTTATTCGAATAGAGTTAAATAAATAAGAGTTATTCGAATTAGTTATTCGAATTAGTTATCCGAATAGAGTTAAATAAATAAGAGTTATTCGAATTAGTTATTCGAATAGAGTTAACCACATAAGAGTTATCGAATTAGTTATTCGAAAGGAGTTATCGATTATAGTTTAATCGAAAGGAGTTATCGAATTAGTTATCCGAAAGGAGTTATCGATTATAGTTTAATCGAAAGGAGTTATCGAATTAGTTATTCGAAAGGAGTTAAGTAAGGAGTTAAGTAAAAAGAGTTAATCGATTAGGGTTAAATAAATAGAGTTAATCGAATTTAGTTAATTCGAAGAAAGGTTTTCGAATCTAGCTATTTGTAAGAAAGATTATCAAATATAGTTATTCGAAGGGAGGAGTTATCGAATAGAGATTTATTCGAATGAGAGTTACGTAAGAAAGTGTTAAAGAGTTAAACGATGAGCTTAACCTATTTCGAGATTTGAAATGTTGTTCAGTTAAGGTCTGAGAGGTAGTTATACCCCAACTTGATTGACTTCATTTTTAACTAAGGAATGGTTAAGGTTCGATAGTGAAGGTGGGTTAAAAGAATTTAGTTAATAGGCGTAATGGTTTGAGTTGGCATCGTGATGGTTTGTTCAAACATCTGTCTAAGTCCAATGAAGGAGTTTTGGAAATGTTTTCCAAATAAGAACCAGAAATGTTTTCTGATATAGAAATCAAGAAATGGAAATGTTTTCCAATGGTAATAACATATATTTTCTAAATTTAGAAAATAAGAAATGTTGAATATAGGGAAACAGGAGATAAGTAAATAAATGAAATAAAGAGATAAATGTTGAATGATGATTGATCGATATAATTTCCTCCGGGAAATAATATCGTTGTTTGAACACCTGTTTTTCTTTGATGGTTAAATCACAGACTATCGAAGTTTTTGACCATTTTAATGTTGTTAATATGGAGAGACCGGTTGGATTATTATCCAAAGAACCACTCTGTATTGTCATAAGCATTGTGAATCATATATGCCAAAGATAATTAAAGACGGAGTAAAGTGCAAGGGCTATTGTATAAGTCTTAGATAACAGTGCCTAAGATGGATGTACTGAATAGTGCCTTCGGTTCATCCTGTTCCTGGATGACTCGTATGGATGAATGTCTGACAGAGTATTTCCAGAAAGGTCACGTACATTGATTTCTTCAACCGTACCAAGAGTGGAAGTGGAGAAGGAAACTTCTTTAGCTAACACATAATGTACTATTGCAGACGTCAATTAGTGATTTTCGATGGATCTGACAATGTGGCATTCGAAGTGAATCTGATGTGATGATAAAGCATAACCTCTGGCCTCAACAACCAAGAAATGACAAAAATCGGGCAGGCAACATGGCTAAGTCGGTCGCTCCGAAGTAGGGTGTATAATCACCTGATCTAGAGTTTCATTTACTTCTAAAAATCTATTGTTGATGCTGTCCCATTCGGGAAGCGGTTGTTGATCCCAACCGTTGGTGATATACATTCGATACACTCAAGCAAAATGAGTTGTTGGTCATGTGTGGACGGGTTGCAAGATGTTCTTGTTGAACCCAGTGTATTCCTCTCTAGAGGTACACTAGCGAAAGGTGGTTCCATACCTTGTCATAGTTGGAAATCCATTACCCAATACATGCTTGCGGTTTGATTGTATACTATGTATGTAGAACGTGAGATGAAAGAGTTTCTGCTAGATGATTATTATATTGCTGTTGATAGACATTATTGTTATATCAAAAGGTTTTTGATATAAAGATAATTTGGATTCTCATAAGGGAAAAACCCGTTCTGTTATACGGCGTGGTCTTATGTGATATCATTTACCTGCTTGAACTGTTTTAACTGTTTTACTCATACCAGTCCCATGACTGACCCGCAGTTTATTTTGTTTTGTTTTCCCTAAACTCTTAGGTGCCCAATTTTGTACGGGAAGTCAAGTAGTCGGGATTTACAGATACTTGAAGAGTTGGACCAGGAGGCTTCAGGATCATATAGTTATAGTTTATTTCCGCTGTGTTGTAAGTGTTGTACTTTGATAATGATGTATATTCAAATACAAATGTATATTTCAAAGTTATGTTACATATATTATATGTTATTCGTTCCGCTGTGAGATTCGTGTTACTCTGATATTGTGTTCTTCTTCTTCTATTCTAAGTTTCTATCTTATCTTTCCTCACCCTCTAATTTCTTTCATTTATGACCGGTATTTTCGATCCTTGGATGTTCGATATGTGTTGTATATCGGATAACCAAAGTCGACAAACTTAACCATTAAACAAACATGCTTGGATCAGTGGGGGGGTTAAGTAAATCTTGGGTAGGTGGGTAATATTAGTATATTGGCCCACAAACTTAACCCGATAAGGTTATGTAATTAAAGACACCTAGTGGTATACATAATCGGTGGAAATAATAAAGTTATGTAATTAAAGACACCTTTTAGGGTTAATATAACTTGTAGAAATGATAGGGTTATGTATTAAAGACACCTATAAGTAAGCATAACCGGATGGAAGATTGGGGGTTATGTATTAAAGACACCTGTAGGTAAGCATAACCGGTAGAAAGATTGGAGTTATGTAATTAAAGACACCCTTTAAGGGTAAGCATAACTGACATATGGCTATGTAATTAAAGACACCTAAGGGTATACATAGTTAGTGAAAACCTAGTGGGGATACAAGACAAGGGGGAGAGATTGTATCATATTGTGTGGGACCCATTTCAGTCAGTAACCCGGAGTAGGTATCAAATAAAGAACTCCATACTAGGCGGAGAAGAGGCACGCTTACTGATTGATTGTAAGATATCCAAACGAGACAGACGATGTGGGCGGTGCAAACTGACCAGGGACATGTGCGTGCATGGGCCGGGCAGAGGGGGCTAAGGCGACCGTGACTCCAGTAGATATGGTTGTGCACATCTTGGGTTGCCACTTTAGGAAGTGATACCTCCTATTGTGGGGCCAACACATGATATCTAAGGAGTAGGAAGCCGATCGATTAGGGTAGTGGTTAGGGTATACTTGGACGTATGCCCTAAGCCTACCAACTTATAGTGGAAGGGGTCATCTCATTTCAGTTATACTAGTAATAGTGCAGAGTAATCATTAGTGAGGCACATACACCTTATCTTGCTTACTTTGTCACACCTGCCATTTTTGTAGTAATCTCTCTCTTATCCGCTTTATATGCCTATCATGTTGCTTTTATTTATCTACTAGCTAAAAGTAACTAGACTCGCTAGACTTTATGTCTGACCCTGTTGTTTATCCTTCTTTCTTCCGTTTCCCCCTCCCCCCAGGTTCTCAAGGTAAGGAATTCCTAGGCTTAGTTAGGATTCTGCTATCGTCTTGCTTATGGCTTCTAGATGTATTGCTCAAGCTTCAATCTTTGGTACAATGGCTTATGATTTGGGGATTATGCTTTCTTTGTTATTGCACTCTGATATTTAAAGTAAAAGACAGAAGTTTTAATGATGTACTAAGTTTATGTATTTTCAGATATATGGTGTAACTGTGCTTTATGATTAATGAAAATTTAAATTTTCGCTACTATCTTATATAGACCTGTCTTGTAATTATTTTGTGTCTTTTTACCTATAGCGCTCCACGAAACTTTATGCATTCCCTTAGTGAGTGACACTAACAGACGTGGGGTGTTACAGATGGTCTCAGAAGCTTGCGTGTGTACTCGGATATATCTGTATATACGTGTACAACGCCTCAGTGTCCCAAGCCAAATAAGAGATAGTAGCATGTGGTACTTCAGGAGTCTGCATATACACGTGTACAATCAACTAGCATAACTTCCAGAACAAGATGGCACAACTTATAAGGTTATGCAAACGGTGGCAACCATTTTAGTTCAACGGAGCACAAATGCATAAAACAATACGACATGTACCTCAAAAAGGGCAACTGGCAGCAAGAACACATGTGCACTACACATATAGCACATCACAAAGTATAGCATGACATTAAACAGTCAAGATAGCAAGATATAACGCTGGATACATCCATAATATTCTTTACGGTGCACAAATACAAAATAAAATCATGTGTAATGATAGGGTTTACTCATAAATCATTTGATAGAATGTAGTGTCAAAATTATATTCCCAGGCAAGTTTAAATGCATATACATAAAGATAATTATATTTTCCTTGTAAATTTCTGCAAATAGAATAACTGCTAAAGGCTTAGCCCAAGATGCTCCTCAATCTCTTATAATACTCCATTCAAGGTACCATATATTTTTGAATTTGCTTGAATACAAGGATCAGGACAGAAGTCCATATTTCAGCAATAAATAAGAGGGCAAATTTTCCCAATAGTGGATGTGAAATCAGTACGGCAATACATGGGTATTAACCTACAGGCTAGGTTCCAGGCAAAGCATGGTTCATGGACAAAGCAGAAAAATTAAATGGCTAGTGGCAAGGGACAGGAGCCTTAATCATATGAACAACATGTATATGATAAGCAAAAGAAAAGAAATACCCAGCATGCACATATCCATTATTTAACCTCAGGTACAACAGATGAAACAAGAAAATGTGTCCATTAATCAGTTTAGGATATATGCAATGCCAATTCCCACATTTAAGCATGGAGGAAAAAAATTAGTCCAATGTTCTTATAAGGTACACACACACACACACACATACATACATACATATATATATATATATCTCCATACTTCTGCATGCATATATACACTAAGAGATGTGGTACATCCAACAATTTGGTTTAATGCATTTCAATATTAAATCTACAACTAGAAAGAAAAATAAATCTTAACTAATATCCAATGAAGTTCAATGTGTCATAAAAAATGTATGTATATTTTCATTATAATGCCACAAGCTTCAGTAATTTGAATAAGGCTCAAATTTTCAATACATGTTTTCCAAGAACTATAATATGTTTAATATACATACTGCACAGATAAATGTGCAATATACATATATATACACACACACACACACACTTGCACAACATTTAGAAACAAGTTTAGGTTCATTCCCTAGAAGCATTGGCTCATTTATTGTGATTTACTACATATGGGAGGTTTAGTGCATTTATGTTCATTTGATTGACTTAATTATCATGGTATAAACCCCCCAAAATTATGCAAGTTAGAAGCGAACACCACAAATCTAAGTGCTGAGTTTTTATTGTCTGTCCTCAAATTTAAAGCATCATATATAAAGGACTCCGCATGTATATGGTGGCAACAATATACATATACTCAGGAATCACATATGCGTGTATATATATATACACACACACACACACACATACATGTCGCTATCCATGTATTTACACAGTCCAGTCATTTCCAATATTCACCAAACAAGGACCAAAATTCACACAGCAAACCGCAAACGGATTACAACAAAGTGTGACATCAAAAATTTAAATCTACACCTTAATATTTACTTTAGTTTTTAACTGAAATTACATTACTTGAAATTAGACAAATCGGGAGTATAACTCACCTTGAATCGGTGGGAGAATCAAGAACAAGTGCGAATGGAGCAGAAAGCGATGGTGGATTCGATTTGTGAGTGCAAGCTGCGGTCTTTGACTGCTCGAAGGCTGGGATGGGGAAGTCCTCAACGTGGTGGCGACCTGCGGTGACTGGTTGTGCTTCAAATAGCTTGGAGGCGGTTGCAACAGTTTTGCGTGAGGATGGAGCAACTTTGACCGATTTGGGAAAACTGATTTGAATAGAGAAGGGAAACTATGTTGGAAAGAAGGATTTGTTGAGAAGAGGACAAGGCAATTTTATTTCTTCCATTTATTCTAGGAGGAGAAACCATGAATTTTTGGAAAAAAAAATGAATCGGCTGCCATTAAAAATGAAAGAAGGAATTTTCTGCTGAATGGAGTTAGGGAAGAACATTGCGTGTTTTATATGAGAAGGAAATTAAGGGATAAAAACAATGTAATGTCGATGAGGTTTTGGTAGTGCGTTTTCCCAGATATAGGTCAACTCGAATTTTACTGAGGCAGGTTTTATATATGGTTTAATTAAATATTTAAGTGCACCATAACTGACACTGGATGCTCAGTATTCGTACCATAATCACAGTCTCCAAATACTACAAAAATCATACATAGCCCTTCATTTCGACATTTTAAATTCGATAAAATTGATTTAATTGTAATCCGGCTTCGTTTGTGTACAACGTATTTTAATTTTTTTAAATTATTTGCCGGTTCACTTATTTTATTCCGTTTGTTCATAAAACAATTCTGTTTGATTCCAAATTTGAAACGTTAAACTCAATTTCTTTGTATACACGAATACACACATATCCAAGTCAATTTCCATATATCTAAACAAATAAATTTTTAAATTCATTTTAACATTAATAGCGTTTCTTTTTAAATTAAACCATCGATATTTTCAAATTGAATTTTTAATCCAATTCAAATGTCCAATCAAATTCAATTCTAATATTCAACAGTAAATATTTGATTCCAACCACCCATTCTGAATTAAATATCGAATCCAATCCATACACAAAACAATAAATTTCAAATTTCAAATCCCAGTATCAATATAAAGTTGATTATTAATAGTTAAATCTTTAATTAATTTCATTTTAAATTGTCCAAGTTTCTAGGATGTTACATCTATGAATTAAAAATATAAAAGATAAGATAGGAATCTAATATATCAGTAAATCCATCTTTTCTCACAATTCACTTCATTTATTCTCTAGAAATTGGAAAATCAAAGTTGCAATAACTTTTTGAAGTTGCATGTCACTGCTGTGTATTCCTTTGGTTTTGGAAGCTTTAAATCATGATATTAGAAACTAATTCAAGATAGAATCTTCTCTAAACTAATCATGATGAGTTATTACACTTACTCTCTAGTTTAAACATGTAACTTGATTGAATTTGAGGTTCTATAATGTGAATTTTCAGTTATAGTAAACTATTCTGTGCAAATCCGAGTTTGGTAGAAACCGTGCTTGTATTCAAATTTGATGCACTACATCTCTTTTAATCATGGTGCGAATCATGTAATTCTTGTTTCAATTAAAATACAAGTATTGCCCTTTATGGTTGTCAATTTCCATATCGATCCGACCTTTGTATCCTAATGAAATTTTCTATTGAAGCTGGGACCGAAAGAGAAATGGTGCCTAGCAAAAATTCCAATGCCTAGGTCGACCCAAGCCTCTTCCAGGGTCGACCCATGTATTTTAGGGGTCGACCCCTGCAGTGTAATTTGCGTAGGGAATTTCCCTACTTCTTATACATTGTTTTCATGGTTTACAGTGAGTTTTCTTGGCTATTTTAATGATTTCAGTGATGTTTTTTGTGATGTTTTCTTAAGGCTTTGATCCACTTTGGACCATCAACTAATATACTCAATCCATTTCTTGGATTTGTAGATTTTGTGTTGATTTCAAGTGTTGTTTCCATGAAGAATTTCGTGTATTGTGACACCTTACATGTTTTATAAAACGTCTTATATAAGTAACTTATGTATATAACTTTATATATATTTGCTTTGAGACAAATGATTTCGATGTTCGTTTACTTTAAAATAAAATGGCCTCAAAGTTATGTTATGTAATTATCTTCCGATATAGATAGGTTTTCAAAAGAAACAATTCAGATGATTTCACAACCGTTTTATAAACCTGATTTTGTAAAAGTATTTTTTTATATAAAACTACACATTTTCACACTTGTTCAATGACGAATATTCTATGAATTAGAAAACCGTCGCAAAGTGTAATAAACCGCAAGTGCACGTTGTACACTTGTAGTACGCTAACGAGTACGAGTCGATCCATGGGGAAAGAAATATTTTTAATTATATTCAGTCAAATTAAAACAAACTTTGGATTGAGTTAACTAACAAAAACTAGAAACTAAGTTGAGACCTAAATATGAAATGAAAGAAATTTAGAGGCAACTCCACCACTCGTGACGACATAAATCAACATACAATGATTTCATGATATATCATTTGATCTTTTGTGTAATTAGTTAGTGCATTTATCATAAGCATGACCTAATGTGCCATTAGAAAACACACTTAAACCGTCAAACTTTAATACACATTCTAATCAACAATTATACTTTCATGAAATGACAACAAAGGTGAAAATCAAATCTACTTTAAGCATGGCCTATTAACTAATGTTTAGAAATATAGGCCATCAAATTTTGAATTTCAATCACACTTTAATTACCATACTCATATGTAGATGAAGAGGCAATCTTGTGTTTATGTTGACTCAGCATAGCCTATTTAGTTTTCATCAAATATGGACTATCAAAACCAAAACTCAAACAACAATGTAATTACTACTTCAACCATTCCATTAAGCATAAAAAGAGATCATAAAAACCAAAATTTGTTGCAACTACATAATCAAGATGGCTTTATTACCCCTAAATCAAAGGGATTAACCTCTCATGCTTGTTATTCTAATAACAAAAGTAGAGTGCAACATAGAACAAAAACAAAAGAAAAAGAGAACATAATAAGGGAAATTCTATTCTACTTGCATAAAATGAAAGAACATGTAAACAAAAAACAACTGATTAAAATTGCATTAAAAAGAGAGATTACATAAAAGAAAATGGCTAAATAGCCATGAAAATAAAAAGAGCTTTGGATTTGTGCCTCCACTGTAAACTAAACTAACTCTTAGAGGATCTTTACATCAACATAAAGGGGTTATTTATACATGAGTAAAACCCTAATTCAAATTTTAGCGTGACACCAAAAATTCCCCAAGCTCCATTTGTCTTTAGCTACTAATGATTCATTAAAATTGTATGAGGTATTTTTTGTCTCCACTTGCCAATATAATAGCCTCTAATTGTTCCATTGAGAGTGGGTGGGGTCCTCCACTAATCTTCTATGTAAATTAATTCCTTCTCCGTTGATTGATCTCCTCTTTATGCATGCATATCTCTCGTTAAACCACTTGTATTTGTAGCTAAATTCCTACAAAACAACATGAAAAATGAATAAGTAAATGTTATCACAAATAAATGCATACACAAATGATCATTTTGCCTCAATATGAAGATGTATGCATGATAATTTGAGAATTTTGGATTTCTGGTTAAAACATGTAAAAATAGCCCACTTTTGTTATTTATTTAACTAAAACAAGAATAAATATGAGAATAAATGTGCATTTTTACGTGCACATCAAATACCCCCACACTTATCTTTTTATTCATCCTCGAATAAAATAAAATAAGATATGTCACACTTTCGTAGAAAACACGATTGCATTGAGCGTACGCAACAAGCCGTTAAACCTCTGGTGTCCCCAGTAGGACGAGTGTTGTCTCGTGAGGGTTTTCAGCGGATACTACCCACAAAATCCAAAGTGTCTTACGTACGTGGATTAATCAAATAATATATTTAAGGTCTTTCAAATTCCAAGTAATTTACTTAATTTTAATATAACGATTAAGTCCTAAATTGTCCATCCCATTATTGGTGCAAAAATAAATAAAAAATTTCAAGTTAAATCGTAATTCCTTAATAACATTGTAATTGCCTTGAAGGTTAACAGCATGGTGTCAACCAAAGTTCTACACATCGACAATGTTCACCCGATCATTTATTTATTCTTTTTTTTTTAATAATTTTGCACCAGTGTAACTGTAATGCATTGGATGTGAGTTATGCATAGATGAAGGAAAATTTTGTAAGTTCTAAAAATATTATAGATAAGAGGGAAAGTGTATTAGTTGAACTTCAAGCTACAAAAGATAAAGTAATACTAAGGCACATATGAAATTTTTGTTTCCTTTCATCACCTCTACTACAATCCCCACTTCCAAGTACGGTATGATGGATATGGATGGAATGGAAATGAATGCTTTATGGTCAAGAATGATGATTGATTATTTTATTCTTAGAGATTTTCTCTTTATTTCATTTATATTTCTTCTTCTTCTTTTTTTCTCTCTTTTTATCTTTTTTTTGGAGAAGAATAATGAGTGGAGATGGAATGGAATGATATTATGTTATTTCATTTAATTCCTCCTCTATTAAGCGAATCATAACAACACTTTATGAAAGCAAAATTTTGTGCCATAGATACTCTACTTCTATAACCCTAATTCAACACACAAGTCTGGATTGATGTTATATAAAAAGCCGAAAGGAAAGATAAGAAAAGTTTTGTAAGATAGACAACCCATATAAAACAAGATATGTTATATGGTTATCCTATCGTAAAACAAGTACGGAGTGGGTAGTGTAATATTGGTATAAAAAGTGATGTTTTTTTAACCTTTAAACAAAAGGTTCTTAAGTATACCATTATAAGAAAAACTTGTCGAAACATGGATGTAAATCAACTAAAACTTGGGTTTGAATAATGTGGTGTATCGAAGAAGAACGCTACAATGAGTCATTTCTCCTTAAATGGGCCAAGTGGAATTTAGAACTTACAAGTTTAAAAATTTAAGTGAAAAAATATTATGCTTGGAAACGAACTCAAAAAATCCAACAAATGTAGGTGCAAGATCATTTTTATTTCTTTTTCCTTTTTATTTTCAATGATTTTTTAATAATTTTTTTTACTTGCACATTCTAATATGCATAACCAGGGTTGACACGCTTATTCCAGAACATGACTGATGTATGTACAGTCTCAAGCTAGCATCCTAAAAAGACACATTACGACTCAATGAATAAATAATGTTCATTCCCATCACCCAACAATTCAACTTAATAATAAAGGACTAAGGTGTTATTTATGAATTTTAAGTTTTTCGTTGTTCAATGAGTGACCTAGTTCCTAAAATTTGATTGCGGATTTAATGTAAACCCCCCCCCACACTTAAAAATAGACTATGTCCCCACATTTGTTAATCAGACATATCTAAGTGAAAGGGAAAGAAAATAAGAGGGTAAGTGCGGCTTACCGGGTACGCGTACAGAAAATACGCAATCATCGAATAGATGAACTGGTCCACAATGGACCAATGGATTAGCCTCACTAAGGTTATATGACGCAGCTTAAGCACAGAAAACCAAATTATAAAGGATTTTATATTACATTTCAGATTTGGAAAAATAAATTTTGTTTTTTCAAAAGTTTGAGTTGCCAATTTTAAAATTTTGAGCTTAAAATTGATCCTAAAATCGATTGAATTTCTGTAGCAACTAAAGAGAGGTCACTAAGCCGAGGTTCAGTAAAAGTTTCAAAAAAAAAAATTTGATTTGTTCAGATGATGTATAAATTGAGAGACGTGTGCAACATTCTCACCCCTACACTTGTTTTGAGAAACATTGTTCAGTTTTGCTTTGATATTTGAAATTTTGTTGACTAAGGGCTCATTCGTAAAACTAAGTTAAACCAAACAATGAATGAAATTGTGTTTTCTATAAAATGGTGTTATTCCAAAAAGTGTTCATATACTGTAGAAATTTATCATTGAAAAGCAAGTTATCACAGTGAGGTTGTAATGACCCGTATTCTACACATCATAGATTTGTAGAATATTTATTTCTTTCCCACGTGAAGTCGTATGGTCATGTAACTTTGGGAAACATCTATTAGAGTCATTTCCCATGTTCATGATTTTTGTTGATTTTTGAATGACCATTTTGCCCCTAGTCGGTACTGTTTTGGCCATAACTTTTGATTGGAAAGGAATTTTGACCTGAAACCACTTCCATTTGATTCGTTTGATAGTTTCTCTTTCCGTAGAGTGGTCATAATGGCCAAACGGACTTACCGTTTGGGAGATATGGCTGAAACAAGGTTTGGAGGGTGAAAAACTGCTTAACCGGGCCAAATCGGGTGATTAGTGAGTAGGCCCATAACCCATTTCGGGATTAGGGTTATGGGAGGGCTGAAATGAGATGGAGAATCATTCCATTTCAGTTTTCTAGCCTCCACTTATCACCAAGGATCCCTAAAAATGGCCTCCAACCTCTAAATCACCTCCAAATCATCTTTTGGTCAAGGATTTGGCTTAGCAACCCCTAATCAAGGAAGATCTTCACTAAAGCAACTTAGGAGCTGTTGTTTGGCATTGAGATTCACATCAAATCAGAGATTTATTTCAGATCTTAGTTTATTTTGTGGCTAAGGTGAGTGATTTGCATAGTTTTACACTAATTATGGCTAATTAGGGGTGATTAGTGTTAATTAGCGAATTTAAACATGATAAAATTCTGGAAAAATGTTTATAAAATTCGGAATGATGTTTTAGACCTCTGTTAGAAATTTGGTTCCATTTGGTTAAGTTTTGCTAATCATATCATTAGTTTTGCTTAAAACATGCTTAAAGGGAAATATGGGGTTTTGGTCATGTTTGATCCATTTTGATATGTCATATTGTTGTTTTGGTGTTTGTGGTTGATTCCCTATGTTCCTATGATTGTATGATATGCTTTGTGGTTGATTAGAAGTGTTAGATTGGTCGAAAACGCCGTCGAGAGGCGAAAATAGCTTGCTGGAATGGTGCAGGTTTTAGGACCAGGAAAAACCGACCAGGTTTCGACCGACCAAGCCTGGAACGACCAAGGGAGTTTCGACCGACCAAGCCTGGAACGACCAAGGGAGTCTCGAACGACCGAGTTTGGACCGACCAGGGGGGTTTCTGACCGACCGACCCCATAGGAACTTCAGACAGACCAGGATGGGTGAAATGCGACCGACCAGAGGAGATTTCAGACCGACCAAGGGAGGAGCGGAATGCGACCGACCAGGAATGAAGGAAACCGATCCACTCGTGCTCCATATCACGATCCGAACCAGGAGGGAGCCACGAGCTGGAGGAGCGCGATCCGATCCGATTCGATGGTGATGACCAATAACCCGAGATGCAATGGTAGTCCAAATGGAAGTTAGAGCTCAGGATCCCGGAACCAGTTGGGAACCAATGAGTTCACTTCATGGTTGGACTTTGCTGCGGGACGTGTGCTAAGGAGTTGTCGACGTTCATAACTTCGATTCACCACTAAGAATGAATGATGGGCTACTTATCAGTGCAGTAGGGTCATTATGACCTGAGGGGCAAAGTGGTGGTAGCAAGACTACGTTATCAGTGCAGTAGGGTCATTATGACCTGAGGGGCAAGGTGATGCGTAGTAAGACTATGAGCCAGTGCAGATGTGGTGAATAACTCCATGGGGCAAGTGGACATAGTAAGGACTAGTAAGGCTATGAGCCAGTGCAGTGGGGTTCTTGTGACTCCATGGGGCAAAGTGGACATAGCAAATGATTAGTGGCTACGTTATCAGTGCAATGAAGCCATTTATGACTTCATGGGGCAGAGTGATCGTAGCAAGGTATGTTGGGCGATCGAAGTGGTGAATATCGTATACTTTACGCACTGAGTGAGAGATGTGAGGATGGATGCTATGCTTGATTGTTTGCCATCATTATGACATGCACACCTCCCCCACCTCCGTATCTTTATATTGATTTATATGATACCTTAAAGTGTTGTACAGTATGTAGTGCTAACTCTTTGGTTGCAGGTCCAGGTTCAGGTATGTTTTAGTCTACCTGTTATTGTTCACTTTAGATGCTTATCGCTCATACCAGGCTTTATGTCTGACCCAGAGTTTTATGTCTCCTCTTATTACTCTGGGTGCTCACACGAGCAGACTAGAGACAGGTTAGCTGGTGATGCGCGAGTAGCTGGTTCGGAGGCGGGCAGGAGGCTTCCACGTATTATATATATATATACGCATTCTCCCTGTGTCGTTGGTGGTCGCTACTTGGGCATTAGTAGTGTACCTCATTTATCTTGCTTTTGCTTTGAGACAGTTTGAAAGTTGTAATAAGTTGTATTTTCGGATTTCCGCTGCTATGATGTTTAGTTCTGATTTTCAGCTTATGCACTGTCTCTCCTGTTTTATGTCAAGTATGTTATTATTATATTTTGTCCTATGCGCTGTGAGACATTCTACAGGTTCTTTGTATGTTCATTTCCTTCTTCCTTTTCCTTCTCACGACCCGTTCCGTGCTAACTGGACATGTGTACAGCGCACTTTTGGAGTAAATGTCGGTTGGTGCGGGGCGGGCCGTCACACTTGGTATCAGAGCTCTAGGTTGCGTAGTTAACCTAGGGAAAGACACTAGGGAGAGTTAGTACGTATATGAGAGCGCGTATTTGTGATTACTTTGGTTTTCAAAAGCTATGTATATATATACTATTAGTAGTATAATAATGAAGTTGCACTGCACTAGTACCACTATGGGGTCGTTAATCGTTTCCCTTTTACAGATTGACGATGAGCCGATATGTTAGAGGTACCGGTAGAGGGGCCAATAATGGGAATGCCGCTGACATGAGGGCGATGTTTACCAACCTCATGAGAGAAATGCTTAGAGAAGTGCAAGGGGCAGTTCCCAATCCCGGAGCTGGTGTTGGCCCAGAAGTGCAGGCGCCTAGGGTCGATTTCGCCAAGTTGTGCAAAGATTACACTAATCTTGGTGGGAAGCCGTTCCACGGAACGGAGTCGGCCACAGATGTTCAAGATTGGATGGATAGCTGCGACCGTATCTTCGATGACTTGGGTCTTGAGGATGCGATGAAGAGAAGGCTAGCGTCTCGTCAGCTACAAGGGCGAGCGATGAATTGGTGGAATGCTATTAGAACAGCTACTCCAGAGGACCAGGTTACTTGGGTTCAGTTCAAGGCTCGCTTTAGCGAGAAGTTCATTCCAGCTGCCCAGAAGTCAGTGTTGTTCAAGAGGTTCTTGGAACTCAAGCAGAATGGGAGGGCAGTTTCTGATTATATTGCTGAGTTCGACACTTTGTCGAAGTACGGACTGTCTCTCATTGATACTCCTGAGAAGAAGAATGAGAAGTTCATTATTGATTTGGATGGGTACTTGGGGGAGAGGCTTATCAACCACATCGATGAGACTTTTGAATCGATCGTGGGGAAAGCTTTGAGATCAGAGAGTCTTTACCCCAAGTCAAAGACTGAGGCTGCATCTGCAGAAGGGCCAAAGCCGCAAGCAGACGGTGGAGTCAAGAATAACTCTCAAAATAAGAGGAAGCAGGACCAATCTAAAGGTGGCCAGAAAAAGAGCAAGAAGGATGTTGAGTGCTTCAGCTGTGGAAAGAAGGGCCATTATGCTAAAGAATGTCGGGCCAAGCCAGCGGAAAGGAAGTGCTACAACTGTGGTCAAGTGGGACATCAGAAAGATAAGTGTCCGCAACCTCTTAAGGAGAAGCAGATTGTGAAAGCATATGCTATTGATGCTGTTCCTTCTTCGTCGAATGCCCCAACTGCAGCGGAGAAAGGAAAGAATGTTGTTATTCAAGGTATGCTTTCTATTTATGATGTACCAGTTCGAGTTTTGTTTGATACTGGGGCTTCCCGTTCCTTCATATCTAGTGACCTGGTAGATAGGTTGGGACTGGAACCCGAGATAGTCGATAGACCATTGGTTGTGACGAACCCGATTGGTGGTTCGACTAGCCTTAGTATGATTTGCAGGAATTTGGTCTTATCGAGTCATGGATGTATGTTTGTATGTTATTGCTTTGTTTTGGGCTTTACTGGGTATGGCATTATATTGGGTGTCGATTGGCTCCAAAGATACGGGGTGGTGGTAGACTGTGAGGGCTTTTTGGTGACAGTGAGGGCGGATGATGGGCGGAGGGTAGTGTTTGGTAGTCTACCTAGTGATGGGGTTATGGCTAGTTTTGTAAATTCCCTCGACATCCCGCAGGATGAGTTGTCAGATGTGCCCATGGTTGGCCAGTATCCGGACGTCTTCGAGGAGGTGATCGGGCTTCCACCACACCGAGAGATTGAGTTCCGTATTGATTTAGTGAAAGATGCCAGACCTATAGTGATGCCACTTCGTCGTATGGCACCAAAGGAGCAGCGAGAGCTCGGGGTGCAAGTCAGCAATCTTTTGAAGAAGGGATTGATTAGAAGGAGTGTCTCTGAGTGGGGAGCACCAGTTGTGTTTGCCACTAAGGCAGATGGTTCCCTTCGTTTGTGTGTGGACTATCGCGAGTTGAATAAGGTGACGAGGAAGAATAAGTATCCTCTACCGCGGATAGATGATTTGTTTGATCAGCTGGAAGGAGCAAGAGTGTTCTCCCAGTTGGACCTCGCGACAGGATTTCATCAGCTTCGAGTAGCGGATGAGAGTGTTCCGAAAATGGCATTTAGGACGCCGTCTGGATTTTATGAGTGGTTGGTTATGCCATTTGGGTTGACCAATGCACCAGCCTATTTTGTGGATCTTATGAATCGAGTATTCAGAGATCAGTTGAATAAGTTTGTTCTTGTGTTCGTGGATGATATCCTTGTTTATTCAAAGACAGAGGAGGAACACAAGGGGCACTTGAGGATAGTGATGGAGGTGTTGAGGAAACACCAATTGAAAGCGAAATTCTCTAAGTGTCATTTTTGGAGAAGGGAATTGAGATTCTTGGGTCATGTTGTTTCCGAGAGTGGTATTGCCGTGGACCCTGCGAAGGTGGCTACGGTACAGGATTGGCCTACACCCAAGAATGCAATGAAAGTAAGAAGTTTCTTGGGATTAGCTGGATATTATCGTAAGTTTATCCAGGACTTCTCCAAGATAGCAGCACCGTTGACTCAGTTGACTAAGAAGAATCAGTCCTTCTTCTGGGACGGAGTGTGTGAGGATGCCTTCAAAAGTCTAAAGGAGAGGTTGACGCGTGCGTCAGTGTTAGTCATTCCTAAAGGGAATGAAGAGATGACGGTATACACGGATGCTTGTGGTACCGGACTGGGTGCAGTATTGATGCAAGGAGGTAGGGTTGTAGCTTATGCTAATCGACAACTAAAGCCGCATGAGAAGAAGTATCCTACCCATGATTTGGAATTGGCAGCGATTGTATTTGCGCTGAAGATGTGGAGACACTATCTCTTGGGAGAAAGATTTGAGCTGTTTACCGATCATAAATCGTTAAAGTATCTCTTCTCTCAGAAAGATCTGAATCTCCGTCAGCAGAGATGGTTAGAGTTCTTGGCTTCGTATGATTTTGATATCGCATACACACCTGGGAAGGGTAATGCGGTAGTCGATGCCTTGAGTAGGAGACATGCCATCTTAGGGGCAATGTTTCTTGAGTGGAAGCAACTGGAGTATATCGCGGGGTTTGATTTCAGACCAAAGTGCGAATTGGATCCAGTTATGTTAGCTAGTTTGATGATCAGACCCACTTTGATAGAGCGGATTGGTTCTAGTCAGAGGGACGATCCTAATCTATTGGAAATCATCTCCAAGGTAGAGATGGGTATCGATGAGGAGATGAATGTGTATGGACTTGATCGAGATGGATGGCTTCGGAAGAATGGAAGATTAGTTGTGCCCAACGTGAATGGTTTGAGAGATGAAGTGCTTAGAGAATGTCATCACTCAAAACTAACTATACATCCCGGTGGTAATAAGATGTATCGAGACATGAGACAGACTTACTACTGGGAAGGGATGAAAAGAGACGTTGGGAAGTTTATATCCAAATGCATGAATTGCCAGCTAGTTAAAGCCGAACAAAAGAAGCCTAGTGGGTTGTTGCAACCATTAGAAATTCCCGAATGGAAATGGGAGCAAGTCTCGATGGATTTCATCGATGGTTTACCAAGGACTAGATCGGGACATGATAGCATTTAGGTAATTGTGGATCGATTGACTAAGAGTGCAAGATTTATACCAGTCAAATCGACCAGAACAGCAGCCAAGTTGGCAGAATTATATATGAAGTGGATAGTGAGATTTCACGGAGTACCCAAAAGCATTGTGAGTGACCGAGACCTGTTGTTCACTAGTGGGTTTTGGAAGAGCTTACAAGAGGCTCTAGGGTCAGGATTACATCTCAGTACCGCATATCATCCTCAGACCGACGGTTAGACGGAGAGGGTGAATCGTATATTGGAAGATCTCTTGAGAGCTTGTATATTAGATTTTGGTGGATCATGGGATGACCATTTGCATCTAGTAGAGTTTACATATAATAATAGCTACCAATCCAGTATCGGTATGGCTCCATATGAAGCTTTGTACGGAAGACCGTGCAACTCACCATCATGTTGGATAGAAACTGGCGAGAAGTTTGTGCTTGGACCAGATGTGGTGAGAGAAACTTCAGATAAGATTAAGATCATTCAGCAACGAATGAAAGCTGCCCAAGATAGGCAGAAGAGTTATGCTGATAAGAGGAGAAGAGATTTGAAATTCTCCGTTGGTGACTTGGTGTTTGTTAAGATCTCTCAGTTGAAGAGCGTGATACGATTTGGCAGGAGAGGCAAGTTGGCACCAAGATTTGTTGGCCCGTTCCCCGTTCTTGAATTAGTCGGGAATTTGGCGTATAGAGTTGGCTTACCAGAGAAAATGGCGGGAGTTCACGATGTATTTCATGTTTCCCAACTAAGGAAGTTCGTTCACGACTCAAATATGACTATTTCACCTGATCAGTTAGAGGACTTCGAAGTAGAACCCGAGGCGGTTGGGAACCGCAAGCCGATTCGTATTGTGGGGCACGATACAAAGCAACTTCGAAGGTAGTCGGTGAAGCTAGTCAAGGTTCAGTGGGGCGAGGACGAGAATGATTGTACTTGGGAGACAGAAGAAAGCATTAGGAAGGCATATCCAGAACTCTTTGTCTGGTAAGATTTACTTTGCGATTTAGTTATTCCGCATGCTAGGATAGACTTATTTTACTTGTTTTGCATGTTTGATGGTTGTTTTATGGTTAATAGGCATGCGGGACCTTTTGTGTGTTTGATTAGGGAATTTCGGGGGCGAAATTTCTTAAGGGGGGAGGAGTGTAATGACCCGTATTCTACACATCATAGATTTGTAGAATAATTATTTCTTTCCCACGTGAAGTCGTATGGTCATGTAACTTTGGGAAACATCTATTAGAGTCATTTCCCATGTTCATGATTTTTGTTGATTTTTGAATGACCATTTTGCCCCTAGTCGGTACTATTTTGGCCATAACTTTTGATTGGAAAGGAATTTTGACCTAAAACCACTTCCATTTGATTCGTTTGATAGTTTCTCTTTCCGTAGAGTGGTCATAATGGCCAAACGGACTTACCGTTTGGGAGATATGGCTGAAACAAGGTTTGGAGGGTGAAAAACTGCTTAACCGGGCCAAATCGGGTGATTAGTGAGTAGGCCCATAACCCATTTCGGGATTAGGGTTATGGGAGGGCTGAAATGAGATGGAGAATCATTCCATTTCAGTTTTCTAGCCTCCACTTATCACCAAGGATCCCTAAAAATGGCCTCCAACCTCTAAATCACCTCCAAATCATCTTTTGGTCAAGGATTTGGCTTAGCAACCCCTAATCAAGGAAGATCTTCACTAAAGCAACTTAGGAGCTGCTGTTTGGCATTGAGATTCACATCAAATCAGAGATTTATTTCAGATCTTAGTTTATTTTGTGGCTAAGGTGAGTGATTTGCATAGTTTTACACTAATTATGGCTAATTAGGGGTGATTAGTGTTAATTAGCGAATTTAAACATGATAAAATTCTGGAAAAATGTTTATAAAATTCGGAATGATGTTTTAGACCTCTGTTAGAAATTTGGTTCCATTTGGTTAAGTTTTGCTAATCATATCATTAGTTTTTCTTAAAACATGCTTAAAGGGAAATATGGGGTTTTGGTCATGTTTGATCCATTTTGATATGTCATATTGTTGTTTTGGTGTTTGTGGTTGATTCCCTATGTTCCTATGATTGTATGATATGCTTTGTGGTTGATTAGAAGTGTTAGATTGGTCGAAAACGCCGTCGAGAGGCGAAAATAGCTTGCTGGAATGGTGCAGGTTTTAGGACCAGGAAAAACAGACCAGGTTTCGACCGACCAAGCCTGGAACGACCAAGGGAGTTTCGACCGACCAAGCCTGGAACGACCAAGGGAGTTTCGACCGACCAAGCCTGGAACGACCAAGGGAGTTTCGACCGACCAAGTCTGGAACGACCAAGGGAGTCTCGAACGACCGAGTTTGGACCGACCAGGGGGGTTTCTGACCGACCGACCCCATAGGAACTTCAGACAGACCAGGATGGGTGAAATGCGACCGACCAGAGGAGATTTCAGACCGACCAGGGGAGGAGCGGAATGCGACCGACCAGGAATGAAGGAAACCGATCCACTCGTGCTCCATATCACGATCCGAACCAGGAGGGAGCCACGAGCTGGAGAAGCGCGATCCGATCCGATTCGATGGTGATGACCAATAACCCGAGATGCAAAGGTAGTCCAAATGGAAGTTAGAGCTCAGGATCCTGGAACCAGTTGGGAACCAATGAGTTCACTTCATGGTTGGACTTTGCTGCGGGACGTGTGCTAAGGAGTTGTCGACGTTCATAACTTCGATTCACCACTAAGAATGAATGATGGGCTACTTATCAGTGCAGTAGGGTCATTATGACCTGAGGGGCAAAGTGGTGGTAGCAAGACTACGTTATCAGTGCAGTAGAGTCATTATGACCTGAGGGGCAAGGTGATGCGTAGTAAGACTATGAGCCAGTGCAGATGGGGTGAATAACTCCATGGGGCAAGTGGACATAGTAAGGACTAGTAAGGCTATGAGCCAGTGCAGTGGGGTTCTTGTGACTCCATGGGGCAAAGTGGACATAGCAAATGATTAGTGGCTACGTTATCAGTGCAATGAAGCCATTTATGACTTCATGGGGTAGAGTGATCGTAGCAAGGTATGTTGGGCGATCGAAGTGGTGAGTATCGTATACTTTACGCACTGAGTGAGAGATGTGAGGATGGATGCTATGCTTGATTGTTTGCCATCATTATGACATGCACACCTCCCCCACCTCCGTATCTTTATATTGATTGATATGATACCTTAGAGTGTTGTACAGTATGTAGTGCTAACTCTTTGGTTGCAGGTCCAGGTTTAGGTATGTTTTAGTCTACCTGTTATTGTTCACTTTAGATGCTTATCGCTCATACCAGGCTTTATGTCTGACCCAGAGTTTTATGTCTCCTCTTATTACTCTGGGTGCTCACACGAGCAGACTAGAGACAGGTTAGCTGGTGATGCGCGAGTAGCTGGTTCGGAGGCGGGCAGGAGGCTTCCACGTATTATATATATATATATATATATATATATATATATATATATATATATATATATATACGCATTCTCCCTGTGTCGTTGGTGGTCGCTACTTGGGCATTAGTAGTGTACCTCATTTATCTTGCTTTTGCTTTGAGACAGTTTGAAAGTTGTAATAAGTTGTAATAAGTTGTATTTTCGGATTTCCGCTGCTATGATGTTTAGTTCTGATTTTCAGCTTATGCACTGTCTCTCCTGTTTTATGTCAAGTATGTTATTATTATATTTTGTCCTATGCGCTGTGAGACATTCTACAGGTTCTTTGTATGTTCATTTCCTTCTTCCTTTTCCTTCTCACGACCCGTTCCGTGCTAACTGGACATGTGTACAGCGCACTTTTGGAGTAAATGTCGGTTGGTGCGGGGCGGGCCGTCACAGAGGTTCAGTTGAAACGATCAAGTCGCAAGGAGTTTCAACAATTTTAGAAAAATCGTCATTGTGTTTAAGATCACATTCAGCAGTTTTGTTGTTTTCAACCTCAAGAATATCAAAGTTTTCGAATGTTTCATTTTCAGTTTCTGACCCAACAACATTATCATCAATCAGTTTAGGAAGTTTTTGCTCATCAAAGTCATCCTCACTTAAATAGTTGTTACCAACTTCATCATTTCTTTCAGGTTGACAATCTAAAGTTGCTAAATTTTCAAAATTTTCAGAACCTGAGAGAGGAAGATCAAATTGAAGATTGACGTCTCCGTTTTCAAGAGAATTTGAATTCAAATCAATTACAGAGATTTCAACAAATTCATTAAGATTTTCATCAATTTCAAAAGTTGTTAGTTGAAAATCATCAATTATGGGCAAAGGTGGGTTATCTTTCAAATCGCCATACGTTGAAACTTGATTTTGTTGGTCAAGTCATTCCAAGTATGTTTCAAATACCAAATCCATGAGGTTATCAAAAATTTCGTTCATTTACTCAATAAAATCAAACGTATAATTATTTACTTGAGAAGTCTCAATTGAAATTGTTGAGAACAAGAACCTTTAATCGCACCATCATTGAAATTATTCCCATTGCCAAAATCATTTGTAAAGTGATTCACATTTCTATTTTGAATTTGAAATTCATTTTGGAGTCCAAAATTGAATTGGCAAGGGCTATAATCAAAATTATTTGAATTTGGAAGTGAATTCAAATTTTGATTATTTTGAATACTTTGACTTGAATTGTTGCACAAGCATGAATTATACCATTCATTTATTCTTTGATTTTGTTGTGTGCTCATTTCAAGTAAAGATTCAATACTTGTTTCCAACGTTGAGGGTAGATCGTTGTTTTGAAAATTTTGTGGTGCAAAATTCGAATTATTTTGAAAATTTTGGAAAGTTGATGGTGTAAAATCCAGATTGTTTATACAATAGTTGTTATTAAAATATTCGTATGAATTTGGTGTAAAATTATATGGATTATATTGATTTTCACAACTATGATAAAATTCATGAGAATAAGGGAATTGAGTCATTTTCAAGAAAATGGGTTATTTTTTTATTTTTTTTGTTTAATAAAAAATGGAATATTCACAAAAGAAAGTTGTTTTTTTAGACTTCGGATTTTGATTTATTTTTTTTTGCTTTTTTCAAGAGAAAAACTTGAAAAACAAAATTTACAAAGTGAAAAGTTTTTTTTATGTATGCATGAACCTAATGCAACAACATGAATGTAAACTAAATATTTACAAATTTTCTGAAATTATATAATGACAGATAGATTAATTTCAACAAAAGATTTCTCAGCCAGTTAACAGTCAGGAGTTACCGGTTCACCAGGAATCACCCTAGCAATGCAGCCAAAGGTTTAAGTACCTTCAGAGGAACAACCGATATAATATTTACGAATCACCGTAATATTTATAAACGATTATTACTCTGCCGTATTCTAGACGCCGAGAAATAATTCATTAGAAATAAACCAACTTTTCAAAATATAATGATGTCCTTAGAAAAAAAATGAATGCAAAACAGAAATTAAACGTGAATTAACCATGCAATTGCAAATGAATTTTTATTTTGTTTTTGGATTTTTTAATGCAAATGCAAGCAACAATGCAAGGAAATAAAAAAAAAGTTGAGAGCACAATACCAGAGGGTGCAGAATTTATAAGCAATTTTTTTAGCGGCAATTTTTTTATTTAAAGCAAGCAAAGTAGCTCGGGCTTTTGAGCAAAGCAAAGCAGTTTCCCTCCTTGTGCAACCTGGAAAGTGGAGGCAATATATATACAATGGAATGACAAGTGAATTTTTTTTTTTCAATGAAGAAAAACACAAATGTAAGTACCAAAAACAAACAATACACAAACGAATACACAAACAAACACAAGAAAATAAAAAAAATGTATTTTCTTAAAAAACAGAGAAAGGGACCTAATCAAACACACAAACAAATGCAGAAAACAAAGATGATAAAGCAAATGTAACAACACACAGAAACAAAACAAGTGAAACAAACACATGCAACCTCTTCATTTTTTTTAATATAAATATGAATAGCAAATAAGGACAAACACACAAACAACAACTAAACGCCAATAAAAATAGAAACAAAGGGGACATTTTTTTTTGAACAATAGAAGATTTGGTTTATGAGAAGAGGTGGTTTATGGTAGTGAATTTGATTCGGATGTGAGTTGTAAGAGAAAGAAAAGTGGTAATTTATGAGGATGGTAAAGATTGACTGTCGAAAGGGAATGGTTTGAAAGGCAAAAAAATAGGAAAATATTCTTTGTAATCCTTTTTTTAGAAGACTTGTAAAAGAGGGAAAAAACCAAGGGTATTAAGAATAGGAAAGAGAATAAATAAAGGAAAGAAATAGAAAATTTGGCAAAAGATTGAAAGAAAAAGTGGTAATTTTTTTCTCTTGTTTAGAAGATTACAATATCTATGAATAATACCAAATCTAACCAATTAAGTTTTTTTCTATGTATACAAGAAAATAGAAAGAAAAATAAATTAAAAAAACAATTTTTTTTAAGAAATGTATGTGTAGATGACTAAAATAATGCAACTTAAAACAAAGCACATTACTAACAGTGAACTCAAACTGAAAACAAAACAACACACAATGCGAACAAACACTTTTTCTTAAGAAGAACAACAAAATTAATCCGAAGAATAAAATCAAAATTAATTAAATTTCCCTGGCAACGGCGCCAAAAACTTGTTCGACGACGAATACTCTATGAATTAGAAAACCATCGCGAAGTGTAATAAACCGCAAGCGCATGATATACACTAGTAGTACGCTAGCGAGTACGAGTTGATCCACGGGGAAAGAAGTAATGTTAATTATATTCAATCAAATTAAAATAAATTTTGGATTGATTTAACTAACAAAAACTAATTAAAACTAGACACTAATTTGAGAGCTAAATATGAAATGAAAGCAATTTATGGCAACTCCATCATTCGTGACCACATAAATCAACATACAATGGTTTCATGATCTCTCATTTGATCTTTTGTGTAATTAGTTAGTGTATTTATCATAAGCACGGCCTAATGTGCCATTAGAGAACACATTTAAACCGTCAAACTTTAATACACTCTCTAATCCACAATTTTACTTTCATGAAATGACAACAAAGGTGAAAATCAAATCTACTTTAAGCATGGCCTATTAACTAATGTTTAGAAATATAGGCCACAAATTTTGAATTTCAATCACACTTTAATTACCATATTTATATGTAGATGAAGAGACAATTTTATGTTTATGTTGACTACGCATAGCCTATTTAGTTGTCAACAAACTGTAACGACCCGGAAAATCTGAACCAATTTAAAAATTTTAAATTGGCTATCTTAGTGAATTTTAAATATTTAAAATAAATATTTTAAATAATAAAGATGAAAAGTAAGTTTGAATCGACATTTGAAAACGAATATAATTAATTCTAATAATAAACAAGGCCTGAAATGGCGCGGTAGTTTCAAAATTTGAATTCAAACTTTGATTGACCGTACCGGGTGCAAAACAAAACGGATTTGAGTGAAACCAAAAATATTTAAATCTGTTAGTGAATATCTTTCTAACGAATCTGAAAACTCGAAGTTTCATAGTGGGAAGCAAAAGTTATGGCTAAATGAATTTTCAGAAAGGTCGCTATGGAATTTATATAGCCCGTGAAAATGGCCATTTTGCAAACGACCTCGGAATTCGACGAAACCACTTTTGTTGGATCCGGGATGTCAAATTATTGCTAGGTTTCAAATTTCATTATTTTTGAAGCTTGTATGTGAGCGTGGCAAAGAAAAACGTGTTTTGGTCAATTATAGTTAAATTGGATCGACCAGAAATGGGCCATTTTTCAAACGGTCTCAGAATTCGACGAAACTAGTTTTTTTGGGACCGTATCGTCAAAACATACTAGATTTATTTTTCTGGAATTTCTCGAATCAGTTTGTGGCCCTGGCAAATTGAAATGTACGTTCAAATCGAATATTGAATGTTATATATTTTAAATTGAGGGAAAACTGACTGAAACAGTCGAATGGGCCTACGAAACATATCCCATTGTGTTCGGAATGGGGGTAAAATGCTAGGGATGATAGTCGTTGGGTTTGAATTGGTGTTCGTGTGTGACAAGGGGTATTTTCGGATTTTTAAAACTTTATTTAAAAAAAAGTCATTGGTCCACATCAGCCCCCCCCCCCCCCCCCCCCCCGACTTTCTCTCTCCCTGTAACTCGATCGAAGGCGGAAAACCGCTCCCCCATTCCCGTTCTTTTTCTGATCAATCCACGCAATAAAAACCCATCCTCTAGTTGAAGATTTTGTAGAGCAAGGGAAGATCTTCAAATCCATATATAGTTTGGATTTTTTCGTGCAGAATTGGAGGAGAATTCAAGCTCGAAAGTCGAGCCCTTCATCACGCCGTCGCCGTCAGCCGGAGCCACCGAACTGGCCCCACTTCCTGGCGCACGTGCGCCTCTCCTAGCTCTATGCTGTGGCGCTGGCCGATCGTTCTGAAGTTGCACGGATTTCGAGAAAAGTGCAAACCTAGTTTTGAACGAACGTGTGAGGTAACGGCTGAAACTATTTAATAGCAGTTTAAAGCGCTACGGTTTTGTTTTCACTGTAAAAATCATATCTTTTTCGTTTGTAGACGAAATTCAGTGAAACAAGAGACAGTGGACTCGTGTGGACGTCTTCTACATTCTAGAAGAGACCGCATATTTTTCTGAGCCTTCTGCTATTTTTGGTGGAGTGGAACCCAATGTGAGATTTCTAACTTATAAAGGATATGGAAAACGACGATGTATAAATTATATAGTCAATGTATGAGTTATATAAGCATTGTACACCTCTTGTATAAGCGTTGTATAAGTTGTACGTTTGATATATAAGTTATATATGCGTTGTATAAATTATATATGTGTTGAATAGAATTGAAATGCTTATATATAAATATATATATATATATATATATACACATGCCCCTCGTCCACAAACCATGGACGATATTTATTGATTGTGATTGGTGTGAAAATTGATTGATAACGAATGGTTGATTAGAAATTGTTTTTGGTTGAAATTGATTGATTGTGGTTGAAAAATACCCGTTTGTGGTTGAGAATTATTTGGTTGGAACCATACAGGATTAGTTTGTGGAAATGAAAAAAAATATATACATGCCGCCTGCGTGCGAACTAGATGCATGATTCCCCATTGTCAAAAGCTGCGAGGCTTTAAGGTAGAGCGAGGAGCCGTACCAGGGACGGCCCCGGTTTTAACTACCCTGCTGTTATGCTGCCGAAATTTTGAATAATATTCGTGTGTTAGAATTATTTTCATGTGTTGAAACTATATTCGTGTGCTGAATAGAAATTCATCTATTGAACGACATTCATGTTTTGAAATAAATTGTTTTGTAAATATAAAAATCACCTTTTTATCTATATATATAAACAATAGAAAACCTTCATGTGTTGAATTGAAATTCATTCGTTGAATAGAAATTCATGTGTTGAATGGTATTCGTGTTTTAAATATAAAAATCACCTTTTTATATATATATAAACTATAGAAAACCTTCATGTGTTGGATTGAAATTCATTCGTTGGATGGAAATTCATGTGTTGAATGGTATTCGTTTTTTTGAAATAAATTGTTTTATAATAAAAATCCTATTTTTATCATCTATATGAACTATATAAAATAGCCGTGTTTTGAAATAAATTGTTTTATAATAAAAATCATATTTTTATCATCTATATGAACTATATAAAATAGTCGTGTTTTGAAAGAAATTATTTTATAATAAAAATCCTATTTTTACCATGTGAAGTGTTGAAATAGAAGTTAGTTTGATAAAAATATCATTTTTATCAAAGGTATGAAAATAATATAGTTTTGAAATCGAAGAATCGATATATATATATATATAAGTAGAATTGAAATATATCGAATAACGAAGCTGCAGTTCGTGTTTTGAAACCGTGATTTCAAACGATTAGTGCGGGAGATCCGACCATCAGATTTTCCCAAAACCGAAACCGTTGGTTCGCTTTGGAAATATCTTTCCAACGACACCAACTTTGTAAAGATCCAACGGTTGGATTTTCTAGAATGTCTAATTCAAATCTGAAGAAAAACAGCGCCATAATCGATTATATATATATATATATATATATAATTATATTAAATCGAATAACGACGCTGCAGTTCATATTTTGAAATCGAAACTTCAAACGATTATACCGGGAGATCCGACCGTCGGATTTTCCTGAAACTGGAACCGTTGGATTCGTTTTGAAAAGATCTTTCTAATGACATAAATTTTGTGAAGATCCAATGGTTACATTTTCAGATATGTGTAAATCAAATCCGAAGAAAAACAGCGCTACGGCCGCGTTATGGCCCAAAGCGTCGTTTGAATAAATTGGCTATTTTAAAATAAATAAAATAGCGATAAATCGTTATAAAATATTATAAACGACATGGAAGTGAAATTTAGAAACTAACTGAAGGTTGGCTAAGTCGAATGGTTTCCTGGATTTTGATCTGATGTTGGTTTCGGCCTTCGGGATTAATATTTGGGAAATCGTTCTCTTACTGATTTACGGTTAGTGACTAATGAACTGGAATATGGCGTATGTGTGTTTGTGTTGCACTTGTTTATTATATACGCGGGTTGCTCAGAAAGACCGGGTTTATCCCATTCTGAATAACTGAATCGACGATAAGCAATCGAAGATGAAGACGGTGGTCGAAGACCGGAGATCTTCACCTCGTTTGGATGGTAACTGATGTCCTGATTGGGAGGCATCCCGAAATATGGATAATGAGTGGTGATCGCCCAGACGTACGTGGAGATTGATGGGTTTGCGAGATATATAGTGCCTCCGATTTCGTTCAGACCCAGAACAGACTTGCAAATGGAAGGTGTGTCTGACATTGGAATTTATTCTGTGTGATCGATAGCCATCAGTTGCATGGTGTGAATTGCCTATGTGGCATGCTAAGATGCAGTGATCAGGGCTTCTGTTGAAAAGCAAAGTCTTGTGGTGATGATCAAAGCACCGCCTATGTGGCGTAGCTTTGTGTATAACGTGAATTCGCGAACCTCACACCCCAGTATGAACCAGGAACGGGAGAAAGGACCTCAGGGAGGACATGCGTTTCCTTCTAGCTAGAGGTGGTGTCGATGCTTAAACTGGCTGACATTTATATTATATTCACCTATGTGGTTGTTGCTGTTGCGAGGCGCCTCGGTTATATCGGTCGATCCGGGATCGATGGAGTCATTCGTTGGCTCATTAACGCCCCATAGGGCGGGGAAACGCATTGTTCAGGCATTTTAATCCACATCGGTGGACCGGCCCTGACGATCCGAAGGCTTGACTGAGTACTTGCCTGAGACACGGTCTAGAGCGTCTCGAATTCGGTGAGGACGATCCCTTGCCTCGGTTCATGACGGAAATCCAATTTCCAAATACGTGACTGTGCGGTTTTGATTGTATACCTATATATGGCGACATAGTGGTATGGGGCATTAATGCCGTCTATGATTGATAGTTATGATTTGAAATTGTTTTTGAAACATATAAACACTAGTAATAATATCGAATGCTTTTTTATTATTCGTATCAAGCATATTTTGGACGTTATAAGGTAAAAACTCTATCATCCGGTTTGTGTTGCATTGTGTGATGGGAACTGAGTCTTATAATGGCTTCATTTTTACAAAAAGCATTGCGATGTTTAAAAGATTTAATTGTTTTAAAGCACTGGCAATCTAATGGAGTATACCCGTTCCACGAAAGTGGCGTGGTCCTGTGATTAGCCATATTATAAATGTGTTAAAGTAGATTTCTCATACCAGTCCCATGACTGACTCGTAGTTTGTTTCACTTTCAAACTCGGGTGCCCCTTTTTCTAAACGGGCAGCCTTGTCTTTAGGTTTTAGCAGGCTCTTTCTGGATAGTTGGAGCTGAAGATGGATTCTATCATTTATCCCTTTTATGCTGTTCAGCTCCTATTGTACATATTATGTTTATTTCCGCTGTAGACATTTATGTATAGCTGAACTGTGTTTGTACTAAGTATGATCCTATATACTGTGTAACTCTGATGATTACGTTTATCTAGTGTATTATTTGTTCATTATCTGGTGTATTTGATTATTTCTGTTCTACTATTATCTGTTTCTGTGTTATATTCCAAAGATTACCCTTGCCACCGTCAGTACGGGGTTTGGGGTCGTCACAACGTGGTATCAGAGCTTTGGTTAAGCTTAGTGCTGGAATATAACATATTAACGAACTCGTCAGAAATAGAACCAGTAGGGTTCTAGGACGGGAAACTCATTACAGATAGGATCAGTAATATCCTAGTATGAGTAGCAGAATGAAATTACACCTCGATAGATACATTTACATTCAAGTATATGTCTCTATGCTTTAAAATATCTTTTCTGTGACCTGACACTTGATCTGCTATTTGCAGAAGTACTAGAAAATGAGTGTCAGAAACAGAAGAAATGCAGAACCCGATCTAGAGGCTCTATTAAAGAGATATCGAAATCTGGGCGGAGCACAGTTCTCAGGAAATGAATCTATAATTCAAACTCAAGCTTGGATAAGTTCCGTTGAAAGAATTTTTGAACGTATCCAGTTGAGAGATGATCAGAAAAGATTAGTAGCATCTTGGGCGCTCAAAGAAGAAGCTCTAATCTGGTGGGAAACAATCATCAAAGATAATCCAGAAGGTGATATCACCTGGGATAGATTCAAAGAGATTTTCCTAGAAAGATTTACTCCTCCTGAAGTGACTGAGCGATTATGTGATGAATTCTCTTATCTGATACAAGGAGATATGACCATTCCAGAATATCATAAGAAATTCAATGAACTTTCTCACTTTGCTCCTCATCTGATTCAAGATCCAAAGAGGAAGAATATGAGATTTATTCATGTCCTGCAAAGGAGATATCAGAATAGTGTAATGAGGAATGTGAAGCTTCCTTTTTCAAAAATGATATACATGGCTTATCAGTATGAAGATCTTCATAAGAAAGGTATGTTGCGGGACGAAGAGGAAGTCAGTTCTAGTAACAAAGTGGAGTCTGTGATTGATAGTCCCGAGGTAAGTAAGAAACCCGGAGCCAAAAGAAAAAGGGCTAGATCTGAGAAAGAACCAGTAACGACCGCCGTATGCAATAACTGCCATAAGCAAGGGCATTTTCAAGGAAACTGCAGATCTTTAAAGAAACAAAGAAAGGAGGGATATAGAGCCAATCGAAAGCAAAGGAAGAAGAGATTTAGATCTGATGAGGAGTTTCAAGAGAATAGGGTATGCAAACAATACCATAAGACTGGTCATCTTGCAAAGGATTGCCCGCTCTTAAACAAGCCTGAAATAGTTCAAGTGAATGAAGTAGCAGAAACTTCTGAGCCCTCAACTAGTCAGGAAAGGTCTGATGTCTTGGAAGGCACGCTCAATGTCAAAAAAAATCCAGTTAAAGTGTTGTTTGATACAGGCGCGTCGCGAAGCTTTATCGCAAAGAACGCAGTTAAGAAGCTAGATTTGAACTTGAAAAAGCTCAAAGAACCAATGATTGTCCATAATCCGGTTGGGAATCCCTCGATCTCAGTTGGGTTTGTGCGGTGCCCGCCTCTTTTTCCTGTTATAAGTTCCCTACCATCGCTTCGTTATGAATTTTACTGAATTCGATCTTATTTTAGGATTGGATTGATTAACCAAATATGAGGCGGAGGTTAGATGTGCCGAGAGAGTTGTTAAGGCTAAGGCCCAATCAGGGAATTATATAACCATACCATGCGAAGGTCCGAATTCCAATAGAAAAGACTTTTGGTCAGCTCTAGATGTCTCTCCCGCTCAAATAGAAAATATCCCTGAAGTCACAGAGAATATTCCCGACCTCATCAAAGATATTCCAGTCGTAAAGAATTATGCGGATGTGTTCGAAGAAGTTGTTCGCTTACCTCCGCAGAGGGAAATTGATTTCAAGATCGCTTTGATTCCGAATGCAAGGCCGGTAGTTCACGCTATTCGAAGAATGTCCTTGAAAGAGAAAGAGGAATTAGACAATCAAACTCGACAGCTTGTATGGAAGGGTCTGATCAGGCCTAGTTTCTCTGATTGGGGAGCAGCAGTGGTTTTTGTCACAAAATCTGACAGTACTCTACGGCTATGTGTGGATTATCGTGATTTGAACAATCAGACAATAAAGAATAAATATCCATTGCCGCGAATCAATGATTTATTGGATCGTCTGAATGGAGCACAAATATTTTCAAGGATGGACCTAGCTACAGGCTTAAATCAACTTCGAATTGCCGAAGAGTGTGTTCCTATGACAACATTCAGAGGTCCAGACTTATTCTATGAGTGGTTAGTAATGTCGTTCGGCTTATGTAACGCTCCAGCTTACTTCATGGATTTGATGAATCGAGTGTTCAGAGGAGTCCTGAATAAGTTTGTTCTGGTTTTTATCGATGATATTCTAATCTTCTCTAAATCAAAAGTCGAACATGCAAAGCGTTTGGAATAGGTTCTAGAAATTCTGAGAAGGAATGTATTGAAAGCTAAACTATCCAAATGTATATTCTAGCAAGATGAAGTGAAGTTTCTTGGCCACGTCGTATCGAAAGAAGGAATTGCTGTGGATCCAAGTAAAATCACGACTATTCAAAATTGGAAACAGCTTAGTACTCATAAAGAGGTTCGCAGTTTTCTTGGATTGGCTAGTTATTACCGGAAGTTCGTTAAAAACTTTTCGAAGATATCTAACGAAGCTTACAAAGAAGCACTCAAAATTCAAGTGGACTCCAGAGTGTGAGGAGGCTTTTGAAGAGCTAAAGTTAAGATTAACAACGGCTCCAGTGTTAACAATTATCGACGGCAATCAGGACTTGAAAGTTTGGACAGATGCTTCTAGAGAAGGCCTTGGCGCAGTGTTAATGCAAAGAGGTCAAGTGATTGCTTATGCTAGCCGTCAACTGAAGCCACATGAGAAAAACTATGTCACTCATGATCTTGAGTTGTTGGCTATCGTATTCGCTTTGAAAATCTGGAGACACTATCTTCTGGGTGATAATTTCGAACTGTTTACAGATCACCAGTCGTTGAAGTATCTGTTCACCTAGAAAGACTTGAATCTGAGGCAGCAACGTTGGCTAGAGTTCCTTGCAGCATACGATTTTGAGATTCTATATACTCTAGGGAAAGCCAATGTCGTGGCCGATGCGTTAAGCCGAAAGAATGTAATGATCGCCAGCTTTATTATTACGACTTCCTTGATTGACAAAATATCTATTCTTCAGAAGGAGGATAACTTTATTAAGGATATGATCAAAAGGATTCAGAAGGGCGAACCCTCGTGTTTTCAAATAGATAACGATGGAATCCTGAGATTGAAAGGAAGGATTTGTGTTCCCAACATTCCAGAGTTAAAAAGGGAAGTGTTAGACGAGTGTCACAAATCCAAGCTGAGTATCCATCCCGGTGTGGCCAAAATGTATAATGATCTCAAGCGAACATTCTGGTGGAAGACTATGAAAAGAGACGTTTCAATATATGTTAGTCGATGCCCAACTTGCCAACTAGTCAAAAGTGACCAACAGAAGCTGGCTGGATTGTTGCAACCGCTGGACGTTCTAGGTTGGAAGTGGGAACATATTTCTATGGACTTCATAGATGGTTTGCCCAGAACCAGAAAAGGAAATGACAGTATTTGGGCGATCGTAGATCGCTTCACGAAGACCGCCCATTTTATACCTGTCAGATCAAACAGAACTGCTCAGAGTCTGGCACAGATATACTTCAAGAAAATTGTTAGACTACACGGAGTGCCGATTAGTATAGTTAGTGATAGAGATCCAATATTTACTAGCAAATTCTGGGAGACGTTTCAAGTAGAACTGGGAACCAAGCTGAACTTGAGCACCGCTTATCATCCTCAGACAGATGGTCAGACAGGGAGGGTGAATCGTATTTTAGAAGATCTATTGCGGGCTTGTGTTCTAGATTTTGGTGGATCATGGGAAGACCATCTGCATTTGGCTGAATTCTCATATAACAACAGCTACCAGGGGAGCCTGACAATGTCACCATTCGAAGCGTTGTATGGTAGACCGTGCCGATCCCCTGCTTGTTGGGTCAAACCGGGTAATAGGCTTGTATTGGGGCCTGATATGATCCGAGAAGCTGCCGACAAAGTCGATTTCGTTAAGAAACGATTACTCACCGCTCAAAGTCGACAGAAGAGCTATGCTGATTCGAGAAGAAGGGATTTGGCTTTTTCTGTTGGTGATTATGTGTATATAAAGGTTTCTCCGATGAGAGGGGTGATTCGCTTTGGCAAAACTGGAAAATTAGCGCCCAGATTTATTGGTCCATTCCCTATACTAGAACGGATTGGAACTCTCGCTTATAGAATTCAATTGCCTGATTGGTTGCCTGGAGTGCATGATGTATTTCATATATCTCAATTCGAAAGCACGTTCATGATCCCGACTTGATCGTGGAAGAAGCAGCTCAACAGGATATTGAAATTACTCCAGAACTAGCTGTGAGAAGAGAGCCGCTAAAAATCATTGGCAAAGAAACCAAAGAGCCGAGGAACAAGAAAGTTCACTTAATCAAAGTGCAATGGAGTGGAGATCCGCGAGATTGTACTTGGGAAACTGAGGAAAGCATTCAGAAAGCCTATCCTAAGTGCCGAGTGGATATCTCTGACTGACTCCGGTGCAAGGTACATTTACCATATTTTGAAATTTCCAGTTGTTCTCTACTTTGTTGTCATTTTCTTTCCATGGATGTGCACTTGTAATTCTATAGTCTGATTAATTTAAAAAGAGTATAGGAATTGATTAGTATATTTTTGAAAAGTTAAAAACAATTTGATTGTTGTTTGTGTTGTGTGATAGTGGATTTGATTTATTAAATTATTATAACGATAGTTAATTTAATCAATAAGAGAATAATGGTAGAATTTATTCATTTAAATCACACATTGAACTGATTTAAAAATAGATAGAAATATATACATGTGCATCATATATGTTTAAACAGGTAAATGGATTAGCTGTTGAGTAAAGAAATTATTTGCGTGCTCGACAAATAGGTAAATCTTAATGAGTTGGATGCAAAATATTATTATATCAACTCCTGTGAATGCCATTGGATGCAGAGCGCTGGTTGTTCTGTGTGTAATAATAAATATCGCCATAGGATAGTAACAATTAATTTTGAACTACACTACACGGCATACTTCTGGAAGATAGGCATACTTCATTATATACCACATAAGCATTTGGAGCTTGTGTGACGAGGTGGAAGATTTACCATACGAGCGAGAGGCTTGTATGGCGATGACTATATTTTACAGGTCGAACTGATGACTGATATGACCATATAAAATTATAACGATGAATTGCCAGATTAATAAAAACCCCACACGGGTCTGGAGTTGACAATAATCACGTCTCTTTAGTCATTAGATACGGCACATGGATTATTTATTTCCCACACGGGACGAGGTGACGAGAATTTATTCTCTGGAGCAATTAAAATACTCACTCCCTCAGGCTTTGACAGGGTGACGAGAATTTATTCTCTAGAGTTATTATTTATACACACTCCCCTGTAAACACCAGAATATATCACTATAAATATGTGCATGCTTTATAGGATTTATTGGGTACCTAATACGGCCCAATAAATTTCCAAACCCCTCCCCGTACAAAGGAGGTTATGGCGAAATTTTTAGAAAATTCCAGGTGTTAGCCAATTTTTTAGAAGAATTTGAAAATTCTCAGAAACTGAAAAGTTGCAGAATGGAAGCCAGATTGAACGTAGTGTTGATTAATCAAACCACTTTCGACTTTGTTCCTTTTCGGGGATGAAAAGTTTTAAGTGGGGGAGATTGTAACGACCCGGAAAATCTGAACCAATTTAAAATTTTTAAATTGGCTATCTTAGTGAATTTTAAATATTTAAAATAAATATTTTAAATAATAACGATGAAAAGTAAGTTTTGAATCGACATTTGAAAACGAATATAATTAATTCTAATTATAAACAAGGCCTAAAATGGCGCGGTAGTTTCAAAATTTGAATTCAAACTTTGACTGACCGTACCGGGTGCAAAACAAAACGGATTTGAGTGAAACCAAAAATATTTAAATCTGTTAGTGAATATCTTTCTAACGAATCTGAAAAATCAAAGTTTCATAGCGAGAAGCAAAAGTTATGGCTAAATGAATTTTCAGAAAGGTCGCTATGGAATTTATATAGCCCGTGAAAATAGCCATTTTGCAAACGACCTCGGAATTCGACGAAACCACTTTTGTTGGTTCCAGGATGTCAGATTATTGCTAAGTTTCAAATTTCATAATTTTTTAAGCTAGTATGTGAGCGTGGCAAAGAAAAACGTGTTTTGGTCAATTAAAGTTAAATTGGATCGACCAGAAATGGGCCATTTTTCAAACGGTCTCAGAATTCGACGAAACTAGTTTTGTTGGGACCGTATCGTCAAAACATAACTAGATTTATTTTTCTGGAATTTTTCGAATCAGTTTGTGGCCCTGGCAAATTGAAATGTACGTTCAAATCGAATATTGAATGTTATATAAACATAGACTATCAAAACTAAAACTCAAACAACAACGTAAGTACTACTTCAACTATTCCATTAAGCATAAAAAGAGATCATAAAAACCAAAATATGTTGCATCTACATAATCAAGATGGCTTTATTACCCCTAAATCAAAGGGATTAGCCTCTCATATTTCTCATATTTGTTATTCTAACAACAAAAGTAGAGTGCAACACAGAACAAAAACAAAAGAAAAAGAGAACAAAATAAGGGAAAATTTATTCCACTTGCATAAAATGAAAGAACATGTAAAAAAAAGACAACCGATAAAAATTCCGCTATAAAGAGAGATTACATAAAAGAGAATGGCTAAATAGCCATGGAAATAAAAAGAGAGTGTAACAACCCGGAAATCAGAACCAATATTTTTTTTTGATTTTAGCTATTTTAATGAATTTTGAATATTTAAAATGATTTATTTTAAATAATAACGACTAGAAATTTATTTTGAATAGAAATAGTGCATATAAATTTATTTAAATCAAAGTTAGAATATAAATATTTATTTTTAAATTATAAAAGGAATTGGAAATGGCGCGGTAGTTTGAAATTTCAATTTCAAATTTCGAACGAATGTACAGGATTCAAAATAAACCGGATTTCAGTAAAACCAGAAATAGTTGAATCCGTCCGAAAATATCTTTCCAATGGATTTGAAAATTTTAGATTTCGAAATGGGAATAAAAAGTTATGTCCAGTTGAAAATCCAGAACAGTCACTATGGAATTTTATATAAAATATAGCCCTTAAAAATAGCCATTTTGCAAACGACCTCCATTTCAGATGAGACCACTTTTGTTGGATCCAGAATGTCAAATTATTGCTAGATTCCAAAATTCATAATTTTTGGAATTAATATGTGAGCATGGCCAAAGAAAACATGTTTGGTAATTTTAGTTTGAATTTTATCGACTGGAAAATGACCATTTTTCAAAACGGTCTCCAAATTCGACGAAATTAGTTTTCTTAGGACTGTATCATCAAAACATAGCTAGATTTATTTTTTTGGAATTTTTGGAGTCTGTATGTGGCCCCGATAAATTAAAATGTGCATTCAAATTCAATTTATATTGATTTATATTTTAATGTTGAAGAAAAACTTATCAAAACAGTCGAATTGGCTTACCGGACGTATCCCATTGTGTCCGGAATAAGGCTATTTGGCTAGGGGCGATAGTCGTTGGGTTTGATTTGGAGTTCGGATGCGAAATGGAAATAATAGAATTAAAATATTATTAAATATAAAATATATATAAGTCAAAACATCGGTCAAACCTATCTATTCTTGCATCATGGTCAAAGCCGCTCAGAAGAAACCGATGGTGGATATCTTCGAAAATTCTCCTTCATTTTTCGTTCAATCCATACCATGATTTCACAAATTCAAAGATGGTAAATCTAAGAGCGTTTAAACTCTTTCTATCAATGTCACTTTGACCATTCATCGTGGAAGATTCGGTGCAGATTTTAGAGGAGAAGCGGTTGATTTCAGGCGCGGTTTTCTTAGAGGAGGGGCCACCGAATGGGCTCTGACGGTTGGTGATTAGGGAGCTCGAGTAGGCGCTTAGGGTGGAGGGTGGCGATCCAACTCCGGCCCCCTCTGGTGATGGCGTGGTGGAAGTTTGGACATCGAAGAATGGGTTTTCGCGATCTGATCTATTAACGTAAGGAAGATAACTAATCGACCTAATTTCAATAGGAAGAAAGGTAATTTTTAATATAAATAACACTGTTTAAATCTGAAATTTTTATAAAAAATAAAAATAAATTTAACATTGTTTTTAAAATAAAACTAACATTGTTTTTGAAATAAAATTAACCTTGTTTTTAAAATAAATTTAGCATTGCTTTAGAAAAATAAAAATAGCATGGTTTTTAAAATATAAAAATATAATTTTTAAAATATATATGACATCGTTTATAAAAATGCGATTTTTAATGGTAAACATCGATCATAAAGACATGATTTTTAACAATATAAAGTTTCGCTTTTTATTAATATAAAAATATGATTTTTATATATACAATAGCGTTATAAAAATATGATTTTTATGATATAAAAGAATATATTTTTAGTTGAAAAAATAATAATTTTTATCTATGTAGCGTTGTTATAAAAATATGAAATTATTTTTAGAAAGATAAAAATGACATTTTTATCATATATATGAGTCATATAAATTTATCATACTATGAAATTATTTTTAGAAAGATAAAAATATGATTTTTATCGTACGTATACTATTTATAAAATAGTCAAACTATGAAATAATTATTCGATAGTTACAAATATGATTTTTAACGTATATTAGTTATTTATAAAATAGGCATGCTGGATTTATGGAAATTTTTAAAATTGACAATCAAAGCACGGCGGAATGGAACCCAAAGGTAAGAACTTCTCACTTTAATTTATTTTCCAGTTAAATATACATACTTGATGCAGACGGTGCTTAGTAGCACCCGACACCTTTGTTTGAAACCATGTTTGTTTGGTTGTTTGGTTTATTTATTTGAATTTGGTTTGGGAAGTGAAATGAATTGATTAGGATTGGTATATGTATGGCGCGAGCCATTATTATGCTAGGGATAAGGCTAGACCTTATTCCGGATCTAGTATCACGTTGTTATGCTGCTGAAATTTTATAAAAATATTAGAACACTAAAAATATCATTTTATTGTATAAATGAACTGTATAAAATATTCATGTGTTGAACTAAATATTTTATAGTTAAAAAATATAATTTTAAACGTGTATACGAATAAAATAAATATTAATTTACAAATCGGACGATATGTTTATGTACACGCATTTGACTGATATTGATTGGGATGGTATATTTTACACATCGCCCAACTGCACAAATAATAATTAGTGTTTGTTGTTTGAAAATCCCACATGGGTATTGGGATGATATTGGACATACACTAATCCCAATATTTAGTTGTATGTCAATCGATGGGTTGACAGACTGTTGTAAGTGTTAATTATTTATATTTAACGCTTATGCAGTTGCGTAATGCACTCTGGATGATGGTTGACTGTGTCTGATTATTGTTGTGTACATGTGTGTATGAAATCCATAAAAATAAAATTATATGGTAATTGGCTGTGTCTGATTCCAATTCGGAAAAAACGAATATTTTAAATTAAATAATATTTTAAAATAACGAGTAATGAATATTTTAAAATAACTAATATTTTAAAATAATATTCAATAATGGATCAAAATATGATTTTGATGTCCGATTTGGGATGGACACGAAAATATTTAAATATATAAAGCCGTGTTGATTAGTTATGCGCCATTTTGACGCGAACGATGTTTATATCAATTTTATTCATTTTTATAATGAATATCGAAAAGGAAAGGATTTCAAAATCTAATATTTTGAAAATATTATCATTTATATATTATAACGATAAGGAAAATTCAATTTTGATTTAAAATTGAAAACGAAGTTAGAACCGTTTTAAAACGAATTTATAAAATACGTTTTAAATGGAAATCAACGAAATATTTATAATATATATTATATATATTTATTGGCCTGAATAGAACGCGCCGCGGCAGTTTGCGAATTTCGACTGTTGACTTCGAATGGACATTACGGGAGATCCGACCGTCGGATTCTCCTAAAATCAGAACCGTTGGGTTTGTATCGAAAAGAGCTTTCCAACGATTATAAGTGATCTAAACTCTAACGGTTGGATTTGGAATCATGTACAAATCAAATTTGGAAAAGGTCGCTGTAAGTGCAGTTCGATGACCGTTTATGGGAATCGACTGAAAGTGCCTTTATAAAATTATTAAAATATTAATAATTAGTGTAAAATCATAAGAAATGATTTAGAAAGAATTGGGATGAAAAATTCCACATTTGAAAAGATAAAATATATTTTTACCGAAATGAACTAGTTATTAACTAGAGTTAAAATCCAATTATTTTTTTAAAAATAAATTGGATTAAGAATAGGTTTTAATATAACCAAAATTTCCAACATATGAATTAGAATGGATTTGAATCGAAATAATCTTCAGAATATTTTGATGTTGGATTTCATGATTATACATATATTGTTATGGAAATTTGAAAGATATATTTCTATCGTTATTTCCAATACGATATTTGTTGGTTTCAGAATTTGATATTGAATATAAGCCGATATAGTTTCTATTCAGAGCCTTGTATTTAATATCAAATGGGATTTTGGGTTTGTTTTGAACGGTGTCTTCAGTAACACTGTTCTTAATCCCAGTTGAGGGAAATCTTTTTATTAAGATTTAGTGGAATTGTCCAACTAATTAATATTTAATTGGAATTCAATAAAAGAATTGGATTTCGGGTTTGTCTTGAACGGTGTCTTTAGTAACACTGTTCTTAAACCCCGTTTGAAAGGAATAAATCTTTCAATTAAAATTATTAGAGTTTCTAGTTACATTTGGTAGTTGGAATAAAATGGGATGTGAATCGGGTTTATCGTGAACTGTGTTTTTAAAGACATTCGTTCTTTAACTCGATTCACAGTGAAATGTGAATTGGAATTTTATAATCTTTAATTGAGATTTAAAGGAAATTTTCCAAAGTAAAGTTTTCCAATTTAATACAATAAATTGGAATGGAATGGAATTCGATTAGATAATAATCGAAGTGAGCTTCTATGGAGGAAGACTGTTAATATGTATATGGAATTTAAAAGGCTTTGTCGTTATTCCATTTATATTATTAGTCGGACACAAAAATTAATATCGATTATATATTGATCTATTTTCCGTGAAGATTCCGTAAATAATGGAATGTGATTTAGGTTTATCATGAACCGTGTTTTAAATGACATTAGTTCTTTAATCTAGTTAAAGATAAGATTAATTTCTTAACTTTGAATAATCATCAAGTAATGATTTTTGAGATTAAAACTGAATTAGAGTTTTAATGAATCTTTAATTAGATTGGAAGGTGAATGAGATAATTAAATTAATCGAATTCATGAAATGATCGAGAATGGAGTATCGCCAGTTTTGCTCCAAGCGATAGTTAAATCTTTAACTAGATTTGAATGTGAACTGGTAATTAATTTTATCAATAACACCGTGGTGTTAGATATGGAGTATTATCAGTTTTGCTCCATGGGATGAATAGGTTGGGATTGGGAAATATAATAAATGATTACTCCGGTAAGGTTCGCTAATCCCGACTAGTTTGGATAAACCTTAATTTGGTTTGAATTGATATCCAATGGAAGATTAAAGAATAAATTTAAAGAATTTATCTTTGATAAAATTAATGGGAACCTTTCCCAAAGGATAGGAATATTTAAATAATAGAATATTCAGAATTGGAATGAGGCATATGTTGTGTTTTTCTAGCACTTGTTTATAATATACGTGGGTTATTCGGAAAGGCCGGGTTTTTACCCATTCTGAATAACTGATACGACGATAAGTCGACGATGAAGATGGCGGTTGAAGACCGGAGGTCTTCACATCATTTGGATGATTACAGATGTCTTGATTGGGCTGTACACCCAAGACGAGGTAATAAGTGGTGATCGTCCAGACGTACTTGGAGATTGACCGGATATGCAAGGACCTCTCTCCTATATTGGACATATGGAATATGGAATAAGGTGCCTCCGATTTCGTTCAGACCCAGAACGAACTTGTAAATGGATGTGTGTATGACATTGGATTTTGTTCTGCGTTGATTTATCTCTATTAAATATATATCTGTTTGGTGGAAGAGAATTTATTCTCTTGCTTAACACCCTTCTCTAAGACGTACGAGCTCAGAGGTTATATATCGATAGACATCAGTCACATGGCGTGAATTGCCTATGTGGCATGCTGAGATGCAAATGATCAAGGATTCTATTGAAAAGCAGAGTCTTGTGGTTGATAATCAAAGCACGACTTTAATATAGCATAGCTTTGTGTATAGCATTAATTCGCGAGCCTCACACCCCAGAAATGGGAGAGGACCTCAAGATAATGGACATATGCTGGTTTCTAGCTAGGAGTGTTGTCATGGTATGGAGCCCAGACATTTTACTCATGTGGATGTTGCTTATTATTACTTGATGGATAGAAAGGCGCCTCGGATATATTGATCACTATGGGATTGATGGATGACATGGTCGACATACTGACCAGACTTATGCCCCCTAGGGCAGACTAGCATATAACTTATGGTATTATTAACCCGCTAAGTGTGGGTCGACCTTGATGATTCAGGGCTTGCCAGCGCGCTTGCCTGAGGCTCGGGCTAGAGAGTCTCGAAGCGGAAGGATGATCCCTTGCCTTGATTCACAGATGGAAATCCCACTTCCAATACGTGACTTTGCGATTTTAATTTTAGAACCAGTATGGCTACATGATAGATGGTACCCATGCCATCTATGATTGATACATCTATATTTGAAATTGTTTTATACACTATGTACTTATAACAATATCAAAATGCTTTGTTTTAAACGTACCAAGCATGTTTGGCTATTATAAGGGAAAACTCTATCCCCGGCTTGCGTTGCATTGTCTGATGGGACCTGGGTCTTATAATAGCTTCATTTTCCAAAAAGCATTGTGCTATTTGTTTTATGCACTGGTATTCATGGGAGTAACTCGTTTCATGTTATACGGCGTGGTCCCTTTATTTACTCCATTTTAAAGTAAAGTTTTAAATAACTGTTTTAGTTCTCACACCAGTCACATGACTGACCTGGAGTTTATTGTTTTAACCTAAACTCTGGGTGCCCCTATTTTCCACATGGGCAGCTAGTAGTTTTGGTTTTGCAGATTTATTTTCACAGGATTCTGATTTACAGCTGGAGCTATATTCGGAACGCTCTGTATCCGTGTATTTCTTTCAATTGTATTTTGTATTTTTTTTCCGCTGCATAATAATTTGTAAGTCTTTGACATTTATCAAATGTATATTATTTGTTCATACTTTGTATATTCTGGTACTCTGATGTAAATTGTTGTAATAGCAATGAAATGTTCTTCTGTTTGTGTTCTGGTTTGTCGTGTTCTCAAACAATCCGTTCTTTCTCTTCTCTTCGGAGACCGGGGAAGTTCGGGTCGTTATAGAAGAAAGCTTTGGATTTCCGCCTCTGCTCTAAACTAAACTAACTCTAAGAGGATCTTTACACCAACATAAAGGGGTTATTTATACATGAGTAAAACCCTAATTAAACTTTTAGCATGATACCAAAAATGCCTCGAAGCTCCATTTGTCTTTAGCTACTAATGATTCATTAAATTGTATGAAGCCTTTTTGTCTCCACTTTCCAATATAATTGCATCTAATTGTTCCACTGAGAGTGAGTGGGGTCCTTCACTAATCTTCTTTGTAAATTATTTCCTTCTCCATTGATTTATGTCGCATGCATATCTCTCATTAAACCACTTGTATTTGTGGCTAAATTCCTATAAATCAACATGAAAAATGAACAAGTAACTGTTATAAAAAATAAATACATGCACAAATGATCATTTTGCCTCAATATGAAGATGTATGCATGATAATTTGAGAATTTTGGGTTTTTGGTTGAAACATGTGAAAATAGCCCACTTATGTTATTTATTTAACTAAAACAAGAACAAATGTGTGAATAAATGTGCATTTTTACATGCACATCAACTCTTTTCAAGAAAGGGAGAATGTGACTTAAATGATGAAGTACACCTAGTGGTATGGGACACGAAGGTATATGGTATCAGTTATTTCCTAACTTGTCGATTGAAATTATTTTGTGGATTTGGCTAACTTAGAGTATACCATTAAGCGAAAATGTAAGGTATATGACATACCGTTACTACTATTCGAGTTACAGTTAGGAAGTCTATGGTACATACTCTGAGAACTATACGGAACATTTGGGTCAACTTTTGATGTTTGATGTTTACCAATACTAGTACAAGAGGGCCAGTTATGTTGGACCTATGGGTCTAACATATGTAGACCGAGGTCTACTTATTTTGAGAAACCATATGGTAAGTAATTTTATAGGGAAACAAAACTGTGTGGTAGTACTGGATGGCTTTAGCCGACTGTGTGGTGTATTGCGGGCATGGCGAGGTCTTGCCTTATTGGATCCAAATCATGTGGTTCGATTTTCTCTAATTTCCCCGAGACTGTGTGGTATGGTGATTGTGTGATGTTATATTTTCTATATATTAAGTATTCTTTGATTTCTAAAATTATATTATGTTTCACCATCTTAGTATATAGAGTTTTATACATAACTATCATGCTATTTAATGTTTGTTATATAATGATTAAACCATTGTGGCAAATCCTTAGTTGAGTTTGACATGTTGTATTTATATGATATCAATCATATTCTTTGACTTGATCGAGATTTATTTAGACTATCATAGCCTTTGGCTTTGGCTATTTGGATGATGGAAATAGTTGTATTGTGTTGTGTATGTATTACCTTACATGAGACCCTTGAGTATGAGCTAGTGGACCTATCTCATGCAATCTATGTTGCATGTGTATTTTTCATATTCCTCCTATATTGCGAGGAATTATTACTTATATGATATTATCTTCCATTTATCTTGTGTTAACTGATATGTTTAAGCAAGACGTACTAGTGTATTTTATACTCGGGTCAGACTGAGTTGTTTCAAGTAACAGCTTGCTGATGATTTGTGCTTAGCTGCTTTTATCGTGGATCGTATACTTTCAAGGGTTTGGTTTGGGAAAGTCGCGTTAATGGTAACAAAGGAATGGCGATTTCCACTTCTCCGCTAACTTTTCTTCTATCTCGCTTCTCTTTCACCTCAAATCCGCTCCTATCTTTTTTTTCATCCTCCCTATACCATCCTTTGTTTTCGCTTGCATGCGATTTACCCAAACCCTAATTTTTTTTCCAGATCTAACTCTCTCTTCTCCGATTCCCATTCTCTCAACGCTCCTCTACCCCCTAACTGCTTTCACTTCCTATGTCATCTCTCCACTTCCCCAATGAGGTTTTTATTTCCCATCGATGGCAACCCTACTGTCTTTGCCTGTTCAGTGCTTGTGTCAAGTACGTGTTCTGCTAGTGCTCCAGTGTAGGCAGCGGGTGGGATTTAATGTCCCTTGGGTATGGGCCGACTTACTTCGAAGGTGGATGTTTCACGTTTGGCGCTTTTCTGGCACGGGGGCCATTTCCTCTAATGTGTCATATTTTGTGTCGAACGTGGGTTTTTTGGCGTGCAGTAAATCCTTCCTCCTCGAGCCAACTCACATCTCTTCTCCCTTCCATGGTAAGCTGAGATTCCAGTTTCTTCTTGTTGTTCGACGCCCTTTCTTTGTAGGCTGTTGGATATTGCTTTCGACTTCAACAATCTTGGGTTGACAGTGTTAGGTCTCTTTGATATGATGGGTTTCCAATGTACTCTAGAATATCATCTTGTTGGATGCATTTTATTTTCAGTCCAGTGGTTGGGAAGTTTTGTGGTTTGTTGAGTGTCTTTTGCGTAGAACTATTGGTGTTTGGTATCATCATATTGTTTAGTCTTGCTGGCTTTAATTGTTTTGTGGCCATGGTTGGTGTTTGGTAATGATTTGGCATGGGCTTTATGCACTTGTTGTGCTATGATGTTGTTCAGTGCTGCTACAATAGATTGGGTTTGATTTTCTGCTTTAGAGTTGGTTTTTGTACCTTTATGGTCACTTGTTCTTGTAACAGGCTATGCCTGTATGGAATGGCTCCCTACGTGGAGGTGATATTGCATCCTGCATGGAGATGTATTGTACTATAGACATGTCAGTCTAGCTCCAATGTTGTAAGCTTTTAAAGGTTGAAATGGACGGTCCACTATAAAAATCGTTGTATCTTCTATATATATATATATATTATTAAAAAAAATTGGATGTGAAAACTGAGTTGACATGTCATGTGTTCAGGTCTCATGTTGTATGTACATTCTTTTAAGATAAATCTTGTATTTGTTTGTGTAGCACATGTATATATTGTATTCTACTATTGTATTTATATGTATTCTGTTATGTGGTCTGCTATCTATGATGTGTTGTAAGTTGTTCTGAATACGATCCTTAGCCATCGTAGTTTTATGTTAGATGCATTGAGTATGTCGATCCACTTAAGTAAGAAAAAATTTATTATACACTCAATCGACGTATTTGATAGCCATTGAATGTAGAACTACGAATGGTCGCCCCTAACCAGCCCTATTCTCCACAATAGTAGACGACATTACTCGTTAATGCTCTTTATTAATGTGGGTGTTGGGTGGGGAATCACAATATGGTATTAGAAAAAAACGGTCAAAACAAAGTACGATAAGCACAATACATAACTGAAATACTACATGTGTTACAAAAGGGAAGGATAATACTTCTGCCTACTTTTATCATTTCCATTTTTATCTTTAACCCATGTTCATTATCATCTGAGTCATGAGTAAATCTTCGTTTTGGGGTTACTTCTAGGATGTGTTTCAATTCGTAGTATTCCATGAGTTAAATCCTATGTGTAGTTTATTTAGTATAAATCTCTATCCTCTTAAATCCTTTCAATGTTCAAAATCTTAGGTTTAAAAAATTTGATGAAACATGAATCTTTTCCTCCTCTTATGTATAGGTTATTTGAGTTAAATAAATAAACGGGATGGATAAATGAATTAATCCAAGCTTAAAAGCGAAATTTATATTGGGATAAAAAGAGTACTAACTTGAGATAAATCAGAGTGCTAGTGGAAACAAGTGAATTATTTCGGCTATTCTAAATTTTGTAAATTTATAAATGGGTTCTAGAGATGGTAATAAATGATTAAATTTTGATTAAGAGTTAATTTAAATCGAATGATTAATTAATGAGACTTCTTGGTGAGTTGTATTTACCTAAAATAAATACAACCATGATTAAACCAAAATATATGATTATCTTTTGTGTTGAATTCTATGTAGTTAAAGCCCCGCCAAAGCCGGTAAAATGTCCGCTATAGCCCATAGCGCTCTTTAGCCACCACACTATTTCAATTTAGCTAATGAACGGTAGATCCTCTCTTAGCCCCACTATTTTCCGTTGCATCTGCTAAATCAACACTTTTTAGCAGCCGCTTTAGCAATATTAATGTATAGAGCTTGATTTGACCATTTCAAAACATCTATAAATTTAGTGTAAAGAGCTAATTTTAATGCACAAGTGTCTAATATATTATAGACGTCTACTATAGTCATCAAATCTAGTGTGCATAACCTTGATATTCTTTGTTTTTGTTATATAAGATTAATTAATATTGGTTTTTTCTACACGTACAGTACGGGAATGTTTATTAATTAGTTTTATATGTTCGGTTTCAACATTTAATGAACCTTTTGGTGAATTCGCTATATCCCTGCTATTTCCTCGCTTTATCTCCGCTACACATAAGCGCTTTACCTGCCCACTTGAATTGTCTATTGGGAATTTTAACGGCTCTGGTCGGCACGTCTGATTAATGTTATCGATAGGAATTTCTTAAACTCTTACATGAGAGGATCAAACATAATATTTTTAGCAATAAAGTAAATTTTGGTAAAGAGTAATGTAATATTTGGGCGAGAATAATGTTAAACCACTATATAAAATCAAAGTAGTATGAATAATGGTGAGGCAATAGCGATATTATATCGACTTTGTAGCCAAATAATGAGGGGAATCATAATAAATTTGGTGCTTTAATATATTTGAAATGAATTAATGAGTTGTTAAGTGAAAATTGTGTTTTGAGAAAATATTAAGAAAATTATAAAATGTTTTAGTATAAAGAGGTATTTTAAATAAGTAACTATCTTGAACATGAGCGGTATTTTTGAAATACACCCTCATATTTGAGATCAAAAGAAGATAGCATTTATCAGATGTAAATAATAAACGATAAAAGAGCATGGCATTTTTATTTTATAATCAAACCATAAGCCATTTTCTAGGTAATTAGTACAAATCTGATGGCAAGGCAGCGCCAATCATTGATTGGAAATCGAGAAAAGATGAGTGTGTATTCCAATTATATGCCATGTGAAAATCAGATAACTTAAACCTTTTGTGTATATTGTTTGGGATGAGAGTTAAAACTTTTGTAAATTGTGTAATAAAAATTGGAACTTTATTGTTCTAAGTGAAGTACATTGGTAAAAGTGTAATGTTTTGAACACTATGTGCTGGGTAACTTAAACTAAAATTTTCTGGAGTAAAAATTGAGAAAAGTAATTAGAAATTGAAAATATAAAGTGTTATCATACGAAAACTGTGTGGACACAATATTTTAAGAGGGGTGTTTATAATAATCAGGGTTTTGGGTACTCGAGGTAAACACATAATAACATGTTTTGAAATTCAACATCTGAGAAATACTAGTTCAAGAGCTAAACTCATATAATTATGTAAATTGAGAAAATAAGGAATTTGAAATTTTATGAGAAATCATGTAGATTGAAATAAATTGAATTAAAATATAGTAATAAGGGAATTTATCTCAATCTATGTTTGCTAAATAAATTTAAGATGAATATAACAAAGCTAGTGAAATCTTATAAACTGTGTTTAGTAGGTTCATATTATCAAATATAATAATTGGTAAATTATTACAATGCAACTTTTTTGTTATTAGAGTGAATATTAAAAATATAAAATACTGATTTGGAATCAATATTTAAGTGTTTAATATTTTTAATGTGAGCTAATTAGTTATTAAAAATACATAAATGTGTACTTGGGTGAATTTGTTGCTAAATTGTAAAATTTGTAAACAAATGGGGAATGTAAAAATGGGTTTTGTAATGTAAAACTATGCTGACATTGGTTAAATGAATTATTGAGTTATGAAATAATATTGGGTTGTGACAAGATAAAAAAGTTTGTATATCGTTGTTAAATGTGAATTGTTGGTAATAAGGAATATGAATACTGATTGAGAATCAACTTTTAATGGTTAAAATTGTTTTGATAGAATTATAGATTTGTTTTGGTGGTTAAAAATATTTTGATAGAATTGCAAATTTCTCTTGGTTAAAACAGTGAGGTTGTATAAATTTTGTTATTTAAAGATATGTAAATTTTGAATTAAAGAAAGGAGAAAAGTGCATTTTACCAAACATGAAAGTATTAGAGTGTTGCATATAAATTAATATTTAAATGATTTGAAATTATTTTATTACATGTTTGTATTACTTGGTAGAGCTTTTACAATGTTAAATGTAATAATAATTAGTGAAAATGTGTAAAAGGGGTTTTATCTTGTGTTGTAGTGTTAAAGATGATTTTGCAGCACTTTGTTAAATAATTAAACTAGTAAAACTTGTTATATTAGGTTATCGGATTCAACATCCATGTCCCATAGAATTATCTAGAAAAGAGAAAAAAGGAAGGCCACACACATTTCCTTCTTTCAGCAAGAACTTCTTCTTCGTAGAGCTTTGTTTGAGAAATAAAATGACCCCTTCTTCCTCTCTTTTTCCTAAATACTAAATCTTTCCGCAAATTAAAAATCTAAAAGAAAGAGAGGGATATATTGTATCAGCAAATCCATTTATGCTAATAATCTACTCAATTTATTCTTTGGAAATTAGAAAATCAAAGTTAACGTAACTTATTGGAGCTACGCGTCTCTATTCCTGATTCCTTTGGGTTTTAGAAGCTATAAATCATGGTTTTGCCAACTGATCAGGCTAGAATCCCCTCTAGACTAATCAAGGTGAGTTGTTGCACTCACTTCCTCTTGTATAAATGTGTATTTTAATAGAATCCGAGTTTCTACGATGTAATGTTTTGTTACAGTAAACTATTCAATGTGAATCAGAGTTAGTGGAAATAGTGTTTGGGTTCAACTTTGAGGAACTTTTTTCTTTCAATCATGGTCCAAATTGTCTTGTTTCAATTTAAAGTATGATTTTTAGTCTTTATGCATGTCAATTTTCAAGTCGATCCAACCTTTGTACCATAGTGAAATTTTCTATCGAAGTTGGAATCGAAAGAGAAATGGCGCCTGGGGGAAGCTGTGACACCCTTGCTGACCCAAGCTTCTTTTGGGTTGACCTAAGCCGCTTCTGGGGTCGATCCATGTATTTTAAGGGTTGACACTTGTAGTGTAATTTTCACAGGGAATTTCCTTGCTTTTTGATCCATGTTTTCATGGTTTTCTATGAGTTTTCTTGGCCATTTAGTTGATTTCGGAGAAGTTTTTGGTGACGTTTTCTTAAGGCTTTGATCCTATTTGGACAAACCAATATTATATTCAATTCGTATCTTGGATTATGGTTTTTGTGTTGATTTTGAGTGTTATTTTGATGAATTAATTTCATGTATTATGACACACCGTGCATGTTTTATAAATGTTTTCTATAAGTAACTTATGTATATAACTTTATATATACTACTTTGAGGCAAATGATTTTGGATGTTTGTTAATTTTAAATAAAATGGTCCCAGAGCTATACTATATACAATATTTTTAAATATAGACGTGTTTTCAAAAGAACCATTTCATATGATTTTAGAATCGTTTTATAAACCCGATTTTCTAAAAGTATATTTTATATATAAAACTACACATTTTTGCACTCTATGAGAAAAGAAGATGGCGACTTAAATAATGTAATACACCTCCTGGTATGATACATGAAGGTATCTTATATCGGTAAATTCTAGACTCGTCAATTGAATCTATTTTGTAGAATTGGCTGACTTAAAGTAAACTGATAAGTGAGAACATACAGTATGTGATGTACTATTACCACAACTCGAGTTACTATCGGGATGTCTATGACGCACACTCAGGCAACCTCATAGGATCTTCGGGTTAATTCCTAATGTTTAATGTTTACCAATACTAGGCCAAGAGGGTTATTTATGATAAATCTACAAGTCTAACATATGCAGAACAGGGAAATACTTATTTAGAGCAACTGTGTGGGGGCGTCAAGACTATATGTTAGTACTAGATGGCTTCGGCCGACTGTGTCGTGCACTGCAGACATAGCGGGGTCTTGCATTATTGGATCCAAACTGTGTTGTATTATGTTCTCTAATTTCCCTGAGACTGTGTGGTATGATGATTGTTGTAATACCCCGCATTTTTATAAGTATAAAATAATTGATGGTGCATATATGTATACATATATGCATGGACAGTAATAAATAAAAGATATAGTAAAAATAATTGTATAAATGCATGTAATAAAATGGTGCATGCATTTAAAAAGAGTTAATGTAATAAAGAAATGCATGCAATCAATACATGCGGTAAAAAGAAGAAAGTAATATATGAGTGCATGCAATCAATTAATAAGTTTAAAAGGAGAGAAAGATTATGCAATAAAATAAAATCATGTGATTGCATGCAAGGTAATTAAGCTGCATGCAGTACATTAAAGAAAGTAAAAGAGGCACACAAAATAAACCAAGAGAAGTAAAAACGAGAAAGTAATGAGCGTTTAATAGATAAACGTTGCAAACATCAGTAGAAGCTGGGTAGATTACGCGCCTGGATCCAAATGAGTCGACCCATACTTACCTTGGTCGACCTAAGGGTCGACCCCTTTGATCTGGGCAGGTTCACTCGGCAAATCTGGACTGTTTTTCAAATCACATTCGTTTTTGAATCAACGCTGCGTGTATAAGATCATATCCACTTTCTTAAACACCTAAAAATAGGTTAGCAGAGCCTAGCCTAAATCTCATATTTTCTGAGAGGTTGTCTAGACTCTGCCATTCATCCTCCTCCTCAAATCTCCTCAAAAAATAAGATAATTAGTCTTAGGAAATTCTGGTTCAAGATCTGGTGGAATAGAATGTATATCTATAAATGGATGTTCAGAATTCTAATCGAAGTGAGGTAAACTTTTGGATCTGGTTAATTTAGATTTCTCTTCTTTTTTCCCCTTTTCTCTTAATTTTGAGAATTGTGAATCCATGGTAATTTAGATCCAAGATTCAGTTAGGAGAGCCATGAAATGCTAGGCCTGGACCAGATTAATGAATTGGAAAGCTATTAGGTGAGTGGATTTAAGTTATACCTTTTGATAATGGTATATCTATCGTTTGGCATTCCCCGTTAATATGTATAATAAATCAGCTGAAATGTTTAATCTACTGAAAGGTTTAACCTGCTGTAATCTGCTGAAATGTTTAACCTGCTATAACCTGCTGAAATATAAATTTGCTTAAATGTTTAATCTGCTGAAATGTTTAACTTGTTGAATTCTGTTGAAATTAGTGTTGTTGTAATTAAAATTGAATTGTATCCTTCAAATAAATGGTGAAACTTCTATGGTACGGTAATCCTGAAACCCGATCTGATATAATTTCTGCTGTATAGAGCCTATTTCCAATAATCACTATCTGAATAGGGAATTTCTATGAACAATGTAACTATGAAATTTACAATGCACACGAGTATTTTCACAATAGAATTATTATGCCAAAAAGGTTATAAATAGAATACAGTAAAATTTGGGTATAATGAGAAAGAACAGGCATGCTTTATTTGTATGAAAAACTTACGGTAATTAAGAAATTGTAAATAACCGCACGGAGACATGAGGTTATGTTCAACTTGTGGTAGAAGCCTACCCGGAACCACCCGACAAATCCAGCGTCCATAAGTGGCCAACTTAATGTGAGGGGCCTGGTGCATTAACATGCATGAATATATGTATATAACTGGGAAGAATTAAATGGCATTAATTGTAATTAATGGAAATGAATGAATCTTACAATAGTAAAAGAATTGGAATGAATGGGGAACGATAATAACCTATTATAAATAAACCGAAATGGATAAAAGGAAAGATAATATGTAGGTTTGCCCTAGGGAAAAGTGGAAATTATAACTTAGGTTATAATAAACGATAGAGAAAATGAGATAACTTATGGAATGAGAAAAGTTGTACTTAATTATAAATTAAGTATTATGTTAATCTGGAAACCTGAAACCTGTAGTTTATAATAAGTAGAGAAAAGAAGGGAAAACTTTTGAAATGCAATAAGTTGTACTTAATTATAAATTAAGTAATCTGCAAACCTGAGAATCTGAATCCTGCTGATAAGAAGAACATGTTATTTGAAAGCCTGAAAATATGAAATTTGCTGATAAGAATAACCTGTTAAAGGCTTATTAATGAACTTAAATAGGGTAAGTTATATAACTGAAATTAATAAGTAAGAAGAACTTGGTAACCTGAATAAGAAGTTAATATTATTTGAAATAACCAAGTTAACTGGAAATCTCATGAGCTAGAGCAAGCGTGTAATTAAACGTTTGGACATAGGGCCTAATAACACGTTAACCTGAGGCGCTTAGACCAATACATATATCTAAAAGTGAAGAACCCAACATATAGATCATCGTAGTGTCAGGAGACATAAGGGGAGCGCACGTCCATCTAATTATTCTTCCAATTCTACTTTTTGTTTTGCTTATATTCTTCTAGCTCCGAAGGACTGGAAGGGGAAGCACGTGGCTTCCTGGGATGTGGAGGGTACTTCTGGTAGTCCTTTATGCAGTGGAAGCGTTTAGGTAGTGCTATCAGAGGTTAGGTCCGTGTGCTGCTACTAGGTGAGTATACCTTGATTTCCAGGATAGTGGGCAGTTAGAAGGCTATAGGGTGGCATAGGTGATTCGACGAATCTAGTGCCTTGTGTCTAGGCGGGTTACAACCATATCATTTGTTTGCCTTAGGCGGGTCTAACCATTTGGTTGATAGTAATCGTCGGTTACCGGTCATCGATAGTCAGCGTGATGCAGAAAGGCGGAGAGCTAAACAAAAAGACCATTGACCTTTTACTATCGAGGCTTTGGTTGCGAGACACGCCAATTTGGATGTAGATTGTTTGTTAGGGGCACGTCACTAGCTCTCATATATGTTGGCCTTTCATTAGTTAAGGGAGGTGTACAACCCGGATTTTCAGAAGCAATTTAAAAATTTTATTTTGGCTATTTTAATGGATTTTGAATATTTAAAATGATTTATTTTAAATAAAAATGACTAAAAATTTATTTAATCAAAGTTAGAACGTATAAAAATATTTTAATTATAAAACGAGCCTGAAATGGCGCGGTAGTTTGAAAATTCAATTGTAAATTTCAAGTGAATGTACATAATTCAAAATAGATCGGAATTCAGTAAAACAAGAAATATTTGAATTTGTTTAATTATATCTTTCTGACGACTGTGAAAAACTGATATTTTATAATATAAATTGAAAGCTATGTCCAGTTTAAAATTTAAAATAGTCGCTATGGAATATATATATATTTTTTATATAATATATAGCCCTTAAAAAATTAGCCATTTTGCAAACGACCTCCATTTCGATGAAACCACTTTTTTTGGATCCGGAATATCGAATTATTGCTAGATTCCAATTTTCGTAATTTTTGGAGTTAATAGGTGAGCGCAGTAAATTTAAATGTGTTTTTCAGTTTCAATTTAATCGACTGGAAAATGGCCATTTTTCAAATGGTCTCCAAATTCGATGATATTAGTTTTGTTAGGATTGTATCGTCAAAATATAGCTAGATTTATTTTTTGTAATTTTTGAAGTCAGTATGTGGCCCCGATAAATTAAACTGTACGTTTAAATTCAATTTATATTGATTTATATTTTAATTTTGAGAAAACTGATTAAAACCATTGAATTATCTTACGTAACATATTCCATTGTGTCTGTAATTGGGGTATTTGGCTAGGGGCGACAGTTATTGGGTAAGATTTGGAGTAAGGAAGCAAAAACTGAATAAATCAAGATTCAAATAATAATTAAATAATATATAAATAGCCAACTAAGCCAAGTCAAAACCATAAATCCCTCTATCACTATCAGCTGCCGCCTAGAGCTTTCAAAGGACAATACCGTTCGAAAATTCCATCCCAAATCTCTCTAAATCCAATTCAAATTAATCCAAATTTAGTAAACAAAAATCATAGATCTTTGTTAGCACTTCAAATTGGTACCACATTGATGAACTTTCGTGGAGTTATGTGCCCGATTTTGTGCTGGAAACAACACCGGTTCGAGGCTGTTTTCAGACAGAAGGGGGAGGTCAAGCTCCACCCTAATGATGGCGTGGAAAGGCGGTTGGACTGGAAGCTTCTGATCAAGCCTAGGTGGACAAGGGCATGTGTGATTTGGAGAGAGAACAGCGGAAGGTTGGGTTCAGCTTCATACATGATTTCCTGAAAGAAGAAGATAGGAGGAGCGGCCCAGATTAATTCTAATGTAATTAGTGAAGTATTAGGAAAATAATTATTTTATTAATTATTTAAAAATGTAATTAACATATATATTGCCATAACTCTTTCATACAAGGTCCGAACCGAATGATTTTCATTGCATTGAAATCATCTCAACGCTATCTATATTTCAGAACTGACCAGAATGGAAATAGATCACGTTAGAATTTCAGCCATATTCAAATTCGAACAGAACTGAAATTCAAAAATAAAGAATAACGAGTGGAACCCAAAGTGAGAACTCCTTCTCACTCAAACTATTTTATAGTTAAATATAACTAGGTTGCAGACGAGGCTTAGAAGCCTCTGACACTATTTATTATACAAACCATGATTGTTTGTTTGGATTATGATTGATATTATTATTGATTGATATTGTTGTATATATAAAATATTTATATAAAATGTATATAAAAATTATCATGAAAATAAAATAAAATAAATATTCATTTACAAATCGGACGGTTTGTTTATGTACACCCATTTAACTGATATTGATTGGGACGATAAATTTTACACATTGCCCAACTGCACAGATAATAATCAGTACTTGTTGTTTGAAAACCCCACACGAGTATTGGGATGATATTGTACATACACTGATCCCAATATTTAGTTGTATGTTAATAGATGGGTTGACAAGTTGTGATGAACGTTAATTATTTATTTTTAACGCTAGGCAGTTGTAAATTGCACTCTGGATGATTGTTGATTGTGTATCATTATTGTTGTCTACGGATGTGGTATGAAATTCATATAACTGAAATTATATGGTAATTGATTGAGTCTGATTCCAATTCAGAACTAACAAATATTTTTAAATAATATTCAGTGTATAATCAAAATCAGATATTTTGAGAATATTATCATTTAATATTATAATGATAAAAATATTCAATTTTGATTTGAAATTTTGAAATAAAGGAGAAATCATTTTAAAATGAATTTAAAACAAATTTATTAAGAAATATTCAATATTGATTTGAAATAAAGGAGAAATCGTTTTAAAATGAATTTAAAACGAATTTATCTAGAGATATTCAATTTTGATTTGAAAATTGAAATGAAGTTGAAATCGTTTTGAACTGAATTTAAAACGAATTTATTAAGAAATATTCAATTTTGATTTGAAAATTGAAATGAGGTTGAAATCGTTTCGAAATGAATTTATAAACGAGATACAATACGTTTTAAATGGAAATCGGCGATATATATATTAATGGCTTGAATAGAACGCGTCATGCCGTGATTGTTCACGAATTTTGACCATTGACTTTGAATTCATGTTACCTAAGATCCGACCGTCGGATTCTCCAAAAATCGAAACCGTTGAGCTCGTATCGAAAAGAGCTTTCCAATGAATATAAGAGATTTAAATTTGAATGGTTGAATTTGGAATTATGTCCAAATCAAATTTGGAAAAGGTCGTTATGGATGCACTTTGGTGGCCGTTATTGAAAACCGATTGTATGGGCCTTGATAAAATTATAAAAAATAATAATAATTTGTGTAAAATCATAATAAATGATTTGGAAAGAATTTGGATGAAAAATTCTAGTTTTGGGAAGGTAAAAATATATTTTTATCAAAATGAGCTAGTTGATAACTAGAATAAAATCCAATGTTTTTAAATAGATAATTTGGATTGAAAATGAGTTTTAAAATAACCAGAATTTTCCAATGTATGAATTATAATGGTTTTGGATGGAAATAATCTTTAGAATATTTCGGTATTAGATTTCGTGATTATACGATATCGTTGAGGAATTTGGAAGATATATACATATTGTTATTCTTAATACGGTATTTGTTAGTTTCAGAATTTGATATTGAATATAAGCCGATATAATTTCTATTATAGCCTTGTATTTGATATCAAATTGGATTTCGGGTTTGTCATGAATGGTGTTTTTATTAACACTGTTCTTAAACCCCGATGAGAAAAGAATAGATCTTTTAATTAAGATTTAAAGAAAACTACCAATTAATTAATATTTAATTGGAATTGAATTGAAATTGGATTTTGGGTTTATCGTGAACGGTGTTTTAAATAACATTTGTTCTTTAACCCAATTAATAGTGAAGAGATTATTTGGAATTTATAAATCTTTTTATTAAAATTTAAAGGAAATTTTCCAAAGTAAAGTTTTCCGATTTTATATATTAAATTGGAATTGAATTGAATTCGATTAGGTAATAATCGAGATGAGTTTCTGTGAAGGAAGACCGTTACTGTATATGGAATTTAAAAGGCTTTTCCGTTATTCCATTTATAGCATTGATTGGATACAGAAATTTATATTGATTATATATTGATCTGTTTTCCGTGAAGATTCCATAGTTGATGGAAGATGATTTGGGTTTATTGTGAACTATGTTTTAAATGACATTAGTTCTTTAACCCAGTTAAAGATAAGATTAATTTCTTAATTTTGAACAATCATTAAGTAATGATTTTAAAGATTAAAACTGAATTAAAGTCTTAATGAATCTTTAATTAGATTGGAATAAGAATTAGGTAATTAAATTTATCGAATTCATGAAAGGATCGAGAATGGAGTACCACCGGTTTTACTCCAGGCGATAGTTAAATCTTTAATTAGATTTGAACATGAAATGGTAATTAATTTTACTGATAACATTGTGGTGTTAAATATGGAGTATACCAGTTTTGCTCCATGGGATGAATAGGTTGGGATTGGGAAATAAAATAAATGATTTCTTTGGTAAGGTTCACTAATCTCGAGTAGTTTGGAAAACCTTAATTTGGTTTAAATTATAAAAAAAATATTCTGAATTGGAATGAGGCATATGATATGTTTTTATAGCACTTGATTATAAAATACACGAACTATTCAGAATGACCGGGTTTAACCCATTCTGAATAACTATTACGACGATTAAAAGAAGACGATGAAGATGGTGGTTGAAGACCAGAGATCTTCACATTGTTTGGATGATCACTGATGTCTTGATTGGGCTGTACACCCAAGATATGGTAATAAGCGGTTATCGTCTAGACATACTTGGAGGTCGACCGGGTATGCGAGGACCTCTCTCTCTCCTGTATTGGACATATGGGACGAGGAATAAGGTGCTTCTGATTTCGTTCAGACCTAGAACGAACTAGTAAATGGATGTGTGTCTGACATTGGATTTCGTTCTATGTTGATTGATCTCTATTAAATATATATCTGTTCAGTGGCAGAGAATTTATTCTCTTGCTAAACACCCTTCTGTGAGATGTACGAGCTTAGGGGTTATATATAGATAGACATCAGTTGCATGGCGTGAATTATCAGTGTGGCATGTTGAGATGAAAATGGTCAAGGCTTTTGTTGAAAAGCATAGACTTATGGTTGATGATCAAAGCACGGCTTTAAATAGCATAGCTTTGTGTATAGCGTTAATTCGTGAGCCTCACACCGCGGTATGAACCAGAAACGGGAGAGGACTATAGGGAGAACATGCGTTTCTTTCTAGCTAGGAGTGGTGTCATAGTATAGAGCCCAGACATTGTTACTTATGTGGATGAAGGCAAGCGAGGTACCTTGGATATATCGGTCACTACGGGGCCAATGGATGGATATGGTCGACATACTGACCAGACTTACGCCCCATAGGGCGGAAAACATATTGTTCAGGAATTACTAATCCTCAAATGTAAGAGGGGATCGGCCCTAAAGATCCAAGGTACAGTTGCGGTTGTAGCCTGAGACATGGTAGGTTAGAATGTCTCGAGTTCGGTAAGGACGATCCCTTGCCTTGGTTCATGATGGAAATCCAACTTCCAATACGACCTCGTGCGGTTTTGATTGTAGAACTAGTATGGCGACATAGTAGCATTAGATATTATGTCGTCTATGATTGATACATTTATATTTGAAGTGATTTTGGCACTATATAATTATAATAGCGTCAAAATGATTTGTTTTAAACGTACTAAGCATGTTTGACTATTATAAGGGAAAACTCTATCCTCCAGCTTGCGTTGCATTGTGTGATGGGGCCTGATTCTTATAATAGCTTAATTTTTCCAAAAAGCATTGCGTTGTTTGTTTTGTACACTGTTATTCTTGGGAGAAAACCCATTCCATGTTATACGGCATGATCCCTTGATTTACCAAATTTTAATGTAAAATTTTAAATAACTGATTTATTTCTCACACCGTCCCATGACTGACCTGGAGTTTATTGTTTAACTTACACTCTGGGTGCCCATATTTTCCACACGGGCAGCTAGTAGTCTTGGTTTTGCAGATTATTTCTTTTCCCAGGATCCTGGATTTACATGTGGAGCTATATTCGGAAAGCTCTGTATCCGTGTATCTCTTTCAGTTGCATCATGTATTATTTTCCTGCTGCTATGTAATGTATTTTAATCTCTGATATTTTCCTGATGTATATTATTTATTTATACTCTGTTATATTCTTGTACTCTAGCGTAATTGTTGTAATAACAATAAAGTGTTCTATTGTTTGCGTTCTGATTGTCGTGTTCTCAACTCAATCCAATGTTTCCCGTCTCTTCGGAGATCGGGAAATTTCGGATCGTTACAGGAGGGATCGGGTGAAACCATAGCATCTGTGTATACAGATATCTAAAAAAGCTCCTCACTGAGTTCCATGTATCTGATATAGCCCTGTTACGGAACTTGGTGCACAGTATATAATACGTTCAGATACCTGCATACCATTTCCGGATGGTGTATCATCGAGGTTGAGGCATTGAGTACGATTAACGATATGTACGTAAGAAAGTCTAAATACATGCATGTCTGCTCCGGGTGGTGTATCGTAGACTCTAGGGCATTACTCCGTGATGGAATCTGATTCGATCAAATGGTTCGAAGGTGGAACTCCGTACGGTTACGTAGCATGACGATGGCGGTTCTATGCGGAACGTAGCATTGTTATATAGAGATCTGTATGTCATTTCGGCATAGGATGAGGGATTGCGTATATTTCTATGGCATTACGGCAGAGTTCGTGCGAGTGGGGTACCATGGGGTGTACCTTAATATTGGGGGTAGCTATATGTATATTGTATTAGGTTAATCTACTGGGGAGTAGATGGATACGACATATGTATAAGCCTTGAGTGCTATTAACACAAGTAATCTACTAAATAAGAAAATGTAATTGAACGGTATATGTAGGGTTATTCAGAATGTGTAGTTTAAATCCAATCACCAGAACTTGTGTTCTGACCCCCTCCTCATAACATACTCGTAGGTTAGATTTATGGCAGAGATATGATAGTTTTGGATACTTGTTAGGCAGTATTATTATCTGGGTAAGGCTATATTTGATTATATTATATTTTATTCCATTCCGCTGTGAGATGTTTTCTGAGCTCTGATATGTTTATTACTCTGTCTTTTCTGCAAGATATCAGACAAACCAACATGAGTTTCGATAGATTAGATTTTTTTTAAAAATCGACCTGTCGGAGTTCGGGTTGTTACAATTGTGTGGTGCAATATTTATTAGACCATCAATATTCTTTGATTTCTAGAATTCTATGAGGTTTTATGATATTTAATCATCTTATGTGTATAGAGTATTATACATAATTGTCGTGTTGTTCGATGTTTCTTATATGGTGATTATACCATTGTATGGAACATTCTTAGTCGATTTCAACATGTTGTATGTATATGATTTCCATCGTATGCTTTGACTTGATCTAGATTTCTTTAGACCACCATAGCCTTAGGTTTTGGATACTAAGACGATGTATTGTGTTTTGTGTGTATTAGCTTACATGAGTCCCTTGAGTACAAGCTAGTGGACCTATCTCATGTCATCTATGTTGCTTGTGTATTTGTCATATTCCTCCTTTATTGTGAGAAATTATTCCTTATATGGTATTAACTTCCATTTATGATGTGTTAACCGATATGTTTAAGATAGCATGTCCTGTCTATTTTATACTCGGGTCAGATCGAGTTGTTTCAGGTAATAGCTTGCAGACGATTCATGTTTAGCTGCTTTCATCTTGGATCGTCTTACTTAAAGATAAAAACTGAGTTAACTTGTCATGTACTTGAGTCTCATGTTGTACATTCTATTAGGAAATTTTTTGTATTTGCATATGGCTCTTAAGATCCAATCGAGCGTGTAGCACATGTATGTGTTGTATTCTACTATTGTGTTTATATGTATTTTATTCTGTGATCTGTTATTTGTGATGTGTTGTAATTCTTTTGGAATACATTCTTAGCTATCGTAGTTTTATATTAAATGAACTGAGTACGTCAATCAACTTAAGGTAATAAAAAAAAATATTACACACCCAATCGACGTTTGATACCCATTTAATGTGTATGGATGGTCGCTTAACCAGTCCTATTCACCGCATTAGTAGACGACATTACTTGTTAATGCTATTTATTAACGTGGGTCTCGAGGTGGAGCATCACAACACTATTGGTTATAAGAGCACTGATGGTGTAGGGCAATCGTCATAGCTCTGTCCGAAAGATAGTTTGCTACATTACCCAAACAAATAAGTGGAACCCAGGCTATCGATGAATGCATATTAATGATTCATACCTCTGGAAGCTCTCATATTATATGTGCTTGGGGGCCATGTTACAATATCATAATCAAATGCATTGAACTTGTTGCGAGAGAACATAACATTACGTCAGGGAGAGTCCGTCGTCTCTTAGGTCTAGAACACTTAAAAAGAAGAATCATTTTACCAAAAAATTGCAATGTATACAAATATAAAAAATATATGCATATGAACTGTATAATACTAACATATATACTAGACTCAAACAACCTCTAAAAGATGTGTTATGCTAGAAAGCTATTGTAACAACTTATGTTTTAGTAATTACCTGCTATAAGTGTTAATAACCCATACATAAATATTAGTGCGCTAATTAAGTTGAATTTATCAAATAAATTGGTAAATTTAGCTTAAATTATCAAGTTGGTGGTTTAAAAGGGTATCTTGGATTTACTACGTTAAAATAAATAGTTAATGATTTTTGAAGTTTAATTCACGGGGTTTGGAGGCTACTAAAATTTGGGGAAAATGTGATTTTGTGAATCTTGGTGCTAAATGGTGCTTTTGGAGAAAACTTGAATGTTGAGGTTGTATACAAACTATTTTAGTGGAGTTCAAGATTTATATCTAATAAGATGTGTTAGGAATAAATATTGATTCTACAAACAGGTTTAATAATTAAATTGGCACATTGTAAATTTAAAATTAAGGCTTATATATTAATATTATGAAAAAGTATTGTTGAAATTATATGCTCGGAAATTTTTACATTTAAAACACATGTGTTTTGTAAATTAATGTAAAGATTGTATGTTAAGTGTACTTTTGATAATTTTATAAGTATAAAATGTTTAATTGTGGAATTAGTTGCAAAATAGTATTAAAATGTGAAATAATAATAATTTTTAAATCATAATGGTGATTTGTGAATTATTAGAAACCCATTAAAATGTTTAATTTAAAAATTTTACAAAATTAATTCATGACAAAATGGTTGTATTTTGTATAAAACTATAATATTTGTTGTAAACATAAATTTTAAGTGTTAAAATAATATAGTTTAAAAGTGTTGTTTACAAAAAAAATGTGTTACTGTAAATTGAACAAGGTTGTTGTGTGTAGAAAAGTACTAAAACATGTTAAAGAGTGCTATTATGGCCTAAAATAGTGTTTTATAGCATAATTACCTAGTTAAGGGTTTAATTATGTTACTTGGGCCTTAATAACTTAGTTAAGCCTGGGAATTCCCCAGACATCTCTTTGTGTATGTAGTTTTAGAGAGGAAAACATATCCTCTTCTTCCTCCTTAATGAGAAAAAGGAGAAAATCCTAGAAAACTTTACTATAAGCCTCAACTTTAGCCTCCAACCCATCCTAATTGTGAATTTGCGGTTTAAAATCTTATTTATAATAGGTAATCATTTTAAGACTTAGATTTAATTCATCAAATTCATATTTTGTTTGAGAAATTCATTGCAAGTTGTTGCATGTTCTCTGGAGTTGATTTTTCAGGAAGGATAACTTATACTTCTTAGCTTTTGAGCCACAAAGATCATCAAATTGCTCCTAATTTGTTTCTAATCTTGCAACAAACAAAAGGTGAGGGTTCCCTCACTCATCTAGCATGAATTATATAAGTTTTAGTGTAATTTTGGTTAAGCAAAATTAAAAATATGTAAGTTATTTCTGAGTTGCAATCTTCTTGAAAGCTTATGTTTGAGGTTGAGTAACTCTTCCATTTCTTAATGAAATAGAGTGATTCCTTTTTCATGGGTTAATAATGATCCCTAGTTGCTGCATGTCAAATTTCATGCAAATCTATGTAGTTTAAGTTGCCGAAAATCAGCCTCAAAGAGGCAACTTCGAGTGAACCAAATCAAAAGGAAGGATTTCATGCCCAGGTCGACCTATGGTCGAGTAACCTGGGAAAAAAATGCCCAGGTAACTGTGTCTTTCCCTATGTGTTCATGTGAAATTTCATGCGAAATTTGTAGCCCTTTTTAGTGTTAATTCATGAAGTTTTCGAGTGTGATTCAAGTGGTGATACAACATCAATTATTTGTGTTATAATTTAAAAAAAATCTTGTGTGAATTTTGTGGTTGATATAGCAACAAAGAAGTTTTGGTTCTTAGTATTTCTCCATGATTTTGTGTATGCGACATCTTGGTGGATTTCGTGTGTTTTTGCGAACACATGTACAAGTTTAAAAATAATTTTAAAATGTTTTAAAAGGGAAGTATGTTTGAAGATAAGTATGGTCTTAATTAAAGGTTTTAGATTCACGAATAATATTATCAAAGTAATTTAAGGTAATTGATTTACAAAGATTTTCCATTAAGCTTCGGTTTCAAATTATTTTCGCGAATTCTGTTTTTAAATAAAAACCACACATATTTGCACACTTCAAGGATTGGTGATCGAATAATGTCGTAAGCCCCGTGGCATGAGACATAGAGGTAAGTCCAGATCCTAATCGAAGTAATAATCTCAATGTTTACTAGTGACCTTTGTGACATCCAGTGTTATGATTCCATGTTGCCTCTGTGTTTTACCAGTGACCTCTGTGACCCTTTGGGGTATGCAGTGTTTTATGACATCTTAGTGTTTACAAGTGACTTCCACGACCCTTTGATATATTTAGTGTTATGTGATATTTTGTGATTTATACATTCTGTGGTGTGAAGCTGACATAGAGTGTGTGAAACATTAAGTGATATCGTGTGGTATGGGTCGCACGATTATTGTTTTCGTGTTACTATTTGAAGGTCTATGAAACATTTTTGTGTGGCTACCAGTAGTCAACCTTTGGGTCAATTATGTGTGAACTCTGTGAGGACCTTCGAGTCAATTCTATGTGGCTTTGTGGACATTCGGGGCGTTCGGGTACCCATTCTATGTGATATAGTACTGGCGATGGCTTTCAGCTATTCTGTGTAATAGCATATGCTGGCATAGCTTTAGCATGTCAATTTGTGATGGATCCATAATCCGTGTTTATGTGTTTGGGGTTTATTAGAGATATCAGTTTGTGTAATAAATCACTTTTGTGTGTATGGTGACTCTGAGAATTCGTAAACTTGTGATTTTGGTGAATTTGAGATTTATGTAGTTCTCTGTGACTTAGATCTTGTGAACATCTAAAATTCCTATATTAATCTTATAGGAATTTACCTTCATAGCATGTTGTGTCATCTTATTCCTTTATGACCTAAAGGAATACCCTCCTTAACGATTTATTACTTACTGTACTTGTTATGATTATTTGACTCATGTTAGACTGACCCGTGTATGTGTTCCTTGGGTCAGATTGAGTTACAGGCTACGATCATCTACTTCATGTTAGCTGTTCACTTCGTTATCTTGCTTCACCTTTTCGGGGATCACATAGTTTTTAGCTTTTGTCTTATGTTGACTTTTGGACACGATGATGTTGTATATTTTGGGGAGGTTGACATACATGTATATATTTTCGAGTAGTAAGTTTCGGACCTCAAGTTGTATGATGTATTAACATGATGTATATGTATGTATCTATATCTGTGACTGTTGTTTTGTATTATGCATTTGATATTATTATGTGTTTTGTTCTGAATAAATCCTATACCCATCATAGTAGTGTATTGGGTAAGGCTTAGATATGTCGATATATGTGTAATAGAAAAAAATGACATGATTAACACTTATTCAATGCAATATAATGGATGGTTTCTCCTATCATGTCCTATTCTTCGTATTAGCAGACAGTACTACAAGCTAATACTCTTTATTAATATGGGCATCGGGGCAGGGCATCATATCTTGGTACCAGAGCGAGGTTAAAAACAAAATGTGAAATAATTGCAGGACAGTTTGCGCTTAACAATACATCTAAGTATAATACTCATACAAACCTCACAACCCAACAAGAAAGATCATTGTCATATCCTTAACCCCTTTCTTTTAGTGGAATTATTTTATGGAATACGTCTAGGAATGTGAATTTTAATTTTGTAGTATTCCTTCATGCTTATTATTTGTGCATAATATCCTATCCTAGTGTTTAATAATCTTATCTTCTCTTATAACTTATGGTTAGTCGCGGGAAGAGGCATGAAACACCCCACCTCCGTTATGGTCACTCACAAAGGGAATGCCTTAACTTTAGTGGAGGTTTATAAGTAAAAGCCACAGATAAACACAAGACAGATATAAATACACAGATTTTAAACAGCGGAAACCAAACAGACTTTTATTTCATCAATACGTGTTCAAACAAAACATTTCCATAATTGTCTCAAAATACTTCCAACATTACAACCCCATTACTATCTTAATTATTAAAGAAGCATAAAACATAAATAAAGTGACAAAAATCCCCATAGTGATATCCAAAGCCATAATCTGAGCAAAAGAGATCCAAACCATACATCTACGGTCTTGGAGCTTGCAAAGAGTCTGACTGAGCTGAGTTGTTTACTCCCTGTGGACCTGGGGGGAAACGAAAGAAAAGAAGACGGAAAGAAAATAGAGTCAGACATAAAGCCTGAGTAAATCTAGTAACTCTTCAGTATGTGAATAAGAAAAAGGGCATGATAGATATAAACTGAAAACAGGAAAGTGTCACAAGCTAAGGAAGTGTCGTTTAGAATCGAATGTACTATCGCACCCACACTATATCTCTGCACCTACTTGAGCTTATTCCAACTGGCACCCCATGCTGAGGGTGAAGTGATCCCCATTTTCTAAAGATCGGCTCCTACTCGCGTAAACATGTGTCATACGGCCCCCAAGAATTGTAGACACCTATGCTGGTCCCACCATGGGGTGTATCAAGACCCATGGTGGCGGCCCCGACACAATTCTAGAAGGCATAGGTTATACTACTGGTGTCCCCAGTGCCCTGTTTGTCTGCTCCGGAGTGTGTGCACGCCCGCACCCCGTTAGAACCTACACTGTGCACCCACCGCCGTCGTTTTGACCGGTTACAATCAGCCCAGTAATCGTGCCCCACCCTGCCTAGTTTCAGGGTACCATGATACCGAACTTGGGTTACTGCTGAAACAGGTCCCTCGTTACTAGGGTTTTCTAGTCAAACATGTTAAGTGGTTAAGTGTCTGTAATTACCTAACCTCACCCATCAATTCTTGTTAACATGTTGAATTTGGTTAAGTGTTTTATAGTTGACTTAACCCTACCATCTGTCCTTAGCCTCTTAAAGCACCTGACCACTCACATTAGACAGATATTGCTACAGTTACTGGATGTGCCGGTCGGTTCCGGGCAGGTTTACACCGTAGCTCAGTCTAACCTCGGGTCTTTATTGGGCTCAATGCTTAACAACCCACATTGGATAGGTATTGTTGTGACTACTGGACAGCCGGGCGGGTCCGGGCAGGTTTACGTCACAACTCAATCCAACCTCGGGTTAAGCATACCGTGTTTTCTAAATTTACATATTTTATCAATTCTCAATTTTATATGTAAATGTCATGTCCTTTGTTCTTGGGTATAACAATTCATACCGCTTAAATGTCATTGTCGTTGGCTTGTGCCAAACATGCCAACATATATTTTTCATGTTTTACCCCCAACGTTATTACCCCCGTTTGTACGTTCGCAACATTATAACAAATGTTGGGCTCGACACAATTCAACCCAACTTTTAAATGTGAGAAAAGGGGAAATCAAGAACATGTAATATTTCACAATACATAAAGGTGTGTGGCGCATGAACTTGCAATTTAGCGATTCAACTAACATAAATTATGGGTCATGTGAACTTGCATTCAAATCAAAGTATAACTAAGTAGGTGACATATGAAATGGCATAGTTTAGGCTTATACAAACTTGGGTTTAAACATGTTTAACTTGGCATAATGTCAACCACAAAACTAACATGTTGTATATTCACCAAAATGTCCAATTTTAACATCTAATCATATAGCCTATTTCAACATGAACTTGCATAGTTTATGTAACCCAAACGATACTTAACATAGATCCAATTATACTTGCAAATAAACATAAGAATGTGTTCATAGGTTTTGGGTCATATAGGCATAAAAGGTCTCAAATCTAGAACATGTTTACATAAGCCTTAATTCAGACTTAGTGAATGTATATAGTCCATGCCATAGACATAAACATAAAGGGATCAAATTCTAGTTTTTTTGCCACAACTTGCAAGTGCCATTATTTTCTTATACAATTGTTCAATAGGCTTGCATCAATCAATTTAGGCCACAAATATCAATACACAAGTCATGACAGAATCATTACACAGAATTTATATCATTATCATACAATAACACAATTCTATTTTCATTTACATCGAATCACGCCACAGTTTTTATTCATATTCTGAAAGGTCACTATACTTACAACGAATGCAGAATCTTGAATTCTGGATTCTGAATTCTGATATTGAGATGCGCTCCTTTGGGTAGATTAACGTTGCATTGATTAATTTGATTAAGCTTTAGTCTTCTACTTAATTTGATTCGTCTCTAGGCTCCTCTCTCTTGACGGCTACGCTCAATTCCTTCCTGGAAGCATGACGACTCCCATCTTATTTTTTGTGTGAATTTTTAGTTGAGACTTAGGGTGTATATATAGATTTTTAAATTGTTTTGAGCCGTCAGATGAAGACAGGAGGAATCTAGACCATACAAAGTTCAAAGAGCCAATCAAGAGGTGACATGTCAGCCCTAATGACACACCGAGCCATAGAAATTCGAGCCAGGGCCTATGGTTGACCCTATGGTTGACCTTATGGTGACCAGGTCGACACCATGGTTGACCCTATGGTCGACCTGGTCCCTGGGCGGGAATTTTCCCGCCCAACCCAGTTTGAACCTGTTTTTCGAATTTCAAATTTGAAACTGAGCTGTTTGAATTTTAAATTGTATTCTGAAACTTCCGAAGGTCATAACTCCTTCATACGGAGTCTGATTCACGCAAACTCGGACTCTATCTTAAGCAGAATTCCGAGACGAACGCAATGGCGTAACCCATTTCCCTTAATTCTTTCATTTAGAATTAATTATACTTTAATTTATGAAGCTTAATGTTATAGAATTCACGGGGTGTTACATTCTCCCCCTTAAAAGGATTTCGTCCCCGAAATCTTCAAGTTAGGAAGAATGTATATCCTACCATCCAACCGTCCATCTACTCAACCAACAAACACAGGCGTCCACTGTCCTTAAAGACTTCTAATGCTTCATGATCATATGCATAGTGTGTGTACATGTCCTTATCTAATGCAGAAATCAGGTGGTCTACTGATTCAGTTGACCTCCTTAATGCGAATCATGTAAGTGTCATGAATCCATTATGTATGCAAATTTTTCCTACTCATAATTCTATATGAGTGCACAACTATTCATACAAATGCGATGACCATATGACAGCATATCAAGTTTCAACCATATACAAATGAGAATACATATATGCATATGCAATATGAAGTGACTGAGCCGATCTAAAACCTAGGGTGTGTGTGTATGCATCCACGAGAAACCACTAGCAATTACTAGCAACCATTTGCAGCCATCATCCATAACATGTTTTCAAATACATGTTTGCATCCATTTGTTTTCTACCTAAAGAGTTAGGAAAAGGACCGAGGAGAAATACCTAAAAAGATAGATAAAGCATAACTTAAGGAAAAAGAGAGATCAAAGATGTACCACCAAAAAGAAGAGGGTAGGTAGCGCGTATTCTGTCCTCAGTTTCCTAAGTCGTGTCTTCCTCGGCGTCGCTCCTTTGAACTTTAACGAGCTTGACTTCGCGGTTGCGTAGCTTTTTCACTTCAGTTCCTAAGATGTGGGTTGGAACTCTCCTCACAGTTGCTTCACGTTCCACTTCGGCTTCTTCTAGAATGTTAGGTTCCACCACTTCCGCAGACTCATGTAAACACTTCCGGAGGTGAGAAACATGAAAGACGTTGTGAACTCCGGCCAGTCTCTCGGGTAGCTCTAATCTATAGGCCATCTTCCCAACCTTCTCGATGATAGGAAATGGTCCTACAAATCTTGGTGATAGCTTTCCTGCGGATCCAAAGCGAACGATGTTCCTTAAAGGAGATACCTTAAGGAAAACCCTATCCCCAACCTCAAACTCAAGGTCGGTCCTTCTTTTGTCGGCGTAGGATTTTTGCCTGTCTTGGGCTGTCTTCATCCTTCTCCGTATCAAGTCCACTTTCTATGAAGTCTCTCGAATCATGTCTGGCCCAAGTATAAGCTTATCTGTAGACTCCCACCAATAAGTTGGTGATTTGCACGGTCTTCCATACAAGGCTTCGAAGGGCGCCATACCGATGGTAGCTTGGTAGCTGTTGTTGTAGACAAATTCCACTAAAGGAAGGTGATCCTCCCATGTCCCTCAAAGTCAAAAACGCAAAGTCTTAAAAGATCCTCTAAAACTCTATTCACCCTTTCCGTCTGGCCATCGGTTTGGGGGTGATAGGCTGTGCTCAAACATAACTGTGTGCCTACAGCTTCTTGCAGACTCTGCCAAAACTCTCTTGTGAAGATAGGGTCTCGGTCACTAATAATGCTGGAGGGTATCCCATGAAGTCGAACTATTTCCTTGAGATAAAGAGATGCTAGAGATGAGGCAGTCCTTCTACTCTTGATAGGTATAAAGTGGGCGCTCTTAGTAAGCCTATCCACTATTACCCAAATGCTAGTATTGCCTCTTCTTGACCTAGGTAGTCCATCAATGAAGTCCATTGAAATGCTATCCTACTTCCACTGTGGTACCTCTAAAGGATGAAGTAGTCCTCCAGGCTTCTTCTGTTTCGCCTTGACCTGTTGGCATGTCATGCACTTAGAAACGAAATCTACCACGTCCTGCTTCATGCCGCTCCAAAAGAAAGTTCTTTTTATATCCTTGTACATCTTATCACCGCCAGGGTGTATAGTCATCTTGGAATGATGCGTTTCCTCGAGAACCTTCTTTGTCAACTCCCTTGCTTGTGGGACGCATAATCTTCCATTTCGCCTCAGCCAACCCTTATCATCGATGGCGTATCTACTGAGGTGACTAGAAGTCTCACCCCTAATAAGTTTATCAATCACATCAACAAGCTGAGGGCTTCACGTTGTGCAGCCCCTATTGAGTCCAAGAGAGTAGGGTGTACTTTGAGAGATGCTAACAAACCCGGTACAAAATCAGAGAAGGGCCTAAAGTTAAAACTGGCTATATACTCCAAGCTTTGCCTCTCTACAAAGAGTGGACTTAAGGTCAGTTTCTTTCGGCTCAACGCGTCTGCTACTTCGTTGCCTTTTCCGGGAGTATAGGAAATTTCAAAATCATGCGAGGAAAGAAACTCCATCCATCTTTGCTGCCTCAAGTTAAGATCTTTATGCGAGAAGAGATATTTCAACGATTTATGGTCAGTGTATAATTCGAACTTCTCACCTAGGATATAATGGCGCCAAGACTTAAGCACAAAGACGATGGAGGCTAACTCAAGATCGTGGGTTGGGTAGTTCTTTTCATGAACTTTCAATTGCCTTCCACCATAAGCTACTACCCTCCCTTCTTGCATTAGAATAGCACCTAGTCCCGTTCCACATGCATCTATGTATACTGTGAACATTTTGCTTCCGTCAGGCAGAGTTAGAGCTGGAGCTGTTGTAAGAGCCCTTTTTAATCGTTGGAAAGCAAACTCGCAGTCCAAATCCCAAGTGAACGCCAGATTCTTCTTTGTTAGCCTTGTGAGTGGGGCTGAGATTTTCGCGAAATCCCTAATAAACTTTCGGTAAAAACCGGCTAGCCCAAGAAAGCTTCGAACTTCAGTTGCATTTCTTGGTGTCTTCCAATCTTGCACTGCCACCACTTTCGCGGGGTCTACAACCAACCCTTCTTGGAGAATTTGGCTTTTAGCTGATGTGCACGTAGAGTATCCATGATTTCTTTCAGATGCTGAGCATGTTCTTCCTTATTCTTTGAGAAGATTAAGATATCATCTACTAAGACAACCACAAATTTGTTGAGGAATTCTCTGAACACCTGCTCATTAGGTCTACGAAATAAGCAGGTGCGTTTGTCAAGCCGAAAGGCATGACAAGCCACTCGAAGAAACCGTCTAGGGTTCTGAACGCTGTTTTATCAATGCTGTCTTCAGCTACTCTTAGCTGATGGAATCCAGTTGCCAGATCAAGTTAGGAGAAGACCGACGCACCTACAAGCTGATCAAACAAATCGTCGATTCGGGGAAGAGGGTGCCTATTTTTCTTGGTCAATTAGTTTAACTCCCTATAGTCGACGCAAAGGCGAAGCGAACTGTCCGCTTTGGTTGCGAACACCACTGGAGCACCCCATTCCGAAATGCTCCATCTAATGAACCCCTTTTCAAGAAGTTCTTTAACCTTCTTACTGAGCTCCTTTCTCTCCTTGGGAGCCATGTGCCTGACAGGTAAAGCTACAGGCTTTGCATTATCCACAAGATATATGCGGAAGTTTATTTCCCACCTCGGACGTAAGCCTTTCACCTCCTCAAAGACATCCGGATATTCCCAGACTACTCTAAATGGTTGCAAATTCTTATCAGAAGCATCAAGCGACTCTAGATAACTAAGCATAACAGCATTCAAGGGATTACAAGAAATTTCTAGAGTGTTACCAAGCCGAGTCAAGAGTCTAACTACTCTTTTCTCACAATCAAGGATGACACCATTACTGGATAACCAGTCCATGCCTAAGATCAAACCATATCCCGAGAAGCCCAAAACAAAGGCATTACAACTAAACTCAACGCTGAGAATAGAGATTTTCAAACCTAAACAAACCATTGACAAGTAAGCAGAGCCCCCAATTGGATTTGAAACTTTTAAGGGATCTTCTACCATACTAGTGTCTAGATGCAGAGATTCTACTAAGGCAGATGAAACAAAAGAGTGTGATGCGCCAGAGTCAAAAAGTGTGTGAACTGGATGATCATAAAGATAGACTACACTTTCTACAAAAATATTACAGCCTCGTTCCTGCTGAGGTGCCACTAGCGCATGAACTTGACCCCCTGAAGTGGATCCGTCTTTCTGTCCCTGCCCTCTCTTTTTTGGGCAGTCCTTAGCTTGGTGCCCAGTCTCTCCACAATGGAAGCAACCACCCATCTTCGCCTTCCTTTTTCGGCAGTCTTTTGATATATGTCCCACAATGCCACATAAATTGCACCTTCTCTTCTCACAGGGCTTATTGTTCTTCCCTCCTTTCTTGAAGTCTGTTTTCTTAGCTTGTAAACCCTCTTTCTTTTCTTCCACCTTAGTCTCTTTCTTGCCGTTGTCTTCCTCGTGTAGCAACGCCATGTCCACCAAGCTTTCTTAAGTCGCTCCCGTGGATACATGGGTCATAGCAAGGCTGTGTAGAGGCTCATTCAAACCTTTGATGAAGCGAAGCGCCTTCTTGTGTTGGGTGTTTACTAAGTCCAGCCCAAATCTGGCCAATTGATTAAACTAATTAACGTATTCCCTGATTGTCATACTTCCCTGTTTCAGAGTTAGAAACTTCTCCATTTGCAGGCTTCTTTCAGCTTGGGAGAGGAATTTCATCTCAAACCTTATCCTGAAATCTTCCCATGTTTCCACCGCCCTCTGAGCATTGGTAATTTCCCACCAATAGGAAGCTTCATCTTTAAGCAACCACACTGCTAGCTGTATCTTTTGCCTGTCATCAACTCCGAAGATGACAAATAGATCCTCGGTCTCTATTAACCAGTTTCTTGCTCCTACAAAGGATTCTGTCCCATAAAAGTCTTTTCCACCCATATCCTTGAAGTCTCTACATGTTTCTGCGAAGGCATTTCCACGAGGAAGAGGAGGAGGAGGAACCGCGGCCACTGGAGGAGGGATGTCTGCTGGGCCCGCGCCATTGGCCCTTGCTTCTAAGTACCTCCTAAACCAGCCGGGTATTGGTACTCCTTCTGCAAGGTTAAGGTCTCCAGACATGCTGAAACAGAAAGGAAAGATTCAAAACGAAGGATAGAGAGAGATAGTGCATATGGCTTTGGGGGATTATGCCTTTTAAAATATAACATTTTTCTTGAAAAATGCTTCTTTAAACTTTCTTTTGAAAACAATTTCAAAAACTTTTATCTTATCTGGTAAACCTATGCTCTGATACCAAGTGAAACACCCCACCTCCGTTAAGGTCACTCACAAAGGGAATGCCTTTACTTTGGTGGAGGTTTATAAGTAAAAGCCACAGATAAACACAAGACAGATATAAATACACAGATTTTAAACAGCGGAAACCAAACAGACTTTTATTTCATCAATACATGTTCAAACAAAACATTTCCATAATTGTCTCAAAATACTTCCAACATTACAACCCCATTAATGTCTTGATTATTAAAGAAGCATAAAACATAAATAAAGTGACAAAAATCCCCATAGTGATATCCAAAGCCATAATCCGAGCAAAAAAGATCCAAACCATACATCTACGGTCTTGGAGCTTGCAAAGAGTTTGGCTGAGCTGAGTTGTTTCCTCCCTGTGGACCTGGGGGGGGGGGGGGGAACGAAAGAAAAGAAGATGGAAAGAAAATAGAGTCAGACATAAAGCTTGAGTAAATCTAGTAACTCTTTAGTATGTGAATAAGAAAAAGGGCATGATAGATATAAACTGAAAACAGGAAAGTGTCACAAGCTAAGGAAGTGTCGTTTAGAATCGAATGTACTATCGCACCCACACTATATCTCTGCACCTACTTGAGCTTATTCTAACTGGCACCCCATGCTGAGGGTGAAGTGATCCCCATTTTCTAAAGATCGGCTCCTACTCGCGTAAACATGTGTCATACGACCCCCAAGAATTGTAGATACCTATGCTGGCCCCACCATGGGGTGTATCAAGACCCATGGTGGTGGCCCCGACACAATTCTAGAAGGCATAGGTTATACTACTGGTGTCCCCAGTGCCCTGTTTGTCTGCTCCGGAGTGTGTGCATGCCCGCACCCCGTTAGAACCTACACTGTGCACCCACCGCCGTCGTTTTGACCGCTTACAATCAGCCCAGTAATCGTGCCCCACCCTGCCTAGTTTCAGGGTACCATGATACCTAACTTGGGTTACTGCTGAAACGGGTCCCTCGTAACTAGGGTTTTCTAGTCAAACATGTTAAGTGGTTAAGTGTCTGTATTTACCTAACCTCACCCATCAATTCTTGTTAACATGTTGAATTTGGTTAAGTGTTTTATAGTTGACTTAACCCTACCATCTGTCCTTAGCCTCTTAAAGCACCTGACCACTCACATTAGACAGATATTGCTACGGTTACTAGATGTGCCGGTCGGTTCCGGGCAGGTTTACACTGTAGCTCAGTCTAACCTCGGGTCTTTATTGGGCTCAATGCTTAACCACCCACATTGGATAGGTATTGTTGTGACTACTGGACAGCCGGGCGGGTCCGGGCAGGTTTACGTCACAACTCAATCCAACCTCGGGTTAAGCATACCGTGTTTTCTAAATTTACATATTTTATCACCTCTCAATTTTATATATAAATGTCATGTCCTTTGTTCTTGAGTATAGCAATTCATACCGCTTAAATGTCATTGTCGTTGGCATGTGCCAAACATGCCAACATATTTTTTTCATGTTTTACACCCAACGTTATTTTCCCAGTTTGTACGTTCGCAACATTATAACAAATGTTGGGCTTGACACAATTCAGCCCAACTTTTAAACATGAGAAAAGGGGAAATCAACATGTAATATTTCACAATACATAAAGGTGTCTGGCGCATGAACTTTCAATTTAGCGATTCAACTAACATAAATTATGGGTCATGTGAACTTGCATTCAAATCAAAGTATAACTAAGTAGGTGACATATGAAATGGCATAGTTTAGGCTTATACAAACTTGGGTTTAAACATGTTTAACTTGGCATAATGTCAACCACAAAACTAACATGTTGTATATTCACCAAAATGTCCAGTTTTAACATCTAATCATATAGCCTATTTCAACATGAACTTGCATAGTTTATGTAACCCAAACGATACTTAACATAGATCCAATTATACTTGCAAATAAACATAAGAATGTGTTCATAGGTTTTGGGTCATGTAGGCATAAAAAGTCTCAAATCTAGAACATGTTTACATAAGCCTTAATTCAGACTTAGTGAATGTATATAGTCCATGCCATAGACATAAACATAAAGGGATCAAATTCTAGTTTTTTTTGCCACAACTTGCAAGTGCCATTATTTTCTTATACAATTGTTCAATAGGCTTGCATCAATCAATTTAGGCCACAAATATCAATACACAAGTCATGACAGAATCATTACATAGAATTTATATCATTATCATACAATAACACAATTCTATTTTCATTTACATCGAATCACGCCACAGTTTTTGTTCATATTCTGAAAGTTCACTATACTTACAATGAATGCAGAATCTTGAATTCTGAATTCTGAAATTGAGATGCGCTTCTTTGGGTAGATTAACGTTGCGTTGATTAATTTAATTAAGCTTTAGTCTTCTACTTAATTTGATTCGTCTCTAGGCTCCTCTCTCTTGAGGGCTACGCTCAATTCCTTCTTGGAAGCATGACGACTCCCATCTTATTTTTTGTGTGAATTTTTAGTTGAGACTTAGGGTGTATATATAGATTTTTAAATTGTTTTGAGCCGTCAGACGAAGACAGGAGGAATCTAGACCATACAAAGTTCAAAGAGCCAATCAGGAGGTGACATGTCAGCCCTAATGACACACCAAGCCACAGAAATTTGAGCCAGAGCCAGACTCAGCAAGCTAGGTCGACCAGGTAGGTCGACTGGCAGGTCGACACTATGGTCAACCTGGGGTAATCAGGTCGACACCATGGTCGACCCTATGGTCGACCTGGTCCTTGGGCGGGAATTTTCTCGCCCAGCCCAGTTTGAACCTGTTTTTCTAATTTCAAATTTGAAACTGAGTTGCTTGAATTTTAAAATTTATTCTGAAACTTCCGAAGGTCATAACTCCTTCATACGGAGTCCGATTCACGCAAACTCGGACTCTATCTTAAGAAGAATTCCAGGACGAACGCAATGGCGTAAACCATTTCCCTTAATTCTTTCATTTAGAATTATACTTTAATTTGTGAAGCTTAATGTTATAGAGTTTACGGGGTGTTACAAGGCATCAGACAAAAGTCTAGACCGAGCAGTGGTCAAGGCCCCGAAGAAGATACTAAGTCGTCAAACCGCCCACAGCCCAATGATATTGTTAGATCAGCTAGTGATCCTCGCCCTGAGGTAGTCACTTTATCTTCTGATCAGTTATTGGAATTTCTTTGGAGCACTCGGTCTTCCCTTCCTTGTAATTCTGCCTTCGCGCGGATGTGTAGTGATTTCTCTTACTTCGGTGGAAAGCCCTTTAAAGGCAGTGAGACGGTTCTTGAGATTCAAGCATGACTTTATACTTATAAGGGTATTTTTATGTGGATGAGCATTCCTGAGCATGATCATGTTCGTGTAGCATCGAGTATGCTACAAGATCTAGCTCTTGATTGGTATGTGGCTGAGTTGGATGAGTCCATCATAGAGTGGAAACAGATTAGAGAGAAATTTGAGTTAAAGTTTATTCAAAATTCATAAAAAGAAATTCTTTCTCGGCTTTTCCTTGAGCTTAGGCAAGGGAAATCAATCGTTTCAGAGTATGTTGCTTCTTTCGAGGCCTTGTCTAAGTATGTCCTAGAGCATATATCGCCCTATAAGAAGAATCTTAAGTTCGTTAATGGACTTAAGAAGTATCTTAAGAGGCCCTTTCTATTGCAGCTTGATTGAACTTTTGAGAAGCTTATTGATTCAACTCTCCATTTCGAGTAAGTTGAGAAGGAGAAAGATAGTGATAATGAGGGAGAGGTTCAAAAGAACATAGGAAAGAGGAAGAAGTAAAGTGTTTCCAGTTCTCAGGCTCAGGTGACACCTCCTTCGGCTTTAGTGAAGGGGTGTTACAATTGTGGTTCATTTGATCACATTGCTCAAGCTTGTCCTAAGACTCATATGTGTAGATATTGTAAGAAATAAGTCCATGAGATTTCTTCGTGTCCCAATAGGCTTAAGATCTTCATGTGATAGTTCATCTAGAAGTTCATCCCAGCCTAGAAGCATGCCTTCTATTCTTGAGGGATCAGTCTTATTTAGGGATCGTTCTATTCAAGTTCTATTCAATACAGGTGCGCCACACTCATTCGTATCGAAGGAACTTGTGGAAGTTTTATCTATGGATGTGGTATGTTTGTTTACTTCTCTTCAGATTGCGAATCCTATCGGGGGATCCACAACACTCAGCCTGACGTGGAATTATTTTGTGTGGCTTTTCTTTCCGTGAGAATCTGCATGTGATATTATCTTTAGGTTTCTATATGATTCATGGTATGGACTTGGCCCATGCGATACGAAGCCAGAATCTTATATGCTGAGCGGATTTTATATTTGCGGCATATTGATTCATCTAATCTGCTATCTCTAATCCTTAAGGATGTTGACCCTAGTTTTGTGGTTTCTTTATATTCTATTGTGTAATAACCCGGAAATCCGAGCCAATTTTTTTTTTTTGCAATTTTAGTGAATTTTGAATATTTAAAATGAATTATTCTAAATAATAACAACGAGAAATTTAGTTTGAATAGAATTAGAACGTATATATTTATTCGAATCATCGTTAGAATATAAATAATTTATTTTAATTATATAATGAGCCTGAAATGGCGCGGTAGTTCGAAAATTCGATTTCAAATGAATGTACAGGATTCAAAATAAACCGGATTTTAGTGAAACCAAAAATATTTGAATCTATTTGAGAGTATCTTCCCAACGAATCCGAAAAATCAAAATTTCATAGCGGGAATCAAAAGTTACGTCCAGTTGAAAATTCAGAATAGTCGCTATGGAATTCTGGCCCTTAAAAATGGAAATTTTGTAAATGGCCTCGGTTTTCGACGAAACCACTTCTATTGGATCCGGGATGTCAAGTTATTGCTAGATTCTAAAATTCGTAATTTTTCGAATCAATATGTGAGCGTGGCGAAGTAAAACGTGTTTTAACAGTTTCAGTCAATTTCGATCAACCAGAAAATGGCCATTTTTCCAACGGTCTCAGAACTAATGAAATTAGTTTTGTTAGGACTGTATCGTCAATACGAAGCTAGAAAAAAATTTCCGAAATTTTTGGGGTCCGTATGTGGTCCCGGTAAATTTAAATGTGCGTTTAAATGGAATATATAAAGATTTATATTTTAAATTCAACGGAAACTGATCATAACAGTCTCATTGGCCTACGATACATATCCCATTGTGTTCGGAGTCAGGGTAAAACGCTAGGGACGACAGTCGGTGGGTCTCGTTTCGAGTTTGAAATAAAAAGTTGCTTTTTGAAAATTAAATATAATAAAATATATAAATTAAATTTCCCCCTCCCCTCTTTCTCTTTACAGTCAATGCCCCCCTTCTTAGTTGAAGTACGACGGATCCCAAACCCCCTCATATCGAAACCGCCTCCAGCCCACCCGCCACGTCGATCACCAGTCCGCCCCCGCCTCCTTGTGCCACCACGAACGCCAACCCCATGCCCTCCGACGCGCTGACGAACCCCCCCTTCTGATTTTCAACTGTAAGTTTTCTTTTCTTTTATTTATTATTCTTCTTTATTTATTTAATGTAAATAAACTTCAAAATGATTAGAAAAAATCAGTGGTATATATATTATGATTTACTACTTTTCTTTAGACAATAAAATATAAAGTTTCGATTTTTATTATGTAGTATAAAATATAAAGTTTCGGTTTTTATATGTAATAATCTATAAAGAAATTATGATTTATATATGTGGAGCGTAGGATTAATTTTCAGTTTTTAAAGTAATAAAAATTTGATTTTTATCATAAAAAGTTTAGATTTTTAACATTGGAAAGTTTAAATTTTTACATAAGAAAGGATATGATTTTTGACAAAGAAAAGAAACGATTTTTGCTTCTATAAAGATTTGATTTTTGTTTAATGAAAGATTATATTTTTATAACATGAAAGATTATATTTTCATAACAGGAAAGGGTAAATTTTATAACCATGAAAGGTTCGATTTTTTTTTATATGAAAGAAGAGATTTTTTGATATGAAAGAAGAGATTTATAGATATGAAAGACGAGATTTTTATACAACATGGAGATGAGATTTTTATTTCTAGAAAGATACGATCTTTATATGTATGTGAACGATGTAAAAATATTATTTTTATTATATGTGGAGATTAAAAATATGATTTTTATAAGATAGAGAATATAAAAATTTGATTTATATATATATGAAGTAGCGATAAAAATTCGATTTTTATATAGGAAGTAGCGTTGTTGAAAATATAATTTTTAACATAGACGGTGTTGAACAGATCTCGTTGGAGACACGATGAAGATTTTCTACATACGAAGAGTCGCGGTGTATTGGTTTAGCTAGTCAGTGAGAACTCCTCACTTTTAATTTAATTTCTAGTTGAAATATATACTAGGATGCAGACGGTGCTTGGCAGCACCTGACACCCGTCGTCCACAGACCATGGATGGCTTGTTTGTTTGATTAATGTGTTGTGAAAGTTGATTGTGTGATGTGGATTGAATAAATATTTTGTAACACCCCGTATTTTGGGTTAATGCTAAAATTCACTAATTACAAAATAAATAATCTCAGACGTGAGAATTGGGGGTAACGGGCTGCGTTATTGCATTCGTCTCGGAAAAATACGCAAAATAGAGTCCAGTTTTCGAAAATCGGAGTCTGTATGGCCCAGTTATGGCCCGATGAAGTTTGCAGAAAATTCAAAACTAAAAACAGATTTAAGAATTTAAAATTCAGATTTTAAATTGGAACAAGTGGGGTCAGGCGGGAAAAATCCCGCCCTGACCATGTCGACAGGGCTGTCGACAGGCCTGTCGACAGGGGTGTCGACTTGCCTGTCGACTTGCCTGTCGACAGGGGCGTGGCGTCCAGTGAACCTGGGTGCACCAGGTTGGGCTTTAGGCTGGCTTGGAGGGCTGGTTCTAGAGATTTCCGAAATCTAAGGGTCCTAATCTAATCTAGGGTTAATCTAAGGGCCTAAAACACTCACCTAATCTATAAATACACCCTAAACCCCCCTAATCCTTACCAAAAATAGAGATGATGGCCTCATGCCGCCAAATTAAATCTTAGAGGGAGCCTCCACTAATTCATGAAGGAAGTTGCAAGCTAATCAATCTCTAATCATTATCTTCTTCATAATTAGCAACTAATTCCACTTCATAAGTTTGCTAATATTGGGTTTGGTGAGTTTCTATCACTTTAACATCAATTGTTAAAGTAAGTAGATTGGGTGTAATGAGACTTATGATCTTGAATGCGGATTATAGAGTTTGAATCATTTATAATGATATGCTACTCTATGTCTTCTTATGTTTATGCATATGTAATAAGTGGTTTTATGCATGTTTAATAAGTTGGATTATGCATGTTTAACAAGTGGGTTTATGCATATTTAATAAGTGGGTTTATGCATGTTTAAACAAGTGAGTTATGCAAGTTCATATGCAAGTTATGTGTGTAATGCTATGTGTATGATATTATGGAAGTTCATATGCAAGTTATGTATATGCTTAAATGCAAGTTTAACATGATATGCAAGTTATGCATGCTTATGCAAGTATGTGAATGCTCATGCAAGTATGTGAATGCTTATGCAAGTTATGTGTATGCTTAAATGCAAGTTTAACATGATATGCAAGTTATGCATGCTTATGCAAGTTTGTGAATGCTTATGCAAGTTAGGTGTATGCTTAAATGCATGTTTAACATGTTATGCAAGTTATGAGAATGCTTATATGCAAGTTCAACATGTTATGCAAGATATGTGTATGATGATATGCATGTTTGGGTAAATTGTAGTTGGGTTAATATATGCTCATATATGCAAGTTGACATCCTCTTAACCCATGACAAAGATATATGCTAAAGCTTTGGGTAAACCCATGATATTTGTGATGGATCTTTCCTTTATTATGTCATGGAAAGAGAACGATTTACGTGGGTAACGATGGGGTGAATAAATATGTTAATAAAAGTGTGATTGGGTATGATTAAGCATACCATAAAAAAATAAATTAACATAAGTGGGAATTTACCTATTGAGTTAGGTCTACCCCATGGGAATTTACCTATTGAGTTAGGTCTACCCATGTTATGAAAAATGTGTAATTAATTAGGGATAATTAATTATGGGGGTGATTAATTAGGTGTAATTAATCGACTAAGACACGAGGTTGGACCCTTTTGTAGCATAAGACTGGCCGGAACCGACCGACAAATCCAGCGGCTACAAATGATTGGCCCAATGTGAGAGGTCTTAGGCATAAATTAAATACGTGACAAGTGTAAAGACACGAGGTTAGACCCTGTTATGGCGTAAGGCTGCCCGGAACCGACCGGCAAATCCAGCTGCCATGAAAGACGGTCTAATGTGAGAGGTCTTTACAAGGGTTACGTTCTTAATTAATTAAGAAACACTTAACCAGATAAGCATGTAGTGGGGCATGAGGGGTTAAGTGGGTGCCTTGGGTGGCATGTGGAAATCTAGTGTGTTGCCTTGGGTGGCAATAGAAAATACGATTAGAATACTTAACCAAGTGGAAACATGTAATTAAACATGATTAAAGGGTTAAGTGGGATACACTAGATTAGTGACAAGCTTAGGTGGGTAGCTTGTGGGGGCCCATTTCAACCAGTAACCCATATGTATCTTATTGGGCTCGACCCATGTCGAGGACGGGACACGCGTACTGGGCTTGACTATAAGAGGCCAAAACGGGGTAGCGGTGGCAACGCAAGTCCAACGGGTTTCATATGCGTGTGTGGACCCGGGCTGGTAGGTAAGACGTTGTTGCATCGTGTAGATATAAGCCGTGCACCGCTTGTTGTATCGGGTTGCCACTTTGGGGAGTGATACACCCCACTGTGGGGCCGGCACGGGTATCTACGGTAGGGAGCCGATCGCTTGGGAGTAGTGGGTACACCTAGTGGAGATAGGGGCAGACGGCACCTATGTAGTCAGCTAGGGGTACAAGAACTACTGGGAAAAAATTTCTAAGTCCTTGGGAGGGATCAACCTTTAAGTAGGGATGACTGGTGTGGTGCAGTGTAGTAATTACCCTTGGGTGGGTAGATGCGTCTTTGCGGTTATCTTAGTTTATCCTAGGTCTACCAAACTGCTTGGTATAGCCATTCATCCCCAGACATTACCATATGTCAAACTTATGTCTTCTCTGGTTACTTTAATGATTGTATTGTTAAAGTTATAGGACTCACTCAGACTTATGTCTGACCCCGTTGTTTTTATCTTTTTCCCAACCCTCAGGTCCTACGGTGGATCCTAGCAGTAGTGGAGTTTGATCGGATTGCTGTTCCAGTCTTTAGGAGCTTGGGTAGATGTAAAGCTCCAGTTATCCAGTTATCTTTTCTTTTGTCATGGCTATTGTTGTTAAGTGGGATTATGTATAAATTTATTTGATGGATATTGTACTTGACTATTATTGTGGTTTTATGATGTAACCAGACATGTTTTACTTCCGCTGTTATGAGATGATGTTTTAAAATATCAAGTACTATTTATATCTGTCTTGTTGTAATTTATCTGTTCTATATTCACTAAAATACTCCACCGATGCTATGGCATTCCCTTAGTGAGTGACCATAGCGGGAGTGGGGTGTTACACGTGGTATCAGGGCAAAGGTTACCGGAACAGATAAAATTTTTAGAAAACTATTTTTCTAAAAACATTTTTGGAAGAAATATTTTCAAAAACATGTCTTTAAAGAGAAAAGTTTTTGAAAGAAAAGCATAATCCCCAATAGCCATATCTATATCCTTCGAATTCTCCGTTTTGAATCTTTCCTTTTTCGTTTCAGCATGGCTGAGGATCTTAACTTTCCGGAGGGTGTGACGGTACCAGTATGGTATAGGAGATTGATGGAGGCTAGGGCCACCACTGCGGGTCCGGCAAATGTTCCTCCACCAACCGTAGCACCCGATCTTCCTCCTCCCCCTCCTCCTCGCACGGATACTTTTGCTAAGACTTGCAAGGAGTTTAAAGCTATGGGAGGGAAACCTTTTCAAGGATCTGAAACTTTTGTGGAGGCTAGAGATTGGCTTAAGGAGGTGGAAGAGTTGATAGATATCTTTGAGATGGAAGAAGGAAAGAAAGTCAAGTTAGCCGCTTGGTTAATGAAGGGAGAGGCCTCATTCTGGTAGGAGGTCACTAATGGAGAACGCCCTGTTGACTCTTGGGCGGATTTTAGGCAAAGATTTGTGGCAAAGTTTCTCTCAAGGGCGGAGGAAAACTTGTATATGGAAAGATTCTTGACTTTAAAGCAAGGAAATCTCTCAGTAAAGGAGTACGTTAACAAGTTTAATCAATTGGCAAGGTTTGGCCTAGACATGGTGAATACACCGGAGAAGAAGGCTTTGAGGTTCGTGAAAGGCTTGAATGAACCGATGCGTGGGTTGGCTATGACTCATATCCCTATGGGGGCCACCTTCGAGAAGCTAGTTGACATGGCACTCATGCATGAAGAAGGGAAGGGTCCCAATGCTAGTCAGGCACCCGAGAAGAAGGGAGATCAAAAGAGACCTCAGCAACAACAGCAAAACAAAGGTGGGAAAGGCAACGGTGGCAAGGGCAAAAAGAAGAAGTGTTTCAATTGTGGGACACCTGGCCACCTAAGCAAGGATTGTCGCAAGAAGAAGAAGACTGGCTGCTTCCACTGTGGCGAAGCAGGGCATCTAGTGAAAGACTGTCCCAAGAAGGGGCAAAGGACGGGGTCTACCTCAGGAGGACAGGTGCAAGCTCTTATGGCACCGAGTCAGGCTAGGGGGCAAGTACAGGCTCTCGCGGTTCCACCGATTCAGGAGAGAGGTAGAACTATTTCCGTGGAAAGTCTGGTTTTTCTATTTGATCATCCTGTCCGTACATTGTTTGATTCAGGCGCATCGCATTCTTTTATCTCATCATCATTAGTTGAGTCACTGCACTTAGACACCAGTCTGGTAGATGATCCCTTGGTTGTTTCAAACCCAATTGGGGGCTCCACTTATTTGTCCATGATATGTTTGGGTTTGAAGATTTCTATACTTAGCATTGAGTTTAGATGTGATGCTTTTGTGTTGGGCTTCACGGGCTATGGGTTGATTTTGGGCATGGACTGGTTATCCAGTAATGGTGCCGTTCTTGATTGCGAAAGGAGAGTTGTTAGGCTCATGACCCGCTTGGGTAACACTCTCGAGATTTCTTGTAATCCCAGGGATTCTGTTATGCTAAGTTATCTTGAATCGCTTGACGCTTCAGTCGAAAGTTTGCAATCTGTTAGAGTGGTCCGGGAATATCCGGATGTGTTTGAGGAGGTGAAGGGCTTACCTCCGAAGCGGGAGATTGACTTCCGAATATATCTGGTGGATAATGCTAAACCTGTATCTTTACCAGTGCGCCACATGGCTCCTCGTGAGAGGAGGGAACTCCATAAGCAAGTAGGGGAGTTGCTTGAGAAGGGGTTCATAAGACGAAGTATATCGGAGTGGGGTGCTCCAGTAGTTTTTGCTACAAAGGCGGATGGGTCCCTCAGACTTTGTGTAGACTATAGGGAACTCAACAAGCTCACAAAGAAGAATAGACACCCATTGCCGAGGATTGATGATCTTTTCGATCAGTTGGTTGGCGCTTCAGTATTTTCTCAATTGGACTTAGCCACGGGGTTTCATCAGTTGAGGGTGGCTGAGGATAGCATAGACAAGACTGCCTTTAGGACTCCAGATGGTTTCTATGAGTGGCTGGTGATGCCATTTGGGTTGACGAACGCCCCTGCATACTTTGTTGACTTGATGAGTAGGGTGTTCAGGGAGTTCCTTAATAAGTTCGTGGTGGTCTTTGTGGATGATATCTTAGTATTTTCTAAGAGTGAAGAAGAGCATGCCTTACATCTTGGGGAGGTATTGAAGACTCTTCGAGCGCATAGCCTTAAGGCTAAATTCTCTAAATGTCACTTCTGGTGGAGGGAAGTGCGGTTCTTGGGGGCACGTGGTCTCCAAGGAGAGGATAGCTGTGGATCCCGCGAAGGTAGTATCAGTCCAAGATTGGAAGGTTCCTAGAAATGCTACCGAAGTAAGAAGTTTCTTGGGCTTGGCGGGTTATTATAGGAAGTTTATTAAAGACTTCGCGAAAATATCAGCCCCATTAACCCGCTTAACGAAGAAGAATCTTGTTTTCGCATGGGACATAGATTGTGATGATGCGTTCCGACGGTTAAAGAGAGCTTTAACCACAGCTCCAGTTTTAGTGTTGCCAGATGGGAGCAAGCCATTTGTTGTCTATACCGATGCTTGTGGGACAGGACTTGGCGCAGTCTTAATGCAAGAGGGAAGGGTAATAGTCTATGGTGGAAGGCAGTTAAGGCCACATGAGAAAAATTACCCTACCCATGATTTAGAGTTGGCTGCTATTGTTTTTGCGCTTAAGGTCTGGCGCCATTATCTTCTTGGTGAGAGATTCGAGTTGTTCACTGACCATAAATCATTGAAGTACTTATTCTCTCAGAAGGATTTAAACTTAAGACAGCAAAGGTGGATGGAGTTCTTAGCATCCTATGATTTCGAGATAGCGTATACCCCTGGCAAGGGTAACGTGGTGGCAGACGCCTTGAGTAGAAAGAGGTTGTCATTGAGTCCATTGTTCGTGGAACGACGAAGCTTGGAATTTATCTCGATGTTTGATTTCAGACCTTCCATTGATTATATACCCGGTTTGCTAGCATCCTTGGAGGTCCGACCTACTCTTCTGGGGCGGATTGGGGAAGCCCAGAGGGACGACCCACAGTTGGTTGAGTTGATAGAGAAGCTCATAAGGGGGGAGTCGTCCAGCCATTTGAGTAGGTACACCCTAGACGATAGGGGGTGCTTGCGTAGAGACGGTAGACTTTGTGTACCGCAAGATGAAGGGTTGAGGAAGGTTATTCTTGATGATGCACACCGTTCTAGGATGACCATTCATCCCGGTGGAGACAAGATGTACCAAGATATGAAGAGGGTTTTCTTCTGGGTCGGTATGAAGAAAGATGTGGCCGAATATGTAGCTCGATGCTTGGTATGTCAACAGGTGAAAGCGGAGCAAAAGAAACCTGGTGGGTTGCTTCACCCATTAGAAGTTCCGCAATGGAAGTGGGATAGCGTCTCGATGGATTTTATTGACGGGTTACCCAGATCAAGAAAGGGTAATACAGGAATTTGGGTGGTGGTAGACAGACTTACTAAGAGCGCCCATTTCATACCTGTGAAGAGCAAGAGGACTGCCCCATGGCTAGCTTCAGTATATCTTCGAGAGATAGTTCGATTGCATGGGGTACCCTCTAGCATAGTGAGTGATCGAGACCCTATCTTCACTAGTGAGTTCTGGAGAAGTTTACAGGAAGCAGTGGGAACTCAATTGTGTTTGAGCACCGCATATCATCCTCAGACGGACGGCCAGACTGAGAGGGTGAATCGTGTCCTAGAAGACCTTTTGAGGCTGTGTATCTTAGATTTTGGAGGTTCATGGGAAGAGCATCTTCCATTGGTGGAGTTCGCATATAATAACAGCTTTCAGTCCAGTATTGGTATGGCTTCTTTCGAAGCTCTCTATGGAAGGCCTTGTCGATCACCTACATGTTGGTGGGAATCTACGGATAAGATCTTGCTTGGGCCTGATATGATTAGGGAGACTTCTGAGAAAATTGACTTGATTCGAAGAAGGATGAAAGCAGCGCAGGATAGGCAAAAATCTTATGCGGACAAGAGAAGGACGGACCTTGAGTTTGAAGTTGGGGACATGGTCTTTGTCAAGGTGTCTCCGTTACGAAATGTGGTTCGCTTTGGATCTGTTGGGAAGTTAGCACCAAGGTTCGTAGGGTCGTTTCCTATTAAGGAAAGGGTTGGACGGATGGCATATAGAGTGGCGTTGCCCGACAGACTTAGTGGTGTACATGATGTATTCCACGTATCTCATTTGAGAAAGTGCTTACATGAGACCGCAGAGGTGGTAGAGCCGAGCTTGCTTAAAGAAGTGGAAGTAGAGCGTGATGCGACTATTCGACGAGCTCCTACCCGCATCCTTGGGTCAGAGACTAGGAAATTGAGGAATCGAGAGGTTCATCTAGTCAAAGTGCAATGGGGAGAAGACGAGGGCAACGCAACTTGGGAAACGGAAGTAAAGATGCGTTCATTGTACCCGTTCCTTTTTGAGGGTAAGTCTTTTAGCTTCTCCTTTATCGTTTGTCTAGTATTTATCTTATCTTTAGTATGTCCTCTCATTAGTACCTTTGACCTTTAGATAGGGTAAACCTATGGTTGAAACATGTGTTTGAGACATGTTATGTTTGGTGGATGCATGTGGATGCAAGTGGTTGCTAGTGGTTGCTCGTGGATGCATATACACACACTCTAGGCACTAGATCGGCTCAATCACTTCATATTGCATATTGCATAAAATTGTGTGTAGGAAGCTATATTTATGGATGTCTAATGATTGTGTTATCATATGGATGATGCATTTTGGTGAATGATTGTGCACTCATGTAGATATTGTATGTGTCGATAGGGTTCTTTCGCATACATAATGGATGCATGGCACTATCATGGTTTGCATATGTTCATACATTAGATAGGGAACATATACACACACTCTTTGCATATGCTCATACATCATTAGAAATTGTTCTAAGGACAATGGATGCCCGTGTTTGATGGATTGAGTAGATGGTTGTTTGGATGGTAGGATATTCATTCTCCTTAGCTTAGAGATTTCGGGGACGAAATCCTTTAAGGAGGGGAGAATGTAACACCCCGTATTTTGGGTTAATGCTAAAATTCACTAATTACAAAATAAATAATCTCAGACGTGATAATTGGGGGTAACGGGCTGCGTTATTGTATTCGTCTCGGAAAAATACGCAAAATAGAGTCCGAGTTTTCGAAAATCGGAGTCCGTATGGCCCAGTTATGGCCCGATGAAGTTTGCAGAAAATTCAAAACTAAAAACAGATTTAAGAATTTAAAATTCAGATTTTAAATTGGAACAAGTGGGGTCAGGCGGGAAAAATCCCGCCCTGACCATGTCGACAGGGCTGTCGACTTGCCTGTCGACTTGCCTGTCGACAGGGGCGTGGCGTCCAGTGAACCTGGGTGCACCAGGTTGGGCTTTAGGCTGGCTTGGAGGGCTGGTTCTAGAGATTTCCGAAATCTAAGGGTCCTAATCTAATCTAGGGTTAATCTAAGGGCCTAAAACACTCACCTAATCTATAAATACACCCTAAACCCCCCTAATCCTTACCAAAAATAGAGATGATGGCCTCATGCCGCCAAATTAAATCTTAGAGGGAGCCTCCACTAATTCATGAAGGAAGTTGCAAGCTAATCAATCTCTAATCATTATCTTCTTCATATTTAGCAACTAATTCCACTTCATAAGTTTGCTAATATTGTGTTTGGTGAGTTTCTATCACTTTAACATCAATTGTTAAAGTAAGTAGATTGGGTGTAATGAGACTTATGGTCTTGAATGCGGATTATAGAGTTTGAATCATTTATAATGATATGCTACTCTATGTCTTCTTATGTTTATGCATATGTAATAAGTGGTTTTATGCATGTTTAATAAGTTGGATTATGCATGTTTAACAAGTGGGTTTATGCATATTTAATAAGTGGGTTTATGCATGTTTAAACAAGTGAGTTATGCAAGTTCATATGCAAGTTATGTGTGTAATGCTATGTGTATGATGTTATGGAAGTTCATATGCAAGTTATGTATATGCTTAAATGCAAGTTTAACATGATATGCAAGTTATGCATGCTTATGCAAGTATGTGAATGCTCATGCAAGTATGTGAATGCTTATGCAAGTTATGTTTATGCTTAAATGCAAGTTTAACATGATATGCAAGTTATGCATGCTTATGCAAGTTTGTGAATGCTTATGCAAGTTAGGTGTATGCTTAAATGCATGTTTAACATGTTATGCAAGTTATGAGAATGCTTATATGCAAGTTCAACATGTTATGCAAGATATGTGTATGATGATATGCATGTTTGGGTAAATTGTAGTTGGGTTAATATATGCTCATATATGCAAGTTGACATCCTCTTAACCCATGACAAAGATATATGCTAAAGCTTTGGGTAAACCCATGATATTTGTGATGGATCTTTCCTTTATTATGTCATGGAAAGAGAACGATTTACGTGGGTAACGATGGGGTGAATAAATATGTTAATAAAAGTGTGATTGGGTATGATTAAGCATACCATAAAAAAATAAATTAACATAAGTGGGAATTTACCTATTGAGTTAGGTCTACCCCATGGGAATTTACCTATTGAGTTAGGTCTACCCATGTTATGAAAAATGTGTAATTAATTAGGGATAATTAATTATGGGGGTGATTAATTAGGTGTAATTAATCGACTAAGACACGAGGTTGGACCCTTTTGTAGCATAAGACTGCCCGGAACCGACCGACAAATCCAGCGGCTACAAATGATTGGCCCAATGTGAGAGGTCTTAGGCATAAATTAAATACGTGACAAGTGTAAAGACACGAGGTTAGACCCTGTTATGGCGTAAGGCTGCCCGGAACCGACCGGCAAATCCAGCTGCCATGAAAGACGGTCTAATGTGAGAGGTCTTTACAAGGGTTACGTTCTTAATTAATTAAGAAACACTTAACCAGATAAGCATGTAGTGGGGCATGAGGGGTTAAGTGGGTGCCTTGGGTGGCATGTGGAAATCTAGTGTGTTTCCTTGGGTGGCAATAGAAAATACGATTAGAATACTTAACCAAGTGGAAACATGTAATTAAACATGATTAAAGGGTTAAGTGGGATACACTAGATTAGTGACAAGCTTAGGTGGGTAGCTTGTGGGGGCCCATTTCAACCAGTAACCCATATGTATCTTATTGGGCTCGACCCATGTCGAGGATGGGACACGCGTACTGGGCTTGACTATAAGAGGCCAAAACGGGGTAGCGGTGGCAACGCAAGTCCAACGGGTTTCATATGCGTGTGTGGACCCGGGCTGGTAGGTAAGACGTTGTTGCATCGTGTAGATATAAGCCGTGCACCGCTTGTTGTATCGGGTTGCCACTTTGGGGAGTGATACACCCCACTGTGGGGCCGGCACGGGTATCTACGGTAGGGAGCCGATCGCTTGGGAGTAGTGGGTACACCTAGTGGAGATAGGGGCAGACGGCACCTATGTAGTCAGCTAGGGGTACAAGAACTACTGGGAAAAAATTTCTAAGTCCTTGGGAGGGATCAACCTTTAAGTAGGGATGACTGGTGTGGTGCAGTGTAGTAATTACCCTTGGGTGGGTAGATGCGTCTTTGCGGTTATCTTAGTTTATCCTAGGTCTACCAAACTGCTTGGTATAGCCATTCATCCCCAGACATTACCATATGTCAAACTTATGTCTTCTCTGGTTACTTTAATGATTGTATTGTTAAAGTTATAGGACTCACTCAGACTTATGTCTGACCCCGTTGTTTTTATCTTTTTCCCAACCCTCAGGTCCTACGGTGGATCCTAGCAGTAGTGGAGTTTGATCGGATTGTTGTTCCAGTCTTTAGGAGCTTGGGTAGATGTAAAGCTCCAGTTATACAGTTATCTTTTCTTTTGTCATGGCTATTGTTGTTAAGTGGGATTATGTATAAATTTATTTGATGGATATTGTACTTGACTATTATTGTGGTTTTATGATGTAACCAGACATGTTTTACTTCCGCTGTTATGAGATGATGTTTTAAAATATCAAGTACTATTTATATCTGTCTTGTTGTAATTTATCTGTTCTATATTCACTAAAATACTCCACCGATGCTATGGCATTCCCTTAGTGAGTGACCATAGCGGGAGTGGGGTGTTACATATTTTATGGTTAAAAATATAATTTTTAACATGTGTATAAAATAAATATTTATAAACAAATCGGACAATTTGTTTATATACACTGATTTGACTGATATTGATTGGGACGATAAATTCTATACATCGCCCAACTACACAAATAAAATCTGTGTTTGTTGATTTGAAACCCCACACGGGTATTGGGATGATATTTGACGTACACTAATCCCGATTGTTTAGTTGTATGTTAATCGATGGGTTGACAGACTGTGGAAGCGTTAATTATTTATATTTAATGCTAATGAATTGTGTGGTGCACTTTGGATGATGGTTGCTTATTTATCATTGTTATTATATACATGTGTTGTATGGAAACCATGTAATTAACATTATATGGTAATTGATTGGGTCTCATTCCAATTGGGAAAATATAGAATAAAATATATATATTCATGTGTTGAATAGAATAAAATATATATTCATGTGTTGAATAGAATAAAATATATATTCATGTGTTGAATAGAATAAAATATATATTCATGTGTTGAATAGAATAAAATATATATTCATGTGTTGAAAATATCCATGTGTTGAATAAAATATAGATTCATGTGTTGAATAGAATAAATATTCATTTGTTGAATAGAATAACGAAGTTATTGAAATATATAAAGCCGTGTTGTTTAGATTGACGCCATTTTGACGTGAACGATATTTATATCGATTTTATTCATTTTTATAATGAATATAGAAAAGGAAGTGATTTCGAAATATAACGCTTTGAAAATATTATCAGATATGGAATATTAAATTTTGATTAGAAATTGAATATGAAGTTGAAATCGTTTTGAAAACGAATTTAAAACGATTTATAAAATATGTTTTAAAAGGAAATCGACGAAATATATATAATATATATATTATATATATAGAATGGCCTGAATAGAACGCGCCGCGCTGCGGCAGTTCGCGAATTTCGACCATTGACTTTGAACCGATATTACGGGAGTTCCGTCCGTCGGATTCTCCTAAAACCGGAACCATTGGGTTCGTATCATAAAGAGCTCTCCAACGAATATTAGAAATTTGAAATCTAATGGTGGGATTTGGAATTATGTCCAAATCAAATTTGGAAAAGGTCGCTGTAAGTGCAGTTCGATGGCCATTGATGGAAATCGACTATACGGGCCTTGATAAAATTATTAAAAATATTAGTAATTTGTGTAAAATCATAATATATGAATTGGAAAGAACTGGGGTGAAAAATTCCACATTTGAAAGGATAAAAATATATTTTATCGAAATGAACTAGTTTTGAACTAGAATTAAAATCCAATTATTTTTAAATAAATAAATAAAGTAGATTTAAAGTGGTTTTGAAAATAATCAGAATTTCCAATATACAAATTGGAATGGATTTGAATCGAAATTATCTTCGGAATATTTCGATGTTGGATTTCGTGATGATACTGATATTGTTATGGGAATTTGAAAGATATATTTATATCGTTATTTCCAATACGATATTCGTTGGTCGTAGAATTTGATATTGAATATAAGCCGATATATTTTCTATTCAGAGCCTTGTATTTAATATAAAATGTGATTTGGGTTTGTCGTGAATGGTGTCTTCATTAACACTGTCCTTAAACCCAGTTGAGAAAAAGATTTAATCTTTTTATTTAGATTTAATGAAGTATACCAATTAAATGGTATTTAATTGGAATTGAATTTGAATTGATTTTTGGGTTTATCGTGAATGGTGTTTTAAATAACACTTGTTCTTTAACCCGATAATTAATGGAATGTGATTTAGGGTTTATAGTGAACCGTGTTTTAAATGGCATTGGCTCTTTAACCCAGTTAAAGACAGGATATGATTTCCCAAGTTAACAATCATTAATATTGATTTTTGGGAAGATTAAAACCAAGTGGAGTTTTAATGAATCTTTAATTAGATTGAAATAATCGCCAGTTTTGTTCCAGGCGATAGTTAAATCTTTAATTAGATTTGAACGTGAAATGGTAATTGAATTTACCGGTAACACCGTGGTGTTAGATATGAAGTATGACCAGTTTTACTTCATGGGATGAATAGGTTGGGATTGGGAAATAAAATAAATGATTACTGCGGTATGGTTCGCTAATCCCGACTAATTTGAATTGATATTCAAAAGAAGATTAAAGAATAAATTTAAAGAATTTATCTTTGATAAAATTAAGGGGAACCTTTCCCAAAGTATAAGAATATTTGAACAAAAGAATATTCTGAATTGGAATGAGGCGTATGTTGTGTTTGTGTAACACTTGTTTATTATATACGCGAGTTATTCAGAAAGACCGGGTTTATCCCATTCTGAATAACTAATTCGACGTGGTGTCGAGGATAAGGACGGTGGTCGAAGACCGGAGGTCTTCACATCGTTTGGGTGATTACTGATGATCTTGATTGGGCTATACACCCAAGAGGAGGGAATCAGTTGGTGATCGTCCAGACGTACTTGGAGATCGATGGATATGCGAGGTACCAGGTGCCTCCGTTTTCGTTCAGACCCAGAACGAACTTGTAAATGGACTGTGTGTCTGACATTGGATTTTATTCTATGTGATTGATTTCTATTATATATATATATATATTTGTTTGGTGGCGGAGAATTTATTCTCTTGCTTAACGCCCTTCTCTGAGACGTACGAGCTCAGGAGTTATATATTGATGGATATCAATCTCATGGAGTGAATTGCCTGTGTGGCATGCCTAAGTGGCAAATGATCAAGGCTTTTGTTGAAAAGCAGAGTCTTGTGGTTGATGGTCAAAGCACGGCCTGTGTGGCATAGCTTTGTGTAGCGTTGATTCGCGAGCCTCACACCCCGGTTGTGAACCAAAAACGGGAGAAGGATCCAGGGAGGGCATGCGTTTCTTTCTAGCTAGGGTGGTGTCACTGACCTACCAGCCCTGACATTTATATTATTTTCACATGTGTGGTTGTTGCTATTGCAAGGCGTCTCAGATATATCGGTGACCGTGTGGAGCCGATGGAGTCGTTTGGCTCATTTACTCCTTAAAGGGCGGGGAAACGCAGTGTTCAAGCATTTTAATCCACATCGGTGGACCGGTCCTGTGGCTCCTAAGGCTTGGTAGAGTACTTGCCTGAGGCTTGGGCTAGAGAGTCTCGAATTCGGTAGAGGACTAACTTTTGCCTCGGTTCACAGGTGGAAACCCAACTTCTAATACGTGACTTTGCGGTTTTAATTGTAGAACTAGTATGGCGACATGATATATGGTATCCATGCCATCTATGATTGACATTTATGATTGAAATTGTTTTGACACTATACACTTATAGTAATAAAAGATGAAATTTAGCGTATCAAGCATTCTTTGGCTATTATAAGGTAAAATCCTATCCTCCAGCTTGTGTTGCATTGTGTGATGGGACCTGGGTCTTATAATAGCTTCATTGTTCTTTATTTAGCATTGCGCTGTTGTTTTATGCACCGGTATTCTTGGGAGGAAACTCGTTCCGTGTTATACGGCGTGGTCCCTTGATTTACCTAACTTTAAAATAAAGATTAATAACTGTTTTAGTTCTCACACCAGTCCCATGAGTGACCTGGAGTTTATTGTTTTAACCTAAACTCTGGGTGCCCTTATTTTGACACGGTCAACTAGTAGTTTTGGTTTTGCAGATTTATATTCACAGGAACCTGGTTTATAGCTGGATGATTTCCGAAAAGCTCTGTATCCTTGTATCTGTTTTCAGTTGTGTATTGTATTATTTTCCGCTGCGATGTTTTTAAATGTAATTTACATCTTTGATATTTTCTGTGTAATATTTATTCATACTCCTTATATTTTTGTATTCTGATGAATTGTTGTAATAAGCAATGAAATGTTCTTCTGTTTGCGTTCTGATTCGTCTTGTCCTCAATTCAATCATGGCTTTCCTTACCGGGGAAGTTCGGGTCGTTTTAGTTGGTATCAGAGCTTTGATTTACAGAGCTCGGAGAACAAGACACGTTAGAACCAAACGCAAGAATTTATCTGAAATTGGATTAGTAATATCCAATGAGAATGACTCGTTAGAGATGGGATCAGTAGTATCCTAGAATGAGTGTGAAGAGTGTGTTTTTAAAATGAAAACAAGTTTTGTTTTGAAGATTTAATTCAATTATTTGTATTTGAATATTTATTTGTATTGATTTGGACGATCCAGTATATAAAGATTTTGCGTATACGTCTGATCCGCGTGTATTTGAAGTTTTAATATATTAGATAGATATAGAATCGCACTTTAGTCACCCGGGGATAATCCAGATGATGGTGCATCATCATCAGCATTTATATTCGAGTGTCGAAGGTGGGATATCTATATGATTCCAATTGACTGGTGTGAGAATGTGAAAACCCGTAACTTCCCCGTAAAGGAAAGAGCGGATAGTTTGAGAACAAGCCACAACAGAACACATACAGAAGAACATTTCATTGTATATTACAACAATGCACCAGATTACAAGAATATACAGAGTATAAAAGAATATTACATAGAAATATCAGAGATTTAAATTACATTTAAATACATAGCAGCGGAAAATAATACAATACACAACTGAAGGAGATATACGGATACAAAGCTTTCCGGATATCGTTCCAGCTGTAAACCAGGATCCTGTGAATATAAATCTGCAAAACCAAAACTACTAGCTGCCCGTGTCAAAATAAGGGCACCCAGAGTTTAGGTTAAAACAATAAACTCCAGGTCAGTCATGGGACTGGTGTGAGAACTAAAACAGTTATTAATTCTTTATTTTAAAGTTAGGTAAATCAAGGGACCACGCCGTATAACACGGAACGGGTTTCCTCCCAAGAATACCAGTGCATAAAACAAACAGCGCAATGCTAAATAAAGAAAAATGAAGCTGTTATAAGACCCAGGTCCTATCACACAATGCAACGCAAGCCGGGGGATAGGGTTTTCCCTTATAACAGCCAAAGAATGCTTGATACGTTTTAAAACAAATCATTTGATACTATTATAAGTGCATAGTGTATAAAACAACTTCAAATCATAAGTATCAATCATAGGCGGCATGGGTACCATATATCATGTCGCCATATATAGGTTTACAAATAAAACCGCAAATGTCACGTATTTGGAAATTGGATTTCCATCTATGAACCGAGGCAAAAGATAGTCCTCAACCGATTCGAGACTGCCTAGCCCGAGCCTCAGGATCAGAGCTCGAGTGACCCTTGGATCCTCAGGGCCAGTCCACCGATGTGGATTAAACTTAAACCCTGAACATGCGTTTCCCCGCCCTATGGGGCGTAAACGAGCCAACTAAATGACTCCATCGGTTCGAGAACGACCGATCAATCCGAGGCACCTCGCAACAGCAACAACCACATAAGTCAAACTCGTCAGGGCGTGTAAAACCACTGACGCCACTTCTAGCTAGGAAGAAACGCATGCCCTCCCTGACGTCCTCTCCCGTTTTTGGTTCATACCGGGTGTGAAACTCGCGAATCAAACGTTACACAAAGCTACGCCACAAAGGCCTTGCTTTGATCATCACCACAAGACTTTGCTTTTCAACAGAAGCCTTGATCAATTGCCACTTAGGCATGCCACACAGGCAATTCACTCCATGCGTTTGATATCCATCAATATATAACCCCTGAGCTCGTACGTCTCAGAGAAGGGCGTTAAGCAAGAGAATAAATTCTCCGCCGCCAAACAGATATATATTTAATAGAAATCAAACACACAGACTAAAATCCAATGTCAGACACACAGTCCATTTACAAGTTCGTTCTGGGTCTGAACGAAACCGGAGGCACCTAGTACCCCGCATATCCATCGATCTCCAAGTACGTCTGGACGATCACCAACTGTTTCCATCTTCTTGGGTGTACAGCCCAATCAAGATCATCAGTAATCACCCAAACGACGTGAAGACTTCTGGTCTTCGACCACCGTCTTCATCTTCGACTTATCGTCGTATCAGTTATTCAAAATGGGATAAACCCGGTCTTTCCAAATAACTCGCGTATATTTTAAATAAGTGTTACACAAACACAACATACGCCTCATTCCAATTCATCAGTCACTAACCGTAAATTAATCAAGAGAATAATTTCCCAAATATTAACCCCGAAGGCCGAAACCAACATCAGATAAATATCCAGAAAACCATTTTGCTTGGCCAACCGACAGTTAGTTTCTAAATTTCACATTCATAGGGAAAGGTTCCCATTAATTTTATCCAAGACAAATTCCTTGAATTTATTCTTTATTCTATTTTTGAATCTCAATTCAAACTAGTCGGGATTAGCGAACCTTACCGAAGTAATCATTTATTTTAATTTCCCCATCCCAACCTATTCATCCCATGAAGTAAAACTGGTAATACTTCATATCTAACACCACAGTGTTATCGGTAAATTCAATTACCATTTCACGTTCAAATCTAATTAAAGATTTAACTATCGCCTGGAGCAAAACTGGTGATACTCCATTTTCGATCATTTCAATCTAATTAAAGATTCATTAAAACTCCACTTAGTTTTAATCTTCGACAGGGTTAAAGAATCAGTGTCATTTAAAACACGGTTCACGATAAACCCAAAGTCACATTCCATTAATTATCGGGTTAAAGAACGAGTGTTATTTAAAGCACTGTTCACGATAAACCCAAAAATCAATATCAATTCAATTCCAATTAAATATTATTTAATTGGTACACTTCATTAAATCTAAATAAAAAGATTTAATCTTTTCACAACTGGGTTCAAGAACAGTGTTAGTGAAGACACCATTCACGACAAACCCAAATCACATTTGATATTCAATACAAGGCTCTGAATAGAAAATATATCGGCTTATATTCAATATCAAATTCTACGATTAACAAATGTCGTATTGAAATAACGATATAAATGTATATCTTTCAAATTTCCATAACAACATCTGTATAATCACGAATTCCAGCATCGAAATATTCCGAAGACAATTTCGATTCAAATCCACTCCAATGCAATCATTGGAAATTTTGGTTATTTTTAAAACCCTTTTTTTTTTACCTAATTTATTTATTTAAAAATAAATAGAATTATAATTCTAGTTCAAAACTAGTTTACTTCGATAAAAATCTATTTTTATCTTTTCAAATATGGAGTTTTCCATCCCAATCCTTTCTAAATCATTTCTTATGATTTTACACAAATTATTACTATTTTTAATAATTTTATCAAGGCCCGTACAGTCGATTTCCATCAATGGCCATCGAACTGCACTTACAGCGACCTTTTTCAAATTTGATTTGGACGTAACTCCAAATCCAACCGTTATATTTCTAATTTCTAATATTCTTTAGAAAGCTCTTTTCGATACGAACCCAACGGTTCCGGTTTTAGGAGAATCCGACGGTCGGATCTCCCGTAATGTCCGTTTGAAATAAATGGTCGAAATTCACGAACTGCCGCGGCGCGGCGCGTTCTATTCAGGCCATTATATTATATATATAATATATATATCGTCGATTTCTATTTAAAACGAATTATATAAATAGTTTTAAATTCGTTTCAAAAGCAATTTCAACTTCCATTTCAATTCAAATCGAAATTGAATTCTTCTTTATAAATTCGTTTTAAAATTCATTCTTATTCAATTCAAATTTCAATTCAATTTGAATTCATTTCAATTCGCTTTCAATTCAATTTGAATTCGTTTTCAATTCAATTCATTTCGAATTCGTTTTCAATTTCAATTCATTTCGAAATCGTTTTCAATTCAATTCATTTCGAAATCGTTTTCAATTCAATTCATTTCGAAATCATTTTCAATTCAATTCATTTCGAAATCGTTTTCAATTCAATTCATTTCGAAATCGTTTTCAATTCAATTCATTTCGAAATCGTTTTCAATTCATTTCATTTCGAAATCGTTTAAAATCGATATAAATATCGTTCACGTCAAAATGGCGTCAATCTAATCAACACGGCTTCATAAATTTCTATTTTCAAATATTCTATTTCAAATATTTCTTTTTCAAAATAGTTGTTATTATCAAAATATTTCGTTCAACACATGACCAATCTCAATGGATGAGTACTGTCAACACATGAACCTTTATTTTATATTGATAAAGATGTAAATTTTATTACTAAAATATTTCGTTCAACACATGACCAATCTCAATGGATGAGACTGTCAACACATGAACCTTTATTTTATATTATAAAGATGTAAATTTTATTACTAAAATATTTCGTTCAACACATGACCAATCTCAATGGATGAGACTGTCAACACATGAACCTTTATTTTATATTATTCTTTATTTTTCAAATTGAAATGAGGCCCAATCAATTACCATATAAAGTTAATTATATGGATTTCATACAACACATGTATATAATAGCATTGAAAAATAATCAACCTTCAACCAAAGTGCACTACACTGTATAAGCATCAAATGTAGATATCTAACGCTTATAACAGCCTGTCAATCGATCGATCGACATATTTAATCAATCAGGATGAGTGAACTTCAAATTTCATCCTAACACCCGTGTAGGGTTTCAAACAATCAAACACATATTTTATTTGTGCAGTTGGGCGATGTGTAAAATTTATCGTCCCAATCAATGTCCTTTAAATAGGTGTACATAAACAAACCGTCCGGTTTGTAAATGAATATTTATTTATTCACATTCACGTTAAAAATTATATTTTTAACGATAAAACATTTTATTTCAACATATGAATTTCTATTCAGTTCATTCTTTAAATAAAATGATATTTTTATTTATCTAACATCTTTTAGAAAATTTCGGCGGCATAACGGCACGATACTAGAAACGGGACGAGGCCTAGCCTTATCCCCGGTCTAGTGAAGGCCCACGCCATTCACACATCAATCAAATCAATTTCAAATCAAATCATCTAACTAATCTATGCAACCAAACAAACAAGTCCATGGTCTGTGGACGATTGTGTCGGGTGCTACTAAGCACCGTCTGCATCCTAGTATATATATATAACTAGAAAAGAAATTGAAGAGTGAGAAATTCTCACAAATAGCTATCCAAGCTCCACGGCACTTCATTGATAGAAATCTTCATTGCTATCGCATCTTCGTTGCCCGTAGCCACTACATATATAAAAATCACATATTTTTATATTTTGATGTTTTTAAAATAAAAATCATATTTTTATTTGTTCACTTTCAATTTAAAAATCATATTTTCTCTTCGCTCTTCACCATATAAAGATTTCGCCTTTTCTAAAATAAAGATTTCGCCTTTTCCATTTTTAAAAATCAAACCTTTCAAAGTTAAACATCAAATTCCTTTATAGTTTAAAAATCAAATCTTTTATAGTTTAAAGATCTAATCTTTTCTAATTTAACTATATGGTAAAAATAATATTTTGATAACAGTGTCCGTATCGATAAAGATTATATTTTTAATCTCTTACATTAATAAAAATCATATTTTTATGCTCTACACTATATAAAAATTATATTTTTAATTTTCACGTCTAATAAAAATCATATTTTTATTATCTTCCTTATATAAAAATTACATTTTTATTTTGCTACATATACAAAGATGATATTTTTAATATCAATAAAACCTAAAAATCATATTTTTCCCGAAGTAAAAATCATATTTTTACTTCACTACTCATCTCAAAATATCGTCTTTTCTATTTTTAAAAATATCGTCTTTTCTATTTGTTAAAATAAGAAAAATCAAATCTTTTTAATTATAAACATCTCAGCTTTATTCGCTATTTCATATAAAAACTGATTTCATATTTTCCTATAACCAAACGCATTAAATAAAATAAAAGAAATAAAATATAAAATAAATAATAAAAATAATAATAAAAAAAGGCTTACATCGTTTTCAGCGAAGAAAGGGGGTATGGACGCTGCTGTCTTGTGCGGTCTCGAAGGGGGTAGAGGGAGAGATGGCGTCGGAGATCATCAGAGTGGCGGAGGCAGGCGGGTCTGGGGGTGGCGCTCGCTGATTTGGGGTTTGGGTCGATGGAGATAGAATCGGGAAGAGGAGCGTGGTTTGACTGGGCGGAGCAACAGGAAGTGGAGAAAGAAGAAGCGCCCACCATCGGAGGGTGGCGGCGAGGCCACTGGCGGCCCAAAGCGCGACGCGACAAGGAAGAAAGGGCTTCAATGAGAATGACTGCGGGTTTTTCAATTTTGACTGAGAGAGAGGGATTTGACTTAGGTTTTAAAGAGGATAGGTTTATATAATTTTATTTTAAATTATTCCAAAAAGTAACTTTTTATTTTGATCTCAAAACGAGACCCACCGCCTGTCGTCCATAGCGTTTTACCCCTATTCCGAACACAATGGGTTATGTATCGTAGGCTGATTCGACTGTTTTGATCAGTTTCCGTTGAATTTGCATTTAAATCACTATATTGAATTTTAAACGTACATTTCAAATTACCGGGGTCACATACTAACTCGAAAAATTCCCGAAAAATATTTTCTAGCTTCGTATCGACGATACGGTCCTAACAAAACTAGTTTCGTCAAATTCTGAGATCGTTTGAAAAATGGCCATTTTCCAGTCGATTAAAATCAACTAAAACTGGTCAAACGCGTTTTCCTTTGCCACGCTCACATATTGATTCGAAAAATTATGAAATTTGGAATCTAGCAATAATTTGACACCACGGACCCAACAAAACTGGTTTCGTCGAAATCCGAGATCACTTGCAAAATTTCCATTTTTAAGGGCCTGAATTCCATGGCGACTATTCAGAATTTTCAACTGGACATATCTTTTGATTCCCGCTATGAAATTTCGATTTCCCGGATTCGCTGGAAAGATATTATCAAGTAGATCCCAATGTTTTTGGTTTCACTAAAATCCAGATTATTTTGCACCCGGTACATTCAATTGAAGTTTGAAATCGAATTATCGAACTACCGCACCATTTTTAATTCTATTTATAATTATATATAAATATTTATATTCTAACGACGGCGTATATAAATATATACGTCGAATTCAATATTGAAAATAAATTTCTCGTCGATATTATTTAAAATAATCCATTTTAAATAATTAAAATTCGCTAAAATTGCCAAAACAAAAATTTTAAACTGGCCCAGATTTTCGGGTTGTTACAGAGAACCAAAATTAGATAGGGCCTATTGTTGTGATTTGGCATCAAAAACATGATTTTTGTATATATATCAAAATTATGAATTTGAAACGTTAATCAACTAATTAATTGTTGATTGTGTTGTTTGATTATTGTTTGATTAATTAAAATGTTGAACCTTTAGCCAAATTGAAACAAATAGTGAATGGTATTGAAAATTTGTCGCATTTGCATGCATATACATGTACTTACATTGAACAGGTCATAGCAAGGAGGCTAGAGCAGAAGAATAAAATTGTTTGCCCGACAAGTAGGTAAATGTTTACTAATTTCTTAGGTTTGGATGATTTTGTGAGCCGATTGGCGAGCCGCTTGGCTGTTTCATTTTCTTTTTGGATTGATGAGGGCCATGGGAGGCTATTTGAAATATCCCAAAGTCCCCGGTGCAGGGGAGGTTATGGCGAAATTTTCGAAAATTTAGGGTGTTAACCAAATTTTTTGAAAAATTTGAAAAGTTCTTAGAAACTGAAAAGTTGATGAACTTAAGCCGTAATGAAAATAGTGAAAGTTGAGTTGATTTGTAAAACAACTTTCGGCTTCGTTCCTTTTTGGGGACGAAAAGTTTTAAGTGGGGGAGATTGTAATAACCCGGAAATCCGAGCCAATTTAATTTTTTTTATTTTGGCAATTTTAGTGAATTTTGAATATTTAAAATGAATTATTCTAAATAATAACGACGAGAAATTTAGTTTGAATAGAATTAGAATGTATATATTTATTTGAATTGTCGTTAGAATATAAATAATTTATTTTAATTATATAACGAGCCTGAAATGGCGCGGTAGTTCGAAAATTCGATTTCAAATTTCAAATGAATGTACAGGATTCAAAATAAACCGGATTTTAGTGAAACCAAAAATATTTGAATCTATTTGAGAATTTCTTTCCAACGAATCCGAAAAATCAAATTTTCATAACGGGAATCAAAAGTTACGTCCAGTTGAAAATTCAGAATAGTCGCTATGGAATTCTGGCCCTTAAAAATGGAAATTTTGCAAACAGCCTTGGTTTTCGACGAAACCACTTTTATTGGATCCGGGATGTCAAGTTATTGCTAGATTCCAATATTCGTAATTTTTCAAATCAATATGTGTGTGTGGCAAAGTAAAACGTGTTTTAACCGTTTCAGTCAATTTCGATCGACCAGAAAATGGCCATTTTTCCAACGGTCTCAAAATTAGACGAAATTAGTTTTGTTAGGACCGTATCGTCAATACAAAGCTAGAAATAATTTTTTCAGAATTTTTAGGGTCCGTATGTGGTCCCGGTAAATTGAAATGTGCGTTTAAATGAAATATATAAAGATTTATATTTTAAATTCAACGGAAACTTATCGTGACGGACGAATTGGCCTACGATACATATCCCATTGTGTTCGGAATGGGGGTAAAACGCTAGGGACGACAGTCGGTGGGTCTCGTTTCGAGTTCGAAGTAAAAAGTTGCTTTTTGAAAATTAAATATAATAAAATATATAAATTAAATTTCCCCCTCCCCTCTTTCTCTTTACAGTCAATGCCCCCCTTCTCAGTTGAAGCGCGACGGATCCCAACCCCCTCAGATCGAAACCGCCTCCAGCCCACGTGCCACGTCGATCACCAGTCCGCCCCCGCCTCCTTGTGCCATCGCGAACGCCAACCCCATGGCCTCCGATGCGCTGACGACCCCCCCCCCCTTCTGATTTTCAACTGTAAGTTTTCTTTTCTTTTATTTATTATTCTTCTTTATTTATTTAATGTAAATAAACTTCAAAATGAGTAGAAAAAATCAGTGGTATATATATTATGATTTACTACTTTTATTTAGACAATAAAATATAAAGTTCAGATTTTTATTATGTAGTATAAAATATAAAGTTTCGATTTTTATATGTAATAATCTATAAAGAAATTCTAATTTATATATGTGGAGAGTAGGATTAATTTTCAGTTTTTAAAGTAATAAAAATTTGTTTTTTATCATAAAATTTTTAGATTTTTAACATAGGAAAGTTTAAATTTTTACATTAGAAAGGATATGATTTTTGACAAAGAAAAGAAACAATTTTTGCTTCAAAAAATATATGATTTTTGTTTAATGAAAGATTATATTTTTATAACATGAAAGGGTAAATTTTATAACCATGAAAGGTCCGATTTTTTTTGAAATGAAAGAAGAGATTTTTTGATATGAAAGGAGATTTTTAGATATGAAAGACGAGATTTTTATACAACATGGAGATGAGATTTTTATTTCTAGAAAGATACGATCTTTATATGTATGTGAACGATGTAAAAATATTATTTTTATTATATGTGGAGATTAAAAATATGATTTTTATAAGATAAAGAATATAAAAATTCGATTTTTATATATATGAAGTAGCGATAAAATTCGATTTTTATATAGGAAGTAGCGTTGTTAAAAATATAATTTTTAACACAGACGGTGTTGAACAGATCTCGTTGGAGACACGATGAAGATTTTCTACATACGAAGAGTCGCGGTGTATTGGTTTAGCTAGTCGATGAGAACTCCTCACTTTTAATTTAATTTCTAGTTGAAATATATACTAGGATGCAGACGGTGCTTAGCAGCACCCGACACCCGTCGTCCACAGACCATGGATGGCTTGTTTGTTTGATTAATGTGTTGTGAAAGTTGATTGTGTGATGTGGATTAAATAAATATTTTATAGTTAAAAATATAATTTTTAACGTGTATATAAAATAAATATTTATAACAAATCGGACGATTTGTTTATATACACTGATTTGACTGATATTGAATGGGACGATAAATTTTACACATCGCCCAATTGCACAAATAAAATCTGTGTTTGTTGATTTGAAACCCCACACAGGTATTGGGATGATATTTGACGTACACTAATCCCGATTGTTTAGTTGTATGTCAATCAATGGGTTGACAGACTGTGTAAGCGTTAATTATTTATATTTAATGCTTATGCAGTTGTGTGGTGCACTTTGGATGATGGTTGATTATTTATCGTTGTTATTATATACATGTGTTGTATGGAATCCATGTAATTAACATTATATGGTAATTGATTGGGCCTCATTCCAATTGGGAAAATATAGAATAAAATATATATTCATGTGTTGAATAGAATAAAATATATATTCATGTGTTGAATAGAATAAAATATATATTCATGTGTTGAAAATATTCATGTGTTGAATAAAATAGAGATTCATGTGTTGAATAGAATAAATATTCGTTTGTTGAATAGAATAACGAAGTTATTGGAATATATAAAGCCGTGTTGTTTAGATTGACGCCATTTTGATGTGAACGATAGTTATATCGATTTTACTCATTTTTATAATGAATATAGTAAAGGAAGTGATTTCAAAATATAACGTTTTGAAAATATAATCATTTAGAGATTAATGATATGGAATATTAAATTTTGATTAGAAATTGAATATGAAGTTGAAATCTTTTTGAAAACGAATTTAAAACGATTTATAAAATACGTTTTAAATGGAAATCGACGAAATATATATAATATATATATATTATACATATAGAATGGCCTGAATAGAACGCGCCGCGCTGCGGCAGTTCGCGAATTTCGACCATTGACTTCGAACGCATATTACGGGAGTTTCGACCATCGGATTCTCCTAAAACCGTAATCATTGGGTTCGTATCGTAAAGAGCTTTCCAACGAATATTAGAAATTTGAAATCTAATGGTGGGATTGGGAATTATGTCCAAATCAAATTTGGAAAAGGTCGCTGTAAGTGCAGTTCGATGGCCATTGATGGAAATCGACTGTACGGGCCTTGATAAAATTATTAAAAATAGTAATAATTTGTGCAAAATCATAAGAAATGATTTGGGAAGAATTGGGATGAAAAATTCCATATTTGAAAAGATAAAAATAGATTTTTATCGAATTGAACTGGTTTTGTACTAAAATTATAATTCTATTTATTTTTAAAAATAAATAAAGTGGATTTGAAATGGTTTTAAAATTAACCAGAATTTACAATAATTGAATTGGAATGGATTTGAATCGAAATTGTCTTTGGAATATTTTGATGTTGGATTTCGTGATGATACAAATATTGTTATGGGAATTTGAAAGATATATTTATATCGTTATTTCCAATACGATATTTGTTGGACGTAGAATTATATATTGAATATAAGCCGATATATTTTCTATTCAGAGCCTTGTATTTAATATCGAATGTGATTTGGGTTTGTCGTGAATGGTGTCTTCATTAACACTGTCCTTAAACCCAGTTGAGAAAAAAATTTAATCTTTTTATTAAGATTTAATGAAGTGTACCAATTAAATGGTATTTAAATGGAATTGAATTTGAATTGATTTTTGGGTTTATAGTAGGATATTATCATTCCCCGTTCATTCCCTTTCCTTTATTGTTGTCACTTTCGATCAATTACATTCATTTCCATTAATTACCATTAATGCCATTTATTCATATCTTGTTATATACATATATATATAAATATGTTTATGCACTAGACCTCTCACATTAAGCCTACACTTGTGGATGTTAATTTGTCGGGCGGGTCCGGGCAGACTTCTACCACAAGTTGACTTAACCTCGTGTCTTAGCACCACTACATGTTTTATTTATGCACTTAGATCCTCACATTAGATTTACCACTTATGGATGCTGGATATGCCGGGCAGTTCCGGGCAGACTTCTACCACAAGTGTAGTCAACCTCGTGTCTGAGCACATTCCAGTTTCAAATTACTGTGAATCTAGACAAGTTCATTCTCTAACAAATATTCCTATTTCGTTATAGATTTTCATGCCCTTTTCCCAAGTCATGTTTATTATGTGCTATATGCCCAAATTAAGATCTTTAATCATAATTTGATTTATGCCCCAAATCCATATTCATGTATTCAATTATATGCTAACATGAAATTATTTAATCATATAACTATTCCAATTCATCCAAGTAAGGGTTCACGTATATAAATGTGATAAGTTAACATGTAATACAAACAACAGTAGTTGCTACCCATATTCTAACAAGTTATATTTCAACACATGATCTTTCCAACGTATTAATATCTTAACATATTAATATTCCGATATGTCACTTTAATCTTTTTAACACATGCGTAAACATTTCAGCATATCATATTTCAACTTATCATACATAACATTTCAATTCTTTTAATTATTCTAGCAAATTCACATCGTATAAAACAGGGAATGTTAAACGATAATATATCATTATCAAAAATGATATAGCTTAAATCCACTGACCTCATTTGTTTTCCAAATACTGGATCTGGTCCAGATCTAGCATTCCATGGTTTTCCCCTAATTGGATTCAAAACCAAACAACCATGGATTCATAATTTTTACTAAAAGAAAAAGAGAATTGAAATAGACCATATCTAGGTAATTACCTTACTTCGATAAGAGATCTGAACAGTCATTTACAAACATATGTTCCTTTCCTTCAGATCTGGATTTAGAATTTTTCCTAAAGTAATAATCTTAATTTTTTGAAGAGATTTGAGGAGGAAGAAGAATGGCAGGGCTTCTGCGTTGTCTTAGAAATATAAGATTTAGGATAGGCTATACAGGCTTATTCATACGTGTTCAGCAATGAATTTGGCAAAAGAAACAGTCCACGTTCGCAGCAAGAATCTGCCCCGGATCTCGGGGGGTCGACACCCCTTTATGGGGTCGACCCATGGGTTGACAACCCCTTGAAGGGGTCGACCCTTGTGGGTCCAGAGGTGAAAAATTAACACAGGCGCACTTCATAAGTGCGCCAATGCAAAAATACCTTGGCAAACTTAGTACTCCAAGTTATTCTAGCATGTTTCCTGCTTTCTTCGTCAAACTTATATCGTCCATAACTTCTTCGTATTGTATCCGTTTTACGCAAACTCGGAGTCTACCTGAACCAGAATTCCGAGATCAACGCAACGTATAATTCGTTTTACTTAATTCTAAATATTTAATTAAGCTATTCTTATTTTATTATCTTGAGTTAAAAATGCGTGGTGTTACATTCTCCCGCCCTTAGGAAATTTCGTCCCTGAAATTTGACATGGGTAAAAAAAATCAATTAACCCCTCGCATAATATACATCCATCTTGTGTGCATCAAATTTTTCAAAACATTATGCACTTGTGCAAAGTGAAATACAACATGATAATATATGTATGCCTAAGCGGTACCTCCTATGTGTATGCAAATTTTTCAAAAATCCTTTAAAAACATGATGCTCACATCCTAAATATGCTGGCAGTTCAACATGAATGCAATATTTCGAAAATCAAAAATGCTTTTTCATCCAAATGTTCCCACACTCTTAATGAGTAAGAGCATAATTCATTCAATTTTTGCATCCAAAATCATACTAACCAACTTTATTTTTCGAATTTCAGAAAAATCTAATTTTCTAAATTTGATTTCTTATGTTACAAAAATGGTGGAAAACGGAAAACTTCACATCTCCCGTTTTTCTTTTTCAACCTTTTTCCAACTGTACTTGGATTTTATGGAATTATTTATAAAGATTCCCCTACTTTCCTACCCAAGCACAGCCCACATAATAAAATTGTTTATATTGTAGTTTTTCTTTTTTGTCTTATCTTGGAATATTTTACTCTTATTCATCTTTTCTCATAATTTGTCAAGTTTGTCGCTTTACTGAATTTGTTGTTTTCTTTTTTTATTTGTACCATTTCTCTTTTCTTAGCTTATTTACTCATCTGATCTAAGTTTAATTTCAAATAAGCTTTCTAGTCTTTCAACTAAAACAAGAAAACAAACACTCTACGCAGCTACTATAAGGGCCAAGAATCTCGGGACTATGTCCCCCTCCTCAGACAGAAAAGTCCAAACTATGGGATCCACGACAGGTTTAGGTGTTATCCTAACTAGCCAACAAGAAAAAAAAATAACAGAATGATCCCAATAGAAATGCAATCACGGTTTGTACCCCTAACATGAAAATTAACAACGTGATCTAAATACTTACTTGCCCTTTTACTATTTAGTAGTCACCACTCGTCCTAGCTGTGTACAAACAATTTTTTTTTTCAAGCAACACCCTAGGCTTTTCAATGCTTACGCATTCTACGGGAACTTACTATTATTCCAAGAAAATTCTCGCTACTTTCTTCATAGCTTCAAAACTTTTCCCTTTTTCCTAGGCACTAATCCTTACCTACTCCATACTTTTAAAACACGGTTTGGCCTTTTCATTTAAATTTTCTTTCAAAAATTAGAAGTGTCAAAACTTTATTGTCCTCATGAAAACTTACCTTTGCCAAACCATAAAACATGTCATCTTTAAATAATGTAATTTTTTTCTTCTTCTCAAATCATAAAAACTGGAGTAGATATGGCCAACTATTTTCTCAATCAAGTATACGACATGTTCTTGCCTAAAAGGTCGGTTCAGCTTCTTACTACAAGGTGCAAACATCTACTCTATTCTTAATTTCTACAACTTATTTTTTCTACCCAACGAAATTTTGTCTCTTAAAACAATTTATCAAAAATGATTGTCAAAAGAATAGAGACTTCAAAACTTTCTTTATTGAAAATTCTTGTATGAAATATAACAAGAAAACTAGCGAGCTATACATGCTCTATAATATGCACCTTTTACTGAGAGAAATTTACTTTAGATAAAGTTTTCGTAAGAAATCACTATTTACAAAATACACCCCATTTTACTTTAAAACTCAATATGTGTATTTTACATATTTAAAGCTATAACTTTTAAGATTAAAACTTGAAAACACCAAAACCACTTTCCCAAAATTTTTACAATTTCAAGTTCTTAAAAGTTAACGATGGGGTTAGACTCAAAGTGGGATTCCAATTTTTCTAGGCTTTCCTAGACCTCCCACACAGTCAATTCTCTCAGCTATATATATTCCTAATCCATTTTTCTCTTTTTAACCTTTTTCCAATTTATAAGGTTTTATTGCCAAGCCCACAAATCCGAAATACTAACATATGGGATCCTCCAATCTCTATTTCAAAATATATTGTACACTTCCTACCCAAATTTCCTAAGGGTTTCTGATTTCCATATTCATTCCTTTAGTGTACAGAACAAGCATCCCATTTCTTATAATATTATACTCTTTCTATTTAGTGGGTTTCTCTATGGATCTAGGTATATATATAATATTTATTTTTTTAAAATACAAATATGTCCACTCCTATCTATATAGGAACCCTAAACCTAAGCTCTGATACCAGAACCCGAATTCTGATAGACGGAATTTGTTTCAAAATTCTAATCTATCGAAACTCATATTGGTTTGCTCTGGTATCCTGCAAAAAAGACAGAGACATAAAATATGTCAGAGCTCAGAAAATATCTCATAGCGGAATGGATAAAATATAATATAATCAAAGTATAGCCTTACCGTATTAATAATACTGCCTAACCAATATCCAAAGCTATCATGTCTCTGCCATAAATCTAGCCTGCGAGTATGTTATGAGGAGGGGTCAGAACACTAGATCTGGTGACCAGATTTAAACTATACACTTTGGATAATCCTACATATACCGTTCAATCATATTTTCTTATTTATTAGGTTACTTGGGTTAACAACACTCAAGTCTTACACACACGTCGTACTCATTTACTTCCTAGTGGATTAACCTAATACAATATATATGTAGCTACCCCCTCAATATTGAGGTACACCCCATGGTACCCCACCAACCCCTCAATATTGAGGTACACACATCGTGCCTCATGACACCACGATGATCTACCCCTTTGGGTTATTCACCCTTAAACGTGCGGACTGGTCCAAGCTCCTCGTTTCAATATGTTATTAGACCCTATGTCTAAACATTCTTTTACGCGCTTGCTTTACCTCATTAGGTTTCCATTTAACTTGGTTATTCCTATTCACATTGAATTCTTAATCAAGTTACCAAGTTTCTTTTGCTTATTAATTTCAGTCATATAACTTAAGCCATTTTAGTTTATTAATCTAGTTACCAAGTTCCTATTTCATTATAGTTTTTTATGCCCATTTCCCAAGTAATATTTATTATGTGCCAGATGCCCAAATTAAGATCTTTAATCATAATTTGATTTATGCCCCAAATCCATTTTCATGTATTCAATTCTATGCTAACATGAAACTATTTAATCATATAACTACTCCAATTCATCCAAGTAAGGGTTTATGTATGTGACAAGTTAACATGTAATACGAACTAAGGTAGTTGTTGCCCATATTCTAACAAGTTATATTTCAACATATGAACTTTCCAACACATTAATATCTTAACATATTAATATTCCAACATGTCACTTTAATCTTTTTAACCTATGTGTAAACATTTCAACATATCATATTTAAACTTGTCATACATAACATTTCAATGCTTTTAATTATTCTAGCAAATTCACATCGTATAATAACGGGGAATGTTAGACGATAATATATCATTATCAAAAATGATATAACTTAAATCCACTCACCTCATTTGTTTTCCATATCATGGATCTAGTCAAGATATAGCATTCCATGGTTTCTCCTAATTGAACTCAGAACCTAACAACCATGGATTTATAATTTTTACTAAAGGAAAAAGAGAGTTGAAATAGACCAGATCTAGGTAATTACCTTACTTCGATAAGAGATCTGAACAACCATTTACAAACATACGTTCCTTCCCTTCAGATCTGGATTCAGAATTTTTCCTAAACTAATAATCTTAATTTTCTAAAGAGATTTAAGGAGGAATTAGAATGAAAGAGCTTCTACGTTGTCTTAGAAATATGAGATTTAGGGTAGGATCTACAGGCTTATTTGTAGGTGTTCAACAATGAATTTGGCAAAAGAAACAATCCACATTTGCAGCAGTAATCTGCCCTGGATCTCGGGGGGTCGACACCCCCCTGAAGGGGTCGAACCCCGTGGGTGCGGAGGCCGAAAATTAAAACGGGCGCACTTCACATGTGCGCCAGTGCAAAAATACCTTGGTGTACTTGTTAAGTGCGCCATTTTTTTGGCTTGTTTCCTGCTTTCTTCGTCAAACTTCTACCGTCTATAACTTCTTTATACGTTATCCATTTTTCGTAAACTCGGAGTCTATCTGAACTAGAATTTCGAGACGAACACAATGGTATAATCCATTTTAATTAATTATGAATATTTAATTAAGTTATTTTTATATTATTATTTTGAGTTAAAATGCGGGGTGTTAGTACATATATGGTTTTATTCAATCCCAGATCCGTCCTATCAAAGTAATAATCTCATTATCCACCAGCGACCTCTGTGTGCCTTTGTGACATCAAGTGTTGTGATTTCTTATCGATTCCGTGTTTTACAAGTGACCTCGGTGAACCTTTGTGATATCCAGTGTTTTGTGACATCTTAGTGTTTGCAAGTGACTTATGGGACCCTTTGAGATATTTAACGTTATGTGATATCTTGCAGTTTCTGTATTACGTGGTGTGAAACTGACTTACAGTGTATGAACCATTAAGTGATATCATGTGGTATGGGACAAACGATTATCACTTTTCAGGTTATTATCCGAGGGTCCGTGAAACCTTTCTGTGTGGACTTCAATACTAGACCTTTGGGTCAATTCTGTGTGAACTCTGTGAGGAACTTCGGGTCAATTCTGTGTGAACTCTATAAGTACCTTCCGGTCAATTCTGTGTGAACTCTATGAGTACCTTCGTGTCAATTATGGGTGGCTTTGTGCACGTTCAGATCATTAGGATACCCATTCTGTGTGATATAGTACTAGATATAGCTTTTAGCCATTCGATGCATTAGCATGTACTGACATAGATTTAGCTTGCTAATCTGTGATGGATTCATAATATGTGTTCTTTGTTTTGGATTTATTGGAGATTTTAGTTTGTGTAATCGACCACTTTTCAGTGTACGGTTATTCCGTGAATTCGAAAACTTATGATTTTAGTGAATTTGTGATTTATGTGGTTCTATGTGACTTCATCTTGTGAACATCTACAATTTCTATATTAATCTTATAGGACTTTCGTTCGTAGCATACTGTGCCATCCCATTCCTTTACGGCCTAAAGGAATACCCTCCTTAGCAATTTATTACTTACTATACTTGTTATGATTATTTGACTCATGTTAGACTGACATGTATATGCATTCCTCGGGTCAGACCGAGTTACAGGTTAGGATTATGTAATGACCCGTATTTTTGGCAGTCTAATATTTTATTTGTTTATTCATTTTAAATACTATATTTGGAATATTAACAAATTTTAATATTTAAGTTGTTATTTAAACGAAGTATGAACGTTATAAATTTATATATATATATAAATCGAGCTTGAAAATGGCGTGCAGTTCGTAATATGGAGTTTTGAACTTCAACGGAATATACAGGATCCGATATAAATCGGATTTCTGTGAAACAAGAAACGTTGGAACCGTGTTGGTGATAATTTTCATATAGAAGAGGAAAATTCAGATTTCATGTTATAGATTGTTAAATATGTCCAATTCAATTTTTGATATAGTCGCTATGGAAACGCTATTAAAATATAGCGTTAATTAATATATTTAAATAGGGAAATTTAAATTATTTAACTCAAAATTGATGATATTAAGGTGTGTAAATTATATGGGAAATTGTATATATATTCTGGTTGGATATATATGATAAAAATAATTTATTTTTATTTTATATAATTTATTTGGAAATTATATAATATTTTTATCGATATTATATAAGCGTTAAAAATAGCCATTTTTAAATAGTCTCTATTTTCAGCGAAATTAGTTTCATTGGAACTGTATCGCCAAATTATTGTAAGAAAATCAAATTACGTGGCAAAGCGATGTCGTATGTGACCACGGTAGCTATAAACACCCGTTCATTATCTATAGCGCGTATTTAAATTAATAAACAGATATTTGGGTGTAACTTGAACAGACGATCGAATTAGGTTGCAAAACTAGTTCGGTTGAGTTCGTATCGTCGATTAGAGTCAGGATAGGTGTATAGTTTGCTATTTTTGGAGACCGGGTAATTTGGCGTTAAAAATGGTATTGCGGTGTGCGATAAAAATAGCCTATCAGGGAAACGTTCTCAGAATGCGACGAAACTGGTGCCGTTGATTCGTATTAATTAAATATTATAGGATTTCATGGTTTCAAGTTGATTGGATTTATTTAGTTATCATGGAAAATTTAAATGCGTGTTTTTCGCTGGTTTTATAAAGGAAATTTGTTCAAACAACCTCGGATTTCGATGAAACTTGTCCCATTGGGTCCGAAATACCTTTTTACACTAGGATTAGCCGTTTTATAAGTAAATAGAAGTCGTTTGTGGTGCATTCTGTGTGTTACTTCATGCTGAAGTTTCGTGAAATAATATTTTAATCTTTCCCTCACACTATATATACACCTGAACATTACCATACCCTACAGAAAAGTCAAGTCTTTCCACCATCTTCTTCAAGCCTCCACTACTTCTCTTCTTCTAACAGTGAAACGCAAGCTTAAAAATTCAAAATAAATCAAAGAAAAATCCAAAAATCAAAAAGTTAAATTCCTTGAACTCTCGAGACCCTGAGCTTCACACTGGTACTAACTTTTATGGGTGCGTCGTCTATTTTGAGACCAGGTTTCGGAGCAGCCTTTGAACTGTTTTGGGATCAATGACATAGCCGAGTTCGACGACACTGCGGGCGTTGGGTGGAGAGGCTCCGGCGCGGGCTCTGACCATGGCAGATTGGAGGCAGGAGTTGAGACCGTGGGTGCGATGGATGGTTTCTTTGAAGCAGTGTAAAACAAAGGAGTCTGGAAAGCCAATGTAAACAATACGAAGAAAAGGGACTCATGCCGTATTACCTTAACAGTAATCATTCAATTTGTATAATTCAAAACCTTTAATAATAGTCCAAATTGTTGCCAGGAAGGGATCGAACGAGATCTAATACAAGCTGGAATAAAGATAAGGGTCGGCCGTTCCTTTAAACTTCAGTAATACATTTTAACTAATTAAGTATTAAGATCAGGATTGGTTATTAATTTGGGTTAATCAAATTGTAAATCAATGCAGATGGACGAAATTGTTTTCATGATGAACAACAGCTTGGGAAAATAGTGAAGGAACGTGAAAACATGATGGAATTGGACAACTTGACAAAGCGAGATGGAAGGTTTATAAGACAAGGCAAGAAATCGACTAGGATAATGTTGGCTACAAAGTAATAAACCATTTTTTAAGTAACGTAATTTAGGCTTATAAATTAAACAATATTAACATTAAAACGTTTACTGTTAAAATAAAGTAAATTAATTTTATAATTAGTGAGTTAGCAAGTTTTTATTTGAATTACATAATAATAATAATAATGTCAGTTAATCTAATTGTTGTTTTGGACTGATACAGGAATGATGCGTTCTGAATGAAGTTGACAAAGCTTTGCCGACCTCTGATATTATTTTGAAAGTAAATAACAAAAGAAATTATTAATTAAAGAATTATTTAATTCAAATTGAAACGTATAGTTAAAATACCTATAACTCATACATATGTGACAGAACTGAACCAAACAAAAGGCATTGGGACCGTAATGCTGAACACTCCATTTTGGAACTGATAGGAACAAAATTTGACAAGTCTAAAATCAACTGGATTTTAATTAAATTAAACACTCGTTTAATTTAATTAAACTCAATCGTCTGAACAACGGTATTAACTCAAGGTGAGTTAAACTCACTCAGTTTTACCCATTTATATTTTATATAAATTTGGTTTTTATTTTGCGTGCTCTGCTTGCCAATGGTTGACTGTTTGCTAATTATATATTTATTTGCTGATTTAACAGATGAAATTAAACCATCGTTTAATTTCAGTGAAATACCAAATCGTTATTCTAACGATTGGTTCCAATAAAGGTAACTTACCTTGTTGGTCACGTTTATAAAATAAACGTGTTTAACTGTTTGAATTGTTTGAATTGCTTATGGTTGGGATTAGATGGTCGTTATTTATTTTATCAATTAAATTAAATTGAATAATCTGATTTGAGATAACCATTTGTATACAGGGAAGAACAGGTTGGAGCGATCCAACCGGATTCCTCAAATATATTATTTATTTTCATATTATCATATGAGCTATCATGTTCGGGTAATTGATTTGAGTATTGATCATTGATTGGAAATTCAACCTGTGTTTGATTTTAACCAATGGGCAGTATTGGTTGAGTAATCGGCAGTAAATGGCCTAAAAGTAAATTGTTTTATTCATATCGATTTACCCTCAGGTAAGTTGATAGAACTGAAGTTATATAATTTATTTTATAGCTAAGGATATATTTGAATATATATATTTTGAATAAAGGTTTGTTAAAAGGAAATAAATAATTAATTATTTAATAAAGTAAATTATGATATTAGTCAGAATTATAAACAAGTGATTAGAGATTAACCTAATGATTAAATTTGGATAATTGTTTTGTTAAGAAACAATTAAATGGAATTATTTTTAATTATATTATTAATTTAAAGGGAAAACAAATTGAAACCGGTTAACAAGAAAACCGCGTTGAGTAACTGAGTCGAATGTTTTATTTGAATTTGATTATTTAATTGATTAGTGAATATTGTTTTAATTTTAATAAGATCTTTAAAAATGGGAATTTAGATAAAAGGGTTTTATAATAAACCAGAGTTATATAAAAGAGATTTGAGGTGTTATATCGTCAATTTTAATTAACGTTACTTAATAACGAGATTAAGTCAAAAGGGGAAATTATAATAAAATGTCCAAAGCAGGAATGGATGAAGGGGTTTGGGGGAGAATTAGTGGAAGTGAGATTGGTAAAAGAAATGGATCATCGGATTTTGTAAACAAATATGAATTATAAATAAAATTGTTTAAAAAGAGGTAAAAGGTAAAAAGTGTTGTTTATAAGGAATTACTTAATTATTAAATTAAGGAAAATGTTATATTCGAGAAAGTGATTTTCAAAAAAAGGGAGGAAGGTTTATGAAACCGTATTTGTAAATAAAATAGTTAAATGGGATTTGTGTTGAGATTAGAATGATATACTGGGTTCTTGATTATAACTTGTATCTATTCTTAGATATGAACATTATTGATCAAGGTCTGAGAGGTAACTAAAATACCCCAAACTTGAACGACTTCAGAATTTATCTGAGGATGATATAAGTTGTAATAGTAAAAAAGATTAGTAAAGTTATTAGTTCATTAAGAGAAATAATAACGCAACATTTGTGATGAAGATTTGGAAAATGTATAATGAGGATTTCAAAGTAAAAGGGAAATAAGAGGAGTTGCTGAAAATATAACGATATTTTCGAATTAGAAGGAAAACATAAGGCTGAGTTTTATCATATCAGAATAACATTTGTATTGTTTCAAGTAATGAAATAGACGATATTTCGTAACATCGTTTTACGAGTGATAATTTAATAAGTTTCCCAATATTAGATAATAGGATTAAATGTTTAAAAGTGGAAATAGACCAATTGGACATGATATAGGATTTTCATAGGTATTATAAGAATCTTGTTTAAAGAATAAATCTTATGTTAAATAAAGAAACGATAAAACTATATTTATCGAAGTACTTAAGAGTTCTAAATTTACATTTGTTTTTAATCAAAAGGCCAAGTGATGTTGAATACTGAACCAGTGAACTCACTGGATTGTCATGATTGAAACACTGTTTATTTTGATAGTTAAATCACCGACTATCAAATCTGTCCAATACGATTGTTGGTAAGGAAAGACCGGAATCGAATTTATATTCGAAAACCATTCCGACCAATAAATACGTGAAGATATTAGAAGACGGTCGAGATGGAGCATTGAAGACCGTGGGTCTTCATAAGCGGAAGGATTACTAATAATCACTGGTTTAGCGGCAAGAGATAAACTGTGGTTCTGTCGTTGTTGGAATCTACGGGTTGCAAGGACTTCTCGCTACTGATCCATGGGGTGATTGCTATATTGGATGCAGTAGGAGAGTACCTTCGGTTCATCCTGTTTCTGGATGACTTGTACGGACGAATGTCTGATAGAGTATTTCCTGAAACCACATACGTTGATTTTTACAAATATATCGAGTGGTGGCAAAGAGGGGTACTTCTTTTATACCCAGAGTATATTTGTGGACGTCAATTAGTGACTTGACGGATCTGACGATGTGACATTCAAAGTGAATGGTGACCAGATATTCCAAAAGAAAATTTAAACCTTAAGCCTCATCAACCGGGAAATGACAAAAATCGGGCAGGCAACATGGCTATGTGGGTTGCTCCCATTAAGGGTGTATAATCACCTATCTAGAGAAATTCCAATTGCTTCTTTAATCTATTTCGATGTTGTCCCTTTTCGGGAAATGGTGGTTTGAGCCCAACCATTGGTGATATACATTCGATACACTCAAGCGAAATGAGAGGTCGGTCATGTGTGGGCCGGGTTGTAAGACGTTCTTGTTGAACCCAGTGTATTCGCCTCTAGAGATACACTATCGACAGGTGGTCCCATACCTCATCATAGTCGAAATCCAATCTCCAATAAGCTTCCGCGGTTTTGATTGTATACTATATGTGGAGCGTGAGATGCAAGTGTTACACTAGATTGTTATTTTCTTGTATTTAGACACTACTATAATACCAGAGAAGATATTGATTTCGAAAATGTTTTGGGTTATCATAAGGTAAAAACCGTCCGTGTTTATGTGTGGATTTGGTCTTACGATTATCCTTTTTCTTTTGAAAGGATTTGACTTAAAAATCATGTTGTAGGATAACCTTAATACTGTGCGAGTTTTTTTCTCACTCTGGTTCACCAGACTGACCCAGTGTTTTGTAAATGCTCGGGTTAGCCTGGGGTGTACAGGTTCAGGTTATCAAATGCTGTGAAGAGACGAGCTGGAAGAGTCCAGACGTATGATATTATATTGCTACTATTCCACTGTGTGTTGTATATGGGACAAGTTATTATAACTTTCCAGTTGTGTGCTGTACTCTGATAATTGTAAGTATTTTTAAAAGCTCTCAATAAAAATTTTATTTCTATATTATATTTTGTTCCGCTGCGATGTGAGACTCTTATTCTGTGTTGTGTTGATTCTTCTTCTTATTCTATTCTAATATTTCTTTCTTTCTTATCTCACTCTCTAAATTCTTTCTAATAACGTTCCGGTGTTTGGAAGGTCGGCATGAGATACGGTAAAGGTATTTATGTCGATTTTCAGGGCCGAAAATTCCTGGGCCGTTACAGTGGTATCGGAGCTATTGGTTTAGCAATAACCTTGGCTCTGTGGTGTAACTCGATAGAGATTGGGTTAGTAATACCCTAGATCGAGACTGAGTGTATATATATATATATATGAGAGCGTATTTGTAAATTTTTATATAAATGTTTTGTATTGTGTTGTTTGATCGGTTCAATTGTTGGGAAGCGTTGAACTGGCAATCGATACAGTATTGTTTTGTAAAGAGAGTAAATGAGATAATTTTACCCAAATTATATTTTTTTATAGAAAAGAAATAATTTTATCAAATTACTGAGACATTGGCGTGCTTGATTTATTCGAACAGAATTCAAATCGGATTGCAAATTTGAATTGAAACCTAAATTGGTTAAGTGTAATTTAAAATGACATCAAAATTAAATAAAGCTGGTTTGGAATTTGAAAATGAATAAATAATAATCAAATAGAGATCAATCGGATATTAATCGATTGGTGTTCAAATATTCGAAACCAAAGTAAAATATTAATATTGAATGTAAATTCAATAAATTTGGTTGATTTGGTTGTGTATTGGTTGTTGGTTGTGAATTTCTTGTTGCTGGATGATGGTTTGTTTGAATGGAGTAATCAACAACTTAAGGGAGCTAAATGATTTATAAACTAAAGAATAAATTCTGTTATAATTAAACTAGAATGAAACTGCATAAGAATGGAGATTTATGATTTAACCCTGTGTTCGATAATGAATTGATGTTGTGTGGTTAATTTTAGAATTGGTATAGTATTACCAGTTGATTAGTGAAATATTATCTCAGACTTTCATATAGTTATTACTTATATGTGAATTGAGCTAGGTACAGGTGCCAGATAGCTAGACAGATTGATATTGGTTGAGTAAATCGCATATACGTTGAGCAGATATGCTCAATAGCGCTCGTAAAAGGTACGCCTACGCGAAAATATAAAATTTTGGGTTTTGTTTTTTGTTTTCCGACCGTGTTGGTCGATGTATATATATTATTTGTTCCTGCGATATCGTAGATGTGACTCCGTGCAGGGGAGACTCTACCGAATTTTTCCTGGAATTCAATGTGTTAAATTTTTTTCGATGTTTTTTAAAATATTTATATACGACATTGAATCGGTTTTCGATTTAAAATAAATTGGATTTTGAAACTAATGGGATTTCTAGCATTCTTCTTACCTTAGCAATTTCAAGGACGAAATTATTTTAAGGGCGGAAGAATGTAACGACCCGTATTTTTGGCAGTCAAATATTTTATTTGTTTATTCATTTTAAATACTATATTTGGAATATTAACGAATTTTAATATTTAAATCGTTATTTAAACGAAGTATGAACGTTATAAATATATATATATATATATATATATCGAGCTTGAAAGTGGTGTGCAGTTCGTAATATGGAGTTTTGAACTTCAACGGAATATACAGGATCCGATATAAGTCAGATTTCTGTGAAACAAGAAACGTTGGAACCGTGTTGGTGATAATTTTCATATACAAGAGGAAAATTCAGATTTCATGTTATAGATTGTTAAATATGTCTAATTCAATTTTTGAAATAGTCGCTATGGAAATCGCTATTAAAATATAGCGTTAATTAATATATTTAAATAGGGAAATTTAAATTATTTAACTCAAAATTGACGATATTAAGGTGTGTAAATTATATGGGAAATTGTATATATATTCTGGTTGGATATATATGATAAAAATAATTTATTTTTATTTAATTTAATTTAATTGGAATTTATATAATACTTTAATCGATATTATATAAGCGTTAAAAATAGTCATTTTTCAAACAGTCTCTGTTTTCAGCGAAAATAGTTTCATTGGAACTGTATCATCAAATTATTGTAAGAAAATCAAATTGCATGGCAAAGCGATGTCGTATGTGACCACGGTAGGTGTAAACGCCCGTTCATTTTCTATAGCGCGTATTTAAATTAATAAACAGATAATTGGGTGTAACTTGAACAGACGGTCGAATTAGGTTGCAAAACTAGTTAGGTTGAGTTCGTATCGTCGATTAGAGTCAGGACAGGTGTATAGTTTGCTATTTTTGGAGACCGGGTAATTTGGGGTTAAAAATGGTATTACGGTGTGCGATAAAAATAGCCTATCGGGGAAACAGTCTCAGAATGCGACGAAACTGTTGCTGTTGGGTTCGTATTAATTAATTATTATAGGATTCCAAGGTTTCAAGTTGATTGGATTTACTTAGTAATCGTGGAAATTTAAATGCGTATTTTTCGCTGGTTTGTGGTGCATTCTGTGTGTTACTTCATGCTGAAGTTTCGTGAAATAATATTTTAATCTTTCCCTCACACTATATATACACCTGAACATTACCATACCCTACAGAAAAGTCAAGTCTTTCCACCGTCTTCTTCAAGCCGCCACTACTTCTCTTCTTCTAACAGTGAAACGCAAGCTTAAAAATTCAAAACAAATCAAAGAAAAATCCAAAAATCACAATGTTAAATTCCTTGAACTCTCAAGACCCAGAGCTTCACACTGGTACTAACTTTTATGGGTGCATCGTCTATTTTGAGACCGGGTTTCGGAGCAGCCTTCGAACTGTTTTGGGATCAATGACATAGTCGAACTTCGGCATTGCGGGCGTTAGGTGGAGAGGCTCCGGCGCGGGCTCTGACCATGGCAGATCGGCGGCAGGAGTTGAGACCGTGGGTGCGATGGATGGTTTCTTTGAAGCAGCGTAAAACAAAGGAGTCAGGAAAGCCAGTGTAAACAATACGAAGAAAAGGCACTCATGTTGTATTACCATAACAGTAATTATTCAATTTATATAATTCAAAACCTTTAATAATAGTCCAAATTGTTGCCAGGAAGGGATCGAATGAGATCTAATACAAGCTGGAATAAAGATAAGGGTCGGTCGTTCCTTTAAATTTCAGTAATACGTTTTAACTAATTAAGTACTAAGATTAGGAATGGTTATTAATTTGGGTTAATCAAATTGTAAATCAATGCAGATGGACGAAATTGTTTTCAGGATGAACAGTAGCTTAGGAAAATAGTGAAGGAACGTGAAAACATGATGGAATTGGAAAATTTGACAAAGCAAGATGGAAGGTTTATAAGACAAGGCAAGAAATCGACTAGGATAATGTTGGATACAAAGTAATAAACCATTTTTTTAAGTAATGTAATTTAAGCTTATAAATTAAACAATATTAACATTAAAACGTTTACTGTTAAAATAAAGTAAATTAATTTTATAATTAGTAAGTTAGCAAGTTTTAATTTAAATTACATAATAATAATAATGTCAGTTAATCTAATTGTTGTTTTGGACTGATACAGGAATGATGTGTTCTGAATGAAGTTGACGAAGCTTTGCCGACCTCTGATATTATTTTGAAAGTAAATAACTAAAGAAATTGTTAATTAAAGAATTATATAATTCAAATTGAAACGTATAGTTATAATATCTATAACTCATACATATGTGACAGAACTGAACCAAACAAAAGGCATTGGGACCGTAATGCTGAACACTCCATTTTGAATCTGACAGGGGCAAAATTTGACAAGTCTGGAATCAACTAGATTTTAATTAAATTAAACACTCGTTTAATTTAATTAAACTCAACCGTCTGAACAACGGTATCAACTCAAGGTGAGTTAAACTCACTCAGTTTTACCCATTTATATTTTATATAAATTGGGTTTTTATTTTGTGTGCTCTACTTGCCAATGGTTGACTGTTTGCTAATTATATATTTATTTGTTGATTTAACTGATGAAATTAAACGATCGTTTAATTTCAGTGAAATACCAAATCGTTATTCTAACGATTGGTTCCAATAAAGGTAACTTACCTTGTTGGTCACATTTATAAAATAAACGTGTTTAACTGGATGAATTGTTTGAATTGCTTGTGGTTGGGATTAGATGGTCGTTATTTATTTTATCAGTTAAATGAAATTGAATTATCTGATTTGAGATAACCATTTGTATACAGGAAAGAACAGGTTGGAGGGATCCAACCGGATTCCTCAAATATATTATTTATTTTCATATTATCATATGAACTATCATGTTCGGGTAATTGATTTGAGTATTGATCATTGACTGGAAATTCAACCTGTGTTTGATTTTAACCAATGGGCAGTATTGGTTGAGTAATCGGCAGTAAATGGACTAAAAGTAAATTGTTTTATTTATATCGATTTACCGTCAGGTAAGTTGATAGAACTGAAGTTATAAAATTCATTTTATAGCAAAGGATAGATTTGAATATATGTATTTTGAATAAAGGTTTGTTAAAAGGAAATAAATAATTATTTATTTAATAAAGTAAATTCTGATATTAATCGGAATTATAAACAAATGATTAGAGATTAACCTAATGATTAAATTTGGATAATTGTTTTGTTAAGAAACAATTAAATGGAATTATTTTTAATTAATTATATTATTAATTTAAAGGGAAAACAAATTGAAATCAGTTAACGAGATAACCGCGTTGAGTAACTGAGTCGAATGTTTTTTTTGAATTTGATTATTTAATTGATTAGTGAATATTGTTTTAATTTTAATAAGATCTTTAAAAAGGGGAATTTAGATAAAAGGGGAATTTAGATAAAAGGGTTTTCTAATAAACCAGAGTTATATAAAAGAGATTTGAGGTGTTATATCGTCAATTTTAATCAACGTTACTTAATAAGGAGATTAAGTAAGAAGGGGAAATTATAATAAAATTTCCAAAGAAGGAATGGTGAAGGGGTTTGGGGGAGAATTAGTGGAAGTGAGATTGGTAAAAGAAATGGATCATCGGATTTTGTAAACAAATATGAATTATAAATAAAATTGTTTAAAAAGAGGTAAAGGGTAAAAAGTGGTGTTTATAAGGAATTACTTAATTATTAAATTAAGGAAAATGTTATATTCGAGAAAGTGATTTTCAAAAAAAGGGAGGAAGGTTTATGAAACCGTATTTGTAAATAAAATAGTTAAATGGGATTTGTGTTGAGATTAGAATGAGATACTGGGTTTTTGATTATAACTTGTATCTATTCTTAGATATGAATGTTGTTGATCAAGGTCTGAGAGGTAACTAAAATACCCCAACTTGAACGACTTCAGAATTTATCTGAGGATGATATAAGTTGTAATGGTAAAAAAGATTAGTAAAGTTATTAGTTCATTAAGAGAAATAATAACACAATATTTGTGATGAAGATTTGGAAAATTTATAATGAGGATTTCAAAGTAAAAAGGGAAATAAGAGGAGTTGATGAAAATATAACGATATTTTCGAATTAGAAGGAAAACATAAGGCTGAGTTTTATCATATCAGAATAACATTTGTATTGTTTCAAGTAATGAAATAGACGATATTTCGTAACATCGTTTTACGAGTGATAATTTAATAAATTTCCCAATATTAGATAATAGGATTAAATGTTTAAAAGTGGAAATAGACCAATTGGACATGATATAGGATTTTCATAGGTATTATAAGAATCTTGTTTAAAGAATAAATCTTATGTTAAATAAAGAAACGAGAAAATTATATTCATTGAAGTACTTAAGAGTTCTAAATTTACATTTGTTTTTAATCAAAAGGTCAAGTGATGCTGAATACTGAACCAGTGAACTCACTGGATTGTCATGATTGAAACACTGTTTATTTTGATAGTTAAATTACCGACTATCAAATCTGTCCAATACGATTGTTGGTAAGGAAAGACCGGAATCGAATTTATATTCGAAAACCATTCCGACCAACAAATACGTGAAGATATTAGAAGACGGTCGAGATGGAGCATTGAAGACCGTGGATCTTCATAAGTGGAAGGATTACTAATAATCTCTAGTTTAGACACCAGAGATAAACTGTGGTTCTGTCGTTGTTGGAATCTACGGGTTGCAAGGACTTCTCGTTACTGATCCATTGGGTGATTCCTATATTGGATGCAGTAGGAGAGTACCTTCAGTTCATCCTGTTTCTGGATGACTTGTATGGACGAATGTCTCACAGAGTATTTCCTAAACCCACGTACGTTGATTTTTACAAATATATCGAGTGGTGGCAAAGAGGGGCACTTCTTTTATACCCAGAGTATATATGTGGACGTTAATAAGCGACTTGATGGATCTGACGATGTGACATTCAAAGTGAATGGTGACCAGATATTCCAAAAGAAAATTTAAACCTTAAGCCTCATCAACCGGGAAATGAAAAAAATCGGGCAGGCAGCATGGCTTTGTGGGTCGCTCCCACTAGGGTGTATAATCACCTATCTAGAGAAATTCCAATTGCTTCTTTAATCTACTTCGATGTTGTCCCATGGTTTGAGCCCAACCGTTGGTGATACACATTCTATACACTCAAGCAAAATGAGTGGTCGGTCATGTGTGGGCCGGGTTGCAACACGTTCTTGTGGAACCCAGTGTATTCGCATCTAGAGATACACTATCGGTAGGTGGTCTCATTCCTTGTTATAGTCGGAATCCAATCTCCAATAAGCGCCGGCAATTTTGATTGTATGTGGAGCGTGAGATGCAAGCGTTCCACTAGATTGTTATTTACTTGTATTTAGGCACTATTATAATATCAGAAAAGATATTGATTTCGAAAATGTTTTGGGTTATCGTAAGGTAAAAACCGTCCGTGTTTATGTGTGGATTTGGTCTTACGATTATCCTTTTTCTTTCGAAAGGATTTGACTTAAAAATCAAGTTGTGTGATACCCCTAATAATGTGCGAGTTTTTTTTTCACTTTGGTTCACCAGACTGACCCGATGTTTTGTAAATGCTCGGGTTAGCCCAGGGTGTACATGTTCAGGTTATCAAATGCTGTGAAGAGACGAGCTGGAAGAGTCCAGACGTATGATATTATATAGCTACTATTCCGTTGTGTGTTGTATATGGGACAGGTTATTATAACTGTCCAGTTGTGTGCTGTACTCTGATAATTGCAAGTATTTTTAAAATCTCTCAAAAAAAACTTTATTTCTGTATTATATTTTGTTCCGTTGCAATGTGAGACTCTGATTCTATGTTGTGTTGATTCTTCTTCTTCTTCTTCTATTCTAATATTTCTTTCTTTCTTATCTCACCCTCTAAATTCTTTCTAATAACGTTCTGGTGTTTTCGGTGTTTGGAAGGTCGGCATGAGATACGGTAAAGGTATTTATGTCGATTTTCAGGGCCGAAAACTCCTGGGCCGTTACAGATTATCTGCTTCATGTTAGCTTTTCACTTGGTTATCTTTCTTCACCTTTTTGGGAATCACATAGTTTTTGGCTTTTATCTTATGTTGACTTCTGGACATGATGATGTATATATTTTTTTAAGGGGGGGGGGGGGGGAGGGTTGATGTTACGTGTATATATTTTTGAGTAGTAAGCTTCGAACCTCATGATGTATGATGTATTATATAGGATGCATATGTATGTATCTATATCTGTGACTGCTATTCTGTATTATGCATTTGATATTATTTTGTATTTGTTTTGAATAGATCCTGTAGCCACCGTAGTAGCGTATTGGGTAAGGATTAGGTATGTCGATATACGTGTAATGGAAAAAACGATATTATATGGGTTGCTCTTATTATGCTCTATTCTCCCACTACAACAAAAAAGCTATTTCACAATTGCTGAAAACAATTGTAATAGATCTATTACAACTGGAATCCGGCAGTCCTTATATCCCAAGTTGTAATAAAACCAAATATTCTTACAACCGTTTACAACAGTTGCAATTAAATCTTCTACAACTGCTAAAAGAAATTGTAGAAATTTTTTTATAACTGTCAAAAACAGTTGTGAAGAAATATATTTCTATTACAACTTGGGATATAACAACTGATAGGTGGCGGTTGTAGCAAACTTATTACAACTGTTTTTAGCAATTGCAAAAGAATACTGATAGATGTAAAAAACATTTTTTTTACAACTGTTTTAGCCTATTATTAAAGTCAATGCATTTTTTTTTAAAATGGCCCAAACAAATATCCTGCTTAATTCCAATCCATTTAGAAAACCAAAACAAGCTACATATGACAAGAATTAAACATAGACAAATTCAACCAAATAACATTACTATAGAATTTAGTACATCCCAATGTAATTCAAAAGCAAATAAGATGCAAAAGAACTCCAGTATAATGTGTGGTCAGTCCACATAGAATGTATCATCTTGAAAAAAAAGCGCACCATGACACAACTACAAAGCAGACGACAGCCCCTCAATCTCCAACCAGCAACTCTACTTACAACTGCAATGACCAAACTGAAATCAATACAGATAATGATGCAAACACAACTAATAATCAAAATTAAAGACCAATTGAATTCTTATAGACTTGTTTGGCAACTCAATGGAATAATTGTTTCATAAATTTGATATCTTGTAGCTTTAAAACCAGCACTTTATTTTGTGTTACATTTAATATGCATAATAGACATTTGCGCTGCATTTTCACCCAAATAAAAAATAGATAATTCATGTACTGTAGTGCAATAGTTTATGGCAATTTCAAATGAAAATAAGAAACTTCAACCTATAACATTAAACATATAAAACATCAAAACTTACCCAAAATAAATAAATAAATATAGAAATAATATCACCGCAAGTAAGTTCATGTTTGAAAAATGATTTGCTAATGAACAAGGAGATAAATATATATCCACTGTTTTTAATTGTAGCATCAAAAACTCAAGACGCACTGAAAAGAAACAAAATAGAAAAAAAAATAACAAGTCTCATGCCCCAAAGTATCTTAAAGTACATTCAACCACATAAAACCAATCTATACATTTTTAGTTCCTGAACGCCTCAGCATTAAATACAATTTTCTGGAATCAAGAAGACTCAAAACCCCAAAGTCAAGTATTCAAATAATGCATTCCAACAAAAGGGGGTTTTCGACATTACTTACATAAAATTCAACCTACTCATTTCAATAGTATACTCGGTTTCATCATCACACAAGCTAACACTAAGGATTGTTACAGTAAAAGTTTGCTGGTGTACTTTTTATTATTGTAAAAGTTTGGTGTGTGAATTTGGTGCATACAAAAATCCAGATTACTTTATTTTTACAAAAATCTCTTAGTTTATTTGTAAAAATAACAAATGAGAAGTAAAATAAAGTAAAAGTTAACACTAACAGTAAGGATTTTTGTAATCATACAAGCTAACACTAACGCCTAAGCTGAGTGAGAAAGAGATTTAGTGCAGAAGAGAAGAAAAAGATTGGTGGTGTCCTTTGTATTGCAGGAATCCAGTTACCCTTTTCCCCTTCAGCAATTTCACTTTACATCGCCACAGTTTATCAAATACCCAACCAATCGGTGAAAACACTCATTGTAAGCCTCAAATTGAAAACTGATTTGAAATGAAATGAGAAATACTGTGTTCATAATCTGTGATCACCATTGTAGTACTAATAGATGTGTTTCTAAAAAACGTCTTTTGACTATCTACAGTATACTTCTGCAGCTAAGCTTTTGCCTATTTTGTCAAAAAATTAACAAATTAAAAATATATATACTGCACATTAACAGCCAAATCCAATTGGTTTTTCTCTTCTCTTGTTTCTTCGAAAACCAATTATTTTGATTGAAATTCGAAAGAACATTGACACTTGAGCAAAGCAGAGTTTACATGGATTGTATATGAACATCTTCAGTTCATTTGGTGTAAAAGAAAATCTTGAAGATGATAATTTCAGTTTCACGCAAATATGATAAAATGATCAAAGTAAGCACAAATCGAACCGTACAAAAAGAAGAAAAAAGGAAAAATTACCAAAAAGAAATGCGGAAGTAGTAAGCGTAATCCGCTGGAGGAAAGCATCAGCCAAGTAGCTGAGATCTGGTTCTCTTCGAACTGGAGTTACACCGCAGACCCGATAGGGGATTCACCTACAAACCAAGTAGTTGAGAAGGAAGAAGCGTCACCTCTTCAAAAAATCATGACGTGGCCAGATTTAGGCTATTGGGTTCGGATTTAGATAATTTAAGCGGGTCTCGGGTTTAGATAATTTTGGGGTTGATGGGTTTGAGTTATTAGGGTTTAGTAGAAGAACGTGTGGAGGTTGGAGATTAAATTTATGGCAAATTCTATTTGAACCCAAGAATTTGCTGAGTAAACCCAATAAATCTGAAAAAACAAGGTGAACCCAATATTTTGTTGAGTTTACCCATGTATTATTTAATAAAAAGGCATTTTTACCCTCCCTCGTAGGGGCACTACGAGATTTTATAATCTACCTCGCAGAACCCCTACGAGATTCTTTACCTTACCTCGTAGAATCCCTACGAGGTAAAGTAAAGAATCCCGTAGGGGCTCTACGAGGTAGACTAAAGAATCTCGTAGGAGCTCTACGAGGTATGCTAAAAATTGAAAAAAAATGCAAAGCAGGGGCAGTTTTGTAACAACCCGTATTTTCAATAACCTGTTATAACGTAAATCGAGGCAGAATTTAATTTATAAATCTGAATCAAGGGAAACGGGCTATGCCATTGCGTTCGTCTCGGAAAAATACGCGAAATAGAGTTCGAGTTTTCGAAAATCGGAGTCCGTATGACCCGATTAAGGCCCAATGAAGTTTTCAGAAAATTTCAAAGTAAAAACAGATTTCAAATTCAAGTTTGAATTTGGAAATTAGGGCAGTTGGGCATAGGCGGGAAATTTCCCGCCAGACCACCCATGTCGACAGCCCTGTCGACTGGGCAGTCGACATGGTTAGGCCCAAGTCGACAGCCCTGTCGACTTGGGTGTCGACTTGGTTCAGCCGGGCAGTTTTGCCTGGTGCACCATTTTGGGGTTTTGGTTAGGTTTTGGGGCCAGATTCGGTTTTAAGGGCTGAGATTGGAATTAGGGTTTAATCCTAAGGTTGAAACTAATCCTAATCTCTATAAATAAGCCCCTAACCTAAACCTAAATCATCATTATTCAACCCTACAACTAAACTATGGCAAAAAATTTCCTCTCATGGCCTCCACTCTCTTCATAAAATTTCTAAGTTATTTCTATGAGAGATTTTCAATGCATACAAGTGTTTTCAAGCTTGTATGAGTGTCATTAGCTTGCATTCAAGTCAAGTTTCCATATTTACATCATAAAGCAAGGGTTTTGATCATTTTGGCTCAAGGGTTTTTCTATTGGAGCTTGCATTTTGGGTTTATTTGATTGCATAAGGGCTTTGTCTCAATCTATATATATTTTTGTGTCTTCATAAGCATTGTAAGCCCTTTTCTACTTTCATATTTAAACTCTAAAGTTAAATGAATGATGCAAGTTTGGTTGATCATTATGTTATGCAACTATGCCATGTTATGATATGCAAGTTTACCATGTTATGCTATGCAAGTTTGCCATGTTATGATATGCAAGTTTATCATGTTATGTTATGCAAGTTTGCCATGTTATGATATGCAAGTTTATCATGTTATGTTATGCAAGTTTGATATGCAAGTTTGTCATATGATATGCAAGTTATGTTATGCAAGTTTGGGTTGATCATTTTGTTCATGTTATCATGTTATGCAAGCTTATCTTGGGTTTATGAGCTTAAAGCTTCAAGCTTTATGCTAAAGGTTGCATTTTGGCAACATGTAAGTTATCATATCTCTTATGATAACTTGCATGTGAGGCTAAATGCGAACTTATGGCCATTTCTACATGTCATTTATCACCATGTATCACCAATATGCTAAGTTTGGTTTTATGCATGCTTTTGAGGCCTAATGATGCAATATGCAAGTATATGAACATATGTACATTTCATATGCCACCATGTTAAACTTGTGGCTTCAACACCATTTGTCATCTTTATGCCAAGTTCCCTCTTTCTATCCTTTATGCGCTATTGCGATTATGTAACCGATGGGATTGCGTTTGGGGTTGGGTAAACTTAAAAGACATGAAAACATAAGATTGGGAATTTACCTATTAAGTTAGGTCTACCCATTGGGAATTTAACTATTAAGTTAGGTCTACCCAAATTCTTGAAAACTTGTGATATGTTTTGGAAACATGATGGACATGACACTTAGAAAATATAAGTGTGACCAACTCGAGGTTGGGTTGAGTTTGTAGCGTAAAACTACCCGGAACCGACCGGCTTAACTAGTTGCTACAAACAATAGGACCCAATGTGAGAAGTTGGTCATGTTGTACCTTGAACCCGAGGTTAGACCAAGTTGTGGTGTAAGGCTACCCGGGCCCGCCCGGCTTAACTAGTAACCACAACAAGGTCTAATGTGAGAGGTTAAGGCACATTAAATTAATTAATGCCTCATGATTAGGGTTAAGTCATGGTCCACTTAATACTTAACCAATTTGGGCTCGGTGGATTAATCGGGGTTAAGTCGTGAACCCATCGTTACACTTAACCAAGTTAATCCATGATTAGTAAAAGGGTTAAACCGTACTTAACCCACTAGAAAATCCTAGCAATGGGGGTCCACTCCAGCAGTAATCCCAAGTTTGTATCATTAAGACCCTAGGGACTAGGCTAGGGAGGGGGCACGATTACTGGACTGGTATAAGTGACCAAAACGACGGTCGAGTGGTACGCCGATGTAGTTCCGGACGGACTATGGTCGTGCACGTAGTCCATATTTGGAGAAGTCAAGCATGGGTACCAGTAGATCTAGACTGTGCACTTATGTTTATGGTGTCCAGGGGTTGACACCCTAGGGCTTGATACACCCGACGGGAGACCCGGCACAGTCTGACTACAATTATGTTTGGGCCGTATTGACACCAACACGTGACGAGTTAGGCTTAGGGAGCCGATCGATTAGACTGTTTGGTTGGACCTCGTATTAGGGTCATTTCATGTTATTGGGCCAAAGCTTGGGCCAAGGGATCAATACTTGTTTATTCAAGTCATGTTAGCTTGCTAGTACACCTATGGTGCAAAAACCTTAAACCTGAGTATGCGATGACACCTTTATCTACCTTGTTAGTTAATCATCATGCTAGTATGTTGTTATCCTTATTTTCATCCCTGCTTCTCATGCCAGTTAACTTTATCAGTTTACATTATTGTAGTAGGGCTTACTCAGTCTTTTTGACTGACCTGTTTTTCTTTCGCCTCTTTTCTTCCGTTTCCCTCCCCCCAGGTTCTCAGGGTGGGAATATTGGAGCTTAGCTTGGATTTCTGATCGCTTGCTTGTGGGATTTTAGCTCATGTACGGTCTTGACATGAAGCTAGCTATGGTTATCACTTATTTTGGGGATAGTACTTATGTATTTCAGTTTTTCAGTGATGTTGTTTTTATCTAGACTTGTGTATTTGGAAAGTTGACATTATGTTGTACCAGACTTGTTTTGAAATAGTTTGAAATCTTCCGCTGTTTTACTTATCTTATTTACTCTGTTTACATATATACATATGTTCTTGTTCTGCCTTGATATATCATTATGCATGTTTACCTGATTCAAACACCCCTCCAAAGTCAGAGTGCTTGCAAGAGCCACCCTGGCGGAGGTGGGGTGTTACATTTGGTATCAGAGCATATGGTTTACGAGAAGGAACAAAAAGGTTTTTAAAACTTTTGGAAAACTATTTTCAAAACCAAGTATAAAGTATTTTCCAAAGAAAAGTCTAGTTTATTTTAAAGGCTATTCCCCAAAAAGCCATTAGCAAAAATTCCTTCATTTTTTTCTCTCCATTCTGATTCTATCTTTTTCTTCGTTTTCAGTATGGCCAATAACTTTGCCATTCCGGAGGGAGTACACGTACCTGTTTGGTATAGGAGACTTTTGGAGGCTAGGGCGACCGAAGCCGGCCCCGCAGATGTTCCTCCTCCTCCTCCTCCTCCGGTGGTTAATGTTTCTCCTCCTCCTCTCATAGCTGATGTTTCTCCTCCCCCTCAGCCTCCACAAGCGGATTTTGCGGAAACTTGTAAGAACTTTAAGACGATGGGTGGCAAGAATTTCATTGGAACCGAGACTTATGTAGAGGCAAGGAATTGGTTGAAAAAAAACCGAAGATCTTTTTGCCTTCTTTGATATAGATGACCATAGGAAGGTTTTATTGGCAGTGTGGTTGCTAAAGGAAGAAGCTGCACGTTGGTGGGTGGTCACCACCGCTACTAGGCCAATTGAGACTTGGGATAACTTTCGGGGAAAGTTCGGACTAAGGTTCCTATCACTGAAGCAAGGGGACATGACTATTAGGGAATACATAGATAAGTTTAATCAACTGGCTCGGGTCGGTTTAGACTTGGTTAACACAGCTCAGAAGAAGGCCCTATACTTTTCTCTAGGATTAAACGAGCCATTACATGGTTTGGCCATATCTCATATACCCTTGGGGGCAACTTTCGAGAGTTTGGTGAATATGGCCCTACTCAATGAAGAGAATAGGAGTGACAAGAAGGAAATCAAGGTGAATGAGTCTCAAAACAAGAAAACGGGGCCCAAAAAGGAAATGAAAAAGAAGGAGGAGAAGTCTGAAGATAAGAAGGAAAAGAAGTGCTTTACTTGTGGAAGCTTGACTCATCTAAACAAGGATTGCAGAAAGAGGAAGGGCACTTGCTTTGACTGTGGAGAAATGGGACACTTCACTAGGGACTGCCCGAAGAAGGGAGGGCCTACGTCGGAAGGAACGGTGAATTCCGGGAAGCAAGGCAAGGACTCCAAAAACCGCAAGAACAAGAACAAGAGTCAAGGCAACAAGGGGAACAATAGCAAGGGCAATAACGACAAGAGGAAGTGCCATTATTGCGGTTCAGTTGGGCATCTAATTAAGGATTGTAGGAAGAGAAAAAGGAAGAGTGGTGAATGCTTTCATTGTGGTGAGTTTGGACATTTCAGCAAAGATTGCCCAAAGAAGCAAGGGCAAGGCCAGGGTCAGACTCAGCGTGCTGGACATTCGGGAGGGCAAGTTCATGCTCTTAATGCCGCTCCAGTTCCCGATCGAGGTAGTATTTCTGTTGAAAGTCTTGTTTACATTTCTGATTTTCCTGTTTGTACTTTGTTTGATTCTGGCGCATCGCATAGTTGTTTCATCTGATCTAGTTGAAAGTTTGCACCTAAGTACTAGTCTAGTTAATGATCCCGTGTGTGTTTCAAATCCAATTAGGGGTTCCGCCCATTTGTCTATGATCTGCGTGGGTTTGAAAATTTCTATCTTGAGTGTAGAATTCTCGTGTGATGCTTATAGTCTCGGTTTCATGGGGTTTTGGTTAGGTTTTGGAGCCATTCTTGATTTTTGAGCATAGGGTTGAGAGGCTCATGACTCGCCTCGGTAATACCCTAAAAATTTCTAGTAACCCTATGAGTCCCGTCATGTTGTGTTATCTTGAATCCCTCAACTCGTCTATCGATAGTTTGCAATCGGTGAGGGTGGTCCGAGAATATCCTGATATCTTGGGTGAAGTGAAGGGGGTTACCCCTAAGCGAGAGATTGATTTTCGCATTTATCCGGTTGATAATGCCAAGCCAGTTACGTGGCCGGTTAGGCACATGGTCCCGCAAGATGAGAGTTAAGAAAGCAAGTCAAGGAGTTGCTTGAGAAGAACTTCATACAATGAAGCATTTCCGAGGAGGGTGCTCTAGTAGTATTCGCTAGTAATGTGGATAGTTCGCTTCGCCCGTATGTTAATTATCGTGAGTAGAACAAGAAGAATAGACAACCATTACCAAGGATCGATGATTTGTTTGATCAGCTTGTAGGAACATCTGTTTTCTCTTGATCTTGCTACTGGATTCCATCAGCTCAGAGTAGCTGAGGATAGTATAGGCAAAACTGCGTTCAGAACTCCAGATGGATTCTTAGAATGGCTGGTCATGCCATTCGGTTTGACTAATGCACCCGCCTACTTCGTGGACTTGATGAGTAGGGTGCCTAGGGAGTTCCTGAACAAGTTTGTGGTAGTCTTTGTAGAAGATATCCTGACTTTCTTAAAGAACGAGGAGGAACATGCTAGACATCTCAAGGAGGTGATGGATACGCTTAGATCCCATCAGTTGAAAGCCAAGTCCTCCAAATGTCATTTTGGAGAAAAGAAGTTAGATTTCTTGGGCACATAGTTACTAAGCAAGGCTTAGCGGTGGATCCCGCTAAAGTGGTCGCGGTTAAAGACCGGAAAGCTCCGACGAGGACAAGTGAAGTAAGAAGCTTTCTCAGTTTAATTAGTTAGTTAGCGTCCCTTGAGCTTAGACCTACCCTTCTGGATCAAGTAGGGACTTCACAGAAAGAAGACCCGCAGTTAGTCGAGATCATGGACAAGTTGATTCGAGGCGAGATGTTAAGACACCTCGCTATAGATGACAAGGGATGGCTAAGACGCAATGAGAGAAAGAAGGCTCTTGAAGATGCACATCACTCGAGGAGGTGGCCGAGTTTGTCCCAAGGTGCATGTTGTGCCAACAGATTAAGACCGAGTCATAAAAAGCCCGGTGGGCTATTACATCCATTGGAGGTCCCCGCAATGGAAGTAGTAAAGCGTCACGAAGGATTCCGTGGATGGACTGCCTAGATCAAGAAAAGGGAATACGAGCATGTGGGTCATAGTAGGTAGACTCACGAAGAGTGCCCATTTCACTCCGGTAAAGAGCGAAAGGACTGCATCATTGCTAGCGACAGTTTACTTTCAAGAAATAAAGCGGTTGCACGAGGTTCCCTAAAGTATAGTTAGTAACCATGACTCAATCTTCACTAGCCAGTTTTGGGATAGTCTACGGGAAGTCATGGGCAAGCAACTGAATCTAAGTACGGCCTATCATTCGCAGGCGGATGGTTCATTTCGTTCAAGCATGAGTTATAGAAAATCACGTTAGTAGGAGCAATTGGCAACGTGGATTGGTATTTCCAAGAAAAGTTCTGCTGCGTGGAATACTTTATAGTAAGTAAACGAGATCCAGGATTCACTGATGAATTTTGGAGAGCTTGCATGAAACCATGAGGTCATAGTTATGTTTAAGCCAAGAATGATAGAAGAGTAAGTGAAAGAGGAAGACGAGAGGCGACAATGAAATGGGTTCCAACTCATACTTGGAAATAAGAGTTAAGAAGCTAAGAAATCATGAGGTAAAAGACGGTCAAAGCACAGTGGAGTTAAGCTCAAGGAAACGTGACTTAGAAGACCGAAGGCTAGATACGCGCATCATATCTCTTTTTAAGAGCATATCCTCGATCCTTGTTTTCCTGTGGAACTTACTCGCATGTTATCTTTTTACGTATATCCTCTCGGTCCCATTCTCGGTCCTATTTCTGTCGGGAGGTATGACTTATTGGCTAGTAATACATGTCAGGGTTTGAAGGGGTCCGTTAGGTTGACTAAACCTTTTGGGCTTTTATAGAATATGGGTTGGGTTAGGAAGGGATTTCTTGTAATCCGAAAGGAGTATATCCTGCTTATCTTCCCGATCTCTTTGTAGCATATCTTTTGCTATCCATGTTTGTCTTGATTATCTAGTTTATCATGTTAATCTTGTCATGAGAACCTTAGGTAGAAACCCTTTGGATGAAACATGTGTATGAAACATTTTATGCTTGATGGTTGCAAGTGGTTGCAAGTGTTTGCAAGTGGTTACTCGAGGATGCATTATACACATTAGGCACTAGATCGGCTCACACACTCCTCATATTGCATATGCATGAGTGTTTACGCTTATTCATGGATGAAAATTTTTGTGTTATCACATGGATGTTGCATATGGATGTATGTTATGTGCACACATATAGATGTTATACATTATGTTAGGAATTGCATACATATGGATTCATTTCACTAACATAATTTGCATTGATGATATTTGCATTAGATAAGTACATATACACACACCTTTGCATATGTTCATACAACATTTAGAATCTTATAAGGACAATGATTGCTCGTGGATGATGTTTTGAGTAGATGGATGTTGGATGGTAGGATACGTTCTTCCTAACTTGAAGATTTCGGGGACGAAATCCTTTAAGGAGGGGAGAATGTAACAACCCGTATTTTCAATAACCTGTTATAACGTAAATCGAGGCAGAATTTAATTTATAAATCTGAATCAAGGGAAACGGGCTATGCCATTGCGTTCGCTTCGGAAAAATACGCGAAATAGAGTCCGAGTTTTCGAAAATCGGAGTCCGTATGACCCGATTAAGGCCCAATGAAGTTTTCAGAAAATTTCAAAGTAAAAACAGATTTCAAATTCAAGTTTGAATTTGGAAATTAGGGCAGTTGGGCGTAGGCGGGAAATTTCCCGCCAGACCACCCATGTCGACAGCCCTGTCGACTGGGCAGTCGACATGGTTAGGCCCAAGTCGACAGCCCTATCGACTTGGGTGTCGACTTGATTCAGCCGGGCAGTTTTGCCTGGTGCACCATTTTGGGGTTTTGGTTAGGTTTTGGGGCCAGATTCGGTTTTAAGGGCTGAGATTGGAATTAGGGTTTAATCCTAAGGTTGAAACTAATCCTAATCTCTATAAATAAGCCCCTAACCAAACCCTAAATCATCATTATTCAACCCTACAACTAAACTATGGCAAAAATTTTCCACTCATGGCCTCCACTCTCTTCATAAAATTTCTAAGTTATTTCTATGAGAGATTTTCAATGCATACAAGTGTTTTCAAGCTTGTATGAGTGTCATTAGCTTGCATTCAAGTCAAGTTTCCATATTTACATCATAAAGCAAGGGTTTTGATCATTTTGGCTCAAGGGTTTTTCTATTGGAGCTTGCATTTTGGGTTTATTTGATTGCATAAGGGCTTTGTCTCAATCTATATATATTTTTGTGTCTTCATAAGCATTGTAAGCCCTTCTCTACTTTCATATTTAAACTCTAAAGTTAAATGAATGATGCAAGTTTGGTTGATCATTATGTTATGCAACTATGCCATGTTATGATATGCAAGTTTACCATGTTATGCTATGCAAGTTTGCCATGTTATGATATGCAAGTTTATCATGTTATGTTATGCAAGTTTGCCATGTTATGATATGCAAGTTTATCATGTTATGTTATGCAAGTTTGATATGCAAGTTTGTCATATGATATGCAATTTATGTTATGCAAGTTTGGGTTGATCATTTTGTTCATGTTATCATGTTATGCAAGCTTATCTTGGGTTTATGAGCTTAAAGCTTCAAGCTTTATGCTAAAGGTTGCATTTTGGCAACATGTAAGTTATCATATCTCTTATGATAACTTGCATGTGAGGCTAAATGCGAACTTATGGTCATTTCTACATGTCATTTATCACCATGTATCACCAATATGCTAAGTTTGGTTTTATGCATGCTTTTGAGGCCTAATGATGCAATATGCAAGTATATGAACATATGTACATTTCATATGCCACCATGTTAAACTTGTGGCTTCAACACCATTTCTCATCTTTATGCCAAGTTCCCTCTTTCTATCCTTTATGCGCTATTGCGATTATGTAAGCGATGGGATTGCGTTTGGGGTTGGGTAAACTTAAAAGACATGAAAACATAAGATTGGGAATTTACCTATTAAGTTAGGTCTACCCATTGGGAATTTACCTATTAAGTTAGGTCTACCCAAATTCTTGAAAACTTGTGATATGTTTTGGAAACATGATGGACATGACACTTAGAAAATATAAGTGTGACCAACTCGAGGTTGGGTTGAGTTTGTAGCGTAAAACTACCCGGAACCGACCGGCTTAACTAGTTGCTACAAACAATAGGACCCAATGTGAGAAGTTGGTCATGTTGTACCTTGAACCCGAGGTTAGACCAAGTTGTGGTGTAAGGCTACCCGGGCCCGCCCGACTTAACTAGTAACCACAACAAGGTCTAATGTGAGAGGTTAAGGCACATTAAATTAATTAATGCCTCATGATTAGGGTTAAGTCATGGTCCACTTAATACTTAACCAATTTGGGCTCGGTGGATTAATCGGGGTTAAGTCGTGAACCCATCGTTACACTTAACCAAGTTAATCCATGATTAGTAAAAGGGTTAAACCGTACTTAACCCACTAGAAAATCCTAGCAATGGGGGTCCACTCCAGCAGTAATCCCAAGTTTGTATCATTAAGACCCTAGGGACTAGGCTAGGGAGGGGGCACGATTACTGGACTGGTATAAGTGACCAAAACGACGGTCGAGTGGTACGCCGATGTAGTTCCGGACGGACTATGGTTGTGCACGTAGTCCGTATTTGGAGAAGTCAAGCATGGGTACCAGTAGATCTAGACTGTGCACTTATGTTTATGGTGTCCAGGGGTTGACACCCTAGGGCTTGATACACCCGACGGGAGACCCGGCACAGTCTGACTACAATTATGTTTGGGCCGTATTGACACCAACACATGACGAGTTAGGCTTAGGGAGCCGATCGATTAGACCGTTTGGTTGGACCTCGTATTAGGGTCATTTCATGTTATTGGGCCAAAGCTTGGGCCAAGGGATCAATACTTGTTTATTCAAGTCATGTTAGCTTGCTAGTACACCTGTGGTGCAAAAACCTTAAACCTGAGTATGCGATGACACCTTTATCTACCTTGTTAGTTAATCATCATGCTAGTATGTTGTTATCCTTATGTTCATCCCTGCTTCTCATGCCAGTTAACTTTATCAGTTTACATTGATTGTAGTAGGGCTTACTCAGTCTTTTTGACTGACCTGTTTTTCTTTCGCCTCTTTTCTTCCGTTTCCCCCCCCCCCCCCCAGGTTCTCAGGGTGGGAATATTGGAGCTTAGCTTGGATTTCTGATCGCTTGCTTGTGGGATTTTAGCTCATGTACGGTCTTGACATGAAGCTAGCTATGGTTATCACTTATTTTTGGGATAGTACTTATGTATTTCAGTTTTTCAGTGATGTTGTTTTTATCTAGACTTGTGTATTTGGAAAGTTGACATTATGTTGTACCAGACTTGTTTTGAAATAGTTTGAAATCTTCCGCTGTTTTACTTATCTTATTTACTCTGTTTACATATATACATATGTTCTTGTTCTGCCTTGATATATCATTATGCATGTTTACCTGATTCAAACACCCCTCCAAAGTCAGAGTGCTTGCAAGAGCCACCCTGGCGGAGGTGGGGTGTTACAAGTTTTGTCATCGTTTTTTCTAAGTATACTCAGCAAATTCCTGGGTCTAAATAGAATTTGCATAAATTTATAAGTGGGAGAGGAAGCGCACACGCGAAATTTTCATCTGGAGCGCACGCCCGAAATTTGGTTTGGAGCATGCAGAAACTTTGTTTTGGAGCCAAACATGTGTGCGTTAATTATATATTTAATTACGAAGATTACAACTTTTAAGTTTCAACCATGACAAAAAACCATGGGTTGGAATCTCAGTTTGGAAAAAAAGTTTTTTTTTTCTTCAGTTTATCTATATTCGTTATATCCTTAACATTAATATGTTATTTTATGAATTATCCACACTTTTGAGCAATGCATTCTTAAGTAATATGCTTATTTTACTCATTAATGTCGTATTCGATACGTCTATTTTAAAGACCGTATGTAAAATAAAAGTTTATGATTCAAGCTTGTTATATTTTGTAGAAAAATATTTTAATATACACACACATAACATGAGAGCCGGTTTTGAGATGTATAATGCCAAGTGCAGACTTTCAAATGATGTCCCTAGTTATAGAAAATCGTTTATACGTTATTGAATAAAGTTCTTTTTATAGGAAATAATACTTTATTTTGGAAAAGTCAATACAACAGAAGACTTTGCTAACATCGTAAAGAAAAGAAAAATTCAAAAAGCATAATTGTAATGTAAAATATATACTATAATAAGTCATAATATTGAGAAATTTTACATAAAGGCTTAAAGTATTCTATAGATCGCTATATGCTTCCTTTGTACCATAAGAAATACTACACTTTATTCTTACATGTAAGTAAATTAAAATATGGATAACATGGTTATTTATAGGAAAATGTTGTTAGAACGGGAAGACATAAGGAGCGCAATTTGGAAATAAACAATCAATTAGTATATATGACATACAGTATTAACCCTTCGTATTAAGAAATGTTATTGTAAAATGTTTTGAATTCTCATTTTTGAAAGAAAACCCATCAATAATATTTGACAATTAATACTACAGAGGTTATTCATCAATATACTTAAAATGTTAATTTAGTCTTGCTTTCTGCAATTTGCAAATATGTTCTTGCGGAACAAAATTTACATGTACACTAAGCTTAAATAGCACAATTTGCTAAAAATATTTTTAACTATAAGTTAAATAATTAAGTATAATTTATTTACAGGATGACAATCATTTCCAAAATCAAGTTATCTTAAATTTGTAGCTAAATTTATTTCCTCTTAACATTGTAACCTTTTAAATTTTGTAAATTTAAACATAACTAAAAATGTAACCATTAAACATAAGTTGCACTCAAAAAATCCTTTTAATTTAGCTACACCTCAATTTACTTTTCAAATTCTAAACATAAAACGGATTATAACATTCATTGAAAAGAAAAATTAATCATGAACCTATATAACATCTATTAATCACCACTGTTAAAATTAAAAATCTAATTCAAGTGACTTGGCATTTCTCCTTCTATTAGACATTCCTATTTCTAGTAATAATAGGATCCGAAAAATAACAATCAAATCCATAGGGCCACAATTACCTCCTCCAATCGGAACCCAACTTCACCCAGTCCCTCAGATCTGGCTTCCACCTTCATGAATTCATGACCACACAATAAACCACCTCGCTGAACTTCATCCTTACAAGTCATACTCTCGCTGAGCCGTTATTCGGACCTAACCAGACCTTCCTTTCCACTGTCCTACAGATGTTGCCAAGGACCCACAATCGTGACCCAATCATACAACCTCTAGCAATCGCAAAGCTGCTCCTTGTGATTTCTTTCTTTTCTTCACATCTTTGATTTTGCTGATTATTTTACCGCTTCGCTTGTTATTTGTTGCCCTCTATGTCTTCGATGCCTTGTGCGTAGGCACAGTTGGCACTGGGCCAAGGCCAACCTTGCATCACACGTGTAATGGGGGTGTGTACGTACATATAGCCAAAACCCATCAATTTCAACCATGTTCCAACTGAACTGGCAATAATATTACTATATAGCTTATACTAACTACACTCTATTTTATATTGATTACAACTAAAATTAAACTAAGTTTTTTTCACCAGATGATATCATCCTTATGTAAGATACAATTCACAAATAACACGTTATGTAAGATACAATTCACAAGATCAAACATGGCACATTACTATCATTTTAACTTGTAACTACTTACATCTAAATTTATTATAGCACATTAATTACTAGTAACCAATAGTGAATTATTTGCTAATTTTCAATTAAATTGTGTGTTTAATATTTGTTTATTAATTGTTAATCTAATAATAATTAATTAATTATCAATTGTTGACTACTATGATTGCTGTTTACTGGTTGTTAATAGGAATTGCTTCATTTTTCTAATTAGCTAGTAATTAAACTATAACTGGCAAATATTGCCACATATTACAAATGGTAAATGAAAATGGTTGCAATACACATGTTATGACTAACCAAAAAGAAAGAGTTAAAAAAATTACCTATCACAGCTGGCAAAAATAAAAAGCTGTAATTTGCATGTATTACAATTGGTAATAATATTAATTATTAATAGTATATTTTACCGATTATTTAATTAATAATTATTTAGTATTTTTTACAACTGACATAAAGAGTTGTAATAGACATTTATTACAACCGACAAAAAAAAGAGTTGTTAAAAACTAAAATCTTTAACAATTGCTAAAAAGAGTTGTAATAGATGTTTATTACAACTGACATAAGAAGAGTTGTCAAAAAATAAGTATATACTACAACTGACCATTAAAGACAGTTGTAACAAGCCTTTATTACAACCGGCGAAATGAAAGAGTTGTTGAAAACAAATCTATTACAACTGTCTGCAGAAAACAGTTGTAAAAAACCTCTTTCACAAATAACACTCATTGACAGTTGTAAAATTACAGTTGTAATAGTGTATTTTTGTTGTAGTGTTTGTATGTATTAGCAGATAGTATTACTAGATAATACTCTTTGCTAATATGGGCCTCGGGGTGAGGCGTCACAACTATCTCGGTTGGCTCATTTTATGTGTATACAAAAACTACACTGCACCACAAATAAGTATAACATACAACAAAATTCTTTATATAATGTAGCCATCTGAGCCAAGCACAAGACTTTGAAAGATTATAGATCAAAGCGAAGTGATAATATATATTACGATGACCCAAGCGCGCTACTTAATCTAAATCTACGAGTCGTCTTATGGAATCTCGTGAGCAAAGTGCTCCCTGAATGAAGTAGTAACCATCTTCTCATTACCCTAACACTTCTCTAAAAGAGGAGAAAGACGTAAGAGCCTCTCACACATTTTAATGCAATCCTTTTGTTCTGTGTTCCTTAAGGAGCGCCATTTATGGGTACACTAAGCAAAACAACAACATCGTCTAACGTGATGGTCATCTCCCCTTATCTGAGGTGGAATGTAGTAATCTTCGGTTTCCATCAATCCACCTAAATAGTAATGAGATGACAATCCAATCGGGTGTACCCAAATTGAAATATAAGTGAGAAGCTGGCTCGATTTATCAATTCCAGCATGGTGGAACGAGAAGAAGACATAACCTTACCAAGGACGAGTGATCAATATTTTTAGTTGGTTCGTTGAGCCATCAGAAAAATAATTTTTTTTAAGCAAAATGTTACACCATATTTTTATCGCTTCGAAAAAAAGGACTATGCAGCTTTCACCATAAAAGTTCGTTCGCTTCACATCAGAAAAACGAGTTTGCTACACTACATTTTCTTAGCCTTCAAGGCTAGGTAAATCAAAGGATTGATTCACCTATCAATAGTTGCAGAACCATAAAGGAAAACTTGCTTAAAAATTGTTCCGCTCGAAAAGATGTTAAATAGGAGAATCACTTCTTCTAATGGAAAAAAATTGTATCGTCTCATCTACTTCAAAAATTTGTGTCGTTCTCCCATTCGAGGTCACATTATTGAATTTAAGCTTCACAATTCTTGTATTCTATTAGTTTAGCATGATTTCATCGATTCCTCAACCGAGTGAAACCTAGTAGTCTTATCATCTTGGAGCCATGCCTATTTTCATTATGAATAAAGCATGTTTCCTCTACATATTGAATATTTGATTTGCTTCAATGACTAAATTTCCAAAAAGAACTACTAAATTTGCGACTGAAGAATCCTAGGCTAGGGAAAATCAGACAACGACATGCGAAGCACAACTGGCGAAGCCAAAGCAGCATGATCAAGCATTCAAAGTGGATGTCGGCACAAGCTAATAGATGCGAAGCTAAATCCGCACCTATAAATGAAGGAAGGGTGGCATATATACTCAATCACTTGGATTCGAAGCAAGGATTTTTCTTTGGAATACCAACTCATGCTTCGACTTGAGCATAAGACCTCATCATTTTGCTTTGCACCTACCATTTGGGGTGTTAACAAAGAATTCGTTAACACTTTTTATGCCAGAAGGAGGGCTCTAACCTTTTACTTTATTGAACCACCCTTTCTTGCATTACTAAGGCTTAGAAGAATACCCTACTATGCATACATCTTCTTATTTCTATTTAAAATCCAATTCTCAAAGGATTATTATTAGGTCCGACCAAGGGTAAATGACCGATGATGGTTCGACCAATTTTTCAATATCGAATTACAAAGGACATTCGAGAGCGTGGGGATCAATTGCTAAGACTGAAGGCATTACACATCTTGGAACATAAGAACAAGCTAATGAATCCTTATAATAATAAAAAGTGGAGCATGAAACCCATCCCAAGTTTGCTCCAACTCATTCCAAGTGGGACTACATCTAATTTTTGCTTTTGAAATGAAGTGTTTGCAAAAGCAATCCTTTCCTAAAGATAAAGTAAGAGATTCAATGAAATTCAATTTGAACCTTATTCGAAAAGAAAATTAGAAAAGATTCCAAGGAACTTGATTTGTAATGGAAATTAAAAATTGATTAACGTCAAAAGTCTCACAATTCTTTGATGAGAAAGATCATTGGGGACAAGAGCAACATTATTTCTAGAAGGTTTAAGCATTAACCAAAAAACTTCAAAGTCCTGGTCTCTAAAAGAAACTCTCTTAATCATTAAGAACATTTAGTTTTTGGCTAAGATTATCTTAACTTTTGGCTGATCACAAAGAAGTGCCTAAAAATGAAAGGAATAAAAAAGAGAAGTTAATTGCCAATATCACCATGATTATAAATGTAATACTAATCAATATCGATCTCTCAAAAGAGTAATCAATTACACTTTAAGGAAAGGAAAGTTGCAGGAATTTCATAAAAAATCATCAATGAAAAAGAAGTTTTCTACCTATGATTAAAAGGAATAGGTCTATATAAAGTCCTTGAGATTTTTGGGGAATATTTTAGAGCAATAAAATCTTTACACGTCCAAATACCAAGTCCTTGGACTTTCAAACACTTCTTAGGCTCGTCCAAGGAGATAAGGCCTTTAGCATCGTCCATATAGCCTTGTTAAATCACCTCATAGAAGGAGGAAGTTCTTGATCTTCCTTAATGTGAAGTCTTGGCACATCCAAGAATCTCATAGAGGGAGGAAGTCCTTGGCACATATGAGGCGTAAAGCCTTTAGTTCCATTCCCACATGGCCTTATTAAACCATCTCATAGAGGGAGGAAGCCCTTTACCTACCTCAATGAAGCCCTAGCTCATCCAGGCATTAATTAAAGGGAGAAAAATCTTAGCGTATCTGAGGCACAAGATGACTTCAATAAAAAAAAATCTTAGAGGGAGGTAGATCATCATTCAATCACCGTAGGATAAGAATCTATTCCCCCTTAATTAAACAGGAATATTCATTTATCAAAAACTCTTTTAGGATTTTTATTATTGGATTTCTGGATTCACACTATTAGATTTTTGGTTTTTCTGACCATTTTATTATTACCATATATGTGTTTTTTCTTCTTTTATTATTGCTAGATATAGGATTCTTGTCTTTTGGATTTTTGATCTTTTATTATTGGATTTCCGACCTACTACAATTATTTAGTTTCTGTATTTTAGGATTTCTTTTGGTGGATTTCTAGTGTTCTACTATCATTGGGTTCCCGGATTTCTGAATTAGAATTCTAGTTTTTTTCCTAATTAAAGTTCCAACATTCTGGTTTTATGTTATTTCTAAGCTTAGAGTCTATTTTATGATATTCCGGTTTTTATATGGATTTCTGGTATTTGGTCTTCCATTATTCTCAGACCTCGATTCTCGATTTTAGGTTACTTAATTCATATTTGGATTACTAATTTCATGACTTTTTATTTATGGTTTTATGCTACTCTTGAATATGATATTTTAATTTTTCAAATTTCTCTAATTTTGCACATTCATCGATATAGATTCTCTTACACCTATCTGGTGTATGCTTTTATTTTTATCAATGGCAGATATGGTTTTTTGGTCTTCTATTACTATTAAAAGATTTGTTTCAATACTTTACTAGTTTCCGTGACTTCTATTATTTCTCCTTTATCTGCAAGCATTCTACACAAATTCATAGATAATCTTGAAGTGAATGGCCCTTGTTATGATTGCATTATTAAGAAGTAATTATTGTCATTGACACCATTTTTTAAGGGTTTTATTTCGAGGATCATTGTTGATAATCAGTTACAGTCAACTAATCATGCTATTAAAAAACAAAAATTTACAATAAGTATGTTATTAGATCAAAAGCACAAGTATGGTCTACAAAACGCTATGTTATAATATATATATGTAATAACCCGGAAATTGTGAGCCAATTTAAAATTTTTATTTTGGCAATTTTGATGAATTTTGAATATTTAAAATGGAATATTTTAAATAATAGCGACGAGAAATTTATTTTGAATAGAATTAGAACATATATATTTATTTGAATCGTTGATAGAATATAAATATTTTATTTTAAATATAAAAGGAATTGAAAATGGCGCGGTAGTTCGATAATTCGATTTCAAACTTCAAATGAATGTACAGGATTCAAAATAAACCGGATTTTAGCGAAACCAAAAATATTAGAATCTATTTGAGAATACCTTTCCAACGAATCCAAAAAATTGAAATTTCATAGCGGGAATCAAAAGATAAGTCAAGTTGAAAATTCAGAATAGTCGTCATGGAATTCTGGCCCATAAAAATGGAAATTTTGCAAACGACCTAGGTTTTTGACGAAACCACTTTTGTTGGATCTGGGATGTCAAATTATTGCTAGATTCCAAAATTCGTAATTTCTCGAATCAATATGTGAGCATGGCAATGGAAAACGCGTTTGACCAGTTTTAGTTGATTTTAATCGACTGGAAAATGACCATTTTTCAAATGGTCTCAGAATTTGACAAAATTAGTTTTGTTAGGACCGTATCATCAATACGAAGCTAGAAAATATTTTTCGGGAATTTTTAGAGTCCGTATGTGGCCCCAGTAAATTGAAATGTGCGTTCAAATTCAATATATAGAGTTATATTTTGATTCTAGCGGAAACTGATCGAAATAGTCAAATCAGCCTACGATACCTATTCCATTGTGTTCGGAATGGGGGTAATTAGCTATGGACGACAGGCAGTGAGTCTCGTTTCGAGGTCATAATAAAAAGGTACCTTTTTGAAATAAATAAATAAATAAATAATATATTATAACACCTAACCCCCCCTCCCGTTTTTCTTCAGTGAAAACCGATCATTTGAAATAATTAAAAAAAATAACCCCGAAGCCCACTGTAGCCCTAATCCCTCGATCGCACACCGCCTCCTCATTCATCAGACCCCCGCGCCTCCGCCCAGCAAGCCACCGTGATTCTCCCCTGCTCCGATCTGCTTCCCTTCTCCTCCTCCATCACGAAGACCGAACCCCCCCCCCCCCCCAAGCCCAATCCCGTCGCTCCAATCCACCTCAGATCGACGCCACCAGACCCCGCACCACCACCCCACCGCCTGCGCAGACCCCGATGCCACTCAGCAGACCCACCAGCGACCAAAACCCTAACAAGAATTTTGTAAGTTTTATTTTATTTTACTTTAATTCCTTGATAAAGATATGATGTAAAGTATTGATTTTTAACATCATGAAGTAGTGATTTTTAACATCATGAAGTAGTGATTTTTAACATCATGAAGTAGTGATTTTTAACATTGTGAAGTAGTGATTTTTAAAGTGATAAAAATTTTATTTTTAATAATGAAAAGAGTAGATTTTTGTCATATGAAAGCGGATAGTAAAAATTTGATCTTTATATATGTAGCGAAATAAAAATCTGATTTTTATTATATATATGTTGAAGTAAAAATGTGATTTTTATAGCGAGGATATAAAAATTCGATCTTTATATAAGAAGGAGAAGTATAAAAATATAATTTTTATCTATGTAGTAGCGGTATAAAAATAGAATTTTTATCTGTATAGTAGCGGTATAAAAATGTGATTTTTTTCCATATAGAGTGATTATAAAAATGTGATTTGTATATACATAGCAACAATATAAAAATGGGATTTTTAAATATGTAGTGGCTACGGACAATGAAATTGACAAAAGGCAAGCACGACGAAGATCTCGTACATTAGAAGAGTCGTGGCGTTTGGTTTAGCTAGTCGGTGAGAACTTCTCACTTTAAATCTTGTTTTCTAGTTAAAAATATATACTAGGATGCAGACGGTGCTTAGCAGCACCCGACACCCGTCGTCCACGGACCATGGACGACTTGTATGCTTGTTTGATGTGTTGTGAAGTTAGTTCGTGATGTTGATGTGAAATGGAAAAAATATATTCATGTGTTGAATAGGAAACATATTCATGTGTTGAATAGGAAAAATATTCATGTGTTGAAATAAATTAATTATCGTTAAAAATATAATTTTTTTTAACGTGAATGTGAATAAATAATATTCATCTACAAATCAGACAATTTGTTTATGTACACCTATTTGAAGGATATTGATTGGGATGATAAATTTTACACGTCGCCCAACTGCACAAATAATATTCAATGTTTGTGGATTGAAACCCCACACGGGTGTTGGGATGATATTTGGCGTACATTAATCCCAATTATTTAGTTGTATGTCGATCGATTGGTCGACAGACTGTGTAAGCGTTAATTATTTATATTTAATGCTTATGCAGTTGTGTGGTGTACTTTGGATGATGGTTGATTATTTATCGTTGCTATTATATACATGTGTTGTATGAAATCCATATAATTAACATTATATGGTAATTGATTGGGCCTCATTCCAATTGGGAAAATAAAGAATATTATAAAATAAAGATTTATGTGTTGAATAGAATAAATAGTCATGTGTTGACGATGCTCATGTGTTGAGAATATTCATGTGTTGAGTAAAATATTTTAACAGTAAAATTTACATCTTTATCATATATAAAATTAGAAACTAACTGGAAAATAGATAAGATGAGTGGTCTCTTGGGTATTGATCTGATGTTGGTTTCGGCCTTCGGGGTTAATATTTAGGAAATCGTTCTCTTACTAATTTACATTTGGAGTCTGATAAAAAAATTAAAAGATAGAAATCATAATTTTATAAAATATATTAAATAACAAAAATAGTCATGTGTTGACAGTACTTATGTGTTGAGAATAGTCATGTGTTGAAAGAAATATAGATTCATGTGTTGAATAGAATAAATATTCATTTGTTGAATAGAATAACGAAGTTATTGAAAAATATAAAGCCATGTTGATTAGAGATGCGCTATTTTGACGCAAACAATATTTATATCGATTATATTCGTTTTTATAATGATTATAGAAAAGGAAGTGATTTCAAAATATAGTGTTTTGAAAATATTGTCATTTGTATATCGATGATGTGGAATATTCAATTTTGATTCGAAATTGAATATGAAGTTGAAATCGTTTCGAAAACGAATTTAAAACGATTTATAAAATACGTTTTAAAAGGAAATCGATGAAATATATATAGCTATATGCTGTGTTGCGTCAACTATTTCCACGGAAGGCGGTGAGATGATATCTTGAGCGGTGACGTATCTAGGACCTCTAACGCAAATGGATGCGTCTCTAACTCCATACAGATTACTTCTCAATACAATTTCTTTCAAATTTATTAAAATCTCATGTACCGATTCCTCAATACCTACTATCGTAGAATATTCATGTGGCACTTTCTCAGATTTAGCACGTGTGATACATGTTCCTTCTATTTCTCCAAGTAAAGCCCTTCGCATGGCAATACCTATGGTATATATATATATATAATGGCCTGAATAGAACGCGCCGCGCCGCGACAGTTCGTGAATTTCGACCATTGACTTCGAATGGACATTACGGGAGATCCGACCGTCGGATCCTACTGAAACTGGAACCGTTGGGTTCGTATCGAGAAGAGCTTTCCAATGAATATTATAAATCTTAAATCTTATGGTTGGATTTGGAATTATGTCCAAATCAAATTTGGAAAAGGTCGTTGTAAGTGCAGTTCGATGGCCGTTGATGGAAATCAACTGTACGGGCCTTGATAAAATTTCTAAAAATATTAATAATTTGTGTAAAATCATAATATATGAATTGGAAAGAACTGGGGTGAAAAATTCCACATTTGAAAGTATAAAAATAGATTTTATCGAAATGAACTAGTTTTGAACTAGAATTAAAATCAATTTATATTTAAATAAATAAAGTGGATTTGAAGTGGTTTTGAAAATAATCAGAATTTCCAATATACGAATTGGAATGGATTTGAATCGAAATTATCTTCGGAATATTTCGATGTTGGATTTCGTGATTATACAGATATGGTTGTGGAAATTTGAAAGATATATTTATATCGTTATTTCCAATACGATATTTGTTGGTCTTAAAATTTGATATTGAATATAAGCCGATATATTTTCTATTCAGAGCCTTGTATTTAATATCAAAAGTGATTTGGGTTTGTCCTGAATGGTGTCTTCATTAACACTGTTCCTGAACCCAGTTGAGAAAAGATTAAATCTTTCTATTTAGATTTAATGAAGTGTACCAATTAAATAATTTTTAATTGGAATTGAATTTGAAAGTGATTTTGGGTTTATCGTGAATCGTGTATTAGGTGACATTGGTTCTTTATCCCAGTTAAAGACATGATATTGATTTTTGAGAAGATTTAAACTAAGGGGAGTTTTAATGAATCTGTAATTAGATTGAAATATGAATTGATAATTTAAATTATCAAATTTGGAAAGTGATCGAGCATGGAGTATCACCAGTTTTTCTCCAAAGCGATAGCTAAATCTTTAATTAGATTTGAACGTGAAATGGTAATAAATTTTACCGATAACACCGTGATGTTAGATATGGAGTATTACCAGTTTTGCTTCATGGGATGAATAGGTTGGGATTGGGAAATAAAATAAATAATTATTTCGGTGTGGTTCGCTAATCCCGACTAGTTTGGAAAACCTTAACATGGTTTGAAATGATATCCAAAGGAAGATTAAAGAATAAATTTAGAAGAATTTATCTTTGATAAAATTAATGGGAACTTTTCCCTAAGAATGTGAAAATTTGAATAAAAGAATATTTTGAATTGGAATGAGGCATATGTTGTGTTTGTGTAACACGTGTTTAATATATACACAGGTTATTCGGAAAGGCTGGGTTTATACCCATTCTGAATAACTGATTCGACTATATGTCGAAGATGAAGACGGTGGTTAAAGACCGGAAGTCTTCACAGCGTTTGGGTGATTACTGATGATCTTGATAGGGCTGTACACCCAAGATGAGGGAATCAGTTGGTGATCGTCCAGACGTACTTGGAGATCGATGGATATGCGAGGAAAGTGCCTTCGGTTTCGTTCATACCCAGAACGGACTTGTAAATGGACTGTGTGTCTGACATTGGATTTTATTCTGTGCTGATTGATCTCTATTAAATATACATCTGTTTGGCAGCGGAGAATTTATTCTCTTGCTTAACGCCCTTCTCTGAGACGTACGAGCTCAGAGGTTGTATATCGATTGACATCAATCGCATGGAGTGAATTACATGTGTGGTATGCCTAAGTGGCATATGATCAAGGCTTTTGTTGAAAAGCAGAGTCTTGTGGTTGATGATCAAAGCACGACTTTAATATAGCGTAGCTTTGTGTATAGCATTAATTCGCAAGCCTCACACCTCGGTATGAGTCAAAAATGGGATAGTGACTGCAGGGAGAGCACGACGTTTCTTTCTAGCTATGGTGGTGTCAGTGACTTACCAGCACTGACATTTATATTATTTTCACCTATGTGGTTGTTGGATGCGAGACGCCTCGATTATAGGCCTGTAAGGACCAGGAAATGTGTGTTCAGGAATTGCCAATCCTCAAACGTAAGAGAGCACCGGCCCTGAAGATCCAAGGGTTGCCCAGAGTGTGTAGTCCGGAGACATTTGCTAGAGTGTCTCGAAGCGGAGAGGAGTTGCCCCTTGCCTCGACTCATGACGAAATTCCAATTTCCAATACGAGATATTTCGGTTTTATTTGTAGAACCTAGTAAGGCGACATAGTGGTATGGGTCATTAATGTCGTCTATGATTGATATTTATGATTGAAATTATTTTGACACTATAGTATCAAATGATTTGTTTTAAACGTACCAAGCATGTTTGGCTGTTATAAGGTAAAAACCCTATCCTCCGGCTTGCGTTGCATTGTGTGATGGGACCTGGGTCTTATAACAGCTTCATTTTTTGAAAAAGCATTGCGTTGTTTATTCTATGCACTGGTGTTCTTGGGAGGAAACCTATTCCGTTTTAAACGGCGTGGTCTCTTGAATTACTCTCTTTTAAAGTAAAGTTTAAATAACTGTTTTAGTTCTCACACCAGTCACATGACTGATCTGGAGTTTATTGTTTTAACCGAAACTCTAGGTGCCCTTATTTTCAACACGGGCAGCTAATAGTTTTGGTTTTGCAGATTTATGTTCACAGGATCCTGATTTACAACTCGAATGATGCTCGGAAAGCTCTGTATCCGTGTATTATTTTCAGTTGTGTTTTGTAATATTTTTCCTCTATTATGTAATTTAAATCTCTGATATTTTCTGTGTAATATTTATTCATACTCTGTAGATTCTTGTATTCTGATGGAATTGTTGTAATAAACAATGAAATGTTCTTCTATTTGCGTTTCGATGTGTGTTGTCCTCAAAGCAATTCGTGCTTTCCTTACTAGGGAAGTTACGGGTTATCACAGTTTGTTATCAGAGCTTTGGTTTACAGAGCTCGAGAACAAGACACATTAGAGCCAAGTGAAAGAATTCATCAGAGATTGGATTAGTATTATCCAATGAGAATGACTCATTAAAGATAGGATCAGTAGTATCCTAGAACGAGTGTGAAGAGTATATTATTGAAATAAAATTTTGAAAATGAAATTCAAGTATACGTATTTGAATATTTTATTTATATTGAATTTGGACAATCGAGTATATAAAGGTTTTGCATATACGCGTCATGAATGTATATTCGAAGTTTTAATATACTGGATAGATATAGAATCACACTCTAGTCGCCCGGAGATGATTCTACTGATGACGTACGGCATCAGTAGTTTATGTTCGAGTTTTGAAGGTGGGATTTCTATATATTTCCATTAGACTGATGTGAGAACCAAAACTAGATAAGATCTATTTTTGTGATCTGGCATCAAAAACATGATTTTCTGTATATGTATCAAAGTTTTGAATTTGAAACATTAATTCACTAATTGATTGATGATTGTGTTGTTTGATTATTGTCTTGATTAATTAAAATTTTGAACCATTTATGCCAAATTGAACTAATTATTGAACTGTATTGAAAAATGACTACAAATGCATGCCTATACATGTACTTACATTGAGCAGGTCATAGCAAGGAGGCTAGGGCAGAAGAATAAAATTATTTGCCCGACAAATAGATACATGTTTACAAATTTCTTGGGTTTTGGATGATTATATGAGCCGATTGGCTAGCCGCTTGGCTGTTTCTTTTTCTTTTTGGATTGATTAGGGCCATGGGAGGCTATTTGAAATTTCCCGAAGTCCCCAGTGCAGGGGAGGTTATGGAGAATTTTTTTTGGAAATTTAGGGTGTTAGCCAAATTTTTGAAAAAATTGAAAAGTTCTTAGAAACTGAAAAGTTGAAGAACGTAAGCCACAAAGAAAATAAAGAAAGTTCGGTTGATTAGTTAAACAACTCTCAGCTTCGTTCCTTTTCGGGGACGAAAAGTTTTAAGTGGGAGAGATTGTAATAACCCGGAAATTCTGAGCCAATTTAAATTTTTTATTTTGGCAATTTTGATGAATTTTGAATATTTAAAATGGAATATTTTAAAAAATAGCGACGAGAAATTTATTTTGAATAGAATTAGAATGTATATATTTATTTAAATCGTTGATAGAATATAAATATTTTATTTTAAATATAAAAGGAATTGAAAATGGCGCGGTAGTTCGATAATTCGATTTCAAACTTCAAATGAATGTACATGATTCAAAATAAACCGGATTTTAGCGAAACCAAAAGTATTAGAATCTATTTGAGAATACGTTTCCAACGAATCCGAAAAATTGAAATTTCATAGCGGGAATCAAAAGATACGTCCAGTTGAAAATTTAGAATAGTTGTTATGGAATTCTGGCCCTTAAAAATGGAAATTTTGTAAACGACCTCGATTTTCGATGAAACCACATTTGTTGGATCCGAGATGTCAAATTATTGCTAGATTCCAAAATTCGTAATTTTTTGAATCAATATGTGAGCGTGGCAAAGGAAAACGCGTTTGACCAGTTTCAGTAGATTTTAATCGACTGGAAAATGGCCATTTTTCAAACGGTCTCAGAATTTGACGAAATTAGTTTTGTTATGACCGTATCATCAATACGAAGCTAGAAAATATTTTTCGGGAATTTTTAGAGTCCGTATGTGGCCCCAGTAAATTGAAATGTGTGTTCAAATTCAATATATAGAGTTATATTTTGATTCTGGCGGAAACTGATCGAAATAGTCAAATCAGCCTACGATACCTATTCCATTGTGTTCGAAATGGGGGTAATTAGCTACGGACGACAGGCGGTGGGTCTCGTTTCGAGGTCATAATAAAAAGGTACCTTTTTGAAATAATTAAATAATATATTATAACACCTAACCCCTCCCTCCCCTTTTTCTTCAGTGAAAACCGATCATTTGAAATAATAATAATAAACCCCGAAGCCCACTGTAGCCCTAATCCCTCGATCGCGCACCGCCTCCTCCTTCATCGGACCCCCGTGCCTCCGCCCAGCAAGCCACCGCGATTCCCCCCTGCTCCGCTCTGCTTCCCTTCTCCTCCTCCATCAAGAAGACCGAACCCCCCCCCCCAAGCCGAATCTCGTCGCTCAAATCCACCTCAGATCGACGCCACAAGACCCCGCACCACCACCCCACCGCCTGCGCAGACCCCGACGCCACTCAGCAGACCCACCAGCGACCAAACCCCTAAAAAGAATTTTGTAAGTTTTATTTTATTTTACTTTAATTCCTTAATAAAGATATGATGTAAAGTAGTGATTTTTAACATCATGAAGTAGTGATTTTAAACATCATGAAGTAGTGATTTTTAACATTGTGAAGTATTGATTTTTAAAGTGATAAAGATTTTATTTTTAACAATGAAAAGAGTAGATTTTTATCATATGAAAGCGGATAGTAAAAATTTGATCTTTATATATGTAGCGAAATAAAGATCTGATTTTTATTATATATATATTGAAGTAAAAATGTGATTTTTATAGCGAGGATATAAAAATTCGATCTTTATATAAGAAGGAGAAGTATAAAAATATAATTTTTATCTATGTATTAGCGGTATAAAAATAATTTTTTTATCTATATAGTAGCGGTATTAAAATGTGATTTTTATCCATATAGAGTGATTATAAAAATGTGATTTGTATATACATAGCAACAATATAAAAATGGTATTTTTATATATGTAGTGGCTACGGATAATGAAATTGATAAAAGGCGAGCACGACGAAGATCTCGTACATAAGAAGAGTCGTGGCGTTTGGTTTGGCTAGTCGGTGAGAACTTCTCACTTTAAATCTTGTTTTCTAGTTAAAAATATATACTAGGATGCAGACGGTGCTTAGCAGCACCCGACACCCGTCGTCCACAGACCATGGACGACCCGTCGTCCACAGACCATGGACGACTTGTATGCTTGTTTGACGTGTTGTGAAGTTAGTTCGTGATGTTGATGTGAAATGGAAAAAAAAAATATTCATGTGTTGAATAGGAAACATACACTACTCCATAGATGGCCTACGGCAACCCCAGAGAAATGACGCAGTAGGTGCCCAAAAGTGTTGCTATAGGTCTGTGGCAACACTTTTTTGGGGTTGCCTTTTGCCGCGTTGCCTTAGAGTCAAATACAACACCTTTACGATCCTATGGTAACATCAGTACAAGTATTGGCACAGGTATCACAACAACAAAAAATACCTTTCCACAACTGCCAAAAACAGTTGTAATATGTTAGTACAACTGGCAATCGTAATAAAGTCAACCTTTTTTACAACTGTTTCTAGCAGTTGTTAAAATTTGTTTTGCAATTGTTAAAAGTAATTACACCTCAACTGCTATTAATCTAAGATTTCATAATATTATAATAAATATTATTATAACACAGTATTTTATTCAAATAAATATTTTATTTCAATAAATATTGCCATTACAGAAAATAGATGAATTCACTGCATTGTCACTCGATTCACTCATATACAGACTCTTTGACAACTATTATACATTCACTTATATACAGACTCGCTACGTTGTCACTGGATCCACTATTATACTTCGCTCTCTGCGATGGAATGCATCCGAATGGGGCTAAACCATGAAATACCATTTTTTTAGCCCCAAGCTTATAATATTACTGTTAGTTGTCCCTCCAAGGTAGTCATTCGAGGAATATTACCATTAGTTGTCCCTCCAAGGTAGTCATCAAGAGTTTCACAAATTCTTCATGAGTCGAAGAAGCATCTGGTAAGAAGGATTGCAAGAAGCAGTGGATTAATGTCCCAGAAAAACAAATCAGAGAATAAAACAATATCATTATAATTACATGAATTATCCATGTTAATGTCTAAAACATAATTTTAACAATTAATAACATCAACTCAGTGGAAAACAGTGTAGCTACATGCTCAGGCAAATTTATTAGTATCTGTTACACACTTAATTAAGCAAAACCCAAACCTGGCATTCTTCAAGATTGTGCTTGTTCTCAGCTCGAAGTTGCATATTACTCTCATGCAGCAAATTGATTTCCTTTACCTGGAATAGGACGATCAATCATTAAAATATATGCTCTGTTTTTCAATATGGGCATTGAGGGTTTATTAGTTATCTGAGCATGCATAAGGTTTATAAATCTGATCAGATTTAACTTGTAACTAAGCTACACATGGGAATAACACAGTATATATTTGTCTCTGCCATGAAAATATACAGAATATATGTTAACAAACTGAAAGTCCTTGAAATGAAATAAAAGGTGTTACCTGAAGCTGAAGAGATTTGAATTCTTCATTTTTAAATAGCAGCGATCGGGAATTATCATATTGTGATCGGATAAATGCCTGAGCACTTTCTGAAAATTACAAAAAAGGGCGAAAAATAATCAGTGAAGTGAATGCAGTTACAATGGTGGCTTCAAGAGAAACTCCATAAGCAACCAGTGTGGAATATTTATGAATGTGGTCGACCATTCCTATGTGAAAGGAAATGACAGTAGAAGCATAACAGGATTAACAAATATTAATTTTGGCCATATCACAGGGAAGATCCCACTTTGATAGTCCAAGAACAGATGACTCCCTTCCTATGGACAGAGTTATGCAAAATAAACTTCTGAAGAAGAAGTCAATGTAGCAAGCCATAAGTCTGTTACTTGGACAGAAATATGAGAACAATATCATTTCATGTGTAGCAATTGGCCTTCAAATTCTAGTTCCTCAGGAATCATGTGCAGCAATTGGCCTTCACTAATTTTGATCACTTCATGTGTTATACATATCCTCCCAGTATGCATTCACTACTAGAGCATGAGTTCCAAAACCAACTAATTTGTTCTCCTCCTGTTTCGAAATCAAATAATAAAAGATATCATTACATGACTTTAAGAACTATTATCTTGTCTTGGAGCATAATAATATGATAGATATCAGCAACAAATAGGCAGCTTCTTCGACATCAACCGATAATAGATAGTTGCAGACGATGGCAACAGCATGTATGCTTTGCAATTCATAGAATTTCTTTGGTCAAAGATAATAAATATGATTGCTTTGGTTATGGCAATCAGAAGGAAATGTATGTATTCTGCAGCATGTTGTGTGTGTTGCCATGTTCTACAAAGATAACAAATCGCATATGTATGTGCGTATGTGTACGCACTTTTATTTAGTGTAAATTTATAGTAAACTACTGCAGCATACCTGCTTCATCTGCAAGTTTTAGAGTTGCCAACAAGAAATGTTCAGTTACTCTGAAAATCAAAACAAGTAGCAGTAGAACAGGGAAAAATAAAGCTGAAAAAAAATAGAGTCATCAAAGCTCGGATAAACTGCTAATACTTCCATTCAACACAGCTTTAGTGCTAATACTTCCATTCAACACAACTCGGATAAACTAAACTGCTAGAGTATATGGTAATCCACAATGTTATCAAGGATGTATTTCCCAAAGACAAAGTCATCAAAGCAAGCTGGTTCAATCCGAGGTTCACTTTTTTTCTTGCAATACTCTAATGAAGGAGATATTATAAGGTATTGTTATTAATAAAAGAATAACATCAACACCTCTAAGCCTCAAGCAGTAAACATGTCTATTAAACAAACGCCTAAAAAGCGCACAAAACATTAATGATTTATAAACACAACATTTCAAAATCAATACCAAGTATATTTTCTTAGCATATATAGTTATATACAAAATATATTTCTAAAGATGCTGCAAGTGAAATGAGAAAACATCACTTTGATGAACGAAATACCTAACCAGAATTTTGTAGTTCCATCCTGTGCGAAAAACTAAACAAAGTTTAGACCGAACTTAAAAAGGGTAAAGCTATAAATAATAAAACAGACAAAATAACCTCAGACTGAAATCCCTTTTGTGAACTGGAACATGAAGAATTTCAATAAAAGCAGATGGAAACTGCTCAAATTTCTTGTGAATGGCTTCAACAGAATTAATCTAAATACAGCAAAAAAAATATCAGATGGAAGAAGCAATGCCTTATTTGAAGTTTAGCACAGGCAGAAAAAAGCAGTGTTGTTAAATCCATAACTCCAAGCACCGGCCTCAAATCCGATCGTCGATTGCCACTACAGTACCTAGAAATGGACAATTGCCTCAAATCCGTCTCAAATTAAGGAAGCTGAAGTCAGAGGGCGAAACCCTAATTTTTCAATTAGTCAATTAAAGGAAAGCGAAGAGAGCTGTGATTTTTCCTTAAGTGAAAAAGAAACGAAGCTTTCCAGCGGCAAAGTGAAAATTTGGGGAAAAGGATGTGAGCGGCAAAGTGAAAATTTGGGGGAGAAGGATGTGAGCGGCAAAGTAAATTTGGGGAAAAAGATGTGAGCGACAAAGGAAAATTTTAGGGAAAAGGATGCGAGAAGGTGAAAGGAAAATCATGACGTGGATCGGTAATATAGGCCGTTGGATCCTATTCACGCAGATTACTAATTTTATTAATTTTTTAATTTGAATATATCTGTAGCTGCTGCAACAAAATTTGATATCTATGCTAACAGATTGAAAAGTGTGTTGAAATAGATAGAAATCAGCGTAGCTGTGACAACATTTTAGCTAGCAACACGTTGAATTTTCGTTGTGATAGATCATCTATGGCGTAGTGATATTCATGTGTTGAATAGGAAAAATATTCATGTGTTGAAATAAATAAATTATCGTTAAAAATATAATTTTTTTAACGTTAATGTGAATAAATAAATATTCATCTACAAATCAGATGATTTGTTTATGTACACCTATTTGAAGGATATTGATTGGGACGATAAATTTTACACGTCGCCCAACTGCACAAATAATATTAAATGTTTGTGGATTGAAACCCCACACGGGTGTTGGGATGATATTTGGCGTACATTAATCCCAATTATTTAGTTGTATGTCGATCGATTGGTCGACAGACTGTGTAAGCGTTAATTATTTATATTTAATGCTTATGCAGTTGTGTGGTGTACTTTGGATGATGGTTGATTATTTATTATTGCTATTATATACATGTGTTGTATGGAATCCATATAATTAACATTATATGGTAATTGATTGGGCCTCATTCCAATTGGGAAAATAAAGAATATTATAAAATAAAGATTCATGTGTTGAATAGAATAAATAGTCATGTGTTGACGATGCTCATGTGTTGAGAATATTCATGTGTTGAAAATATTCATGTGTTGAGTAAAATATTTTAACAATAAAATTTACATCTTTATCATATATAAAATTAGAAACAAACTGGAAAATAGATAAGATGAGTGGTCTCCTGGGTATTGATCTGATGTTGGTTTCGACCTTCGGGGTTAATATTTAGGGAATCGTTCTCTTACTAATTTACGGTTGGAGTCTGATAAAAAAAATTAAAAGATAGAAATCGTAATTTTATAAAATATATTAAATAACAAAAATAGTCATGTGTTGATAGTACTCATGTGTTGAGAATAGTCATGTGTTGAAAGAAATATAGATTCATGTGTTGAATAGAATAAATATTCATTTGTTGAATAGAATAACGAAGTTATTGAAAAATATAAAGTCGTGTTGATTAGAGATGCCCTATTTTGACGCGAACGATATTTGTATCGATTATATTCGTTTTTATAATGATTATAGAAAAGGAAATGATTTCAAAATATAACGTTTTGAAAATATTTTCTTTTGTATATCGATGATGTGGAATATTCAATTTTGATTCGAAATTGAATATGAAGTTGAAATCGTTTCGAAAACGAATTTAAAACGATTTATAAAATACGTTTTAAAAGGAAATCGACAAAATATATATATATATATATATATTATATATATATATAATGGCCTGAATAGAACGCGCCATGGCAGTTCGTGAATTTCGACCATTGACTTCGAATGGACATTACGGGAGATCCGACCATCGGATCCGCCTGAAACCGGAACTGTTGGGTTCGTATCGAAAAGAGATTTCCAATGAATATTATAAATCTGAAATCTAACTGTTGGATTTGGAATTATGTCCAAATCAAATTTGGAGAAGGTCGCTGTAAGTGCAGTTCGATGGCCGTTGATGGAAATCGACTATACGGGCCTTGATAAAATTATTAAAAATATTAATAATTTGTGTAAAATCATAATATATGAATTGGAAAGAACTGGGGTGAAAAATTCCACATTTGAAAGGATAAAAATAGATTTTATCGAAATGAACTAGTTTTGAACTAGAATTAAAATTCAATTATTTTTAAATAAATAAATAAAGAGGATTTGACGTGGTTTTGAAAATAATCAGAATTTCCAATATACGAATTGGAATGGATTTGAATTGAAATTATCTTCGGAATATTTCGATGTTGGATTTCGTGATTATACAGATATGGTTGTGGAAATTTGAAAGATATATTTATATCGTTATTTCCAATACGATATTTGTTGGTCGTAGAATTTGATATTGAATATAAGCCGATATATTTTCTATTCAGAGCCTTGTATTTAATATCAAATGTGATTTGGGTTTTTCATGAATGGTGTCTTCATTAACACTGCTCTTAAACCCAGTTGAGAATAGATTAAATCTTTCTATTTAGATTTAATGAAGTGTACCAATTAAATAATATTTAATTGGAATTAAATTTGAAAGTGATTTTGGGTTTATCGTGAATCGTGTATTATGTGACATTGGTTCTTTAACCCAGTTAAAGATAGGATATTGATTTTTGAGAAGATTGAAACTAAGGGGAGTTTTAATGAATCTGTAATTAGATTGAAATGTGAATTGATAATTTAAATTACCAAATTTGGAAAGTGATCGAGCATGGAGTATCACCAGTTTTGCTTCAAAGCGATAGCTAAATATTTAATTAGATTTGAACGTGAAATGGTAATAAATTTTACCGATAACACCGTGGTGCTAGATATGGAGTATTACCGGTTTTTCTTCATGGGATGAATAGGTTGGGATTGAGAAATAAAATAAATAATTACTTCGGTGTGGTTCGCTAATCCCGACTAGTTTGGAAAACCTTAACATGGTTTGAAATGATATCCAAAGAAAGATTAAAGAATAAATTTAGAAGAATTTATCTTTGATAAAATTAATGGGAACTTTTCCCTAAGAATGTGAAAATTTGAATAAAAGAATATTCTGAATTGGAATGAGGCGTATGTTGTGTTTGTGTATCGCGTGTTTATTATATACGCGGGTTATTCGGAAAGGCCGGGTTTATACCTATTCTGAATAACCGATTCGACTATATGTCGAAGATGAAGACGGTGGTTGAAGACCGGAAGTCTTCACATCGCTTGGGTGATTACTGATGATCTTGATTGGGCTATACACCCAAGATGAGGGAATCAATTGGTGATCATCCAGACGTACTTGGAGATCGATGGATATGCGAGGAAAGTGCCTCCGGTTTCGTTCAGACCCAGAACGGACTTGTAAATGGATTGTGTGTCTGACATTGGATTTTATTCTGTGCTGATTGATCTCTATTAAATATACATCTGTTTGGCGGTGGAGAATTTATTCTCTTGCTTAACGCCCTTCTCTGAGACGTACGAGCTCAGAGGTTGTATATCGATGGACATCAATTGCATGGAGTGAATTGCCTATGTGGCATGCCTAAGTGGCAGATGATCAAGGCTTTTGTTGAAAAGCAGAGTCTTGTGGTTGATGATCAAAGCACGGATTTAATACAACATTGCTTTGTGTATAGTGTTAATTGGCGAGCCTCATACAACGGTATGAGTCAAAAACGGGATAGTGACTGCAGGGAGAGCACGCCGTTTCTTTTTAGCTGTGGTGGTGTCAGTGACTTACCAGCCCTGACATTTATATTATTTTCACCTATATGGTTGTTGGATGCAAGGCGCCTCGATTATAGGTCTGTAAGGACAGGGAAACGTGTGTTTAGGAATTGCCAATCCTCAAACGTAAGAGAGGACCGGCCCTGAATATCCAAAGGTTGCCTAGAGTGTGTAGTCCTGAGACATTTGCTAGAGTGTCTCGAAGCGGAGAGGAGCTTGCCCCTTGCCTCGACTCATGACAGAATTCCAATTTCCAATACGAGATATTTCGGTTTTATTTGTAGAACCTAGTATGGCGACATAGTGGTATGGGACATTAATGCCGTCTATGATTGATATTTATGATTGAATTTGTTTTGACACTATACACTTATAATAGTATCAAATGATTTGTTTTAAACGTACCAAGCATGGTTGGCTGTTATAAGGTGAAAACCCTATCCTCCGGCTTGCGTTGCATTGTGTGATGAGACCTGGGTCTTATAACAGCTTCATTTTTCGAAAAAGCATTGCGTTGTTTATTCTATGCACTGGTGTTCTTGGGAGGAAACCCGTTCCGTGTTATACGGCGTGGTCCCTTGAATTACTCTCTTTTAAAGTAAAGTTTAAATAACTATTTTAGTTCTCACACCAGTTACATGACTGACCTGGAGTTTATTGTTTTAACCTAAACTCTGGGTGCCCTTATTTTCGACACGGGCAGCTAGTAGTTCTGGTTTTGCTGATTTATGTTCACAGGATCCTGATTTACAACTGGAACGATGCTCTGAAAGCTCTGTATCCGTGTATTATTTTCAGTTGTGTTTTGTAATATTTTTCTGCTGTTATGTAATTTAAATCTCTGATATTTTCTGTGTAATATTTATTCATACTCTGTATATTCTTGTATTCTGATGGAATTGTTGTAATAAACAATGAAATGTTCTTCTGTTTGCGTTCCGATGTGTGTTGTCCTCAAAGCAATTCGTGCTTTCCTTACCGGGGAAGTTATGGGTTATCACAATATATATAAAGTATGTTCTTTAATAGGTTTTTACTATTCTTCATTGATTAACAAGTTCTTGAGCCCACTTTCTTAAAATTTCAGTCTCTGCAGAAGAATCTATAATGTAATTTATGGCCATTGATAAGATATTTTTTATCCATTTCTCCTTTCAAACAAAATAGGCACCATCAATGGACAAAATTTGAATTTCATCTCTTTGTTGAGAGTTATAGTTACCCCTTTTAGATCTTTATTTTTTATTTTTAACTTCTCTTTTTTCAACTAAGGAAAAGTCTATTCTTGTGATGATCTTTGCATTGGATCCATCAAACTTAATATACTTTGAAAGAGTGTGGTCACATTAGTGAAGAAGGTATTGCATCATCTTGAACTTAAGTTTTTGACACCAATTGCCAATTAAAGCCTCGTTCAAGCTCCTCAGAAGGTGGCGAAGTGCATATAATGGATAAATTGATGATTAAGGAGTAGGACTAGGAAGACTAGAATCACGTTCGCTCGCATTCAGTTCGTGAGATTGGATATCAGCTTTGTTCCTCTATAGCACAACCTGTAGATTGTTAATTTTTGGTGGAGAGAAGAAATCTCAGCATCAGTTATTGTATCTTTATCCAGAAGGTTGGATTGCAAAACCACTAAGTTAACTCTCATAAGTATCTCTTTAATCTTGGTGTCTTAATCTTTAATTATTCTCCAAGTCCTCGAGCATTTCTTTTGATTTTCTCAAGACAGCCTTTTATATATGGTTAAGATCATACAATTTTTGGCTTTAGTGTGACAACCCACACTCCAATAAACCTTTATTTTTGCAAAAATAAAAACTCAAACCCATTGGAACGCGGATCGTTTGTTTGACATACCATAAATAAATAAAGATGTTCATCAGAGCTTAAGTAATTAACTCACAGTGGAATAATTTTAAGTATAATAATAAATAAGCACTGACCATAAATTTGACATGTTTAAACTGAGTATCCGTACTGGCTCCAATCCTGCCAAAAATACCAATACCTGCTTTACGTTTATCCTGTGGGTAGTTTTGAGGAAGGAGTCAAACCTATATTCTCATGACTAGTAAATCGTACATCTTATGCATAAAATTATCATGCAGCGATTATGAACCATTTATGTGATGTTAAGTTCTACTTAAGTCATTCAAACTCCACCATTGCATACAAACTGCACATATCTACTTCCTAGTAGATTTATCCTAATATATAAGTTGTGTGTGTATATATATTACATAAATGGTAAAGTAAGAAAGTGGTATTGCTTAGGTGGACATCTCATATTTGTGTATTTTAAAATAGAACTATTTTGCCTTTTGTTTATCTTTTAATTATTCCTAACTAGATTGGAACTCGTGATTCTCACACGGTAAGTGTTGAATATCGTTGAGTGAAGAGCAAGGCGTTGGAAGCAAAAGGGTTGTCGTAAGTGTTCCATAGTTGGGAGAAGCTGAAGTTGAATTCTTGTTAAGAATCACGTATGTGGTGGCTCGTCATAAGCATAGTGAGAGCATAGGATAATCAACGTATTATTTTTGCGAGTTTTTCTTATAGTGGTGTGCCGATGGTTGATGGTAAAATTGATGTTTGTATTGAGCGCTAATTCAAATGATGTGTCAAGGAAAGATGGCCAATGTTAGGTGACTTTTAACATTGAAGTTCAAGATAAGAATGAATAGGAAACTCATTTTAATTGATCGTTGTTATGTGTAATCTTACCATTTTTTACGTAAATGAAGATATGCAATTGATGTGGCCTTCACGGTGTCAAACATTGAGTCGTACATGAAGGTCAATGTTCAATTGTCCAAATCATAGGCAAATACGCATAAAGTTATATTATACATATGTTTCAAGTGCAATTTATTATAGTTAGTCAAATAGAAGAGAATGGATGTATATTCTTTTGAATGGCAGAAAAGCTATCAAAGTTCACACAACATAAGAAGGAAAGATGTTCAGATTGTTCAAACTGAAAGCGAAATAATAGGACATAATACTCAATCAATAAAAATACTAGTTGCACTGTATATGTAGTTGATAGGAAAGAAAACATTTTAACAAAGAGAAAAGTTACAACATAAGTGTATGTAAGTTGTACAACAGAGTCGAATAAATTGGCTCCACAACTAATTAAAAATAAATATAAATACGTTTTAAGTGTAGTAAAATGATATAGATGGTTAATGAAGTTGTATTATAAACCTTTTATACATATACATACGCATGCGTGCGCATATACGCGCACACACACACATATGTATACATATATGTATGTACGTATGTTTAATAAATATGATGGTTGTGTTGGAAAGAGGTTGGTCTACATGAATGGGTTGCTTGCCTTTTTAGGACCGACAATATGCAAAGTTACTATTTTGTATAGATCCAAAATCAGAATTTTAGGTAGGCATGAAATGTTGGTCTTGGTTCCATGGACTACATGTGAACTGAAATATAAATTCTTAATAAGTGAAAATGCAGTTGAAATCAAGACCAATCTCAACCATTGGATTGATATATCTTTATGTGATGGGTGGAAATCAGGGGACAATCTAATGGTTGAGAATTTGTATCCCCTAATTTGCGCCAAATTTTTGTGTTTAAGTAGAGTTTCCCTATATATATATATACATACACACACATACATAAGCAACAATTTGAACACAAATCGGTGACATAAATTTAAATACATATATTGTAGACCATAGGATTTGTTTTTCCTTATATCAGATGTAGAATTTAAGGGAAGATCCAATGATCCATAATTTATGTAATAAATTTGTGCCATCAATATTTGTTCAAATAGACTTTCCACACACACACACACACAAACACACACATACACACGTATGTATGTATGTATGTATATATGTGTGTGTGTATATATATATATATGGGAAATGTACCGCTACACCTCTTAGACTACATGTGAATCTCCCCATGGATTCCAACCTCTCATTCCGATTTTAATATTCATTCATTTTATCCCTTTCCACTACACTATATTATTTAATTCAATCGAATGGAGAATGAATGAATATTAAAATCAGAATGAGTGGTTGAAATTTATGGGGAGATTCACGTGTAGTCTAAGAGGTGTAGCGGTACATTGCCCATATATATATATATATATATATATATATATATATATATGAGGAAGTCCATTCATACACAAAGATTTGACATACAAAATCTCAACCACTGGATTACCCCATGATTAACATCTCTCGTATAAAAACAAATTAATCATGTAGATGATATTTTGTGTCTTCTAATTTGTATCAAACTTTATTTGGATGACTATTTGGATTGTCTATGAGTGGTAGCAATTGGACAAAACATTAAAGTCTGTTAACGTTGCTCAAGCGTAGATCAAATGATGCCTATTGCTCCCACCAGTTAAACATATTCCAGTAAAAAATTTACTACAAATCAATTTTATTTGCAAAATAAAAAATCTTCCACATAGTATGTAAATTGCATCTAGAAGGCTGATGTCTGGGAAGGTATTTCTAATTCACATACATTATGCAATACAACATGTATTATAAAAAAAAGGAAGCCAATGTCAGGAAAATGATTTTGTTATAAACCATCAATAGGCCTACAATTTTAGATGCTGAAGGTATTTAGTACAAAATGTAACATTTATACTTAAGCTAATTTCAATTAGGAAAACTACTCTTTGTTAAAGACATAGTTTTCAATAAGTTATTATTTTTCATAATGCAATATATCTCGATCAAAAATGCTAGAACGACCGCATATAAATGTGGCAAAATCAACCAACACGGAGATGAAAAAGTGGAATCCACCCTAAATTCCAACTTTATAGTCCAAATTAATGGTTAGTAGCTGCGTGAAAATCAGGCTTTACAAGCCGGTCGTTCTAGCATTAGTTGGGTTTTGATTTGTCAATTACTTTCAGCATAAGTCAGTGGTTTTGATTTGTCAATTACTTTCAGCATAAGTCAGTTGGGAGGAAATATGATCGTATTTTAGCTGCCTAAATCATTGATGTTTTGAATTGTGGTTTCGATGAGTCATATGGCTTTCCTTGCATGTACAAAAAGCAAATTATTTGCATGATGACAGTCCCGGCATCAGTTCTAGACGTTGGGTTGGTACCTTCAGGAACTTTAGTATGTAGATTCACTTAAATATCAACAAAGTGGTTATGATAACTTTATAGTTTTGCAATTTGGCATGCTAAAATAATAAGGAAGTCACAATATTACACCAACTTCAACCTACACTATACATACCTCCATGTAGGATAAAACGATATATGCTTGCTCAGGATTTCATTTAAGAATCGCCTCTTGGCACTCATTTCTGGACATTTCAGCATTTTGTAAATGCTGAGAGTATATGTATGAATTTAATATAATAATATTACATCATCATAAAAACTCCATGAGAAAAAGATGGATAAAAGCCAGAACTGGGACTTCAATCAAATTATGCATTGTGGTTCACATCATGTCGTACTTTTATCAATACTTCCCTTTGTGGTCTGCCTCCATATAGTGAGAATGAGTTTGTTCACACTAGTGTGAACAAAACACTACATCAAATTGGTGGAAATCAGGGGGTTCCATGTATGACCCACTAATTTCCACCAATTAATAGTGGTAGTGTGAACAAACTAGTATTCCTATATAGTAGGGTTTGATCACATGATGGAATTTGTATAGCATTCCATTTTGTCGTTTTTCCTTATATAAGTCTTTTAAAGGATAGATCATAATATCCATCTTGAAATAATTGATTACAGCAGACTTCACGATAATTGGTGGGTGGTAGCATTTTCCATACGTAGTTAAAGGTGTTTGGCTCTTCATTTCCATTGGCATCAGAATTTATCCAGCATTACTTGTAAGTGCACACTAAATAATATATCCAGTGTTACTTATTGGATTGTACACCCTTCATATAGATATAAATTGATCTAATAGTTGAAATTTTGTGTCTCTAATTTGTGTCAAATATTTGTGTTTAAGTAGAAAAATCATATCATATTTCATAAACTCAACCAAAGTTAAAAAAATCATACATAAAAATAATGGCATGTGAAGCTTAGAAGTTGAATATATATATTTCATAAGAGATTGCAGTTCATATGGCCAACTGTTGGTACTTGCTTCAGTGTTTTTTTAAACAATTCGGCATGCAAGGTTAAAAATAATAAAATATTATGTGGTAGCAGTATAGGATGCTAATTGTATCCTAATAACTTATTTTATATCGTATATTTGGCAATTTGCATAACCTTCCACCAGTAGCAAGGAATTATTATATTCAAGCCTATAGCAAGTGGCTCAATTGTTCTGTCCCCAATCTCTATGTGCCCCGATGTCCCCTCAAATCAGATTCCCTGATTTTCGTTGTTTTGCACTCAAACCCCTGAATTGTTGGGGGACTTAAATGCAAAAAAGCGTAAATCAGTGGATCTGATTGGAGGGACACGGGGCACATAAAGATTGGGGACAGATGAATTGAACCCTATAGCAAGATATTTAATTACATACTGTGACGATCTCAAAACTCCGTACGACGGAATTAAGGATAATCTTTGGAATATAACACATTAATCATTATTAGACAGAGAACAGATAATAGCATAAACAGAAAATAGAATAATTTACATCAATGTGACAGCGGAATCATAAGATGAAACAACATCAGAGTAGCACAGTGTAGGATACAACTTAGTGCATAAAAGTAAATGATCAGTCCACATCGAGATCATTGGTACATATACATCATAAATACATAATAGAAGTAAATCTGTCTACATCGCGATAAGCGGAAATCATGTACATATAGTACTAATGGCGAAATATCACATAGCCAAAATACTGAGAAGTTAAGTCCTCGCCATACAAGCCAAAAGATGCACTACATGCTGTAGTGCAAAAGCCAAAATATATCCTGCTACCTGTCACTAGGCTACCCGTGTGAAAATAGGGGCACCCGAGTTTGCAAAGTGAACCAAACTACGAGTCAGTCATGGGACTGGTATGAGAAATCTACTTAACTGGATAAACAACACCAACAACGCAAATCATAGGACCACGCCACTTTCACGGAACGGGTTTACTCCAGTGATTGCCAGTGCATTAAATAAGTTAAATTATTTAAACAACGCAATGCTTTTTATGAAAATGCAGCCGTTATAAGATCCAGGTCCTATCATACAATGCAACGCAAACCGGAGGATAGGGTTTTACCTTATAATGGCCAAGATATGCTTGATACATGTAAAGCAAAATCATTTGATATTATTACGAGTGTATATACATTTCAAAAGCAAATTCAATCATAAATATCAATCCTAGCCGGCATAGCTACCATCTACTATGTCGCCATATATAAGTTACAATCAAATCCGTAATTTCGTATATTTAGTAGAGATCAACGAATACAGCACAGAATACACATCAGCCACACGTCCATTTACAAGTCAATTCTAGGTCTAAATAAACTAGAGGCACCTTATTCCTGCTCCTGTGTGTCCAATACAGGAGAGATGCCCTCGCATACCCGGACGATCAACAAGTACATCTAGACCACTACCACTATATCCTTGTCATGGAAGCTACCCATCTCAAAGGCATCAGTAGTAATCTACACGATGTGAAGATCACCGGTCTTGCACCAACTTCATATCTTCAACATTTATTCGTCGATCAATTATTTGAAATGAGCATTAACTCTGCCTTTTCAAACAATTCACGTATATTAGAATTCAAATCAATTATGTCCATGGTTAAATTATTCAACATCCACATTTCAGTTCTTTATATAATTTTTAATGTCATTCAACCATCAAATATCAAGCAAACCAAGTAGAATCGGTTTATTTCCATTCCATATCGATTATAATATTTTATAACGATATTCCGCTATTTTTATTTATTTAGAAATAGCGCCATTTAATTAAACGACGTTTCAGGCCAAAACATCGCCCTGGAGCTGTTTTTCTCTAATTTTGATTTACAAATTTCTCAAAATCTAGTTGTCGAATCTTAACGAAGTTGATTCCATTGAAAAGATCTCTCCAAAGCGAACCTAAAGGTTCCGGTTTTGGAAGAATCCGACGGTCGGATCTCTCGATATAACCGTTTAAAGTTACGATTTCAAAATACGAACTACAGCGTCGTTATTCGTTTTTATTTAATATATATATATATAATTCATTCTGGCTCTGTTTTCATTCATATTTGAATTAAACATTTCAAACAATCCAACCGTTGGATATTAACAAACTGTATATCGTTGGAAAGATTTTTCCAAAGCGAACCCAACGGTTCCGGTTTCGGGGAGATCCGATGGTCGAATTTCTCGATATAATCGTTTAAAATTGCGATTCCAAAACACAAACTGCAGCGTTGTTATTCATTTTATTTAATTTATATATATATAATTCATTCGACGATTTTCATATCGTTTTTCATTTCAAATATTTCACTAACGCCTTTAAATTTCGAAATTTTTTCCCATAACCTCCTTTGTACGGGGAGGGGTTTGGAAATTTTTTGGGCCGTATTAGGCACCCAATAAATCCTAAAAAGCATGCATATAGTGATATATTCCGGTGTCCACAGGGGAGTGTGTATAGATCATAACTCCAGAGAATAAATTCTCGTCATCCTATAAATGGTTTATGGGCCTTAATGACCAAAGAGACGTGTTTATTGTCATCCCTAGACCCGTGTGGGGTATTGATTAATCTGGCAATTTATCGTTATATTTTATATAGTCCATATCAGTCATCAGTTCAACCTGAAATACAGTCATCACCATACAAGCCTCTTGCTTGTATGGTGAATCTTCCACCTCGTCACATAAGCTCCAAATGCTTATATGGTATATGATAGTGTATGCTATCTTTAAGAAGTATGCCATGTAGCGTAGTTCAAAATTAATTGTTACTATCCTATGGCGACGTTTATTATTTCACACAGAACAACAAGCACTCCGCATCCAATGGCATTCACAGGAGTTTATATAATAATAAAATTGCGTAGCCAACTCATTAAGGCTTACCTATTTGTCGGGCACGCAAATATATTCTTTACTCTACAGCTATTCCATATTCCTGTTCAACAAATGTATATATATGCAGAGCTAAACCACAAGTAATATTTTTAGCGAACAAATGTTTGTTTCAATATGCGGTTATTTTTAATACTTCATACATAGTATAAAAATGTTATTTTTCACGAACAAAAATATGTTTCAACATATGTGTATTTTTAGCGCGTAGTATACATGATAAAAATGATATTTTTATCCTTCAAAATATTTATTCCACACATGAATGTTTTTAGCACTTCATACTCACAATAAAATGTAAATTTTATTGCTCAATCCTTTTATTCAGCACACGAATCCTTTTTAACATATGAATATTTTAATTAGTTCATACATATAATAAAAATGATATTTTTATCGTTAAAACAATTTTTTTTAAACATGAAATTTTGTTTACCTCATACATAAGATAAAATGATATTTTTGAAGTTAAAATAATTTATTTAAAACATTAGTATTTTATTTACTCCATATCTATGATAAAAATGTTATTTTTACTTTTCAAACAATTTATTCAACACATGAGTGTCATTCAACGTATGAATATCTCATACATGCACACTTCATATACTTAACCCACATGATAAAGATGTGATTTTTATTACCTATACAACTCGTTCAACACATGAATATAATTCATTACATGAAAATAATTCATACACATAGAAATTACTGAAAATTTCGGTAGCATAACGGTAGGGGTTAAAAACTGGCACCGTCCCGAGTACGGCTCCTCGCACTACCTTAGGCCTCGCGGCGTTCCATAAGGGGCTTATCAAAATGATCTAAGATCAATTTCATATCATATGAACTTTCCACAATAATTCCCATTGTTTCAACCACAAACAATTTCTTTCAATCACAAACAAATATTTCCAACCATTCGCATTTCAACTAATTTTCAACCATTCGCATTATCAATCAATTTCACGTCATACACAATCAATTCATATCGTCCATGGTCTGTGGACGAGGGGTGTATATCTATGTATATAAATATATTTCATTTCCATTTCAACACATATATGATTTTTACAACTCCCGTCGCTCATATAACTTATACAATGCTCATACCTGTGGTGTACAACGCATATATAATTTATATTTCGTTCTTATAATTTATACAACGCATTTCCATTCCATATTGAATTTAGATGTCTCACCTTGATTTTAATCCTTCTAAAATTTGTAGCGAGCCCGGAACACGTTCTAGCTTCTTCTAGAATGTAGATGATGTTTCTACGAGTCCGATGTTTCATGTTTCATCGAATTTCGTCAACATAGCAGAAAGATGTGATTTTTTGTTTGAAAATCACAATTTGCAACACTTAAAAGTGTTATTTTCTATTTTAAAAACAAAGGCCGTTGCCTTCAGCTAAACCTTCCAAACTAGGTTTTGATTTTTAACACAAACCGTTGCACGATACTGGAATCAGATGGCACCACGTGGAAGTGCTCGGAGTCGCGCACCAGAGGGTGGGTGCGACGTCCAACTGGACGGCTAGAAAAGGTGGCGGCGGCGGCTCGAAGTCCTGACGTTGGAGGTGATTCTCGAGGTACGACGCACGATAGGGGAGCTCCTTATATGGATTTGAAGAGGAGGCGATGTTCTTCAAAAAGTTGCAGAGGGGCAGGGTCTAATTGTGAAGGGTTTGGCCAGAAAATGATCAGGAAGAAAGGAGCACCGTTCATCGTCGAGAGCAGGTTATAGGTTTTTTTTTATTTCTTTTATAAAATTAATTAATGAATGAATAAATTCTATTGGTCCATATTTATATTATTTCAAAAATTTGGGTTTTTCCATATGAACTTCATTTCAAACCCAACGACTGTTGTCCCTAGCTAAATACCCCCATCCCGGACACAATGGGATATGTTTTGTAGGCCCATTCAACTATTATAGTCAGTTATTCTTCAAATTAAAATATAAAACATTCAAATTCTATTTTAAACGTACATTTTAATTTGCCCGGGCCACATACTAATTCTAAAAATTCCCGAAAAATTTATCTAGCTATGTTGGGACGATACGGTCCCAACAAAATTGATTTCGTCGAATTCTAAGATCATTTGAAAAATGGTCATTTTCTGGTCGATTCAATTTGACTTAAATCAACCAAACACATTTTCCTTTGCCATGCCCTCATATTAACTCCAAAAATTATGGAATTTGAAACATAACGATCAATTGACATCCCGGATCCAACAAAAGTGGTTTCGTCGAAAACGGAGGTCGTTTGCAAAATGTTACTTTTCAAGGGCTACATTTATTCTATAGCGACCATTCTGAATATTCAACTGGACATAACATTTGATTCCCGCTATGAAATCTCAATTTTTCAGATTCGTTAGAAAGATATTCTTAAACAGATTTAAATATTTTTGGTTTCGCTAAAATCCCTTTTTATTTTGCATCTTATACGTTTAGTCAAAGTTCGGATTCAAAATTTTAAGCTGCCTCGCTATTTCTAACTCATTATATTATTGAAATATTTTATTTCACTTACACCAAATTCATTAAAATAGCCAAATTAAAATTTTTAAATAGGCTCGTATTTTCCGGTTTGTTACAATCTACCCCACTTAAAACTTTTCGTCCCTGAAAAGGAAACAGCAGTAAAGTAGGAAACAAAACAGAAATGCAAGATATTGTGAATGCACCTTGCACCGGAGTTAGTCAGAGATGTCCACTCTGCATTTGTGGTAAGCTTGCTTAATGCTTTCTTCTGTCTCCCAAGTACAGTCTCTAGGATATCCACTCCACTGCACTTTAACTAAATGAACCTTCTTGTTCCTTAACTCCTTAGTTTCTTTGCCAATAATCTTTATCGGCTCTCTTCTAACTGCTAATCCTGGAGTAATTTCCAAGTCCTATTGCGCTGCTTCTTCTATAACAACATCTGGATCATGCACATGTTTTCTAAGTTGAGATGCGTGAAACATATTATGTACTCCAGGAAGCTAATCAGGTAATTGAACCCTATAAGAAAGAGTTCCAATTCGTTCAAGTATAGGAAAGGGACCAATAAATCTGGGTGCCAACTTCCTAGTTTTACCAAATCGGATTACTCCTCTCATCGGAGAAACTCTCAAATAAACATAATCACCAACAGCAAATGCTATATCTCTTCTTCTAGAATCCGCATAACTTTCTGTTAGCTTTGAGCCGTTTGTAATCGTTTCTTGATGAAATTGACTTTGTCTAAAGCTTCGCGAATCATATCGGATCCCAACACAAGTCTATTGCTAGGTTCTACCCAGCATGCGGGAGATCTGCACGGTCTACCGTATAATGCCTCAAATGGCGACATTTTTAAGCTTGCTTGATAACTGTTGTTGTATGAGAACTCTGCTAAATGCAGGTGGTCTTCCCATGATCCGCCAAAGTCAATAATGCAAGCCCGAAGTAAATTTTCTAGAATACAGTTCACCCTCTCAGTTTGGCCATCTGTCTAAGGGTGATATGCGGTGCTCAGGTTCAGCTTTGTCCCCAGTTCTACTTGAAATGCCTCCCAGAATTTGCTAGTAAATAATGGATATCTATCACTGACTATGCTGATCGGCACTCCATGTAGCTTGACAATTTCTTTGAAATAAATCTGTGCTAAACTTTGAGCGGTTCTATTGGATCTGACAGGTATGGAATGGGCGGTCTTCGTGAAACGATCTACGATCACCCAAACACTGTCATTTCCTTTCCTTGTTTGGGGCAAACCATATATGAAGTCCATAGAAATTTGTTCCCACTTCCAATTTGGAACTTCCAACGGTTGCAACAATCTGGCAAGTTTCTATTGGTCGCTTTTGACTAGCTGGCAAGTAGAGCACCGGCTAACACATATAGAAATGGTCCTTTTCATTGCCCTCCACCAGAATGTTCGTTTGAGGTCATTGTACATTTTGCTCACACCCGGATGGATATTCAGTTTGGACTTGTGGCATTCATCCATCACTTTCTTTCAGAGCTCAGAAATATTGGGGATGCAAATTTGGCCTTTCAACCTCAGAACTCCCTGGTTATCAATCTGGAAACTCGAGGGTTCACCTTCATTGATCTTTTTGCCAATCCTCTGAATAAATTCATCGTCTTTATGAAGTACAGAGATCTTATCAATTAACGACAGCATGATTATAAGATTGGTAATGATTGCGGTTTTTCTGCTAAGCGCATCCGCTACCACATTGGCTTTTCCCGGCATATACAGGATATTTAGATCATATGCTGCAAGAAATTCTAGCCAACGTTGTTGTCTCATATTCAAGTCTTTCTGGGTAAACAAATACTTCAACGATTGATGATCAGTATATAATTCAAATTTCTCACGTAATAGATAGTGCCTCCATATTTCCATAGCGAACACGATGGCTAATAATTCGAGATCATGAGTTGCATAATTCTTCTCATGTGGCTTCGACTGACGGCTAGCATAAGCGACTACTTGGCCTCTTTGCATTAATACTGCACCAAGACCTCTAATCGAAGCATCCGTGCAAACTGTGAAATCCTGATTGCCATCGATAATGGTTAATACTGGAGCGGTCGTCAATTTTAATTTTAGTTCCTGGAAAGCTTCCTCACATTCGGGAGTCCACTTAAATCATTCGTGCTTCTTTGTAAGCTTGGTTAATGGACCGGATATCTTCGAAAAATCCTTAATGAATTTTCGATAATAACTAGCTAATCCCAGAAAACGTTGGACTTCAATGGGTGTAGTAGGCTGCTTCCATTCTTGAATTTCTGTAATTTTGCTTGGATTTACAGAAATTCCTTTCTTTGACACTACATGGCCAAGGAACTTCACTTCCTCCTGCCAGAAGATACATTTAGAGAATTTAGCTTTGAAGACGTTCTTTCGCAGAATTCCCAATACTTGTTCTAAATGCTTTTCATGCTCGCTTTCTTACTTGGAGTAGATTAAAATATCATCAATGAATACCAGAGCAAATTTATTCAGGACTTCTCTGAACACTCTATTCATTAAATCGATGAAGTAAGCTGGAGCGTTACACAATCCGAACGGCATTACCAACCACTTATAAAATATGTCTGGACCCCAGAAAGCTATCAAAGGAACACACTCTTCGGCAATTCTCAGTTGATGGAAACCTGTAGCTAGGCCCATTCTGGAAAATACTCGTGCTCCATTCAATTGATCCAACAAATCATCGATGCGGGGTAATGGATATTTGTTCTTGAGCGTCTTCTTGTTGAGGTCTTGGTAATCAATACACAATCGGAGAGTACCGTCTGACTTAGGAACAAACACTACAGCGGCACCCCAACTAGAAAAGCTAGGTCTGATCAGACCTTTCCATAAAAGTTGACGAGTTTGATCGCCTAATTCTTCTTTTTCTTTTAAAGTCATTCATTGGATTGCATGCACTACTGGCCTAGAATTCAGAATTAGATCGATCCTGAATTCAATTTCTCTTTGCGGAGGTAAGCATTCGACTTCTTCGAATACATCCTCATAATTTTTAACAACAGGAATCTTTTCTAATAAAGAGGGAACAACTTCTATTGCAGACCAAAACTCTTTCCTATTTGAATTTGAGCCACAGCAAGGTATAGTAATATGCCCAAGCTTTGTTTTAATCTTTACTTCTCTTTCGGCACATCTTACTTCAGCCTCGTATTTGGTTAACCAGTCCAGTCCAAGTATGATATCAAATTCGGAGAAGTTCATGACGATCAGATCAAAAGAAATTTTGTAACAAGAATAAGAGACCGGCACTCTACAATAGGAACTGAGAACAATAGAACCTCCTATCGGATTATGAACTCTAACCGATTCTTTAAGCTTTCTTAGTTTTAATTTTAACTTTTCAACAGTGTTACTTGCTGTAAAACTTTGTGATGCCCCAGTGTCAAATAGTATGGAAATAGGAATATTTTTAATAGTAAGGGTACCTCCCAAAACATCGGGTTACCTGTCCCATCCTTAATAAATAGCGTATTCGCCCCTTCATATATATGCGCAACCTGCGAATTCTTCAAAAAAGGACAGTTCCTTTTGATGTGCCCAGTGTGGTGGCAGTTGTAATACTCAATAGGTTTGCGGGGTTCTGGCTCAAGCTGGTTTGGTTGGTCTTCTGCCGCTTTGGAGCGGTGCACACATTAGAGTAATGGCCCGCTTGACCGCAGTTATAGTAGCTTCCTTTGGGTGGCCTAGTCATTTGTGGCTTGGCATTAGCTGCTGTGTTGCTGGATTCGGGCTGACTTTCTGAAGTCTTGCGCTTGTTTCGTACCTGATTCTTTGTGCGGTCGATTTGCATGTTTCTCTGATCTAGGCTCTCATAATTGCAAGTCATTTCCACCATCTCGGCGAATGTAAGGTTAACATGGATCATCGCCATATCTAGATATTTGTGTTGAAGTCCATGAATGAACCTCTTATTCTTTGCCTTCATAGTCTGAACAAGCTCTGGAGCGTAGCGGGATAGCTGAGTGAACCTATTGAGGTACTCTTGGATTGTGCGATCTCCCAGCTGGAGATTGGCAAACTCCTCATGCAAGCACTCCATATCTTGCTCTAGAATGAACTTCTCTTTGAAAAGTGTTTTGAATTCATTCCATGTCATCTCTACCTCTTCCTCATTTAAGGTGATGGCATCCCACAAGAGTTGGGCCTCGCCCTGTAATAGCCAAGCGCCCATAAAGCTTTTCCTTTGATCCTCAAGACCCATGCCCCTGAAGATCTTCTCACAAGTGTTCAACCAGCCCAAGGCTTCAATTGCAGTACCAGTGCCTGAGAATGGCTTGCCTCCCAGATTCCTATATGTCTTTCCCACTCGGTCTAACTCAAGTGGTCGAGGGGGTTGTGGTGGCTGTGGTTGAACCAAAGGCTCTGGGACAACGGGGATATTCCCCCGCCCTCCGCCTCGGCCTGCTTTACCTCTAGCTGCAGCTGCTCGAGTAGCCATCTAGTCAAGTTCTGTACAAGCAAGAAAAGAGTCAAGCTTACCGAAATGATAATTTTAAGATACAGTAAAAGCAGAAGAATATATGAAAAGACAACGATGTACTGATCAAGTTATTTTGCTACTCTGCTTAGCTCATTCTAGGACATTACTAATCCTATCTCTAATGAGCTACTCGACTTAGAACACTATTGATTCTATCTAGATGAGGTGTTTAATGTGTTAAATTCCAGAACTAAGATTAACCAAAGCTCGGATACCACCTGTGACGATCTCAAAACTCCATACGACGGAATTAAGGATAATCTTTGGAATATAACACATTAATCATCATTAGCAGAGAACAGATAATAGCATAAATAGAAAATAGAATAATTTACATCAATATGACAGCGGAATCATAATATGTAACAACATCAGAGTAGCACAGTGTAGGATACAACTTAGTGCATAAAAGTAAATGATCAGTCCACATCGAGATCACTGGTACATATACATCATAAATACATAAATCTGTCCACATTGCGATAAGTGGAAATCATATACATATAGTACTAATGGCGGAATATCACATAGCCAAAATACTGAGAAGTCAAGTCCTCGCCATACAAGCCAAAAGATGCACTCCATGCTGTAGTGCAAAAGCCAAAATATATCCTGCTACCTGTCACTAGGCTGCCCGTGTGAAAATAGGGGCACCCAAGTTTGCAAAGTGAAACAAACTACGAGTCAGTCATGGGACTAGTATGAGAAATCTACTTAGCTGGATAAACAACACCAACAAGGCAAATCATAGGACCACGCCACTTTCGTGGAACGGGTTTACTCTAGTGATTGCCAGTGCATTAAACAAGGTAAATTGTTTAAACAACGCAATGCTTTTTATAAAAATGCAGCCTTTATAAGACCCAAGTCCCATCATACAATGCAACGCAAACCATAGGATAGGGTTTTACCTTATAATGGCCAAAATATGCTTGATACGTGTAAAGAAAAATCATTTGATATTATTACTAGTGTATATACATTTTAAAAGCAAATTCAATAATAAATATCAATACTAGGCGGCATAGCTACCATCTACTATGTCGCCATATATAAGTTACAATCAAATCCGTAATTTCGCATTGGAAATTTGGATTCCGTCATGGGTCGAGGCAAGGGGAAAGCTCCTCACCGGCTTCGAGACACTTTAGCAAATGCCCCAGGACTATACACTCTGGGTAGCCCTTGGATCTTCAGGGCCGGTCCACACTTACGTTAGTGGATTGGCAATTCCTGAACAAACGTTTCCCAGTCCTATCGGACCTATCCATCGGCTCCGTAGAGACCGATGTATCTGAGGTGCCTCGCATTCCAATATCCACAAAGGTATAATAATAAACAATGTCAGGGCTAGTAAAACGCCGGCACCATCCATAGCTAGAAAGAAACGTCGTGCACTCCCTGCAGTCCTTATCCCATTTTTAACTCATATCGAGGTGTGAGGCTCGCAAATCAACGTCATACACAAAGCTATGCTATAAAGTCGTGCTTTCATCATCAACCACAAGACTCTTCTTTTCAACAAAAGCCTTGATCATTTGCATCTTTGCATGCAACGCTGTCAATCCACACCATACCACTAATGTTTACCAATATACAACCAATGAGCTCGTATGTCTCAGAGAAGGGCGTTAAGCAAGAGAATAAATTCTCCGTTGCCAAACAGATGTATATTTAGTAGAGATCAACGAATACAACATAGAATACATGTCAGACACATGTCCATTTACAAGTCTGTTCTGGGTCTGAACGAAACCGGAGGCACCTTATTCATGCTTCCGTGTGTCCAATACAGGAGAGAGACCCTCCCATACTCGGACGATCAACAAGTACATATAGATCACTACCACTATAACCTCGTCAAGGGAGCTACCCATCTCAAAGGCATAAGTAGTAATCTACATGATGTAAAGATCACCAGTCTTGCACCGTCTTCATATCTTCGACATTTATTCGTTGATCAATTATTTGAAATGAGCATTAACTCGGCCTTTTCGCATAATTCACGTATATTAGAATTCAAATCAATTTTGTCCATGGTTAAATTATTCGACATCCACATTTCAGTTCTTTATATAATTTTTAATGTCAGACACATTCAACCATCAAATATCAAGCAAACTTGAATGGGTTTATTTCCATTCCATATCGATTATAATATTTTATAACGATATTCCGCTATTTTTATTTATTTAAAAATAGCGCCATTTAATTAAACGACGTTTCAGGCCATAATGTGGCCTTAGCACTGTTTTTCACTAATTTTGATTTACACATTTATCAAAATCTAACCGTCGGATCTTAACGAAGTTGATTCCATTGGAAAGATCTCTCCAAAGCGAACCCAACGGTTCCGGTTTCGAGAGAATCCGACGGTCGGATCTCTCGATATAACCGTTTAAAGTTACAATTTCGAAATACGAACTGCAGCGTCGTTATTCGTTTTATTTAATTTATATATATATAATTCATTCTGACACTGTTTTCATTCAGATTTGAATTAAACATTTCACACAATCCAACCATTGGATTTTAACAAACTTTATATCGTTGGAAAGATTTTTCCAAATTGAACCCAACGGTTGCGGTTTCGGGGAAATCGGATGGTCGGATTTCTCAATATAATCGTTTAAAATTGCGATTCCAAAACGCGAACTGCAGCGTCGTTATTCGTTTTATTTAATTTATATTTATATATATATATATATAAATATAATTCATTTGACGATTTCCATATTGGTTTTCACTTCAAATATTTCACTAACGTCTTTAAATTTCGGAAAATTTCGCCATAACCTCTTTTGTACGGGGAGGGGTTTGGAAATTTATCGGGCCATATTAGGCACCCAATAAATCCTAAAAAGCATGCACATATTTATAGTGATATATTCCGGTGTCCACAGGGGAGTGTGTATAGATCATAACTCCAGAGAATAAATTCTCGTCACCCTACAAATGGTTTTTGTGCCTTAATGACCAGAGAGATGTGTTTATTGTCATCTCCGGACCCGTGTGGGGTTTTTTATTAATCTGGCAATTTAACGTTATATTTTATATAGTCCATATCAGTCTTCAGTTCAACCTAAAATATAGTCATCGCCATACAAGCCTCTCGCTTGTATGGTAAATCTGCCACCTCGTCACATAAGCTCCAAATGCTTATATGGTATATGACAGTGTATGCTATCTTCAAGAAGTATGCCATGTAGCGTGGTTCAAAATTAATTGTTACTATCCTATGGCGACGTTTATTATTTCACACAGAACAACAAGCACTCTACATCCAATGGCATTCACAGGAGTTTATACAATAATAAAATTGTGTAACTAACTCATTAAGGCTTACCTATTTGTCGGGAACGCAAATATATTCTTTACTCAACAGCTAATTCATATTCCTGTTCAAGACATGTATATATGTGCAAAGCTAAACTACAAGTAATATTTTTAGCGAACAAATGTTTGTTTCAATATGCGGCTATTTTTAATACTTCATACATAGGATAAAAATGTTATTTTTGGCAAAAAAAATATGTTTCAACACATATGTATTTTTAGCGCATCGTATACATGATGAAAATGATATTTTTATCCTTTAAAATATTTATTCCACACATGAATGTTTTTAGCACTTCATACTCACAATAAAATGTAAATGTTATTGTTCAATCCTTTATTCAACACACGAATCCTTTTTTAACATATGAATATTTTAATTAGTTCATACATATAATGAGAATGATATTTTTATCGTTAAAACAATTTATTTAAAACACGAGTATTTTATTTACCTCATACATAAAATTAAATGTTATTTTTGAGGTTAAAATAATTTATTTAAAACACTAGTATTTTATTTACTCCATATCTATGATTAAAATGTTATTTTTACTTTTCAAACAATTTATTCAACACACGAGTGTCATTCAACGTATGAATATCTCAACATATGAATATCTCATACATGCACACTTCATATACTTCACCCACATGATAAAAATGTGATTTTTATTACCTATACAATTCATTCAACACATGAATATAATTCATTACATGAAAATAATTCAAACACATAGATATTACTAAAAATTTCGGCAGCATAATAGTAAGGGGTTAAAAACCGGCATCATCCAGTGTATGGCTCCTCGCACTACCTTAGGCCTCGCGGCATTCCATAAGGGGCTTATCTAGATGATCTAAGATCAATTTCGTATCATATCAATTTTCCACAATAATTCCCATTGTTTCAACCACAAACAATTTCTTTCAACCACAAACAAATATTTTCAACCATTCGCATTTCTACTAATTTTCAACCATTCGCATTATCAATCAATTTCACGTCATACACAATCAATTCATATCGTTCATGGTCAGTGGACGAGGGGAGTATATATATATATACATTTCATTTCCATTTCAACACATATATGATTTTTACAACGCATGTATAACTTATACATCGCTCATATAACTTTTAGAACGCTCATACATGTGGTGTACAATGCATATATAATTTATATTTCTCTCATATAATTTATACAACGCATTTCCATTCCATATTGAATTTAGATGTCTCACCTTGATTTTAATCCTTTTGAAATTTGTAGCGAGCTCGGAACATGTTCTAGCTTCTTCTAGAATGTAGATGATGTTGCTACGAGTCTGATGTTTCCTGTTTCTTTGAATTTCGTCAACATAGCAAAAAGATGTGATTTTTATTTGAAAATCATGATTTGCAACACTTAGAAGTGTTATTTTCTATTTTGAAAACAAAGGCCGTTACCTTCAGCTAAACCTTCCGAACTAGGTTTTGATTTTTAACACAAACCATTGCACGATACTGGAATCAGATGGCACCATGTGGAAGTGCTCGGAGTCGCGCGCCAGAGGGTGGGTGCGACGTCCAGCTCGACGGCTAGAACAGGTGGCGGCGGCGGCTTGAAGTCCTGACATTCGTGGAGGTGATTCTCGAGGTACGACGCACGATAGGGGGAGCTGCTTATATGGATTTGAAGAGGAGGAGATGTTCTTCAAAAATTTGCAAAGAGGCAGGGTCTAATTGTGAAGGGTTTGGCCGGAAAATGATCGGGAAGAAAGGAGCACCATCACCGTTGAGAGCAAGTTGGGGGGGGGGGTGGGTTTGATTTTTTTTTATATAAAATTAATTAATGAATGAATAAATTCTATTGGTCCATATTTATATTATTTGAAAAATTAGGGTTTTTCCATATGAACTCCATTTCAAACCCAACGACTGTCGTCCCCAGCTAAATACCCCCATCCCGGACACAATGGGATATGTTTCGTAGGCCCATTCGACTGTTACAGTAAGTTATTCTTCAAATTAAAATATAATACATTCAATTTTTATTTTGAACATACATTTTAATTTGTCGGGGCCACATACTGATTCTAAAAATTCCCGAAAAATTTATCTAGCTATGTTGGGACGATACGGTCCCAACAAAACTGATTTCATCGAATTATGAGACCGTTTGAAAAATGGCCATTTTCTGGTCGATCCAATTTGACTGAAATCAACCAAACACATTTTCCTTTGCCACGCCCACATATTAACTCCAAAAATTATGGAATTTGAAACATAGCAATTAATTGATATCCCGGATCCAACAAAAGTGGTTTCGTCGAAAACGGAGGTTGTTTGCAAAATGTTAATTTTCAAGGGCTATATTTATTCTATAGCGATCATTCTAAATATTCAACTGGCCATAACTTTTGATTCCCGCTATGAAATTTCGATTTTTCAGATTTGTTAGAAAGATATTCTTAAACAGATTTAAATATTTTTTGTTTCGCTAAAATCCGTTTTATTTTGCATCATGTGCGTTCAGTCAAAGTTCGAATTCCAATTTTTAAACTGCCTCGCTATTTCTAACTCATTATATTATTTAAATATTTTATTTCACCTACTCCAAATTCATTAAAATAACCAAATTAAAATTTTTAAATAGGAAAATATTTACAAGGACAAAACTGAAGGCCTTTTTATCCATAAGGACAGCCCACTAAAATTTTACTCAGAAGGACAATACATTGAAAAATAATTTTGGCCGCTACTTTTATCTTCTCCCTCTCTCACGTCGGCCGCTACCTTCAACTTCTCCCTCTCTCACGTCATTCTCGATTTCATCTTAAATCACGAAATCATAAAATCATAAAACGCGAAATCACGAATTTCAGAAAATACTAAAATCGAAATTCGAAATAAAAGGAAAACATCACAAGATCAAAATCGAGAAGAAAATCATTCGAAACCCTAAAAAATAAAAAAAATTGTCAATCAACAAAATCCCAATGGAAATCAGAATTCAATGGAATAAAAATATTTTACAAACGATGGAAATCACAATTGAAGAAGTCGAAATTGTTGAAACAATTTTTTTAGATTGGAAATGGTTTTTATTTTTATTTTACCAGTACAGCAGTTCGTAGGTATCATTTTTGTATTTTTGTAGTTATCATTTTTCCTGTTTTTAACTTTATAACGTAGCAGCAGTTTTTAGTTATCATTTTTCTATTTTTTTAGTTATCATTTTTCCTGTTTTAACTTTAAAAACATAGCAGCAGTTTTTAGTTACCATTTTTCTATTTTTGTAGTTATCATTTTTACCGTTTTAACTGTGTTTCATGTTTTTTCAGGAGATTTTGTTGCTGTGTTAATTTTGAAGTTATATTGTTGTATCAGCTTTGAAACTAAGTCGAACTTTTTTCATTTTAATCAATAAAACTGTGATATAATTTTTTTTCCCATTATTTTATCTTCAAAACATTGCATCAGTATTTAGGTATCATTTTTCTAATTTTTAAGGTATCATTTTTTCTGTTTTAACTGTGTTATGTGTTGTTTTGATGTGATTTTATTGCTGTGTTAATTTTGAAACTGTTTTTTTGCATCAACTTCGTCACTCAGTCGAACGTATTTCGTTTTATTCAATCAAACTGTGATGTAAACAATTTTTGCATTAATTTTTCTTAAAAACATTGATGCAGTTTGTAAGTATCATTTTCCTATTTTTTGAGGTATCATTTTATATGTTTTATTCAATCAAACTGTTATGTTTTATGTTATATTTTGTTATCAGTTTTATAAGTTGGTACGGCTAAGTTAAAGTTTTTCTCATTTTCAGAGTTCATGAATATCAGTTTTTTAATATTGTAGGTATTCATTTGTTTGTTATATTTTTTCATTTGTTTTTCTTCAAAACATTGAATCAGTTATTAGGTATCAGTTTTCTATTTTTTTGAGTATCAGTTTTAATGTTTTAACCGTGTTAAGTTTTTTTTCATGTGATTTTTTGTTGTATTACAGTAAAAATGATACCTTAAAAAATATAAAAATGATTCCTTCAAACTGCAGTAATGTTTGACATAACAGAGAAATTACACTAAAAATGATACCTTAAAAAATATAAAAATGATACCTTAAAACTGCTTTGATGTTTAACATAACACATAAACTAAAGTAAAAATGATAACTAAAAAATAGAAAAATGATAACTAAAAACTGCTGCTATGTTTTAAAGTTAAAGCAGAAAAAATGATACCTACGAACTGCTATACTGTTAACGATTAAAAAAACATTTCCAATCACGAAAAAATTATTTCAACAATTTCGACTTCTTCAACTGCGTTTTCCATCGTTAGAAAAATATTACTATTCAATTCAATTGTGATTTCGAATGGATTTATGTTGTTCGGCAATTTTTTTTCTAGGGTTTTTGTTTCTCGCGATTTTTGTTTCGAATGCTTTTCTATTCGATTTCGATTTCGTGATGTTTGAATTCGATTTCAAATTTCGTTTTTGTTTTATTCTGAAATTTGTGATTTTGCAATTCATGATTTCGTGTTTTTTGTATTTCGTGATGACTGATGCGCAAGAGGAGAGAAGAAGAAAGAAGCGGCCGAATTTTTTTTTCCAGTGTGTTGTCCTTTAGGATAAAATATTAGACGGCTGTCCTTATGGATAAATTTTAGTGGGCTTTTGTCCTTAAAAAAAATTTCCCATTTTTAAATTGGCTCGTATTTTCCGGGTTGTTACACATACCGTGTTCCTCATTTTCAGATAAAATAACCTTGATTTGAATCGTAATATAACAGTACTATTTTATCAACGCATTACTGTTTACTCCCCATTTGAGTGACTGGACATTGAAAGAGTTTGTAAACGTCTAAAGATGAGCCAAATACAGTAATGGCGCTTTCTTACAGAAAGCCAAATAAGTAAAGAGCAAAATGCGATCCATATATTATAAATGAGTTCACATTTCATGCCTATATTATTTAAGAGCTATGGTATATTTAAATGACACACATTAACAGTATGAACTTTTGCCTTTGTGCGTTGATGAAGTATCACAAGACCATTAAGAAGAGAGAACACACACACACGCATATATATATATATATATATATATAATATATATATATATATATATATATATATATATATATATATATATATATATATATATATATGCGCTATACATGAGACATATTGTACATTACCTAAGTAAAATATATGACAATGTCAATTTTCGAAATTCAATATCAATTTATTTAACATAAAAAAAAGTATGACAATTTTTTTCGTATTAACATATAGACCTTGTTGATATCAAATCACAAGAAACAAAATTTTATAACACTGATGCCAAATAAATTAGTAGATAACATAATTTCATCTCATTCATCCATTGCTAAATTACCTGCATCTTTAACATCCACTTCTATTACAATACTTCTTATTGAAATAAAAATTCTAAAATTGTGTTCATTTTCGAACAAAACTGTAAACCTGGAGCAAAGCAACATTATTGGCCTTTTATAAAAAAAACTGCTATCAAACAAATGCAACCTTTGGTCTGATCAACACTTGCCTATTCCCTCCGCTGCCATCTGAAACTGGCGTAACATACTCAAGCCAAAGCCACAGCCTCTTTTCTTCAAGCTTATCCAATGCGCTGTCTTCTAGGATGAGTATAGACAGAAAATGCTGAAGTATTATTTAAATTTTTTGCAGTTGATTGCATCCAATGAAACTGAAATGCATTAACTCATCGAATAAACGTAACTTCACTGTCACAGTATAACTAAACTAAATATTCGACGAATCAAATGATCTGAAGATTTAATTGGTAAAAAGGTGTAATAACAAATACCGGTGTCATTTTATCTTCGTTAACTCAAATGAGTCAAATCCAGCAACTGTTGAGTAAAACATTAATAAACGATCCAGTAAAGTCAAAGAAATTTACGTGTGGATCCATAATTAGTCCTAAATCCAAAAAATAAGTAAACTAATTAACAAAATAATTAGTCCTAAATCCCATGCCACCCCTTACCCGTCTTCCTATGCAAACAATTTGTGCGTCAAACTAATTAATGGTTAATATAATATATTTATTTAGACCGTCTATGTAAAATAATTGGGTAATACCAATATTATTATCTCATTCCGAAAAAAAATTCAAGTCAATATTTAATTAGTTAATTTAAGAGAATAATTGTTAATATTTCATGTGTGCTTTTGATAACATACATAATATTTTTACAAAATTTTAGCTAAAATATGGGATAAAAAAATATTTGTAACTAAAGGGGTTTAAATATTTCTCTGTGGAAACTATAAGAAGTAAACTATAATGTAACATACAATTTTTTTGAATAATTTAACCTTACATTATAAACCATAAGTTTAACCTCAAATTCTTTTAAGCTGAAAATTTATCCACAGAAGAAAATGGTTATAGATTATGAAACTTGTAGTAATGTATACATCCTTATATTAACCCCTGAATACAATTTCTCTTCATATTTAACCACATTATCCAGTGTAGATAGTATTACACATTAAAGTTGGAAGACATACGATGGTTGAAACACGCATACATGAAAACATGATAAAAATGACTGTAATTTATATACAGGAATATCGAAAATGATACATGTTCCACTATACAGAAATGCCTCTGCCTTGTTATAGGACGGAACCATTGAATTGTAAATAGGCATTTCAACTATGCCTACTAATTTAATGAGTAGAAGGCAACATATCTAATGGAGACCTGTACTATTGATGTTCAAACTGCGAATACTAAAAGCGATGGTTCAACCTAGAGACTGGAATAACATACATGCATCTATCACTGATGGACAGAGGGAAAAAATACCTTCTCTTCTTGATTTATCAAGCAGGCATAATACGTTCGCTAATTCTGCAATATATTGGTTGTATAGATATTGTTTGCAGTTAATTAAATGGAGATATAGTCCCAAATCATAGGAACAACTGCTGTATTCATTCCATGTACGTGTGATTTACCTAATAGCTATCGATGGTAGATTACTTGGACATGGAATCCACAGTTAAACCATACTCTGTATTATAAAGGAAGTCTAGTATAGTTAAACCATTATAATCATGAATCTTATATATAGTGAAGACTGGTTGTTGATGTTGTTGTTGTTGTTATTGTTCTTATTATTGTTCGTTGTTCTTATTGCTCTTATTATTCTTATTATTGTTCTTATTATTGTTATTACTGTTCTTCTTATTATTATTATCTAAACTTCAGTTGCGAGACTAAAATTGGGTAGGAACATATCATTCAAAAAACAAATTTCTGCATAAACGATTGAACCCTTATGTTTGATATGCTATACAGGAAGTCTTCTATGGTCAAACCATTGTAAACATGCTTCATATAAACGGTAAAGATTAATTATTATAATCTAAACTTTGGTTAAGAGAGTAAATTTGCATAGAAAAATATCATTCAAACGACAAATTTATGCATAATGGATTGAACTCTTATATTTGAATACATATGTAACTATCTTGGAGTTTTTTATTCTTCTTATACTTCTCAAAAATTTAAACTTCAGCCAATTGTATATCATACAAAGCAGGTAATATCATCTCAAGCATTAGTTATGGTTATACTTTCAAAGCTATCATAATGAGTACAGACATAACATGTTGGTTTGGACTATGCCAGATGAAAATGATATCTTGCTTTATGGTAAATCTCACATATTCAATATTGTTAGGCTTCATCACATAAGATTAGCTTAGCTTGAGGGTTCGATTATAGTTCAAAAAGTATAAATTGGAAAAAATTGAATATATCTCCAATAGTCTACAGTTATTGATTTCCAAAATGAAAATCTTATATGGGAAGATATGTTCTATGTTTCCTATCACTAAAATTTTGAAGGCTTAACCTGATGTCCATGCTATTTATCCTTTTTGTGCAGTTTTTTTTATCTCCTTAATCAAATTCCTCTCCTAATTCTGCAATGCATTAGAGGAATCAGAGACTACTGCCATGTGTTATGACGATCTATGGATCCAAAATAGGAATAAATAATAGGATTAATTGACAGGAATAATCCGAAGTTTGACGTGTCTTCCTGTATTAATCCAAAGTTTGTATTATTTTTAAATAATCCCAAGTTTAGGGGGTCCCTTCCCAAGTATATTATGTTTCAATAATACTACTTTGAACTTGGAAAATTAGGCTGGTAAACTATAACTTTCCAAGTATATTATGTACTCTCTTTGTCCTGAATGTGGCTGTAAATATAGCTTAAGTCTTTTACTGTCATGTTAAATTTTATTTGTGAAGTAGTAGGTCAATCCAGATACTTTTAATTAATCGAGGTAAATATAAAAATACTATCATTACGTATAGTATATAGACTTCTAATGAATGTTTGAACTTTCAGTCCTAAGATTGGTGTTGAAAAGTTATGCAAATTTATATATATCATTAGCTTCGTGGTGGTTAATTCATGCATCGGTTAATAAAATTAACAACTATCAATTAAATCCAGTAAATATGATCTTGAATGATTTTCTGATATCAATTAAATAGGGTTTCTACCAATTAATTCTTCATTTGGACTTGCAGATAACTAACACATAATTTTCCCTTACTTTTTTAATGCTCGTGCGCCTTACTGATATGCTGGAGATGTTGAGAGTAAAGATGAAGAGCTACAACGATTGGCAATGGAATTATGAAACAGGGTCTCTACAATAAAAAGAATTGCCGAAACATTAGCAGAAACAGCAGAAGCTGCTTAGCCCGATGATCGCTCTGAGGATGGCTTAACAAATAAGACTAGTATATATAAACTTGAATGGTTAACCGTACATTTCGAGATGCATAAAGAGTTGTCATTTCAAAAGCTGATGATATAATTTAAGACAAATTTTGTTTTCCTTAGTATCATTCACGTTCTTATGCAAATGAAGATAATAAGCTTTTGTTAGCTATCTTTCTTTCCTACAAAATTATTTGCTTACCTTACGTCTTTTTTTTACTATCTCATAATTTTAATATGCAGGACGTTATTCCTACTTCGAATATAGCTAAAGCTCTACATATAAATCAGTCATACAGCTGCCAGTCAGGTGACAATACTCTTTTTTCTCAAAGTTACCTATATTGCTTAAAATTAGGTGTCATATTTCTTTCCATTATGACATTATATACGTATGTACAATGCATGCTATATCGACATCGAAATCATTGAAATTTGGAGCTGATTCACTTTGTATACCATGAAATACAATGATTAGGTGGTGCAAAATGTCACGAATAAATTGGATGTACCATTGGTAAAACAAATTAACATAGAGCTACAATTAATTCTTATGATACCCATCATTAAGTATACATCTAGTGTCATAAGATCCTACAATTGAAGAAAATGTGTTGTTCCATTTGAGGTTTTAATTATTGAGTGCATGCATCAATAATCAATAATTATTATTTTTACAGTCTTATAGCAAAGAATGTCAATTCACGATGCAGGATATGGCACTTGTGTTTATGGTAAGATTACTGTTTTTATTATATTGCTTTAATCATACATCTAATACTTTATGCTCGGCTTTGTGAAAATAATTTTTGAGATAGCATATTATAAGGGTTGTATTCATTTATAGGTGTGAAAATGCAAAAACAAGTTATGATGGTATTGTTTGGCTACATGCTTTAATTATTTCGACTAGCTCGGTTGATCATGCAAGGTATAATTGTTTCTTCTTTAATTAAGTTTGTATTTTTCTCAGCCACACTCTCATTTAGGGGCTTTGGAATCGTCCTAACGATGAAAATGACCCTAAAACAAAATATTATATCTATCAAATTCCTTTCGAATTATAATAACATGCAAGTTTTTAGAAGATATGCTACTGCTACCTATGTATGCAACAAATAGATCATCATTTTTTATATCATTTCATTAAATCCATAATAAAAAATAATCTCATCTACAACGACGGTCTAGCTTCAGCGACAAAGAAACTTCACCAAAATATAATAAACAACCAACTTTATAACCAATAATAAATGAACCTCTATATATTTGTGGAGTACAACATGGTTGAAAATTGGACCTTAAACCTGTTCAAAAGGGGGAAAAATACGATAACAGTAAAATGATCTATTAAGAATATCAATGCTTGTATATATGACAACCATGATTCTTGCTTGAATCAAAAACAAAGGAACAATGATGTTTTGTTATTAAATTGAAGAAAAAATTACTCAACACAGAAAATCATTTAGTCGTCCTCATAGTTGATATTATATTGGAAAACACATACAGGAGCTGTTTTAGGAATACGTAGTTGCATAAGTTTGAAAACACGTTAATACTAGAAGTTCAGACTGAAAGTGTTGCAAAGATCTCATTAAAAATAAAAGGTGTATAAATACATCGCTCCGAAGCCAAGCGTAAGAAAGGTATTTCACTGACGACCCATATTTGGATCTTCTTACATGTTAAGAGCTCATCATCGCTAGGAACTAGGAAATAAAATAAAGTTTATGTACATGCAAATTTGATTATCAAAAAGTTCAAATAAGGAAAGACCAGGCAGTCAAAAAATGTGCATATGCTGTAACAACCCGCCATTTTGACCACCTCAAATCAGTGGTAAAACCGACTCGAAGCACTCAAAACAGCGAATTGTTATTGGCTTACAGGGTTTAAATAGAATCGACACAGAATCACAGAGTACAATAACTGCAGCGAAATTAAAATTTTATACAAATATTAGAGATTTCAACATTTTGTACAGCGGAAAAGAATAAATACATACATCAATTGTTATGAATAAAGTTTTATAAATTTCGCTGAGCTTTGCGCACACTTGCGTCTTCTCATACCTCAACGACTTATCAACCGGTAGACGAAGTACAACACCGTTTGTTATTAACGAATTAAATTTCAACAAACTTTACTAAACAATAAATTAAATAACTATTAACGTTTTAATTTCAAATTCGAGTTCAAAAATAATTAAATTAACGTGAACGCAATACACACGTGTATTATTACGCAATTTATACTTAACAGCTTGGATAAATTCTTACAATAATACTTTAGATTCCTTCCAGATTAAAATTTCTCTATTTATATTCCAAAGTTGCATATAAACTAAGTAATGTTTTTTTTATATTTCAAGTCAAATTCAAATATCCAAATCTATTATAAAATATTCGTTCTGACAAAACCATTCATACAAATTTACTAAAAGAATTTCGTTAAAAAAATAAATTCAAACTAGGATCCAAATAGATAAAATTTCAAATTCTATATCCAAATATAAATATTTATTTTAACATTAAATACTATCAGAAATAGTAAACCATATTTATATCCAGATTCTGATGATGTTTTCCTGAGTTTGTGAATCGATATCAAATATAAGTCGATTAAATTCTGTTTAAACTTATATTTGAAATGTCAATCATTTGAATTACCATAAATGGAGATTTAAATCCAAATTACGATTTGGTGGTTTTGGAAACTTATGGAAAGAGATAACGACGAGTAAATGGATTTGGTTTTGAAATATAAGGTTGAAAATGAATACTGAATTTCAAGGAAAAGGTTGAGATGATAACGGGGTTGAAGGGAATAAAATGAAGCCAACCTTATATAATTTGAAATGAATGGATAACGATTTGGGAAGGAGATTTGAATTGAGAAATTTGTATAGTCCATAGCTATTGATTTTAAAGTGCGCTTGTTACTTGGAAAGTCCGGGATTGGATATAGGTTTGAAAACCATTTCAAGTAATAATACGATGTAAGCAATTAAAGATTTGGAAATCGACGAGTAAAGCTTGATGATTTTTGAATCATTCGATTGAATGCTAATGTCTCGGATTGGTCCGTACAACCAAACGAGGTTATAAGTGGCATGATATTTGAGTGTATTTGGAGATTTTTGGATGATGTTTCGTGTAGACCCAGAAAAAACATTTATGGATTGTGTGTCTAACATTGTAATTAACTGTGTAGCACTATTTTATCAATACATATTTGTTTGGTGGCAGAGAATTATTCTCTTGCTTAACACTCTTCTCTAAGACATATGAGCTTAGAGGTTATATACTGGAATTCACTGATGCGTTGTTAATGGATAATGTGGCATATTTAAGACATGTGATGAGCTATAGATGATCAAAGCATGGCTTATTTAAGTGTTGGTTATTTACCGGGGAGTGAGGCTTGACGAGGTCACGATATACACAATGCTACGCTTAAATAAGTCATGCTTTGATCATCCATAGCTCATCACATAACTTAAGTATGCCACATTGTCCATTCACAATGCATCACTGATTTCCATCAATATATAACCTCTAGGCTCATACGTCTTAGAGAAGGGTGTTAAGCAAGATAATAAATTCTCCGCCACCAAGCGGATTTATATTTAACAGATATCAGTGCTACGCAGTCAATTACAATGTCAAATACACAATCCATACGATTCTGTTCTGGGTCTGAATGAAACACCAATCCTAAAATCTCCAAATATATTCAAACCACAAGTTATAGCCATTTGAAAATTAAAACTGATATTTACGGACTGTCGCATTGCAGTGCCGCGTTATATTCAAGTCATATAACGATCTAAATATAAATCGTTCAAATGCTTTTTAATTGAATTTATATTTTATTCAGAATAAAGTTTCAAATTATATTTCAAATTAAATTTCGAACTAACCATCCCGTTTGTCAGATCATTTAGGGATAGCCAGGGAGAGCAGAAAACTATATTTCCAAACACAAGCCTAGACACTATCCTCTCTGTCATCCTAGAACGTTCTGGTGTACATATATATATTATTATATTAAAAAGACATCGGCAATATATATATATATATAAACCATATTCCAATTTCAAAATCTCCTTCCGAATTAAACTGAATAAAAATAATATTTTAATATTTAAAAAAAATCAAACTTTATTTATATGGAAGGAAGATTTAATCGATCACCGGTATAATTCCACAACTACGATGTGTGTGTGTGATTCCATGCAATCATAAATAAATCAACCATATTGATCAATGGACATGGATTCATTACAACTAATAAACAAACAATTTAACTGTGCACAAGCGTTACGGTCAATAACGCTTATCAATGTTCAGTGTGTTATCTAATTACATGCACATCTATTTAAACATTAACATCCATATCCAACCAATTATTATTAACTAATTATAACTATCCATTAACCACTAATTTAAATAATTAAATTAGGAGTTCTCACCATTATAGTTCCACAATCTGCATTACCATGACGAACAAGCCAACAAACACTGCTACCGCTACTTGTACTGCTTTTGATCCACTTCTATTAGCAACTGGTGATTTTTCTACTAATTTTTTTCATTGGAAATAAATTAATAGCATTGTTCGCTATATATAGTTATATACATATATATATGGACATTATATTTTATTATTAATTTATATTTAACAAAAATTATCAAAATTATCTATCAACATGTTCTATTTTCCGATACGATTTTAACGGACCCAACGGCGAGTCGAACAGATTAAAATTGAATGAGATATTAATGTTTAAAGTTTAAACTAAATTAAAGCTAACTAAAAACATACCAATAACTCTTTTGGTATTAGATAGTATCACTCCCATTTTCAGCCTAGTAGTAGCTCTAGGTCTAACTCATAGGATTCCATTATAGATATTCCTAGTGACTTGAGTGACCATGAGATTATTGAGATATTATCAGAATCCACACCGACCGAGGATCAGGTTATATACCCGGACAGCAATATGGACGTCGGTTTTGACCATTATCCTAATATGTTAGGATTAGGCCCAACCCTCAGCAGTACGACCCTGTTTGAGTATGTCCCAGGCCGACGATTATTGATAGGATGACATGGGGTTGAGGCAACAACCCATTTTAGGACTGATATTTCCCCCATATATGGATAAGGATACTTTATATGCTTTATGGAAACAGGTCTTTAACGAGAGAGACCAGAAGTTGTTAAGACCAGTCCTAGTACCAGAGGACCCTGGCTTAGATTTGAACCCAACATTAGTTGAGCAGTAGATGCGATAATACACGAGTTAGAACAGTAAGGATTTATAGTAGAGGACGACCCAGTTCCCAAGGGAGGAGACGATGAGGTTAATGATGCCATGGAGGAATTAAAACAACCCATAGACGAGGATGATATAGAGGCTGATGGATATATAGTAGACGAGAATGATTTATATAGGATGACGATGGAGAGATAAATGATGATGATTATTTGGTTGACAATGATGAGGAGTTTGAAGATTAGGAGCCGGGAAAGTTCATCTTATCGAGCCCATCGGATGATGGATCAGATATGTCAGATGATTAGTTGATGATAAGTTTGGACCTTGCATATAGCGTTTATATGTTTTGAATTAGGACAGTTTTTGGGCATAGTACCTAGATAGGTATCCTCTTTTTTGTAACTATACATTTGGACTACCTTAAGTATGTGATATATACTCAGGTAAGGATACTTTTAGTACGTTGATTAAGATGACCTTATGACAAGACATTTTTGTATTGACTATGATATGAGTGTTCTGTTCCAATTTGAGTCTGTTTATCTAATATTATGAAATCTATTCCAAAATAGTATAGAAGAGTTTGGTTTAAAATTCATATAGAATTTAAAACCAACTATATATCCTTTTGGGGGACGAAAAGTCTTAAGGGGGGATGAATGCGATATCCTAGAATTTTTAATGAAGTTAACTTTTTAATTTTGGATTTTTCTGAATATATTTTGAATTTAATAAGGTTTAAATATAAATATTGGTTATAATCTTATGTATATTAGTTTAAATATTTTATTTATTTATTTTATAAGTATGATTTTGTAATATAAAACTTGTTTTAGGAATATATATTTAATATATTAAGAGTTAAAGTTGTTTGGTTAAAATAAATTTATAATTAAATATCGGTTTAAAATATCCATTCAGTTTCTGCACGCGCTGTCTTAAAATATTTTTTTAGAATTTTACTGCAAATTTTAATTTAGAAAATAAGCACATGTCTTTTTAATGTATTTTGGGGCAATTGTGGTCCGCTAGACACTTTACAGAATCGATTAACCGGTCTATTTTATTTTTATTTTGGGACGGTGGCACATCATTGTACCCGATCTTATTATCAGTTTGGTGTCATTCGTAGTCAATGATTAAAAGTAAAATTAAACACTTGAGTAACGGTTATTAGTACGCTGTATGAACTGGAACGATTCTCTTCTGCCTCCACTTGCGTTTCCACCTCATCAACTTCAGGGGGAAAAGATAATTTTAATAACAAAATAACGTGTAATTCAGCTGGAAGCAAAATGGACATTTATCCAACATGTTGCCACGTGCTCGATTATGGGAACGCTGGCAGTGTAATAAAATGGCAAGATTACCCTTAAATTCACATATAAAAGAATGCACGCACCCTTCAACTTTCACAAATTATTTCTTCACTGACTGTATACATACCCTCCCCAAAACCTGTTCGCTCCACCCTTTTTAAACGCCACCTACTTCTAGTCCACCGCCCTGCTCTCGCTCCAGCCTCCAGCCACCGCACCACCACATCTGCCGCCTCACCACCACCAGTTGCCAAGCTCCTCCACCTAGTAGCATGCATCCCCTCCATCGCAAGACCTTTCTTTCCATCATGCCAGGAAATCCGCGAGCCCCTCATAAAACCATTTCGCTTCCCCAAAACACTGACTCCACCCACGTCCGCCCCAGATGCCACTTCAACCGCCACCTGCGCTGACACCTGCCACCACCTGCAAGTCCATCCGTCACCCTCAGCCTACTCTCATTTGTCCTCTCTAAAATAGCCTATCTTCCCCTTTTTATAGCTTCCACCACCACGCTCAACCTCCGTGCCACCACCGCCACCTGCAGTGAACTCCGAGCCAATAACAGTGCACGCTCCTCCCTTAAAAAAAGAAAAATTATATAAATTCCTGCGTGAAACAAGTTCGGACGAAGTGAGTGCATTAATGAGAGTTTTGCGGGAAGAAGTATGCGTGACGGTAGCGTCATTTGAGAAGGATTGTAATGAGGTCATCCATGGTTATTAGCAGTTGATATGGGTCTTTACGGTGAATATTGGAGCGCAGTGAAGGTGAGATTTCTAATTTAAATTTATTTTAAATTAGTTATTATGGTTAATTTAAATTAGTCGTTAAATTTAATAATTGGTTCATGATCATAAATTGTTACGAATGATTGTTATTGATAGTATAATGGATGTTCATGCAGTTAAAAAAACACCCTAAACACTCAGCGTTATTGACTGTAACGCTCTGCGCATAATTAATTGATCATTTTAGTTGTTGTGGTTGTAATGGATAAAATTGTACTTGTTTGATTCAATTATTTAGTAAATTCTGATTGCATGAATTCACACATACACCATTGCTGTGTGAATATACAGTTAATCGGTTTAAATTCTCCTTCCATTTAAATGGAAATTCAATTATTAAAATAAAGTTGAGAATGAAGTTTTAAATTTAATTTTAAAACTGTTTAGAATCAAATTGAGCAAATGTCATTGTTATTCCGATCGCTAATGGGCTAAATAAACATCGAATTGGGTTTTAAAAAAATTAGTTTAGAAAGTGGTTTGGAATATGCACCTAACGCTGTATTTGTGCGAATAAAGTTTAATTTTAACCGAACTTTGATAAAAGTATTATCATTTCAATTTCTTTCAAATTTAAAGTAATGATTTTTGGAATGGTTATTTTAAAAATGACTGAACGAGATTGGGAAACTTTTATCATTAAATATTCAATATACTGTAGTATGAAGACATTGGAAATTAGGATAATGGATTGTATGTGAATAATTGATTTCATAAAGGTTTCGGAAAAATATATCGAACAAGTTTTAAATTAAAAACTATTTTTATTCAATTCGATTTGAAATGGAAATTCGGAATTTAAAATGATCTGAATTAAAGTTGGAATATAAAAGATCTCATTTCGGGAAAATAGGATTTGAAATATAATTTTGGATATAAGTATGGAAATGTAATTTACCTTGGAAAAGGTAAGAATTGGACGATTTTATATTTAAGCGATATACAGCGTAAATCGAACGCGTCGCGTAACGATAGTTCGATAATATCGATTTTAAATTTTAAATGGTTGTAACTTGAACGTTTTGAATCAAATTGACATGAAACGAAAAACGTCGGATTTCTATTAATAATGGTTTTTGAGTCAAAGAGGAATTTTCAAATTTCAACGTATGATTTTCAAGTCATGCCTAAACTAAAATTTGAAAAGGTCGATATACGTACAGTTCGACGACCGTAATGGGAAATCGAATAAAATGGATTTAAAAAAATTATTTAAAAATCCAGAAAAATATAATCATATTTTATTATTTAAAAGTGATTTAAGTTAGAATATGTGAATTTTGAATGATTCTGAATCGATTTGGTTAAATAACCATTTCGCAGCACCTTTAGCAACACTTTTAACGTTATTAAACCATTTCTTTGAAATGATTGGAATTTGAAGATTATAAACCATAAATCATTGTTTAAATTATGGAAAAAAGATTTTTTAAATATGATGGAAGATTTTAAAAGAGTTAAAACATATGGTATGGAATTTATTATAAGTAAAATATGGAAAGTTCGAATTAAAAAGGAAATGAGTTGGGACAGAATTAGTCGTCGAATATTCGATATGGAATCCCAGGATTAGACGAATACTATCTGAAATAGTAAACCATACTCATATCCAGATTCTGATGGTGTTTGCCGAGTTTGTGAATCGATATCAAATATAAGTCGATAAACTCTGTTTAAACTTATATTTGAAATATCAATCATTTGAATTATCATAAATGGGGATTTAAATCCAAATTAAGGTTTGGTGGTTTTGAATGCCTAAGGAAAGGGATAATGATGAGTAAATGGATTTTCTTATATATATATGGTTGGGAATGAATATTGAATTTCAAGAAAAAGTTAAGATTATAACGGGGTTTACGGGAATTGAATGAACCCATCCTTAAATTGAAATGAATTGATAACAATTTGGGAAGGAGATTTGAATTGAGAAACTTGTATAGTCCATAGCTACTAATTTTAAAAGTACGCTTATTGCTATGAAAGACCGGGATCGAATATATGTTCGAAAACCATTCCAAGTAATAATACGGCATTATGGAGCAATTCAAGACTTGGAAAACGACGAACGAAGGCTGAGATTCTTTGAATTATTTGAATTGATTGCTGATGTCTCGGTTGGGTAGGCCCCCCAGTGTGAGGTTATAAGTGGCATGAGGTTTGAATATATTTGGAGATTTTCGGATTGGTGTTTCGTTCAGACCCAGAACAGACATTTATGGATTATATGTCTGACATTGTAATTGACTGCGTAGCACCGATCTCTGTTAAATATTTATCTACTTGGTGCCGGAGAATTTATTCTCTTGCTTAACACCCTTCTCTAAGACGTATGTGCTTAGAGGTTATATATTGATAGAAATTAGTGATGTGTTGTGAATGGACAATGTGGCATACTCAAGTTATGTGATGAGCTATGGATGGTCAAAGCATGGCAAAGCATAGCTTTGTGGATATCGTGACCTCGTCAAGCCTCACAACCGGGTAAATGGATAAAATAGGAAAGATGCAGCGAGGTTAAGGGTAGTCATTTCCTTCTAGATAAAAGGTGTACTATGGTATGGAGCCCAGGTATTAACCTATGTGGATAACTTCTATTTTATATGGATGTTGATGTTGCGAGGCCTCGGTTTAAAGGTTGGTAACGACCGGGAAGTGATATAATCAGACGTGCTCATAGTTACCCAGTTAAGGGGTAACCCGGCCTCATGTTGGCAGAGAGCCCGATTTGGTTCTCGGGGCATCCCTCTAGAGGCATACCCTCGTGCTGATTACCGGCAGGATTGTCGGTATAATGGGATAGGGCATTATGCTGGCTATGATTAATACATTTATTTGCGAAATTGTTTTCACACTATGCCCTAATGATAATATCAGAGGATTTTCATGTATCAAGCATTTTTGACTATCATAAGGAGAAACCTCGCTCATGTGTGCATTTGCATTGTGTGTGTGCCGTGAGACCTTATGCTAGTTTCATTTTCAAAAGTCATTATGAATTTTGATGCTCGGGTATTCACATGGAGTAAACTCGTTCCGCATTAGCGGCATGGTCCGTTGAATCACCCAACTTTAAAATGAATCCTATATAAGAAATTGTTTTTGAAATCTCACACCAGTACCACGACTAACCTGGAGTTTATTGTTCCCTCACCTAAACTCTGGGTGCCCATAATTTTTACACGGGCACCCTAGTAGTTTGGTATGCAGATTTATCCTTGGAGGAGGTTGGAGCAGGATTCTGGTTTTAGCTGGAGCTATATGTTTTGGAGCCTTTGCATTCTTCCCTTGAGTTAGTATCTCTTCCGCTGTGAAATCGATGTACTCTGATGTATTCCTTGTAACTCTGATGTTATATTATGATAATGAAATCGATGTACTCTGATGTATTCCTTGTGCAAATATGTAAGTACTCATAACTATATGTCTTTATGAACGGTTTAAGTTGGTTTAATTACTGGCGAAAACTGGTCAAAATGCCGGTTCATTACAACGTGGTATCAGAGCTTATGTTAATAATACACGAGTTAGAGCATTTTCATTAATTTTAAATCTTTGAAAACATTCCACCAATCATTTACATATAGTTCGGAAAACAATTTTGCAGGTTAAAAACTTCAAATTAGATTGTTTCAAAAAAAAACATTACAATAGTGTTTTCAAAAGTGTTACGAAACAGTTGTCTTAACTATTTTGATCAAAATATCATTTGTCTTAGCAAAAAATTAAACTTTACAATTCAAAACACTTTTACATAATTTATAATGAATTTACAGTTTTCTTTCCATATTTTTAAAACATTTAAAATAGATGTTTATAGTTATGGTTGACTGTTGCTCTTACAGCGACCTTTTTTTAAAACGGTTTTAAATATAACTTGAAAATTATAACTCGAGAGCAAAATCTTCTTACACTCATTTGAAAGCTCTTGCTGTTGGAAATCAAATGTTTTTCGTTTCTTGGAAATCCAATTTAAATTGCAAAAGTTATAAGCGTTAAAGTTTGCGTCTAAAATTTACAAATTGCTGCTGTGCGACAAGCTCTATTTTGACCATAATAACCACTATTCTAGTCAAAATACCTTAGAAAAATATTATATCCTTATATAACCCTTTTAAAATCATTTAAATTTACTTTCCAAATTTTTTTGGATCTAAAATTCAACTTTCATTTTACACTTAATAAAATATTAAATTAAAATCCAATTTATTTTTAAATTCAAAAAAACTTCAAATTAACCATCCCATTCATCGGATCAGTTAAGGATTGCCAGGAAAAGCAGGAAACTATATTTCCAAACCCAAGCCTAGACACTATCCTTTCTGTCATCCTAGAACGTTCAGGTATTTATTTATTCATTTCAAGAAACTTTATCAATGTATATGAATTTACACATATGTGTCTTTTCTAATTATTAACCTTCAATTTCAATAATAATATTGCTTCTAATTACGGAGGAGATTTGTCGATCACCAATATGATACCATAATTGTTGTGTCATAGTGTGTGCGCAACAACATCAACAACTATTATAAACATCCATAGCAACCATCATCAACATAATTAAATAAATCATAACTGTACACAAGCGTTATAGCATTAACGCTTAATAGTGTGTGTGTGTGTGTGTGTGTGTGTTCTAAACTACGAATCCATCATCCATCACAACAAATATTAATCATCATTAATCACTAATAATTCATCATTATATTTAAATTAGTCTAACTACTAATTAAATATATAAACCGTGGTTAAAGAGTTCTCACCAAACAACTTTCCAAATTTCCTGGTAGGCGATCCTAGCTGAGCGAACCGTCAGACAGTAATTTGGCACAACGTCTTCTACTCCAAAATATATACACACTAATCTCTATCTTTTTCTCTATCATAAGAGGAAGAGGATGACGACGAACTTTGGCAAGGTGATGGTGGAAAAAAGGAAGACTTATGCCATGGAAACCATGGCCATAAACTTAAGAAGAAGGAAGATAGGAAAAATGAAAATGGATGATAAAAAATGAAGTAAAGAGCTCCTTATATAGGAAAGGAGGATTATGGAGGTAAAGACACATGAGGGGATAAGTGGAAACCATGCATGAAAGCTTACATGCAAAATTACAAGTGTCCATACGCTTGTCTTGAGAATGAGAGTTAACTCTAGGTAGCATCTTCCCTTAAAATGCTATGAAAACTAAACGTAACACTTAATTCTAACGCTACTAATTCATGTTATGGCTTGACAAATCCGATTGAACAACAAATAGTGTACTAATTCATGTTATGGCTTGACAAATCCGATCGAACAACAAATAGTGTTAATAAATCCAAACTTATTAATATTTATTCTCATCCATTAAATTTATAATTCAAATAAAATTTATTATATAACTAATCAAAATTATTAAATATACTTAACCATATATATTTATGTCAAATTTAAATTTAAATTCAAATCGAGTAATAAAAAATCCAATTTTTGAATTGGTTAAAAATTCTAGATCGTTACTGTTGTTAGATAGGACTACAGGGATGTTTTCTTAGTTTAAAGTGATGGGTTAATTAGTGGATGCTATGTTAGGTGGTTCCATTTAGGCTGCTAGTAGTGGTCGTTGCGGTGGCTAGTAGTTGACTAGGATTTAGTATTATGGGTATAGGTAGAAAAAGTCAATGTTTGAGGATTGATCATGTTAGTTCATGCAGGAGGACGGGATTTGGCCCAGAGGATGACTTGGCTGAATTATGAGAGACAAAGGGGTTAATCTTCGTAGTGAGTATGTAAGAGGTGTAGGGTGAGGGGAGTCCTAGGTTGTGCACATGCACATGATTGAGTGGAGGAGTAGTTTGATGTGATAACAATTTTTTGTAGCGTTGTTATCCTGAATTGTAAAGATTTCATTGCACTTGACATTTTTGCACTTGTTTATACTAAATGCTTTTTCCCTTGATCAGATGGCTTGATCACTTGATTTTCTTGTGACTGCACTTCAGACAGATCAAGAACTTCATAGTTAGCTAATTTGTTCTTTTGATTATCAAATGTAAACACTTCACCAGTCACATTTCCGTCTAAATCGGCATTATCTTATGTGACAATCATTTCCTTGATTCATTATCCACACTTCCAACATTATAATGTGTATTCATTTCTTCTGTCTGATCAATGTTTTGTAGAGTACCAAACTTGTTATGGATACTAATTACTCTGCTTCTTGCACACCTTTATAATCTTTAGCCAAATTGTCCACAATTTTTCTATTTTCCATTTCACCAGTAAAAGATACAACATTAGCCATTTCAAAGTGATTATTGTTTCCATCATTCTTATCAACATGTTCATTGCATTGTAACCTTTTATAATTGCTTATTACCTTGCCTATAACACTGCTATTCAAATACTTAAGGCTTTAAACATCACATAATTGCTCTTGCATCTTCTCACTAACATTGCCTATTATAATTTCTCCTTCCTCCAAGTTTTCATATATCTCTAAATTATATGGCATTATTTTCTAAATGGTCACATTACCATTAACATCTTCTCCACTTATATTAGTTATGGGCTTGAGTTTTGAGTATAATTCCTATTTTGTAACAACCTGGAAAATCTGAGTCAGTTTAAAAAATTTAATTTGGCTAATTTAATGGATTTTTAATATTTAAAATAAATTATTTTAAATAATAATGACGAAAAGTATGTTTGAATCGATGTTTGAAAGTAAATATAATTATTTTAAATTATAAACAAAGCCTGAAATGGCGCGGCAGTTTCAAAATTTGAATTCAAACTTTGACTGACTGTACCGGATGCAAAATAAAACGGATTTTAGTGAAACCAAAATATTTAAATCTGTTAGTGAATATCTTTCTAACGAATCTGAAAAATCGAAATTTCATAGTAGGAGTCAAAGTTATGGCCAAATGAATTTTCCGAAAGGTCGCTGTAGAGAATATATAACCCTTGAAAATGGACATTTTGCAAACGACCTCAGAATTCGACGAAACTACTTTTGTTGGATCCGAGATGTCAAATTATTGCTAGGTTTCAAATTCCATAATTTTTGAAGTTAATATGTGATCGTGGCGAAGGAAAATATGTTTGGTCAATTACAATTAAATTGGATCGACCAGAAAATGACCATTTTTCAAACGGTCTCAGAATTCGACGAAACTAGTTTTGTTGGGACCGTATTGTCAAAACATAGCTAGAGTTATTTTTCAGGAATTTTTAGAATCAGTATGTGGCCTCAGCAAATTGAAATGTACGTTCAAATCGAATATTGAATGTTTTATACTTTAATTTAAAGGAAAACTGACTGAAACAGTCGAATGGGCCTACGAAACATATCCCATTGTGTTCAGGATGGGGGTATTTGTCTAGGGACGACAGACGTTGGGTTTGGATTGGAGTTCGTATGAGATAAGGGGTATTTTAGAATTTTAAAAATATATATATAAAAAAATATCATTGGCCAGTCACTTCTCTCTCCCCCTATTTTCTCTCTCCCCGACAGCCGATTAAAGGCAGAAACCCCTTCAATCATTCCCATCCATTTTCTGGCCAAACCACTTCGATTCAGACCTCGACCCAGTTGAGGATTTTGTAGCACTCGACGAGAGCTTCGAATCCATTCCCACCACCCTCCGTCTCGTCGCCTGTAGCTCGCGAATCACCTCCTTGAAGTCGTCGACTTCAAGCCGCCGCCACTCGTGCCTAGGACCACTGAAGTGGACCCCACTTCTGGCGCAGGTGCGCCCCTCCAAGCGCTACAACGTGGTGCTACCCGATCGGCGTATCGTGCTACGGATTGGAAGTAAATCCGTGACCTAGTTTTGAAGATTTTCAAAGAGATAACGGTTTATTTTATTTTAAACTATTCTATAGCACTTTAAACCGCTACGGCTTATGATTTCACTGTAAAAATCATATCTTTTTCGTTTGTTGACCAAATTCAGTGAAACAAGAGATAGTGGACTCGTGTGAACGTCTTCTACATTTTAGAAGAGACCACATATTTTTCTGAGCCTTCTGCAATTTTTGGAGGAGTGGAACCCAATGTGAGATTTCTAATTTATAAACGATCTGGAAAACAACGATGTATAAATTATATAGTCGATGTATGAAATATATAAGCGTTGTACACCTCATGTATAAGCGTTGTATAAGTTGTATGTTCGATATATAAGTTATATATGCGTTGTAAAAATTATATATGCGTTGAAATGAATTGAAGTGAATTGAAATATATTTATATACGAATATATATATCTCTATATATATACTCCCCTCATCCACAGACCATGGATGATATTTATTGGTTGTGATATTGATTGGATTGGTTGATGTGAAATTTGGTGAATACCATGAATGGTTGATTGGAAATGATTGATTGTGATTGAAATCCTAATAGGATTAGAATATGGGAAAATTCATCTGCGTACGAACTAGATATTGAAAATCCCCATTGTCAAAAACCACGAGGTTTTAAGGTAGAGCGAGGAGTCGTACTGGGGACGGTCCCGGTTTTAACTACCCTGCCGTTATGCTGCCGAAATTTTCAATAATATTCATGTGTTAGAATTATTTTCATGTGTTGAAAACTATATTCATGTGTTGAATAGAAATTCATGTGTTGAGTAGAAATTCACGTGTTGAATGAAGTTCATATGTTGGATAAATTCTTTGAAAGATAAAAATAACATTTATATTACATATATAGACTATATAAAATATTAGTATTTTAAATAAATTGTTTTAGCACCAAAAATAACATTTCTACCTTATGTATAGACTATATAAAATAATCGTGTTTTGAAATAAATTGTTTTACAATAAAAATCACATTTTTATTATATATATCAACTATAGAAAATATTCATGTGTTGAATAAAGGACAAGAACGATAAAAATCATATTTTTATCGTATGGTGAAGTCGAAAATGTTCATGTGTTGAATATATAGATTGAACAATGAAATCTACATTTTTATTATGAATATGAAGTGTTAAAAATGGTGATGTGTTGAATAAATATTTTTGATGAAAAAAATAGCATTTTTATCAAATATATGAAGTGGATATGGTTTTGAAATCGAAGAAGGGAATATATATATATATAATTAAAATATATTGAATAACGAAGCTGTCGTTCGTGTTTTGAAATCGTGATTTCAAACGATTAGTGCGGGAGATCTGACCATCGGATTTTCCCGAAACCACAACCGTTGGGTTCGCTTTGGAAATATCTTTCCAACGACACCAACTTTGTAAAGATCCAACGGTTGGATTGTCTGGAATGTTTGATTCAAATTTGAAGAAAAACAGCACCAGAATCGATTATATTTATGTATTTATATAAATATAATTAAAATAAATCGAATAACGACGCTGCAGTTCGTATTTTGAAATCGTAACTTCAAAGATTAGTGCGGGAGATCCGACCCTCGGATTTTCCCGAAACTAAAACCGTTGGATTCGTTTTGAAAAGATCTTTCAAATGATATAAAATTTGTGAAGATCCAACAGTTAGATTTTCAGATATGTGTAAATCAAATCTGAAGAAAAACAACGCCATGGTCGTGTTATGGCCTGAAGCGTCGTTTGAATGAATTGGCTATTTTTAAATAAATAAAAATAGCGATAAATCGTGATAAGATATTATAAACGATATGGAATGGAAATAAACTGAATTTGCTCGGTTTATGTGATATTTGTTGGTTGAATGTGTTTGGCATGAAAATTACATTAAAGAACCGAATTAGTGATGTCGAATAATTTAACCATTGAAATGAATTGTTTTGAAATTCGAAATATACGTGAATTATTTGAAAAGGTCGAGTTAATTCTCATTTCAAATAATTGATCGACGATTGGAAGTCGAAGATATGAAGAACGGTGCAAGACCGATGATCTGCATGTCGAATAGAGGGGTGCTACTGATGCTCATGATGGGAGTAGCTACCTTGAAGGGGCTGAAGTTGTAGCCGTCCGGACGTACTTGTTGATTGTACGGATAGACGAGGTATTTAGTGCCTCCGGTTTCGTTCAGACCCAGAACAAACTTGTAAATGGACTGTGTGTCTGACATTGGATTTTGTTTTGTGCTAACGGATCTCTATTAAATATATATCTGTTTGAAAGCAGAGAATTTATTCTCTTTCTTAACGTCCTTCTCTGAGACGCACGAGCTCAGAGGTTATATATCAATAGAAATCAGTCGCATGGAGTGAATTGCCTGTGTGGCATGCCTAAGTGGCAGATGATCAAGGCTTATGTTGAAAAACATAGTCTTGTGGTTGATGATCAAAGCGCGGCCTGTGTGGCATAGCTTGGTGTATAGCGTTGTTTCGCGAGCCTCGCACCCAGGCATGAGCCAGAAACGGGAGAGGACATCTGGGAGGTCATGCGTTTCCTTCTAGCTAGGAGTGGTGCTTTGGGATTTGCACGCCCGGGTATTTTACTTATGTGTATGATGGAAAGCGAGGCCTCAGTTTGCTTCGGTCTCTTCGGAGCCGATGGCATGGTCGGATATGACCAGTGACGCCCCATAGGGCGGGGAAACACAGTGTTCAGGAATTTTAATCCACGTCGGTGGATGGGCCCTGACGATCCAAGGCTTGCCTGCGCACTTGCCTGAGACACGGGCTAGAGCGTCTCGAATTCGGTAAGGACTATCTTTTACCTTTATTCATGTCGGAAATCCAATTTCCAAATACGATACCATTCGGGTTCGATTGTATACTTATATATGGCGACATAGTGGTTTGGGGCATTAATGTCGTCTATGATTGAAATTGTTTTTGAAACATATATACACTAGCAATAATATCAAATGATTTTTTTTGCTCGTATCAAGCATATTTTGGCCATTATAAGGTAAAACTCTATCCTCCTGTTTGTGTTGCATTGTGTGATGGGAACTGAGTCTTATAATGGCTTCATTTTTATAAAAAGCATTGCGACGTTTAAAAGATTTATTTGTTTTAAAGCACTGGCAATCCAATGGAGTAAACACGTTCCGCGAAAGTGGCGTGGCCCTGTGATTAGCCATATTGTAAGATGTGTTAAGTAGATTTCTCATACCAGTCCCATGACTGACTCGTAGTTTGTTTCACTTGCAAACTCGGGTTCTCCTTTTTCTACACGGGCAGCCTTGTATTCAGGTTTTAGCAGGCTTTTTCTGGATAGCTGGAGCTAAAGATGGATTCTATCATTTATCTTTTTTTATGCTGTTTAGCTCCTATTGTACATATTATGTTTTGTTTTCCGCTGTAGACAATTATGTATAGCTGAACTGTATTTGTACTAAGTATGATCCTATATACTGTGTAACTCCGATGATTATGTTTATCCAGTGTATTCTATTGTACATTATCTGGTGTATTTATTTATTTCTATTCTGCTATTATCTGTTTATTTGTTATATTCCAAAGATTACCCTTGCCACCGTCCTGTTTGGGGTCGTCACAAACGTGGTATCAGAGCTTTGGTTAAGCTTAGTTCTGGAATATAACATATTAACAAACTCATCAGAAATAGAACCAGTAGTGTTCTAGGACGAATAACTCATTACAGATAGGATCAGTAATACCCTAGTATGAGTATAGCAGAATAAAAATAACTCATTAGAGATTGGGTCAGAAATGCCCCAGAACGAGTTGAGAGTTATATGTTTATAAATAACGTATTTGTGATTATATATATAGTCTGGTTTTAGAAATATGATTTTTGAATATATAAAAGATATATATTTGAAAAGTTAAAAACAAATTGATTTTTGTTTGTGTTGTGTGATTGTGGATTTGATTAATTAAATTATTAGAATGATAGCTAATTTAATCAATAAGAGAATGAATGGTAGAATTTATTCGATTAAATCACACATTGAACTGATTTAAAAATAGATAGAAATATATACATGTGCATTATATATGTTGGAACAGGAAGTGGATTAGTTGTTGAGTAAAGAATTTATTTGCGTGCCCGACAAATAGGTAAACCTTAATGAGTTGGATGCACAATTTTATTATTATATCAACTCATGTGAATGCCATTGGATTTGGAGTGCTGGTTGTTCTGTGTGTAATAATAAATGTCGCCATAGGATAGTAACAATTAATTTTGAACTACACTACATGGCATACTTCTGGAAGGTAGGCATACTTCATCATATACCACATAAGCATTTGGAGCTTGTGTGACGAGGTTGAAGATTTACCATACGAGCGAGAGGCTTGTATGGCGATGACTATATTTTATAGATTGAACTGATGACTGATAGGGACCATATAAAATATAACGGTAAATTGCAAGATTAATAAAAAAACCACACGGGTCTGGAGATGACAATAAACACGTCTCTCTGGTCATTAAGGCACAAAAACCATTTATAGGGTGACGAGAATTTATTCTCTGGAGTTATAATCTATACACACTCCCCTGTGGACACCGGAATATATCACTATAAATATGTGCATGCTTATTAGGATTTATTGGGTACCTAATACGGCCCAATAAATTTCCAAGCCCCTCCCCGTACAAAGGAGGTTATGGCGAAATTTTTCGAAAATTTAGGGTGTTAGCTAAATTTTAGAAGAATTTGAAAATTCTTAGAAACTGAAAAGTTGAAGGATGGAAGCCAGATTGAAAGAAGAGTTGATTTGTAAAACAACTTTCGACTTTGTTCCTTTTCGGGGACGAAAAGTTTTAAGTGGGGGAGATTGTAACAACCCAGAAAATCTGAGCCAGTTTAAAATTTTTAATTTGGCTAATTTAGTGGATTTTTAATATTTAAAATAAATTATTTTAAACAATAACGACGAAAATTCTGTTTGAAAGTAAATATAATTATTTTAAATTATAAACAAGGCCTGAAATGGCGCGGCAGTTTCAAAATTTGAATTCAAACTTTGATTGACTGTACCGGGTGCAAAATAAAACAGATTTTAGTGAAACCAAATATATTTAAATCTGTTAGTGAATATCTTTCTAATGAATCTGAAAAATCGAAGTTTCATAGTGGGAGTCAAAAGTTATGGCCAAATGAATTTTCAGAAAGGTCGCTATAGAGAATATATAGCCCTTGAAAATGGACATTTTGCAAATGACCTCAGAATTCGACAAAACCACTTTTGTTGGATCCGGGATGTCAAATTATTGCTAGGTTTCAAATTCCATAATTTTTGAAGTTAATATGTGATCGTGGCAAAGGAAAATGTGTTTGGTCAATTACAGTTAAATTGGATCGACCAGAAAATGGCCACTTTTCAAACGGTCTCAGAATTGGACGATACTAGTTTTGTTGGGACCGTATCGTCAAAACATAGCTAGATTTATTTTTTGGAAAATTTTAGAATTAATATGTGGCCCCAACAAATTGAAATGTACGTTCAAATCGAATATTGAATGTTTTATACTTTAATTTAAAGGAAAACTGACTGAAACAGTCGAATGGGCCTACGGAACATATCCCATTGTGTTCGGAATGGGGGTATTTGGCTAGGGACGACAGTCGTTGGGTTTGGATTGGAGTTCGTATGAGATAAGGGGTATTTTAGAATTTTAAAAATAAATAAATATCATTGGCCAGTCATTTCTCTCTCCCCTTGTTTTCTCTCTCCCCGACAGCCGATTAAAGGCGGAAACCCCTTCAATCTTTCCCATCCATTTTCTGGCCAAACCACTTCGATTCAGACCTCGACCCAGTTGAGGATTTTGTAGCCCACGACGAGAGCTTCGAATCCATACCCACCACCCTCCGTCTCGTCGCCTAAAGCTCGCGAATCACCTCCCTGAAGTCGTCGACTTCAAGTCGCCGCCGCTCGTGCCTAGGACCACCGAAGTGGACCCCACTTCTGGCGTAGGTGCGCCCCTCCTAGCGCTACAACGTGGTGCTACCCAATCGGCGTATCGTGCTACGGATTGGAAGTAAACCCATGACCTAGTTTTGAAGATTTTCAGAGAGCTAACGATTTATTTTATTTTAAACTGTTTCATAGCACTTTAAAGCGCTACGGTTTATGATTTCACTGTAAAAATCATATCTTTTTCGTTTGTTGACGAAATTCGGTTAAACAAGAGAAAGTGGACTCGTGTGGACGTCTTCTACATTTTAGAAGAGACCGCATATTTTTCTGAGTCTTCTGCAATTTTTGGAGGAGTGGAACCAAATGTGAGATTTCTAATTTATAAATGATATGGAAAACAATGATATATAAATTATATAGTCGATGTATGAATTATATAAGCATTGTACACCTCGTATATAAGCATTGTATAAGTTGTATGTTCGATATATAAGTTATATGTGCGTTGTAAAAATTATATATTCGTTGAAATGAATTGAAATATATTTATATATGAATATATATATATATATATACTCCCCTCGTCCACAGACCATGGACAATATTAATTGGTTGTGATATTGTTTGGATTGGTTGATGTGAAATTTGGTGAATACCATGAATGGTTGATTGGAAATGATTGATTGTGATTGAAATCCCAATAGGATTAGAATATGGGAAAATTCGTCTGCGTACGAGCTAGATATTGAAAATCCCTATTGTCAAAAACTGCGAGGTTTTAAGGTAGAGCGAGGAGCCGTACTAGGGACAGTCACGGTTTTAACTACCCTGCCGTTATGCTGCCGAAATTTTCAATAATATTCATGTGTTAAAATTATTTTCATGTGTTGAAAACTATATTCATGTGTTGAATAGAAATTCATGTGTTGAGTAGAAATTCACGTGTTGAATGAAGTTCATGTGTTGGATAAATTCTTTGAAAGATAAAAATAACATTTATATTATTTATATATATACTATATAAAATATTAGTATTTTAAATAAATTGTTTTAACACCAAAAATAACATTTTTACCTTATGTATAGACTATATAAAATAATCGTGTTTTGAAATAAATTGTTTTACAATAAAAATCACATTTTTATTATATATATCAACTATAGAAAATATTCATGTGTTGAATAAAGGATTAGAACGATAAAAATCATATTTTTATCATATGTGTGAAGTCGAAAACGTTCATGTGTTGAATATATAGATTGAACAATAAAGGCTACAATTTTATTGTGAATATGAAGTGTTAAAAATGGTGATGTGTTGAATAAATATTTTTGATGATAAAAATAGCATTTTTATCAAATATATGAAGTGGATATGGTTTTGAAATCGAAGAAGGAAATATATTTATATATATATATAATTAAAATATATTAAATAACGAAGCTGCAGTTCGTGTTTTGAAACCGTGATTTCAAACGATTAGTGCGAGAGATCCAACCATCGGATTTTCCCGAAACCACAAACATTGGGTTCGCTTTGGAAATATCTTTCCAATGACACCAACTTTGTAAAGATCCAAAGGTTGGATTGTCTGGAATGTTTAATTCAAATCTGAAGAAAAACAGCGCCAGAATCGATTATATTTATATATTTATATAAATATAATTAAATCGAATAATGACGCTGCAGTTCGTATTTTGAAATCGTAACTTCAAACGATTAGTGCGGGAGATCCGACCGTCGGATTTTCCCAAATTTGAAACCGTTGGATTCGTTTTGAAAATGTCTTTCTAGTGATACAAAATTTGTGAAGATCCAACGGTTAGATTTTCAGATATATGTAAATCAAAACTGAAGAAAAACAGCGCCACGGCCGTGTTATGGCCTAAAGCGTCGTTTGAATGAATTGGCTATTTTTAAATAAATAAAAATAGCGATAAATCGTGATAAAATATTATAAACGATATGGAATGGAAATAAACTGAATTTGCTCGGTTTATGTGATATTTGATGGTTGAATGTGTTTGGCATGAAAATCACATTAAAGAACCAAATTAGTGATATCGAATAATTTAACCATTTAAATGAATTGATTTGAAATTTTAAATATACGTGAATTATTTGAAAAGGCCGAGTTAATTCTCATTTCAAATAATTGATCGACGATTGAAAGTCGAAGATATGAAGACGATGCAAGACCGATGATCTGCACGTCGAATGGAGAGGTGCTACTGATGCTCATGATGGGAGTAGCTACCTTGAAGGGGCTGAAGTAGTAGCCGTCCGGACGTACTTGTTGATTGCATGGATATACGAGGTATTGAGTGCCTTCGGTTTCGTTCAGACCCAGAACGAACTTGTAAATGTACTGTGTGTCTGACATTGGATTTTGTTTTGTGCTTATTGATCTCTATTAAATATATATCTGTTCGACGACGGAGAATTTATTCTCTTGCTTAACGTCCTTCTCTGAGAAGCACGAGCTTAGAGGTTATATATCGATAGAAATCGGTCGCATAGAGTGAATTGCCTGTGTGGCATGCCTAAGTGGCAGATGATCAAGGCTTCTGTTGAAAAGCAAAGTCTTGTGGTTGATGATCAAAGCGCGGCCTATGTGGCATAGCTTTGCGTATAGCGTTGTTTCGCGAGCCTCACACCCCAGGTATGAGCTAGAAACGGGAGAGGACATCAGCGAGGACATGCGTTTCCTTCTAGCTAGTAGTGGTGCTTTGGGTTTTTCATGCCTGGATATTTTACTTATGTGGATGATGGAAAGCAAGGCCTCGGTTTTCTTCAGTCTCTTCGGAGCCGATGGTGTGGTCGGATTTGACCAGTGACGCCCCATAGGGCAAGGAAACGCAGTGTTCAGGAATTTTAATCCACATCAGTGGACCGACCCTGACGATCCAAGACTTGCCTGCGTGCTTGCCTGAGACACGGGCTAGAGCGTCTCGAATTCGGTAAGGACTATCTTTTGCCTTGGTTCATGACGGAAATCCAATTTCCAAACCGTGCGGGTTCGATTGTATACTTATATATGGCAACATAGTGGTATGGGGCATTAATGTCGTCTATGATTGATACTTATGATTGAAATTGTTTTTGAAACATATATACACTAGCAATAATATCAAATGATTTGTTTTTCTCGTATCAATCATATTTTGGCCATTATAAGGTAAAACTCTATCCTCCGGTTTGTGTTGCATTATGTGATGGGAACTAAGTCTTATAATGGCTTCATTTTTATTAAAAGCATTGCGATGTTTAAAAGATTTATTTGTTTTAAAGCACTGGCAATCCAATGGAGTAAACCCGTTCCGTGAAAGTAGCGTGGTCCTGTGATTAGCCATATTGTAAGATGTGTTAAGTAGATTTCTCATACCAGTCGCATGACAGACTCGTAGTTTGTTTCACTTGCAAACTCGGGTGCCCCTTTTTCTACACGGGCAACCTTGTATTCAGGTTATAGAAGGCTCTTTATGGATAGCTGGAGCTGAAGATGGATTCTATCATTTATCTCTTTTTATGTTGTTCAACTCATATTGTACATATTATGTTTTGTTTTCCGCTGTAGACAATTATGTATAGCTGAACTGTATTTGTACTAAGTATGATCCTGTATACTGTGTAACTCCGATGATTATGTTTATCCAGTGTATTCTATTGTACATTATCTGGTGTATTTATTTATTTCTGTTCTGTTGTTATCTGTTTATGTGTTACATTCCAAAGATTACCCTTGCCACCGTCTTACGGGGTTTGGGGTCGTCACATATTTCTTCCTTCTATTTCCACTAAACTTTATCTATTTTTGAATCTCCTTATTCCTATCAACTTTGACATTCTTCTACACCTTTATTCGAATTTTTCCATTTGCATCTCCCATCTCTTGCATATCATCAATCATCACTTTGACTTAATGGTTTTATCATAGTTTCCTTTTTTGTGTCCAAAGTTACTTGCGTTTTCTATGTACACATGCCTTTCACATATATCTCACTGACATCCTTTGCATTCCATTATCAACAAGTTTCACCATAAATTCATCAATTGGCTCACTATCTAGTTTAACCTCAATAAGGCATTTAGATATTCTAATCATCCATTCTTTTAGTCCTCTCATCCATACATAAGAGTTTTCCAATCTTCGTAGAGAACTAATTGCATCCTAAGTGCGACCACACAAATACTTGTATATTATACTGCTATACCCAACGAGGGACAGATCGTACACTATCGCAAACATTACTTACCATGGAGTTATAGGGTTTTATAATAAATAATTTGTTTTACATGATTATTGGATCACCTCGCAATATATTTGGTTATCCTCAGTCGAAAATGAAATTTGGAGAATTATGCATTGTTGGGAGCAACATTATTGGATGTTGGAACAAGCCAAGTTCCCATAGTGAATGAGTTCGCAGATGTTTTTTAACCTGTTACATGACTACCACAAAAGAGAGATCTAGAGTTTAGAATTGATCTTGTACTTGGAAGTGAACCCATGAGTAGACACCTAGCAGTGTGACACCAACCAAGATGGAATTGAAGGTGAAGTTAGAAGATCTTAAGGGAAATACCTTTATAGGACTAAATAGTTCTCCTTAGGGGGTCGTCACAATATTCATGAAGAAACCTAACAAATAATTGAGATTATGTATCGACTATCAAAAGTTGAACGAGAAGATGGTGAAGAATAGATATCCTTTACTAAGCGTCGATGATTTGGTTGTTCAGTTTAGTGGAGTTAAGATGTATTCTCAAATGGATTTAGCGGCATGGTTTCCTCAATTTGTTGAACATAGTATTATGTTGACAATGTTTAAGAATAGATATGGGCCATATGAGTGGTTAATCATTCCATTTGGGTGGACTAATGCACCCATTTTCTTTGTAGATGTGATGAAATGAACTTTCCAAGAGCATTTGTATATGTTCGGGTTGGTATTTATAGATGATATCTTCATTGAAGAGTGAGCGAGATCATGAAGTTCATCTTAGGATAGTGCTTCAGACTTTGATACAACTTCAATTGAAAGCTAAGTTCTGGAATGTCACTTTTGGGAAACAAAAGTGAAATTTCTTGGTAACGTTGTTTATGAAAGGGTACTAGTGGTAGATATGGTGAAGATAGAAGGTTTAATTATTGGAAAAATCTAGAGATAGTTACTGAGATTAAGAGTTTTCTGAATAAGCTAGCTAATACATGAAATTCATCAAGGATTTCTCCCGTATAGCAGCACCAGTGACTAAAGCTAACCAAGAAAAATGAAAAAAAAAATTGGATTAACAAATATGACAAAAGTTTTCAAAAATTGAAACATTGGTTGACCAACACATCAGTGTTAGTTGTACCTAAAGGAAACCAAGATTTGGTTGTTTACATCAATGCTTATACAACATGATGAGGAGTTTGTTAATGAAACGGGGAAAAAGTCATTACTTATGCTTCTCAATAACTCAAACTACTTATAGTCGGATATCCTACTCATGATTTTGAGTTAGCTGTGGCTATTTTTACCTTAAAGACATGGAGACATTATGAGCCTTTAAGATATTTGTACTCTTGGAAAGAGTTGAATATGATGCAACAACGGTTGTTAGAGTTCATTGCTTCTTATGATTCAGGAATTGAGTATACTTCTAGAAAAGGGAATAATGGTGTAGATGCACTTAGAGGAAAGCATCAAAATACAGTTCTAGCCATGTTGAAAGAATGAAAAATCTAGAGGCATTGACTACTTGTGACGTGCAGTTGAGGTCGATGGCCAGTTCGATCCAGAGTAATGTGTGAGGTCATATTTGGAAGTTCAACCAGTTTTAATTTAATGGATTTATTCTAAGCAAGATATGGATCCAGTGTTACCAACATGATTAGAAGGCCTAAGGATGGAATAGAGATTCCTGAAGGATTTTTACCATGATCACAATGGATCATTGATACACAAGGGAACATTATGTGTTCTGGATGTTGAAAACCTAAGGAGGTTGATTCTTAGGAAATGTCATCAATCAGATTTCGAGATTTATCCTGGAGGACCAAGATGTATTAGGATATGAAGAGAGGGAGGAATAAAAAAAGATGTGGCTTTATGGGTAAGGCAATGTCAAAATTATCAATAAGTGAAAGCTGAACATTGGAAACCATATGGGTTGCTTCAACATTTGAATATTCTAGTTTGAATGGTATTCGATTTTCATGGGTTTTATCGACATGTTGCTTAGGTCAAATAAAGGAAATTACAACATATAGTTAATGTAACCCCATTTCGAAAAGTTAACACAAAGATCTTATAGCAAAGTGGCTAGTGTGTGGTGTTGATTTTAGGGAGGTTAGGGATTTGAGTCCCATGGTTGTCACATTTTGTATTAGAGCCTATACCTAGCAGGTATTGTGTATGTAGTGTTGCGGATGTCAGTGGTATGATATAGATGCAGGTTACATGTACAACGCCTCGATGCTGAGTGATGATGAGACAATGAGGACATTGAGCTCTTTAGGGAGGTAGTCCGTAACACTCTTTTCAAAAGGTTAACACAAATATATTTTAGCAAAGTTTTTAGTGTGTGATGTTGCTTTCCGGGAGGTCATGGATTTGAATCTCAAGATTGTCACAATCATGGTGGATAAATTAACCAAGAGTGCCCATTTCATTCTTGTTAAGTCAAGCAGGACGAAACCTATTAGCTAGCATATTTATAAAGAATATAGTCATATTGCATGGAATATGTAATAGTATAGTTTATGATAGAGACGTTTTATTCACTTGCAAGTTTTGAAAAAAGTTACCAAGAAATTTAAGATACTGTGCTCATAATGAGTACCACATATCGCTCTCAAAAAATGGGAAAACGAAAAGAGTTAACAAAGTATTAGAATATTTTTTAAGAGATTATGTGCTAGATTTTGGTGGTTCATGGGAAGATCACCTGTATCTCATGGAATTTTCTCGTGAAAACTGCCTTGTACCACCGTTGCTCATAATCCAGTAGTGTGATGTATAAACACCCGATCGATGTAGAACGATTATCAAGGGAATGAAATAGAAGGAAAGAAGAGAAAAGGAAAGCAAAGGAAATAAAGGTATAAAAAGAGAAGAAAAGGAAAGAACTAAACATAAGCACAGAACCTATCGTATATCTCATAGCACATCAGATAAAGTATAATACAGATTATTGATATAAAGCAGGAGAGAAAGTAATGACCATATAAACTATAAACAAAAGTATATTGGCTTACGGTTAAATAAATAGAGCTTATACAAGATGTAAATACAATTAACTAACAACTGTCTCTATCAACAAGTCGAACACTGTCAATGCACCATAATGTCCCACGATGGAATTGGGTATCAACGGTACAAATATAAGCACGAAAAGGCATCATCTCTAGCAATCCTCTTGTGCACCTCCAGATGGCACTTATACCTGGTACCTAGCTTACACATCTGTATAGTTGACGATACCCAAGTTACTAAAAACGAACATAATACCTTGAATCAATACATATAATAAAATAGTTTATGCTACTCGCAATAACAACAAAAGAAAACTATAATAGGATTAAAGAACCTAAATATTCTACATTGGCCTTATTTCTGATCCTCTCTCCGAAATCCTATAGGTGATATTATATCCAAGAGAATAAAGATGAGAGCAACAATAGCAATCACAAAATCCATCAACCAAATCCTACCCATCATCTTCTATTCATGAATATATTGATAACTCGTAAGCAATCCTCATCCAGCCAGAGACTAATGGAAATATCAGTTCTAGTTAGACTCTATTTTTACATAAATATGTTCCTATACCGTCCTAGGCTACACCAGCCTAGGATACACGACCATTACTGCCAGTCCTATTAGACATCCCCACTACAGCTTCGCTTTGAGATAACTAGAACACTCTGAGTTATCAATGATTCCCTAGCACTCCCAAATCATTACATTATCCTCTAGTCCATCTCAATTTTGAGTTCGCCTTGAACTAATCCATAATAATGCAGCTTCGTTACACCATGAACTACATATTACATCTCCAAAACCAGTCCATTACTTCTCACTTTTGGTACATTATGAGCTGCGTACTCCCTTGTGTTACAGCTTCATTACACTATGAACTTCTTACTCTATTATCATTAGCTTTTTTACACCACAAATTGTTTATTACATTGTTCCATCATCCCACATCCTTATTGTCTCACAAGCTACGTATCAACTCCTTATATCCCATTCATAGCCAAGCCTTCAACCGAAGAGACACAATTTCACCATGTAGAAGAAATCAACAAACCATCGCCCTCAACACACGCTAAAGACATCATCATATAGATTTCACGGACTACACAATACATCTTTGCTTCTTGACAAATTTGCTTCTTGCTTTGCAGTAAAACTATCAATAGAAGAGTTATCGCGTTGAAACAACCATTAAATGAACCACCATATGCTGCTCCTCGAAACTGCACCATCATCTACATCAAATTTGCTAAAATGCCCAATATCAATAGCAGTCAATACAATAACTCCTTAGTGATTGTTAATGACCATACTAATCAATTGTATCTAATCAAAATTGGTTAAATACACATCAAGTGAAAACATTGGAATTTGTTTGGAAAACCAAGATCTTGCCATCGAATCATCTACCATCTTCAAAACCACCGCCAAAATCCAGTGATGCTCCATCTTCGGTCAATCACATGCTTCGGTGAATCTCTATTTTCAAGTCATTTTTCATACTCCGACGCTCCTTCACGAATCTATCCCGTCCGTTCGAGTCTATTGTTCTTGTGCGTTCAGTCGATACACTGTTCACTACGCCATAGATTGCATACTGCAACACCAGAGAAGTGATGCAGCTGGTGCCAAAAAATGTTTCTATAGGCTAAAAATGATTTTTGGCAACACTTTCTCGGTATTGCGTTTTTCCGCGTTGCCTTAGAGTCAAAGGCAACACCTTTGCAACCCTATGGCAACATCGGTACAGGTGTTAACATATGTACCACTACAATAAAAAATACTCTTTCACAACTGTCAAAACCAGTTGTAATATGTCTACTACAACTGGCATGCGCCAATAGTTATATCTCATTTGTAACAAAGTCAACCTTTTTTACAGTTGTTTCAATTAGTTGTTAAATTTTGCTTTAAAACTGAGTAATTATACCTCAACGGCTATTAATCAAAGATTCATAATATTATAATTATAACTGCTATTTCACTAACAACAAACATAATTACTCAAATTAAGAAAAAAAACAATTCGAGTTTACACCATTTGTAAATTATTAACTTCATTACATAAAATAGCTGAATTCATTACATATGTCAATAAAAGTACATACATTTATTAAATGAGAAGTTTTCTACATGGTCTCATGACTACTTTACTTTCAGTTATTACACACCAGCACAACACAATAATCATAATAAATTTATAATAAATAAACATGATCTAATACTACTATACCAGCATTTCTTATTCTATTATACACGTCCTGGTCCAAAGAAGAAGAAAAATAGGCTAGTCAATCAAGGCTCAGGTTGTGGGCTCCATCACCGCAACCTAGAACATTTTGGTGGTTTAGATCTAAAAGTTATATAGATTTGGAAGTTATATAGAATGATACATAAATATTGCAAACATACCTTTTTTGTATGTTTCTATCTGCTTAGCTATTACATGATACTGCAACAACACATACATGCTAACAATTTAGAAATCCAATAAGCATCAATACAATTGACACACAAACCGTTTATGTAATAAAATGGAATTACCATGCACATAAGAGGCTTTGTGACCCTAAACCATCTGGAAATGTAAAAGAATCGGCTTTAAATTATACATTCGTAATAAAAGTGAAGTTAGCAGTAACTATATATATGGAAACTTACATCAAGTACTGGATTGCATCAATAACATTAGTTGCAGGTAGAAAATCGGCGATAGCAACCTCCTTGTTCTCGTTTTTCTTATCTAGAAACAAGTAGAAAATTGATCCTATATGGAGTAAAACACATTAAATAGAACCATCAATGTGTCATCATCATGAGTTTATCAATGGAACAAAAAACATGAAATACAAAAACAAGTGTCGTTTTCTAAGCATGAAAGTTATTAGTTAGTAGACATTACCTGCACAGACCTATCCTTACCTGCTCCCCAGAAAAATATCAAATAGTTAGAAGTTGAATCAGAAAACAAACATTTCAACCATTACAATTGCCTGCTATAACCATAGCTGAGACAAACTTGAAGCTTTAATGAATGGGAGATATATTCTACTGTATACCTTGCAGAAAGTAAAAGAAACTCTTCATTCACGTCTTTTGATTACCTAATCACCAACCAAATCAACCTACAAGAAGGAGATACCAAATTAAATCCCAATTCCTTAACCTGATATTCAATTTGCTCCTAACATTTTCGATAGGTTGATTTTGTATTTTTATCAGAATTAGACCAGTATTGATAAACTATCTCATTACCTCAGTCAAATATGAATAAATTCACAATAGAAGTCTCCACTTTTAATCAAGATTTCCAAAAGCTAAACACCAAAGGATCGTTAGATTTAATGACTGCTGATAAACAATGCATTTTGGCAGATTCGATTCTGGTAAAATGCATTAATGTTTACAGATATTAGACATAATGGCTGTCATTTTACCTTTTCTGCTCATACCAACAAAGGAGGTGATATTACCTCTATACATTATATATTACAGATTCAGTGAGATAGTGATTGCACATTTACAAGTGGTTTTATTTGCTTAAACAATTTATTAAAAAAAATCTGGTTTAAATATAAAATAAAAGAGGGTTGTAGACTAAAGTTTGATCAGTCGGTACGTATTGATCATCATTCTCAAACACATCATTCTTATGCATTTTAGTTAACCAAGATATTGATTCATATTTGGTGCATTTTAGCAAAATTTATGCCCCATAATTTTAAAAGATAGAATGCATGCGCTCAGTTGCACTAATTTGGTGGTTCAAAACTTCAAGTTGATGATTTTATTCACATCATCCAATGCAAAATCTAGAGTTTCAGATGCATAAAAGAACATCTGTTATGTTTAATTTTGCAAATTGCCACATGATGTTTCGACCCAGAAAAACAAGGGAAAGAATGAACAGCCTGAAAAATATAAGAGTTGATAATGAAGTCATGCTACGTAATTCTTTCTTTCTGCCCCTTTAAAGGGTAACAGTAAACAGTGAATAGGTTGCTACATTTTGGTGGTGGTAGAATTCTATAAATAATTAATAAAGTCTACTTTGATAGTAATGTTATTTACAATTGATTCCAATTAGAGTGGATCAGTTTGGAGTACACGTGGGATATAGACTCTACAACTTATACTGGCATAAAACATCTGAATTTTTCATCGCTTCTAATATCTTAATTTTTCATCCTTTCATCATCAATACATAAGCATAAAACATCTTAACTTTTCGTCACTTCAAACATCTTAATTTTCCATAACAGACTAAACCTATTCAGTTTAAAAAGTTGATGTTTTCTCAAACAACTTATATACTCCATTCAATGCAACAATCAAGTGTGCTTTAACCGCTAACTATCCATGATTATTAGTATGTGCAGTTTCCAAACGCAAAATATAGTAAGCACAACATTTGGTAAAAGAAAGAGAAGTGGCGAGTTTTATAGTTTTTTGGTCAAAATTAGTATACCAATACAATGTTTTCCAATGGTTCTACTATTTTCCAACTAAATGAATTACAAATACCACATACTTTAAAGAACCTAGTTGCGTTATTGAATTCAGTATGCCCAAAACATCGACAGTAAGTAGTCAGCAGGTCGTTAAATGAAATAGACACTCAAGTCCTAAAAATTAAGATCGATAGCCAAAATCTTACCATTGTAAGTAGATCTAAAGCCGCAAATGTTTTGCAGACCGAATTAAGATTGATAGCCAAACTCTCTTATTAGCAGATCTAGGGCTAGGGTTGTCGTTGGGTAAAAGAAGACGAATTTGGAAACAAATTTTGGGGAAAAAACAGGAGACGGATGGGAAAATTTCAAAATGAAGTGGAATGAAGTCGCAATTCATTGAATTGGGCAAAACCCTACTTTGGGATAAAGGAAGATGCTATACTTTTTTTGAAGTGAAAAAGAAACAAAGGCTGAATTATGTTAGTGAGAAAATGAAAATTTAGGGACAAAGGAGCTGAGGCGGTGAAGGAAAATCAAATTGACATGGATTGGTAATGTAGACCGTTGGATCATTTTTACTCGATTGATAGTTTTATTAATTTTTTTAATTAGAATATATCTATAGCTAGTGCAACACAGTGTGATATCTATACTAACACCTTGAAGTGTGTGTTGCAATAGACAAAAAATCAACATATCTATGGTAATATTGCAGCTAGCAACACCTTAGATTTTTGTTATGGTAGGCCATCTATGGCGTAGTGATCTTATGGGTTTATCGATAAATACCAAACTCTAGTGAAATAAATTTTCCCTTGTTCTATGCTGCCATAAATAGCCTTTACAATCAAACTACATTAACAAGCAATTATGCAACCAATAATTCTATAATTATTTAAAAACCACAAAAACATCCATAATAGCATCCACAAAATAAGTAGAACCTACTAAAGTGATTGGTGTAAGTTTGATGCCAATATAGTTTAAATTTAGTGACAATGTCAAAATAGCACATAAATGAGAAAAAAGGTGATATTCAGGTTTAAATTGACAAAAGTAAAACTAGACCATCGTTGGTCAAAGTGAGATTCTGGCCATGACATTGCTCCGATAAACGTTCCGTGATCATGGACGAGTTCATATCGATGATATGAACAATTTGTGTTAGAATTTTTGATTGAAAGTTTATAGATTGAGAGATGAAATGTAGACCACTGAATGCATGATTTCCATTGCGGCTATGGCTGAGATTTGATAATAAAATTGACATGTACTACATGCTGATAGGCGATCTACGCATAAAAAGACCTTCCAAATGTAATAGAATAGGTTTCAAGGCCCAATTCCATCTTCTATAGCACTAACGATTTTTTTTGATATTAAACTACCACAACTGAAATCGGCATGCTTTTAGAGTTCGCATGAACAATTGGTACATCATATCATTATGAAACTAGTCTGCGTGCATTATCTCATCATCGGGTTCCAAAAATATGTTTCATTGTAAACAAACCCAAAAATAAAAAAAATCACGTGTATCAAGACTATTTTGCCCTCAAAACGTCCGATTTCAAAATATGACGATCCTTATACTTTTCTTCGCATAACAAACCAATTGAACTCAGCGGAAGTAGTTTTCTGTTCTGACTCGATCATATGTGAAAACATTTTGGTACCATCAGTTAATCAGTGAATAATATTAAAATAAAATATTTAAATATCCAACCGTTAAAAATATGGATCATACATTTCTTATAACTACAATTTTCATACTAGTGTAGAAATGATACTATTTGAGGCACTATATGAAAGGCCGTGTAAATCACTATTGGCTATAGACCTAAAAGAGAGTTATCATTGGTCCTACTTTGATGAGGGAGGTGTAGCAATAGCGTTTTGAAACCGTAACAGGAAACATATATAATTATAATAAAAGTATTCAAATTTGATTATGATAATTTATATCTCGACAATAATATTTTATTTTATTGAAAACTATTTAATAGCGAATTTTTGTTTTGACAAATTCAATTAATTAGTAAATTTTTCGAAGATATGTTAAACTAGGTAGATTGTCATTATTAAAATAGTTTAAGATGTTAATAATTATGTATAATTGGAATAAATGAAAAGAAGCTTTAATCGATATTAAGTTAGATCAATAACTAACAAAGGTGAATAAATTTATATATATATCAGTCCAATGGATAATTAAATAGAATAAAATGATATTAACTGAACCGTGTAATTACTAGATTATATTATGCAATATGAAATTTAAATTAGATACAACAAGATTTAAATGGGCAAAATTTCCAAAAAAAACTATTCAAATCTCTTGCCTTCGAAACAACGGCTCTTTTAATGGCTACAAGCTTCTGAGCTCTCGACCGACTTTTCCTCTCTACTTTTTTCATTCCTCTTTCTGCTTTTAGATCGCTTAAGATTTTCAGCTCTATATCGCGGGCTTCAGCTTCTTCGAAGTTTCCCCAATTTCTTTCTAGTGTTTGCTCATAAGCTAATTTTTTGGTGATATTGTATTATCGGGATTGTTTCTTCGAAAATGTCCCCGTTGGGCTTAATAATTGAGGTGCTCGTCTTCGGCGTTGGATCTATCGAGAGTGGTGATTGTCAGCGATAAGGAATTCTTGATTCGTGTTCTTGAATTGAATTCTTTCGAGTTCTTTGCGAGGCAGAGATTCTTTATTATAGATAATTTCTTTCTTAAGGTCACTCCTTTGTTTGAGAATGGAATCTCTCCTCTACCAGTGTTTGTCGACCATACAGGTCGTGGTTATGCATTGCCGAGTGGGTCGGTTACTGCTGAGATTCATGGCTCTGATCACGGCGGTGAGGATTTCATCTCCTGTGGAGGCTCCCACCCATTTTCTCTTGTCCAGTTGTTGGTCCCTCTCCGCACCAACTTTGATGTCGTCGGCGTAGGAAGAAGGTGTCGAAGGTGACTGGGCCCTCTTCTACCATGTTGGTTATGTTAATTGAGCTAGGTTTTGGGCGTGAGTGTCACATTGCTCCCGTTTTGTTTGTCCAACAGCTTCGATGCTATGGTTGATGACCCTTTGCTGGAGGAGAAGGTGTTCTCTAGCAGTTTTTCTCTTTTGATTTTGGCGATGCTCAGTCGGGGGAGGTACCTTTGTGGTTTGGCGTGGCAAGTGTTTCAAAGGAGCGAAGGTACTTTTCTATGTCAGATGATGTTTCCAGGAAGCCAGTGTGTTGATCCCTAAAAATCCATGCGCACATTGAGTTATGAAATCTAAGCGAAAGTAACAGAATAGACACCACCAGGGTCAGTCGGGCACAATGTTATCTGAGGCACTTAAACGACTCACGAAAGATAGGAAGCAACTGTGCAGAACAAGATTCAAACATCAAATCCAAGACAAGTTAATTGCCTAGCGCGTTCAGGAATGATGGCATAATATATTATGAGTAGTGCAACTCAATGAAGATAAAGGTCGTATATCCTATGAAAGTTGCCTACAACAATGGAAGACGCTTGACCTAATATCAAAAGTTCAGTTGTACGTGTCAGAGCAAAGGTCATGTGTACATTTGACAACCGCTCATGGATTGCAACTTCTATCACTTATATGTTTTTACTAGTCGAACATCAACACTTTGGTCAGATATCACCTACCGATCGGTCGTACACCAGCTCCTAGAAAGAGCACATTTACATTTCAAATCGCAATCCTTGGTCAGTCACCTCCAGACTAAAAGGATCATCGCCTGCTCACCCGGGGTCAGACATAGCCGCACCAGGGAACTATGATCGACCACCCGCTCGTCTCACAATCAAGCGAATCAGATAAGCACTCATCGATTGCCAAATATAGCCACGCCCAAAGAACACCGATAAAAGTCACCCACTCAACTACTCAAAATGGTCGCTCCTATAGAGTCTCTCGCACATGACAACTGGATACAGCTGTTAACAACTGGCTACAGCTAGGCGATGGCATGCTTGTAATTAATAGGATGAACGACCCATAGCCAGCATGTACGGACTTCAGGTCATTTCCTGAAGAGAGCTCACCTATAAATACTCCATGGTTGCCAGTGTAAGGGGGATCGAATCTTTTCAACCACAAAGTGCTACTAAATTCTATTCTCAGTCACTCCTCAAGTACTTGGAAGTAATGATCATCTTCTCCACTCAAATTTTGATAATCCATTTGGCCATAGCATCAAGTACAACCTTGTAATTAGGGGAAACAAAGACATCTTCCTTCTCAATTATTCACCCATCCTTCTCTTCCTCAAACTCTACCATTCTCTTATAAAATCGCAGGATTGAAATATATGAATGAGAGTATATTGAGTGGATATAGAGATGTATGAAAAAAAAAGAGTTTATATATTTTGTAATCTCGGTTATAAGAATGCAAACTATCTTCATAATGGATGTAGGCCTAATATAAGGCTGAACCACTCTATATCTTGTCTCTATTTTATCTTCCTCACATTTTCATTTTCAATTGTTATCAAGTACGACTCCATTTATTTCCCTACCATATTGGTGAAGTATAATTTTAGTACCTTTGGTGTTTAAGCCATTTTTTGGTGCAAACATTTTGGCGTCTACCGTGGGGCCGTATTTGCTTCTTTCCCCATTAAGGTCCGACGAGATTTTCTTAGAAAAATTGTGCTTGGAGTCATGGACATGCTGAGGGGAGTCACTGACAAAGTCGACAGCCCCAACAGTAGTGGTTACACCATCACGTCACCCAGTACCCATTCCAGGGCAAGAGAGCCGCTTGAAATTGAAGAAACTGTAACCAGGAAAGAATTGGAAGAAGCAATGACAGGATTAACAAGTCGAATAACTATTGCGAACAATGCAATGATGAAGAAACTTGGGTCAATACTCGCTATTCAAGCCACCACCGCAAAAGCCACGTTGAGTGCCACTTGTTCTTCGTTCGCTCAAACGGATTGTGAGCTAGAGGCAGAGTTCTCTGCTTCAGGCTCAAAACAGCAGAATTCCATTCAAAAAGTTGTGCATCATGCTAATCTGGATTATGGAGAGAACAAAGCACCTGTGCATGACCACTTTGACAACACAATCGTGAAACGGATAGACAGTCCCACCATTAAAAGGGTGTCTCTTCCAAAAGAATGCCCAAATTCCTTGACTCTAAGTCATAAGAACACATCTAGACCAAAAATTGGTAAAGAAGAAGGCGCTCAATCCATGGATCAAAGCACGGAGCGAAAATACATTTTAGGAATAGCATGTGCAATTGTGGATAAAAGTTTGAAGAAGAAGGATGATTGAAAAGAATGGGAATCCTTCCCGACTAAAACCCCACTCACTGAAAGGATTAAGAAGACTGTAATCCACAAAAATTCGAACCTCCAACGTTGTAGTCCTATAATAGGACAAGCGGCCCTAATATATTCCTATGTAAATATGACCAGTATATGAATGGGGCATGCGCTACCGATGAAATCAAGTTCTTATATTTCCCAACTTATCTAGAAGGGGTGGCTTACCTATGGTTCACAAAGTTGTCGCCGCAGTCTGTGGACGACCTCACTACCCTGGCTAAACTATTCAGTAAGCAATTCAAATCCCAGGCACCTAGAGTTAGGGATGTTATGGAGCTAAGTGAACTACAACAAAGACAAGGAGAGTCCATCAAAGCTTTTCTCACTCGCTTTGGTGTGGCAATAGCTGAAGTCGAGAATTTCGAGCCCCGTCTTGTCCTAATGGCTCTGAAAGGGGGCATATGTAAAGAGACCGAATTGGGGCAGTGGATCAAGAAGGAGAAACCAAGTACACTTGAACAGTCAGTCAACAAAGCCGAAAAATGCCTAAGTATTGAAGAAAAATCGAAATATGGACAGATAGAGAAGAAAGAAAATGCGCAAAGTAGCACTAATAGTCAGAAAAGGAGCAATGAAGGGAAAGACAGTCGGGCAAAAAAGAAACTACGCTTTTTCAAGAATTCCGAGTTCACTCCCCTCAATGATAATATTGGAAAGATCTTCATGGAAACTAAGAACACCGAGAGATAGCCGGCCTTGAAACAAAGGCAGGTCAAAGATGTCGCTATGAAGTCAAGAAGATTTTGTCAATTCCATAAACAGCCAGGACACGATACCAACGACTGTACGCACTTGAAGTCAGTAATTGAGAGACTAAATAGAAAAAACCATTTACAGCAATATGTACAAGGCCATGAATGTTTTTCCGGCTCTCCGCAAACAAGGGGCAACAAGCTTTAAAGAAAAAAGGCCTGGACCAATCCGAAGTCAACGCTCGCTTGAAGATCAGTAACCGGTGTGTTGATCATGGAGATTTGAACTAGAACCCCCATTACTTTGCTTTACTACTCTGGTTTCATCTTATTACTTAAATCACTTTTCTTTGATTTGTTATTCGCTATGTTCAAGTTAAGTAATGGTTTACTTGCAAAAACTTTGTGCATAAAAAATTAATTATGTGCCTACCCGAGTAACATACTTATAAGTCCATGCTGAAAAACGATCTTTTGGAATGTAGGCGCGGTAAAATCAATTGATCATATACAGTTGAATTGTGACGAGAAGAGTCCCAAGGCACATCTTAAACAAAGCAGCTTGAGAATCATAAACATCGGGCAAGATCAAATGGGATGAATATACACATTGCCTCAAGAGAACAAGCTATTCTAAGACAAACAACGAGTCAAAACGATGCACCTCTCATTATGAAGTATGTTGAATTATTAGCAAACATCCATTCAAGGGAATGGCGTCAAGCTTCGGTGGAAACGCAAGAATATTACCAAATATGTCCCATGGATAAAATTGCTAGCCCCAAAGAGGTGCCTTGTTAGGTGCAGGACACGAACTCCTTAAAATCGAAATCAAATTCAGTAGTAAGGATTAATGTCCGCCTCTAGGGACAATGCAATAAAAAAATCTAGGCTGGAAAACACCAGTCCTAGTATCGGAAGGACCCACAAACATGTTGGAAAGACCAGCGCAATCAGAAATCCTAGCCGCAAGGGGGTAACGGAAATCCTAGCCGTAAGGGGGTAACAGAAATCCTAGCCGAAAGGGCGTACCCATTCTACAATCTTTTTGAATAACTAAAGTAATCTTATCAAATAGGGCCTAGAATGGATCGAAAATTTATAACCTAAGACCTTCCCAGGGGGCATGTATTCAAAAGAAATCTCCGAAGGGCTTGGTCCGCCAGATCAGTCAGGCACGTGGTTGAATACAACTTAATAAAAGACAGCAAACTCGTTTATACTAATACAGACACGTAATAACCTATGATAAATAACAAATTTCAGGGCTTGAATACATCGTCAAGACCACACACAAAAAATTGGGTGCACCCGTATGATTAACAGAGCGCTCAACCAAATATACAAATCAAAATAAGGTGTAGCGTGCGACGGACTAACGCAAAGATAGTTGGGTTACATAACAAAAACCACAGCACATTAAGGTCCAAAGTAGGCCATAAAAGTCGCTAACATAAACGTACGATAATAAGCGAGGCTGGCTCCCGCATACACAAACCAGACTAGAAGTATCACCCTAAATCAAAACCAAAATAACAAAAGGTAAAACACCACCATGCCACAGCATTCAAATAAGGCAAGCAATGATCTTCTCCCTAGATTCAAAAGCCTTGACGAGCTCGAGCCTGTCTTTCTCCAAAGCATGGAGTCAATCGACATTCTCTTTATTTGCCTTCTGAAGATCTTCAACAAGAGAATGTCAAGTACCTAATTTCTTTACAATGTAATCCCTGACATTTATGATAAGGTCTTCGAACAAATTCGGACGTGCCTCCAACTGATTGAACTCAGCCAATATGCAATCCTTCATAGCATCCATTTTGCCTGCAATAATCTATCTGTTAAATGGATCTATATACACATCAGAGCGCATGCTAGCTGGGCACCAACCTCAAATTGCTCAGTAAGTTCAGGATGACAAGGATTGGGAACACAAAGAGGTCTCTGGACAGTTGTAGGGTTTGGAGTGATAGACAAAGAAGCCACGGGTGGACGACCATGAGCAATCTGAACATCTGGGACAGGGAGTTCACTCAATGAACGATGGCTTTGAATATTAGTTGCACCCAGGTTCTTTTTACCATGAAGCCTCTTTTTGCTGCCAGCCTTTCCCGTCGACTTCTTCCTAAGTCTCCTAGACATGAAGAATTCCATTCTTGGGCGACCTATTTTAAAGGAAAATCAATATGGGCTCAAACAACAACCATAAATGATTGGGAATAGCCCAGCCAAACTCAGACATGAACAGAAAAAATTTAACTAGAGAATCCTGGGGCATTCCCTCGAACAACTTATAAGCAATACCAATACCAAGATTTCAAAGAGAGCCACCAGGCGATTCAGACTCTTCAAGATAATTATAGAAATGGTATCTTTGCTAGACAAAACTTGACTATTGCCAAAATCCCAAATTCATATTTAATCCAATCAGACCACACTTAGAACACCCTAGCCTGGAAATATATAAGTACTCAAGAAAAACGAGGCAAAATAAAGGGAAAACTCACCTGAAAAGATCATGATGCTTCGGATCCAAAAGGAAATTGTTCGAGGTAAAAAGGTGCTACTACAAGCACTAAGCAAAATAATGAGACAAGGAAGCCGAAATCTTTTGAAGAAAAGTCAAGGCAAGAATAACAGACATGGAATACCTGGTAAAACCCTGGGGGAAGCACAACTACAGTCGAAAGAATTTCTCAAAGAAGAGAGGTAAAATAAAGAAGGTTAAAGTTAAATAAGAGGGAAGATTTAAAGGCGAACATCTAGAGCATTCTCGCCACGTCAACTTAATGCTCCCATCAAGTTCCAACTGGCATCCCACAATTCGACCGTTCGCACAATAATGAAAAAACACGTCAAACTTATCACTCATAGAAAAGTACGATATCGATCCACCACAACGGAACAATCTTAAGTTTTGCATGAATGACCCTTCGATGAGTCAGATTAGGCCTACCAAACAATGTTGCGATCAATAATGTCAAAGCCGGTAATTCTTCGCTAAAAAGTATGACCTTCGAGGGGAAAATTTTGATCCTTAAAAATCCATGAGCACATTGAGTTACGAAATATAAGCAAAAGCTACAGAACAGACACCGCCAAGGTCAGTCGTGCATAATGTTATCTGAGGCACTTAAACGACTCACGAAAGATAGGAAGCAACTGGGAAAAACAAAATTCAAACATCAAATCCAAGACAAGTCAATTGCCAAGCGCGACCAGGAATGATGGCACAATATATTATGAGTAGTGCAACTCAATAAAGATAAAGGTCGTATATCCTATAATAGTCACCCACAACAATGGAAGACGCTTGACCTAATATCAAAAGTTCGGTCATACGTGTTAGAGCAAAGGTCAAGATCACGTGTACATTTGACAACCGCTCATGTATTGCAACTCCTATCGCTCGTATGTTTTTACTAGTCGAACATCAACAATTTGGTCAGATACCTGTCGGTCGTACACCAGCTCCTAAAAAGAGCACATTTACATTTCAAATCACAAGCCTTGGTCAGTCACCTCCAGACTAAAAGGATCATTGCCTGCTCACTCAGGGTCAGACATAGCCGCATCAGAGAACTATGATCGTCCGCCCGCTCGTCTCACAATCAAGCGCATCAGATAACCACTCATCGATTGCCAGATATAGCCACGTCCGAAGAACACCGATAAAAGTCACCCACTCAACTACTCAAAATGATCGCTCTTATAGAGTCGCTCTCACATGACAGCTGTCAACAGCTGGCTACAACTAGGCGATGGCATGCTTGTAATTAATGGGATGGACGACCCATAGCCAGCATATACAGACTTCAGATCATTTCCTGAAGAGAGCTCACCTATAAATACGCCATGATTGCTAGTGTAAGGGGGATCGAATCTTTTCAACCACAAAGTGCTGCTAAATTCTATTCTCAGTCACTCCTCAAGCACTTGGAAGTAATGATCATCTTCTCCACTCGAAGTTCTATCATCCATTTGGCCATGGCGTCAAGTACAACCTTGTAATTAGGGGAAACAAAGACATCTTCCTTCTCAATCATTCACCCATCCTTCTCCTCCTCAAACTCTACCATTCTCTCATAAAATCGCAGGATTGAAATGTATGAATGAAAGTATATTGAGTGGATATAGCGATGTATGAAAAAAGAGAGTTTATGTATTTTGTAATCCCCGTTATAAGAATGCAAACTATCTTCATAGTGGATGTAGCCTAATATAAGGCTGAACAACTCTAAATCTTGTCTTTATTTTATCTTTCTCGCATTTTCATTTTCAATTGTCATCAAGTACGGCTCCATTAATTTACCAACATATTGGTGAAGTACAATTTCAGTACCTTTGGTGTTTAAGCCATTTTTTGGTGGAAACACATTTCCTTATTCTGCGAGCTTGGTTAGCTTGGACTTAGTGGCTTTAGCAGTGGAAGAGGAGATTGTCGTTGGTCGCCGTTTGTGCTTGGCTTGAGAAGTTTTAGCTTTGAGGTTGCTCTCTCGAGTCTGGTACGTCTTTCGACCTTTTTTCCTTTTACTAGCAAGGTTTTTTCTTGTGTTACTATCCCTTATGAGCCTCATTTTTGTTTGGATTTTTGTCCTACGTTGTCGCTATTTGGCGTTGCCATCTTGGCTGCACCAACCTCTTGTCTTGTTAGCTCCGTGATTCCCTATTTTGGGTGGGGGTCGTCGTTTTTGTCACGTATGGTTTTTGTGATGGTTCCTATTTTTCTTTTGTGGTTTTGTTTGGGTTTATTGGGCCTATGGTGTGTGGTTCGCCTTGTATTTTGGTTGGTCTTTACTTTGCTGGGCCTGGGCTACTAGCCAAGGCAAGTGAGGGCTGCTTGTTCATTGTGTTTTAATGGGGACGCGCAGTGGCATCAGTTCACTCCAGTGTTGATTTTTTCGGTCTTTATGATGGCAGGCAGTTCGAGTCACCACGAGGCCTATCACATGTCACCGGTGATTCTGTTTTTTTTTGGGTTTCGATTGCGGGATGTTTCGAGATGTGTCGATGGTTACTTATGGTTTAGGCATTGAGGGTTGTGTAGTCTCCCAGTTGTAGCCGTATAGTGGATCCCTGAGTTGGTCCATTATGTGTCATACCCATGAAATTGCCACCTGATTCTAACTAGACCTTTTATATCCAGTCGGTGCTTCTCATTGGGACCTTTACCTATTATGCGGGGTTGTCAATCTCATGATAGCTCGGCTTTGGTAAAACTCTTACAGTTATATTTGTTGCATTCGTTAAGCAACCCCACATTGTGACCATCGTTTAGCCTTGTTGGCCCGTTGAGCCTTTCTAGACTCACTGATTGCCCGACTTCATCGGCCTCTGCTTCTTACCCCCTGCTTAGTAAGGATGAGATAGCGATCATTAACGATCATCTATCTTGACTTACTAAGAACTCGTGTCCGTCGCGATCTGTTGTTTCACGATATGTCTCGCTCTAGTCTCCATCTCCACTCTCTTCGCGTCGTAGACTGAGAGCGTTCCCCTGCACTCCCCGCACTATCCGCACATGCTCTATAGCGGCGTCTGAGCAGATGTTCGATCTATTCAGCATACGCTCTATCATATCTGATAGACGTGCGAGCCTTCCCTTCTTTTGGAGTTTTCTCCTTTTTTGTCTGTGTATTTTTCTTCTTGTGTTCTTTTTCTCCTACATGGCGAGTTTCTTATATTGGAACATTCGGGGTATTGGCAACGATGCATCGATGGCTAGGTTGAAATGTATCGTCTGTAATCATTTTATGTATCTAGTGGCGCTTATGGAGCCTTTTATTGGTCTAGAAGAGGTGACCGGGTCGGTCATGTCTCATTGCTTTGGGGGAGCTTTAGACAAAGTGTCTAGAAAGATTTGGATTCTTTGGTCCAAGAAGGTTGTGGTTCGCTCTGTTTTCGATTCCGATCAGCTGTCCTCGGTGGCCTATTCAGTTCCGACATTCTCCTCATCATTTCTTTTTTCGGTGACTTACGCCAAATGTGCAAGGTCTGAGAGGTTGTCTCTTTGGTCGGACAACCTCTTTCTCTCCGAGTTTGGTTTCTTAGATTCGGTATTGGGAGGCGACTTCAATTTCATCGCCTACCAAGCCGAGAAACAGGGAGGGGTTGCCATATACCGATCGGTGGTGGAGGAATTTAATGCCTTCATTATCAACTCATGGTTTTCCAAGGTGTCTTTCGTCGGCTTGGACTCCGCCTAGTGCAATAACCAGGAAGGGCCAAACCAGATCCTGTCAAGACTCGACGGAGTCTTTGGTTCAACCTTCCCTTCTCCTTTATTGTTTCCCACTTGCATCGTACCTTCTCATATCTTGCTCCTTTGATCCACTGTTGTTCCCCCTTTTCTTCCTCTGTATCGTCGTCATTTAAGTTATAGAATATGTGGAGAACTCATCATTCCTTCCATCGTTTGGCAGAAGACTCTTGGAACTCTCTTGTTTTGTGCTCTCCCTTTGCAATGTTCTTTATCAAGCTAAAGCGCCTTAAGTCTTGCCTCAAGACTTAGAACGTGAAAGTATTCAAGAACGTCTTCGACCATGTCAGGGCGGCTGAGGAGTCTCTTATTTTGGCAGAAGCATATTTTGATGAAGATCCTTCGGCCTCTAACAAGGAGGCGAGGGCGCTTTCCCAATTGGCCTTTTCGTCATAGCCTTGTTTCTAGAACGACTATCTACGCCAAAAAAACGAGGATCAAGCGGATTACTAAAGGTGATACGAACTCCAAGTTCTTCCATTTTTCTACTCGTAAGAAGAATAGTCTTTTCACGATTCATCAAATTATGCAGTTTGATCTCTCTTTGGCTTCTACTCCGGTAGAAGTCATAGAGACCATTCTGGCTCATTTCCAATCCTTTCTTGGTTCTCCCTCCATGTTGGTATCTGATCCATCCTTACTTGCTTCCATCCCTAGTTTGGGTCTCCCTTTGGAGAGTGGAGATCGAGTCGTACCTCCTTTCTTGGAAGAAATAAGTGCTTGCGTCATTGCTCTTGGTAAGGATTGTGCCAGTAGGCCTGATGGCTTCAATGGGGTTTTCTACAGGAGTATCTGGATGATCATCCAGGCAGACTTTTATCTTTCTATTAGGTTTTTCTTCTCTGATGGAGATCTCCCTCAAGGTTGGACGTCCACCAATTTGATCCTTATCCCTAAGTGTGAAAATCCTCGCTCGTGTGCGGATTTTCGTTCGATCAGCTGGTGTAATTTCTCTAACAAGGTCATATCTAAGGTTTTAGCCATGCGGCTAGCTCGTTTATTGAGCGTGTTATCTCCTCTTCTCAGGATGGGTTTGTAAAAGGACGTATGGTCATGGACAAAGTCATTTTAGCCCAGGAACTGGTTTCTCAGATCGATAGGAAGGTAAGAGGTTCTAATGTAGTTGTAAAGCTTGACATGGCTAAGGCTTACGATTGCATGTCCTGGTTTTTCATCATTAAGGTTCTAAGGGCTTTCGGCTTCCCGGAACCCTTATCGATCTTATCTGGAGGATCATTTCCAGCTGTTGGTTCTCGATTCTGATCAATGGGTCGGTCAACGGGTATTTCTAGGTGGGAAGAGGTCTTCATCAGGGAGACCCTCTCCCCCTTCATTGTTCGTCATAGCTGCTGACACTTTCGTGCGAGGGTTGCACTCACTCACGATAGTGAATCAGATTTAGTATCTTGGTATTCCTACTGGTTTTCCTCTTGTTTCTTCTTTATTTTTTCTGATAACATCACCATTTTCATGAATGGTAGTCGTCGTTCAGTCTGTTGCCTTCTTAGCCTCATTCAGCAATACGAGAGGTGTTCGGGCCAACTCGTCAATTCCGTTAAGAGTTTCTTCGTATTGGCATCAGATTTGCCTCCGGTTAGATCTTCATGGATTGAAACCTTCACCGGTTTCAAGGCTTCCTCCCTTCCCTTACCTTATCTAGGTATAGTTTTATGCAGAGGTAGGAAGCTCAACGATATATTCGATCCCCTTACTGAAAAATCTAGGGAAAAGATCATTCGTTGGAATGCGTCTCCTCTCTCTCAGGCAGGTAGATTGGTTCTTATAAAGTCTGTACTGGACTCTATACGATCGCATATCTTTACTGTTATGAATTCTACTTCTTCTTACTTCCATTCTTATCGCACGTTGGCATCTTCCTTTTTCTAGGGTAAAAAGGATAATGCTAGTCCTCACCATTAAATTTCTTGGGACATCATTTGTCATCCCAAAAATGAGGGGGGTTTAGGACTCCGAATTCCAAAGGATCTTTGTACTACCTATACCTACAAGTTGTGGGTTCGTCTTGTAGTGAACGATTCCTTATGGGGGACGTTCCTCCATACCAAGTACCCCTGTCTTCAAGGAGTGAATTTCTCTGGTGTCCTGCCCTACGCTAGTGAAACGTGGAACCGAATGCAATCCATGAAAGCCTTTTCTAACTTACATGGCGGTGGGTCATGATAAGATGGCAGTCCTTCCTTGGTTAAGGCGACGTGGAGCTCGGCTAGGTCCCCATCTCCTCGTCTTGGTCTTTTTTCTTTCATATGAGATTCTTGATTACCTCTGAAGGTTTCTGTGTTTATGTGGAAAACCTTATATGAGGGGTTACCAATAGATGTGAACCTTCATAGGATTGGCATTCCTTTAGCTTCTCATTGCAAATGCTGCGGCAATGGCGAGATAGAATCCACTGCGAATGATTTCTTCCATGGTTTTTCTGCAAGAGTAGTTTGGAATTATTTCAGGAACTTGGTTGGTTTCTGAAGTATTGCATCTTCTCTTGCTGATTTACAGAGTTTTTGGTGGGTAGGAATATCATGTACTTCTATTCGCTTGACCCTTTTTCTTCTGATTCCTTATCTTATTTGCTGGCATCTCTGGTGCTCGTGGAATTCAGCAATTTTTGACATAACACTTATGGACCCACCTACCATCATCCATAGGGTAAGGAATGATGTGTTCCTTGCGTTTTAGTATAGACCTTTTAGGGGAACTATTGGTTCACGCTCGAGGAGGTTAGCCGGTACCTTTGGTATTACATCGGTACCAACTACACCCCGAGCAGGAATTGGTTGATTCCCTTTCTTAGTTGAGAGCGGGTTCCATCCTGCTTTCTTCTTCTCTAACCCTCCCCCTCCCCCAGTTTGTTTTCTAGTACTACAGGTCCTAGTTTTACAGGTTTACTGGCTTAGGCAGATGCAGGTCTTTGGGAGTATGGTGGAGTAGACTAGGAGCTGGAGCTTCGAGTTGGACTGGATAGCTCTGGTTTGCTGGCATTGAGGACTGGTTGTCTTCTATCTGGATCACTGACCTAGTACTCTAGAGCTAATATGGAGGTTTGATTGTTTTAACTTCTTCTATTGTCATTTTGGAGGGCGGCAGTGGTCCACCATTACGGTTTGGTCAGGCCTTTTGCTTTGGGATTTCTGGATCCACGCTTGTTATATTGTTTTGTCTTGTTTTGTTGTTGTTTCATTCTTATTTTGCTCTTCTGTGTTTGCACAATTCATGTAGCCATCTCTATAGTTTTGTTTTTGTGAGCCATCAGAGAAGTGTGTGATTCTCCTTTTGTTATATATATATATACACACGCATATATATATATATGTATGTATGTATGTATGCTTTCTTTCAAATAAAGGACTAAATTTCCTATATATTTCATTTAGAAGAAAATAAAAATAATAGAAAAAATAAAATGGACATTTCAATAGTTAAAGCTTATTCTAATCCTTCCTTCTGTAGCCCATCATATTTTACCCAAAATCATATCTCATACCAATTGTGATGACCCAGAATTTCGACCCTCGAAAATTGGCACTTTAATAGCTTCTCGTATTCGAAATGTCGAAGATTCAAGTGCTGGATTCCTGATTGTTTGGGGATATAACACATTAGATCAATCAAAATTAAATAAAACAACTTATCATTTATATAATATGAGATTACATCTGAGCTTATAATGGATACAGGATCAGATTACAACAATACATATCCATAACCAAAAGAACAACGGAAACTGACTAAACAAGGTAAATCAAAAAACATACTCGATCTTCACCTGAATATCTTACGATTACAGATGCCCACAAAATAATATGTTCCAAATAAAATAGCCGATACTCCACAGCAACAGTAACTCCACAAAGCAAGGGATACACTGGGAAAAGGCTCCAAGTCACAATCCCCAAATACTAGTACTAAACCTGACACTAGGCTGCCCATGTGAAAAAATATGGGTACCTAGATTATTGTGTGAAACCAAAACAACTTCGGGTCATTCATGGGACTGGTGTGGGAACTCATTATATTTGTATATGCATAGAAATTCGCAATGAATTTTTGAAAAATGAAACTAACATAAGGTCTCGTGACACATATACAATGCAAACACACACATAGGCGAGGTTTCTCCTTATGATAATAAAAAATGCTTTAATACACGAAAACCATTTAGATATTATTATTAGTGCATAGTGTGAAAAATAATTTCAAACGTAAATGTATCATTCTTAGCAAGCATAGGTACTATATACTATACTGACATAATAGTAAACAACTAAAACCGTACAGGCTCGTAGTGGAGATTAGGTTTCCAACAATGACTCGGCAAAGGAACTTCCTTACCGAACCGAATTTTGAACACCTCTAAAGGGATGTCTGAGGATCAATAGTGATGCTCCTCATGCTAACAGAAGGTCGGGTTACCTCTGTAACTAGGTAACTTAGGGTACGCCTGAGTATGTCAGCTCCCGGTCGTTACCGACCTGCCGAGTATGCACCAACAACAACCACAAAAGTAAAAAAATTCCATATAGTTTAATACCTAGGCTCCATACCATAGTACACCTTTTATCTAAAAGGAGACAACACACCATAACCTTTCTGCATTCCTTGATGTTTTGGCCATATACAGGGGTGAGAGGCTTGCTGAGGTCACGATATACACAAAGCTACGCTTCAATAAGCCATGCTTTGATAATCCGTAGCTCAACACTTAACTTAAGTATGCCACATTGTCCATTCACCACATATCGCTGATATTTATCAATATATAACCTCTAAGCTCATACTTCTCATAGAAGGGTGTTAAGCTAAGAGAATAAATTCTCTGTCACCAATCAAATATATATCAATAAAGATCAGTGCTATGTAGTCAATTACAATGTTAGAATCACAATACATACAAGTTCGTTCTGGGTCTGAACGAAACAACATTCCGGAATTCCTTCACATACATTGCACCTTCTTGCTACTTAACTGATATAAAATCCATCTGCAAATGGGAGCTACCCATTTGAGACATTCAACAAGTCATCCTTACGATGTAAAGGGTCCCGACCTCTTAAATAGGAAGCACTTGCACTGTGGATGAGGCATTAAGTGTAAAAGGCGACCTCCTGAGTAGGAAGCACTTACACGAGCCCAAACCGAAGGGAAGGAGCATGGATTCACATGATATGTAGGATATGGAGGATCTTGATTGCGAGAACATTGTTCTAGAGTTGTTTTATGTCATCGTTAAATAGGGTTTTGGATGACGAACTGTGGAGTGGGAAATAAATTAAGATTTCAGGCAAGCTATTTTGGGTTTAAGGTGAGTTATTCTGACTCATGTAGCTATATCTGTCCAATATATCCTTTTTGTATGTCCCGTTTAGGTTATGAATTTAATTAATTTTTTGGTAGTTATTGGATAATATGATGGAAGTATAATTGAACGCAATAGCTTCAATTGATTTAGTACTGAATAGCTTAATTGTGTGTTGAAACATTTGACAGAATCGATGGTAAATTTTGAAATAGCATGCATGTTGAAAACCATTCAAATATATTTGATTTTTTAGTTGGATAATATGATGGTTGTGTAATAGTTTAGTGATCGAAGTTGTCTAAAAACAAACCGGGTTATTAAATTATTCCATATTGTGAAATTATACTTTTAGAGCGATGTTGGCTCTAATTTGGATGCGTTGTCGTTCATTGTTTAGAAGAATATCTAAATGAAATTTCTTCCCTTTAAATCCTTATTAGGATTTTCTATATAAAATATAGTCAGATTGTATTATAACCTTAATTTATCCTTTGTTGCAGAATTTCTATTATAGCTTTTAAGAATAAGCAATATTAAAATATGAATTTTTTAAAATTTACTATTTCAAATATATAAATTTTGATGATATTTTAAGATAAAATTTAAAATATGGCATTATTCAATAAAAAACTATTACGAAAGAAATAAATTCAGTTTAAAGAGATTTTAGTTTAAAAAAAGGTATAAGTGATTTTGAAGGTGTTCAACAGCCTCTTTGCAAATGAACCCCTTTTTCTTAAAGTAATTAAGTATTTAATAGTTGTTTTGGAAAAATTAAATCCTTGCAAATATAATTAGTTTCAAACTCTTTTATTTAATTTGCTATGGATTTGAGATTTTATTGAAATTTCATGTCTTTTACGAAATAACGTTTGAATTCAATTTGTATTGAATTTCTTGCTTTTCTGCGAAATAAAGAAATGTAACTAATGATTGAATTATCGGACTGGTATGGGACTTTCGTTATAATTCATTCACTTGTTATTACTACTACTTATTAGATAGAGTTTAAGTGAAATTTACATGCTTTTAGTGAATACTTAAATTCACTATCTAGCATGGGACAATTAATTAAATTCTTGTGATTACTTGAGTGGCAGCAATTAATACTTAGAGTCGTATTACCTTGATGTGTAAGGATTTCAGGCAGATAAATCCTTAAGAAACAATAATTCATTTTCATTGATTTGAGCCTTGACACATTTTATAGTCTAGTAGATAGATTTGTTTCGGTATGTCTGTTATGGTGTAAATATGTCTTTCTCTCTCAGAAGGCATATATCTACTTACATCATAGTCTATAGAGACTATAGCTCATTAGTTTGTTTTATTTATACAATTAGATGATGTTTACTTCATTCGATAGATAAATTTACACAGAGCAAATTATGTACAAGGTTACTCAATTCTTTGAGCAGTGTTCCTAATTTTCAGACTCTTTCATTAGGCTTCCTTCCCATGTAGTGGGTCTCTTTAGGCAGAACTTGTATCACTGTATTAAATTGATGAATGGCTACCAATATCATTTCGTCATACATTTTAGAGTTTGGCAGGAAGAACTCCTTCAATAGGTTTGTGATAGGGTAAATAAGGCTATCTCTTTTGAAAGTTAGATGTGTACATGCTTTATAGTCTATGGACACTACAACTCATATGTTTAATTTGTTTCATATAGTTAGTTGATGTTACCTCTTTCATAGGTAAATTTCATAGGACAAACTACGTACATGACTGCTTTTTCTTTGAGCAGGTGTTCCTACTTTGCTACCACTTTTGGTAGACTTCCTTCCAATGTAACGAGTCTCCTTCAGTAGACCCTGTGTCATTGTATTAGATTGATAAATGACACCATTATTATTTTATTGGTGATGATTATTTCTTCATAGATTTTATGATTAGATCCTTTGTTATTTATTAGCTTTGAAGCATTTTGAATTGTTTCACTATAATTTTTATGATAGTCCATTTGAGGCTTGATATGGGTTTATGAAACGGTGATTAGATTGATACGCCTTATGGTCATTTGGTTAGTAATATTTCTATCATGGCTTATTTTATTGTTAATTCATATTTTCATAATAATGGATTTATGAAATACTGATTTTGATCGATATGCCTAATTATGTCTATTTAGGTTTAGGCGTATTTTAGTATGACATTATTATATTTGTATCTCACCATTTATTTAGATGCAGTTTGACCTGTTTATTTTCAATTTCTATCATGGATGTATGGTTAAGTTGTATATTTTTATATTTGTATCTCACCATTTATTTAGATGCAGTCTGACTTGTTTATTTTCAAATACTTGGGTCAAGCCTAGAATCTACAGAAACGTCAATTTGCCGACTTTGGATTTTTTGCTAGCATTAGAGTAGATAATTTTTAGTTGTTTAGCTTACTTCACTATTACATATATTAACATTTAGAGGATATGTGATTTATATTATTTAGTCATCATTGTGTACCTAATATAATATTTTGAATATAGTGTATATTACTTCGTTGTGCTCTGTTTCTATGATTTGATTTATTTATATTATATACTGTTCTGAATATTTGAAATCGGTGTTTTTATTAATTTTGTATGCCTTAAATTTTTAGTTCAGATCCTTATAATGTGTAACGACCTAACTTTTCTGTACAGTTTAAGCTGACATTTACCATGCATGCCTAACTCAAAAGGGACAACAAAGCAGATAGCTAGGTGAAAGAAGTTAGATGATGAGAAGAAGAAAGAAATGTTAGAATGGAAAAAGAAGAAGAACATCAACACTACAGAATCAGAGTAGAATAGAATCTCATAGTGGAACGAATAAAATATAATATCTTAATACTCTTTACACAAAAGGTATATTGTACATATATGATTACACAATTAGAGTACACAACTAGATCAGCCTATACACTGTTGATAAATACAACACACACAACGGAAATAAATTAATACTAGAAATTATGGAAATATGTCTCGACTCCGACTCCTTTTCTGAAGCTCAAAGCAAAACCTAATGCAACCTGGAAAATATACTCGGTCTGTCCCAAGCAAGTTTTGAGGAAATCAAAATCACTCGGATTAGTCTAGAATACTTTCAGTGATAAAACTCACATCACAAACAACTTGCTTAACTTTTAGAAAATCCTTTAAAAGAACGGAACTCTCATACGACACGACCACACATAAACATAGCATGTGTTTTTCCCTTATGATAACCAAATCATTTTTATATCAAAATCCAATGATATTATAATAATGTCTATCGATTCACAAATAAAATAGGAATATAGCCAAAAAGCTTGCATCGTACTTTTCGACATAGTTGGTTTACAATTAAAAATGTACGGCTCGCATTAGAGTTTGGATTTCCAACATGACTAGGTATGGAACCACCCTCTGATCAGTGTTCTCTAGTGATAAAAACACTAGGTTCGATAAGAACATCATGCAACTTGGCCACATAGAATCGGCCATTCATTCAACTTGAGTGTACCAAATATATCATCACCATGGTTGGGATTAGCAGCCGTATTCATTTCGAAGCATAAAATAAAGGGACAACCAATTTATATAGATTAGTTAATGATAAACCCCAATGGGTATGACCCACATAGCCCTGCTTCCTACCCGATTTCAGTCATTTCCCTATTGATAAGGCTTGAGGTCACGATTACCTTTTTAGAAACATCACATCAAACTTTTAATGCCACATTGTTAGATCTGTCAAATCACTAATTGATTTGCATAAATATACTTTGGGTGTTAAGATAAAAGAAGTTGCGTCCTCCTTTACCATACTCGGTATATTTTTTAAAATCAATATACATGATTTTAGGAAATACTCTGTCATGCATTCGTCCATACAAGTTGTCCATTAACAGGACAAACCGAAGGCTCTCTTTTACGACAACCTGTCGGGTAAACCCTAAGATTAGTAACAAGAAGCCCTTGTATCATGCCTAATCTAGAACGTAGGGATTACTGCTACAAGTTTAATCCTGGTAGTTAACCAGAGACATAAGCGAGCATCCCTCTCACTCCGAAGGTTTACGCCTTCAAATCATCTTCATTGGCATAAAGCATCTCTACAAGTTAGTTTTCAAACGGAAAGTCGGTTCAAAGTGGTTTTGGGTCCCCGGTCTCCTCGAACTAACACGTCAATAATCAAAAGGGATATTTACCAATAGTCAGTTCTTTATCTATCAACTCAGACAGTATCGTTAAGTGCATTAGCAGCTTAGGCTTTTAATTAAATTATTCATTAATATCATTTTATCAATTCTTAAAAATCGATTCCATATACATATCTCAACCGAATAAATATATTCACAAATCTCACTTGTTTTCATTACTTTGAGAACCAATCCATTCACTTATCTCTTTAATCATATTCCCTAAACCCCTTTTATTTCTTTTACTTGAAAAAATATTGCTATACATACATATTCAAATGGTATAGGTCTAACTACCAATATTTTATGGGTTGAACAATGTCATACGCCACATTGTTCATTATATAAACCTCAAACGGTTTTATTTAACTTCAACATTGCCGATTAAATTCTACAATAAGATTAATGGAAATAGTAATTCAATTTCCAACATCCACTTCCTTTTTTAACTCGGTATAACCTCTTTTCCATCTCTTCGAAAATCCCAACCATTTACTTATTTTTTGGAATAAACGTATTCCAAAATCATTCTATTTTCCTTATTTTGAAAATAGCGCTGTATACTTAACTGAATGGTATAAGTATGTCACACTTCCTATCTGGTCCATACAATGTCAAGTGATACATTGTTTACTATAAACTCAACAATTTATTAAATTTCTAAACCTTACAAAATATAGTTGTTATATCTCTTATGGAAGTAATAAACTATTTCCAACATCTTTTACCATTAAAAACTAGTGTCATTCCTTAGATAATCATAAAGTCATTCAAGTTAGGGTTTTTTATTTACCTCACATACCTTGACTCAACAACATTCTTATCTTGGGATAGATAAAATTTTATAACTTAAAAATATGATATTAATTAAAATATCATACCAATTTCATTTACTATTCCATATAAAAATGATTTTACAAACCATAATTTGCATTTGAAAAATCTCCTTTCAGTATAACTATTTTTACTTAATTCGTTTATTAATTGATTTCCTACCAAAACAACAACCTTTAGTTTTAAATATCTTTAATACAATTTATTTTAATCTTGGATTTATTGCCAAAAACCCATTTATCAAATCCTTTACGCAACACATTAACATCTTTTTTATATTCTTTATTTTTTTGAAATCCTTCTTTCAATTACAAAGGTTTTACTTAATTCAATTCTTAAGCAAACACTTATTTAAAATTATCGCATCAGCTTCAAATCCCTTTTATAAACCTTGTTTATAAAATTTGGATTTATTATATAATCCATTTTATAAAACCTTCTTCAAATTTCAATTAAAATCTCATTACAATTTGATTGCTTCTTAAATGAGTTCAATTAAAAATGTAATAATTTTAATTATTATTTATTAAATTAATAATTAACCTCATCACCAATTGAAGTTAAAGTAGTTTACTTTAATATTTACTAAAATAAAATAGTTAGCCTCTTTATAAAGTTATTTAAATAAGAATTAAGTTTATTAAAAAGAATAAACAACTTGATAATTACCTTTGACACACAGATAATCAAAAAATAAATTAACCTTTATGAACATTCGTTAACTTTAACAATTTTTCGTTAATACTATTTCTATTAGAGTAATTGAAACAAATTAATATAATAATCAATCCTAATTAAAATAGTCGACTTAGTCAAGTTAAAGACATCAGTTAACTTGTTAACCTATTTCAACTAATCCTTCTCCTTAAATTAATTTATAAATTAATTAATTTAATAAAATCACTTAATTGTTCCATAAAAATAATTATTTCAAATTATTAACCCTTATTTTAATTTCAGACTACCTGGCTTATGAACTTTATTTTAGTGCTGCACGGTTATGTAGTGTGATTACATAGCTGATTAATAGTAATACAACAAAGGTTTTAAATATCTGATATCGGTCGCATTTCGTCTCGGGGATTTATAGGCTCGGTCTCGTATGGGGGGATATCTCGGAAGAGATGAGTCAAACTCGGCAGTTCGTCTCGGATATTCATCTCGGGTCTGAAAGTTCATATTGGAACAATCTCGGGGTACGTGATATGTTAAAATGATATTTTAACAAAATGATTTTTATGAATGCTATTAAAAACATAGTAAATTAAACTTAAAATGCAAACTAACTTTATTATTCTTTATATAGCGAAAGATATTCATACTCAAAATCGTAATATGCTTAAAACAGAAATACTGTTAGGCATGGAACATTAAAAGGATCCAAAACATTAAAAAATTCAACATAAATAGACCATAAAATACATAATTTCATAAGTAAATCATAAGCATTGTAAAACATATATGAACATACAATATAGTCATTTAACATGCAAAATGTAAAATAACAAAAGATTAATATGGCTAGATTTGAGTTTTTTCATTATAGTTCTAGTTCATGCACAAATTTAAATTTTAACCCAAAAAAACTAAGATCTCGGACGATATTGCAGTATTTTGTCTCGGTCGATATATCGCTCGATATTGCAATATCTCGGGCGATATATTCGAAAGGCTATTTAGAGTGATATTTGTTATTTCGTTCCGAAAGGAGCCCAAAACAAGATCTCGGGCAATATTTGCGAGATTTGAAACAATGAATACAACAAATAGGAAGTTACGGTCAACAGGCCCGAATGATAGCCACGCCATGAGCGGCGATATAGTGTTTAAGAGGTTCAGTAATGTAGATATAGGAAACATAGATACAGGTGCATCAAAACAAAGTCAATAAACCTAAGTATTGGCCGAAATAGCAGGCCAACAAAAGCAAAGTTAGAAAAGATCCAAAAAGTAGCCAATAAACTGGGTGCAACGATCGGGACGAGATGCAGGAGGAGATGGACGAGCTCGTCACCATGGACGTGGGTAGTTTCTCCTATACCTGACTCCCACCATATCAGAACTGCCCATTGATTCTTCAGAGTTGTTGTCTCTACCAGCAAGTCGGAGCCGGAAGCGTTGTAAAGCATTAACACCTATCTAAAAAGAGAAGAGATGAGTAATCTTATGACGGAGAGAGATAGGGGATTTTGGGTGGCTATTGAAACATCTGTTGTTCTTCTGAAGCCAGTGGACCAGGAGAAGGTAGCAAAGAAGGAGTATATATCTAGGGATGGGGGAGAATATTCTCAATATTCAAATGGGTGGAAATAGGATGAGATGGAGCCAAGAATGTGAGCGGCAGTGGAGGACTAGATAAAGAAGAAAAATCACAGTCTAGAAAGAGGTTTTGAATTGACTCATCGACCTGGAGACAAATAACACATCTAGGATCAACTTGAATATCCTTACGGATTATTCTGTCTTCCGTGTTGATTTTTTCCAATTCCAGACACCACAAGAAGATGCGAACTCTAGACAGCGTCGTGATTTTCCAGAGCCTAGGGAAATATAACGACCTACCGGCGAAGGAGAGGAAACGGTAACAAGATTTGACCAAAAAAATAGAATTTGGAGTGAGGATCTAGGTAATCTTGTCTGGTTAAAAGGTTAGGGTAGTTGAACGGAGAATGTGGCTAAATTCCAGAAATTCCTTAAGAAAGTAGATGGAGAAGTAAAAGCAGAGGGTGATGCAGGGTGGTCCACTATGTATGGCATCGTGGACGAAATCATGGGACAAGGGATGATCGAGAAAAGAGCAGGGTAGAAGTGGGAAAGAGGGAAATGGTAAAGCCAGGAGTCATGTCAGAATAAGTAGAATAGGCCATTACCGTTATGAATGGAGTAGTGGTCTTTGGTGCGGGGGAGGGTATGGAGGACGCCGCTCCAAAAAGGCAAGGGCCTGGTATGGGAAGGGGAATGCAACACATGAACCAGTTCATTTCTAAAAACCCTGTCTTATATAAAAAATAAAATTTTAAAACCTTGCTTCGGTTATAAAATAAATTTTATAACTTCAATTTTGTTAATTCGCCTGACAGCAAATTAACGTCTTAAAAAGATAGAATTTTGGCCTTCTACTGCCAATGACCTAATCAATGTTGTATGTTGATTAAAAACACAACAATGTCGAATTTCAATTCAACAATCAATATCTAATCCAAATTAACGTTACTTGGATTAAACAGTTCATATATGAATAATATGAAAACAAGTAACATACAAAATATTTAAGGAATCCAGTTGGATCCCCCCATCCTATTTTCTCTACATCACAGCTCATAATATCATTTAATAAATGCATATAAAATGAATTTCTATTCTAATTCATATAAGATTATGGAATTATAAATATCATCAATCAACAATCAAAGCAACAAACATCCAAAACATCCAACAACCCAATTTATACTAACAACAATGATCGTAATTGTATGAGTTTAATCACATCATAGTACTTCAGAAAGTGTGAGAGTTAACTCACATTTCGTTTTCGATCGATGATTTCAGGTCGATTTATCTACTTTCAAACTAGCATTTAAAATTAGACAAAATTCTGATTAGCTTTAAATGATACCAATCCAGCTCGTATGCGTTTTGTTTGTCACAATTCCAAAGGATCTTGTTTCACTCTAAGACGATGATTTATGAATAAGAAATCGCCATTAAAATTTTGAATACAAATTAAATTATATTAATTTTAATTAAACGTAATTAGCCATGTTAATTACCCTTGATTAACACTAATTAAACCTCCCTTAATCATGATTAATAGTCCAAAATGTGACTTCATCCTAGAAAATTTTGAATGAAACTTCGAAACTCCCACCGCTCCATTGATCACCGCGCCGCCTCCCTTGCACCTGAGATGACCACTAACCCATTGCCATCTCCTCCTCTCCACCACCTCCCATCACCACAAGACCCGACCCACTATGATTCCTTATGTCATCGGAAAACGCAGTGATTAGAAATGGGTTAAACCCTTTTTTTACCGTCAGTCCACCATCGATGACTGAACCAACTCTAACACCTCTGCCTCCCTCTTCTGGATCTTTGACCTTCAGACTCCATCAGTCGAAACCCTACGACGACGATGCTAAAGCCAAAAAAATGAAACTACAAAAACTCGGTTCAAACCTCGATTGCTCTTCCACTAGACCACCGTACATCCTCCTACAACCACCGAGAGGTTGGTCTCCTCGAGCTCTACAATCTTCTAATTGGTGACTTTTGCCAATTCGCCATCGTTTTCAAGATTTAATCGATTTATTGAAGGTAAAGAAAATGAAGGACAATGAAGAGGAAGGTAGTCACGATTATTTATAAGGAGGGTTTGGAATATTCTAAAAATTTATATTTACTTATAATTTTCATTGAACGTTTTACGCTCGTACGACCACATACGTCGTCCAATTGAAATGAAATTTGAAACATTACAATAACTTAATATTCCGGACCGATGGAACTGGTTTCGTCAAATTCTGAAACTATTTGAAAAACTCCTATCTTGATTTCAAAACGTAAATCGATACGCATTTATATTACGCATGATCGCATAATAACTCCAATTTACTCAAAACTTGAAATCTTGCAATAAACCACCATTGCGAATTTTATAAAATTAGTTTCATTGGAATCCAAGGTTATTTGAAAATTGACTACTCTCAAGTGTTAAATTGAATCGACAATATATAAATCGATTTCAAAATAATCAAATCGATTGATAATAATTTATTATTATCGTATATAGCCAAATAGAGAGTATATTAATCATTAGAATCGTTTTCGATTCATTTTTAACTTAGAATCCAATTACTTCTCGTTTTTGTGCCACGATAATTGGATATATTCGAAATTAAATCATATTCCGCTTATTAAATCAATAAAATCCATATAAAAAACCATTTATATTTTCAATTCAACATTTACAACAAATTTTAAATATTCGAAATTAAACGACTAAAAATCTAGTTCATTCCATAATGTCAATAACGGTGTGTCAGTGTTAGTTCAATGATATATTTACATTCGATCGCTCTTAGTCAATAGTCTTCGTATTATTAGACCATATTATTTGTAATGTTGTTTAATAATATAGTATAGAGATAAGGTCGTTACATGAAGCCATAGGAAAAATTAAGCTTGGAGTACAATGAAAGCAGCTCGGTCAAGGCAGAAAAATTATATGGACAAGCGACGAAAAGACTTATAGCAATTAGGGAACAAGTTTTCATCAAATTATCACTAATGAAAGGTGTAATCCAATTTAGAAAACCAAGTAAGTTAGCATCGAAGTATGTTGAATCTTTTTATATTATTTAGAGAGTTGGGAAACTCACTTACAAGATAGAGTTACCAAGGAAATTAGCAAATTAACTGGGATCCATGATGTTTTGCATGTTGTGTCGGGGATTTAGAGAATACTATAGACTTGATTGCATCGAAAGACCAAGTAATGGAGCCAGATATGACTATTGTTGGAAATCTAGTTAGGATCATCCCCAGGGAAGATAAGAAGTTAAGGAATAAGACAATTAGGTTAGTGAAAGTCCAATGGAGTGGCAGTGATAAGGAATGTACTTGGGAAACCGATGCTAGGATTAGGGCTACTTATCCTGATTTTCTTGATGATACGTTTAACCTTATATATGTTTGATTGATGTGTGTGTCCTTATTATGATTACGTGGATGAAACTCATCAAGATGGGAGGTATGTAACATCAATAAATTAACAAGGCGTTATTTAGAATATTTAATTAGATAAATTAAATTAAATAATGTAAGTTGATGGTGAGAATGAGATTTGACTAATTAAATGAGCCAAACCATAGTTAATCAACTAATTTGATTGATATGTAAGAAGAAGATTTTAAGAGACGTAAAATATGAAAAACAATTCCTGAGACTTAAACCCTTATACCTCTCTTGACTCTCGTGCAACTTTTTTTTAAAAGAGACACCTTTGAGGTCGACTATTGCTATAGGAAAGGGAAGAAAAGATAAGCAAGAAAGAGGTAATAAAGCTTAGGATCAATCAACACCCAAATATGAAGTTTTTTCTTAAACCATTCAAGTTAAATAATGATATTCATTCATTAACTATGCTAGTTGATTTGGCTCTAAGGTAGATCTGAATTATTTGATGTTTTAATGTTTATTTATGTCATATTTAGATGATCGAAACTCATATATATTCTTGTTGACGGTTGAAGTAATTATTCATGAACTTACCATGTATGTATACTTCGAAACCCTAGGCTTTATCATCCAAATGACGTAAAATTATTAAATAGTGTGGGTACCATTACTTAGGAAGAGAGTTTCAAGTTTCATAAGTTTCTTAACAATTATGAATATTTGGTGAGTTTTCTAAGGTTAGAAAATAGTTTAATATAAATCTAATTTATCATTTTGTTTTGCTTCAAAGCCACTAAAATAGTTTCATTTTGAAGCAGTTGCTTCGAACTCGATTTTTAGTGGTTTTAAAAAAATTGTGCCACCATTTCGAAAGGACTATGCATTGGTATCAATGCATAGTTGTGCAAATTCGAAGCACCTTTATTTGTTTTGTCTCGCTTCAATGCTAGATATGTATGAAACCAATTATAGTTTTGAATAAAGTTGTAAGTCCCTTATACTTTCCTTCAAATCGACCCTATAGACGAGTGAACCAATATGTAACAACATGGACAGTGTTGAATACTTTATTAAATGGTTTTGAAGTATGTTTACGTCTGATAAAACTTTGTTATCATCAACGAAAGGATTAAAAGGCATATGCTTTGGTGTAAAGAGCTATATAGCAAGGGAAAATGCTTGTTTAAAAGAATGATCTCAAGAGTAATGAAATATAAATGGCCAATGTTTTTAAAAAGAAATAAGTATTATTAACTCATAATTTACTATTAGTGTGAGTTCCTATCACAGTGGATAGGTCCGATACAAATAGATTTGACTTGGAAGATTAGAATACCAAAAGGGATTGGTGTAGGACACTTCAGCTATCATGTCTACCAGAATTTGTCCAATATTCTAGTGTGTTAGGTATTGTAGGTTAAGACCAAAAGTATGATATGCATAGAGAGGGATGCAATGAGATAGGTTATTGATGGGACCACAAAAACCATTAAGTTTTTCATTAGCCTTGCAATACTAAGAGATAGAAGGGAAGTCAGAAAGGATGGATATCTGAATGGTTAGTTCAGTTTGTTTTTAAGGGATAGTTAAGATAATTAGGTAAGTTTGGTAGGCTCAAGTTATCTATAAAGGTTTGCAATTACCCAGGAAAAACTATGAAATCATGAGATAGATAGTCAGGCCATGAGGCATGCATGCATATATTTGTTTATGATTGATTAATGAGTATTATAATTAATAATCATTGTGATTGCATAGGAAATATTGATTAATTGATTTTATTGAGGATGTCAGTGAAGGGAAAACCTCTAATGAGACAATCCGCATATCCCTGCCCTCAAAATTGACCATAAACCGCACAAGTCCGTTTCGAAAGGCAAGTATCCTCAGAATGTCCTACGATAAACCAAATATCCGACCTTCGATAGTCGATACTTAACACTTCCACGGTGTTTGTGTATCGCAAAATCAAATGTCACAAACTTGATTCATCGGGGTTTTATTAGAGCAAAACACAGCGGAACAGAAACAAAATATAATATTTCAATAGATACCTTTAGCGAAAACTTTTACATCATTTAAAAACGCATTCTTACATTCTTAATCCCTATATATCCAAGTATATATAGTATAGTACGCCTTTCCATCTGACGAAGAACTCCAACTTTTCGAAATCCACTGAAACTCCTCATTTATCTATTTAACTTGAAACACACACTCGGATCTGACCCGAGCATCAAATACTCAAGTCAGGCTTGGATAAACCAGTTTAAAACTAGAAAACTTGACAACAAACCATAACCCATATTATAACATCATCAATCAAGATTCAAAGGTTTCGAAATCCATGATTTTGAAAAATGAAGCTATTATAAGACTCAAGTCCCATCACACAATGCAACGCAAATTGAATGATAAAGTTTTACCTTATAATAGCAAAACATGCTTGATATCCTTAAAATCAAATAATTTGATATTATTATTAATGTTCAGTGCGGAAAACAATTTCGAAAGTTAATGTACTAACCTTAACTCGCATAATGCCCCATCCCATGTTGGCTATATAATATACAACTAAAAACATGAAGTCTTGTATTGGAAATTTGATTCCGACATGAAACAAGGCAAAGGGATTTCTTAACCATAGTCGGGTCACTCTATCAATGTCCCAGGAGTCAACTATTGATTCCTGCGGATCAGCAGAGTCGGTCATCACTAAGCGTGGCTGATTGGAATCTTACCTAAACATAATGTTTCCCCGGTCGTATATAACCATCATATGAGGCGCCTTAACAATCATCCACATTAGTAAACTTGACTGGGATCCATACCAAGGCAACACTATTCAACTAGAAGGGAATGTTAGCTCATATCTCTGTTGTCCACTATCCTATTTTTGGCTCATTTCAGGGTGTGGGGCCCTAGAGTCAACGTCCACAAAGCTTTGCTTTTCAACAAAATCTTTGATCTATCTAGCAGTAGGACTTAGCATGCCACATTTTCAATTCTCTACATACAATCGGAGTTTATTAATACATATCCTTCTGAGTACATCATATCAGAGAGGGTGTTAAGCTAAAAGAATAAATCCTCCGCCACCAACAGATATAACATCAATAGAAACCAGTCGCTTATTTTGTGAAATACAACATCAGACGTACTATCTATTTACTGGTCTGTTCTAGGTTTGAAAGAAACCGAAGGCGCTTTATTCCACGACCCCTTTTGGGCGTGAAAGCCCTTGCAATCTGAATCACCTCAAGTACGGTTGGATCACCGTCACTATAACCTCGTAATGGGGGATCATCCCGATGCATCAATAAGCATTCCTTCCAATGTGAAGGTCTTCGGTCTTCTATCACAGTCAAGGTCATTTTCATTACGTTGTTTTAGCTACACACAATGGGTCGAAACCCAGTCATTCCGAATAACTATCACATCTTTCAAATCAATTAAGATATACAAGATGTCCTAAGTCTTATTTCATTTTCGGAATATTCTTTATTTTTCAAATCAATTAAAATATACTAGATGTTCTAAGTATTATTCCATTTTGGGAATATTCTTTTACTCAAACCTTTATAATTAAACTAAATAAAGATTTATTTTCAACTAATCTTGACAAATCATCTTCTCTTTTAACTGAGTTAAAGAACAGTGTTTTTGAAGACACCATTCACGACAAACCCAAACTAATTGATATTAAATATAAGAATTCCAATAGAATTATATCAACTTATATGTAACACCAATTTTCGAAATCAATGGATAGTATGGATGGAATCACGATGTTAACATCTTCAAAATTCCTCGAAATAGTAAATGTCTACACAGCAGTAATCTATCAAATATCTGAAGATCATTTCTATCCAAATTCAATTTTTATCCAAATTGGAAATCTTTTCTAAATCTAAAGATTTATCAAAACACTTCTCTCTAATTATGGTTATATTTTATAAACCAAATAATTTAAGTTTATTTCACTTAAATTTACTAAACATTTTTTACCGTTTTCGGCCAGTTATGCTAAAAACACAAATATCCCTAAATATAGTTCAAAAATTCCTATATATTTTTCAAATCACTTTGAAATCTTTATTATGATTTAACAAAACAATTCCCTATTTTTAGTAATTTAAAAGTAGTTCCTTTTAATAAAATCCATTTTCGGGTCACTAATGGTCTTGACGTAGTTTTTATTCAAAATTGATTTGAACTTATCTTTAGATATAACCATTGGATTTTAAAGCTATTATACTCATTTGAAATATCTTTTCATTTCAAGTCTAATGGTTTTTATTTTGGGAGAATCCGAAAGTCGGATCTCCCAGTATGCCAGTTAGAAGTCAACCGTCGAAATTCGCGAACTATCGTTGCATGATGAGTTCTACTCTAATCAAACTTAATTTTATATTAAAATTAAATTGTAGTGCTTTTAAAATAGTTTATTAATCATCTAATAATTACTGTAAACCAAATTTTCAAAATTTTACTTCAAATTCAAACATTTTTGTTAAATGGCGATTATAATAATATTTTATTATTAACATAATATTATTTTTCAAACTTCATTATTTTAAACCCAAGTTTTCCTAACTTCCATTATAAAAACAAATAAGATAGTTTTGAAAAAGAAATCTTATCAAAATCTTTTCTAGATACCCAAGCTGAACTTCACTTTTTTTGGTTACCATTCATTTTAAAATAAAAACTTTAACAGGCATAACCGACTTTTAAATTCTCAAAAAATCGTATTTCCCAAAATACCAGAAATATCCAAATTTCTAGGTCGTTACATCTGACAACCTTGGCTTTAGGTACCGAGGTAAACACATTTAATGAGATTTTATAATTTAATATTAGATAAAACAAAATACGAGTCCAATAAGGAAAAATCATATAATTATCTAAGCTATAAAAAAAGGATTTAGGGATTTTGTGCGTAATTGTGTTGAATTGGTGGTAAACGGGATTTGGAATAAAGAGAAGAAAATTAATTTTAATATGTGTTTGATGATCAAATATAAGGAAATTAAATTTAGAAAACTTTATAATGTTTATTTGGAGTCAAAATACATATTGAAGGATTTAATTTTGTTAAATGCAATAAATTTTTAAATTGTTGCTAAACATTTTTGGTGTTAAAGTGAATATTGAAATTATGAAATATTGATTGGAAATCAATATTTAAGTGTAAAATATTTTTAATATGATTTATTAAGTTGTTTAAGATGAGACAATAAGTGCTTTAGGTAATTATATTAAAATGTAAAATTATAAGTAACTGAAAATGTAAGATGAAAAGTTGTGTTTATAACTAAAAACCATGTTTAAAATTGGTTGAATAAATATATCGAATGATTTCAAAATACTAGTCAAATTGAGAATGAAATAGTTGTGTAAAATAATTGTTAAACAACGATTTTGGTTATTAAGTGAATGCATAAATTAAAAGTGGGATTTTGAGTGAGTATTAAAAATATGAAATATTTATAGATGTGAAATGTTTCTATTGATAAGACGATGAAATTCGTGTAAATTTTGTTGTTAAAATGTAAGTTCCAAATAAAATGAAAAAGGTGAATTCTAAGTTGTGTTCATATTTTTAAAACTCACGTTACTTATTCGAAATAAGTTTAAAAAATGTAAATAATATTTTGTAGAATGAGAAAATGTGTTGATACTATAAATAAGTGTAAAACAAACATTTTTGTGAAAATATAAATTATTTTGTGTTTGTAATGAGAGGTTGTGTTTAAACTAGTAATACTAATTTTTAAAACATGTTATTAATAATTCTATAAATTTAGAAAATGTAAAATACATTTTATTTGGTGTATTATGTGTTAAAATGTGTGTTAATTATTAAATGATAGCTTACTTAATTTAATGTAAGTCAAATAAGTTAATGGGCTTGGTTTGAGTTAAGTCCTAATCCATTTTGATAATTCTAGAATAGGCTAAGAAAGAAAATACACATACCTCCTATTTATCCATCTTTCTGGGTAATGTTAAAAGCTTGATAAAGAGAAATCAAGCATCCACTTCCCCAAGTTCTCTAATCAACGTCATTTCTGAAATTTAAAATTGTAGAAATCTTGCAAATCTCTAAATCTATCAGGTAATCTCTAAATAGTTGAGGAAATTTTCATCACAATCTGTGGATTTGAGTTATTCTCAATTCATTAAAATGCATGTTACAGTAACTCACTTTCAAGCAAAAAACAAGCAACTTGAGGTCGAAGAGCCATCATCTTTTTCAAATCCTTGCTAAAAATCAATCGCTTCACTACTAAGGTGAGCAAGTCACTCATTCCATATGAAAATATGTTGCATGTTGACAATTTGAAACAAATTTTGAGTTTTGTTTACTGTAAAGACTCAAATCATCTCTGTCTAGTTTCACTTTGCAAAAAATGTTGTCTGCGCATCCTTAAGAGTTTATAAATTTCTCAGTTTATATCCAGTTGTTGGGATTCTTGATTTATGTTACTTGTGCTTTGGTCGTTAATAATGCTAAGTTTCATAGTCTAATATGGTCTTTTGATCATTTGAAAATCGACGTGAAGTTGGCATCAGGACATAATTGCCCGTGCAAATCGCGCAACTTGTTTCAACACAGGCATCGCTTTTGTCGACCCAAGGAGCAGGAATTGTGCAAGCAGTTCATGCTATTGTTATGAGTTGCTAAAGCCATTTTAGTTTATTACCCTTGTGTTTTTGATGATTCTTGTAGCGAATTTAATGATATTTTGATGAGGCTTAGATCCTAATCTAGGACAGCCAAAAGTAGGAAAAAGTCATACTTCAGATCATATATGTCATATTGATTTCTTTGTGAATATCGTGCTTCTTAGTGACACCATGCACGTTTTATAAAACATTTTGAAAAAGAATTTTCTTTATAAAAATATTATTAGCATTGAGACAAACGTTTCTCTATATTTTGGTTTTAAATAAGCCCGTCTCAAAGCGATAGTAAAATTTATATTTTCTAAATATAATGATTTTTCTGAAATAATCCAATTATTTTATAAAATCTATTTTCTAAAAATAATTATGTTCTGTGTATAATACATAAGTTTTTGCACCCTTCGAGAAGGCATGATTGTGATTAAACGATGTGATAAACCTCATGGTATGGACACGAAGGTATATGATATCTGTTAATTCCAGACTCGTCAATCGAAGTTATTGTTGTTTTTAGTATAAAGTAGACTAACCTATAGTGAATCGATTAATGGAATATGCGATATGATATGTATTACTTTCATTTTTCGAGAAAATGTCTTGAAGTTTGTGGGACATTTTTGTGGTGCCAGTACTTACTTCGAAGTGAAGCTAGACTTGGTAGAGTCTTATATGTACGTATTATCTTGATCGAAGTGGTCAAGTAGCACTCGACCGGGATGGGTCATGATAAATCTATAGTCGACCGAGACGGGTCGTAGTAAAGTTATATTTAACCGAGACATGTTGTTGTGAAGCTATACTCGGTCGAAAGGGTCGTAGTAAAGACATTCGACCAAGATGGGTCGTATTGAGGCTATACTCGACCGAGATGGGTCATAATAAGATTACACTCGGCTAAGACGAGTCACAGTGGAGTTACACTTGATCAATTCGGGTCCTAGTAATAGACACTACTTGGTAGAGTTTACTTTCATTTGTGATGCACGAAAAATAATTTTTGATTTTTTGGATCCATTTTGTGGCTTTGATGATTTTGGTGATTGTGATGTTTTGGATCCATCTTTGATGATATAATTTGATGAATTTCCATTATAGCCTTATGGCTAATTTGAGAATTTGTGATAACCTTTGTAGAGTTAAACTTCTGTGAGTTATTATATAAAGTTTGGAGTATTAAGTGATATTTGGTATATGTGTTATGATGTTCTCTGTGATTTGAAAGATGATATATTGTTAGCTCAAAGCTAGCACCTATAATTTGTAGTGAACTTCCTTGTATCATTTTTATGTTTGTTTGTGACTCAATGTTCTATGTGACATCCTTTACATACTCTTCTCATAGTAAGAAGAGTTTTCCCTTGTATAACCTTATGTTATTACCATCTAATCCCCGTTTCAACTGTGTATTTATTGCTCGGGTCAGACCGAGTTGTAGGTTAGATTTCTTGGATTATCTTCGCTACCTCACCATGGACATCTTAGCTTCTTTTTTATCTTGACTACATATTTTTAGTGTTGTATATTTTGGATATTTTTGACTCATCTATATATATTCTTCTTGATGGGGACTAGATGTATATATTTGTGTATGGTGCTTACATCACTTTTTTTTGCACTACACACTATGTATTAAATCTGATGTATATGTATATATGTGACCATGTTGACTGCCCATTGATTTACGAATAATATATATATATATATTGTTTTTTGCTCTGAATAGATCCTGTAGTCACTATAATAATGTATTAATATGGGTTTAAGTGTGTCGAGCCTCTTTAGATAAGAAAAAAAAATATGGCTTACTTTCGACATACTTAATAGTTAATTAAAACAGGACTATAGAAAATCGCTCCTAAAAATACATATTCTCCATATTAGTAGACAATATTACCTGTTAATGCCCTTTACTAATATAGTTCTCGGGGTGGGACATCACAAAATTTCCGCTCAATGACGTGGTCTCACTAGTTATCCATTTATGTCAGTCGACATATTATTATCCATACCAAACCATTACCCGATTCAAAGTTTTTTTTCCTTTAGATCCTGCGTGCTCCATTAAGAAGCTTAAGAGTAAGTTTCGGGTTCCTAAGGCTTCTGGCTGAATAAAGCTAGTGAAAACGTGTAGAAAAAAATTAGCTGCTTAGGGTAGAAGTTACTTTGGAAATCCGCTCTATTTGTTATTTGAAGTTATAATAAGGGGCTGTTATTATTGATACTCTGATCAATTTATGGGGAATCTTTATTTGTCGCTCTAAAATATTTATGTAATTATAGTTTATCTGAAACGTGGAAAACATGATGGGATTCTGTGATGTAATGAAATGCATATAAAATGTGAAACACTTCTGGAAGTTATGTTAAATTTTATTTCATATTCAAATGCAGACGATATTAATGCTATTTCTCATGACATTTGAATAACCATAACCTTTTAGATGAAAATAACGAAGAAAATGTGTAGAAAATATATATTTAAATAGGACTACTATGGTAATCAACCATTACCATACTAATACGAAAAAACAATTGATAACCAAAATCGATCTACTCTGATATAGCAAAGCTATCAATATGCACCCCGCTAGTGTGCCTGCAAGTGTGACGCAATGTAAAAGGGGTTCCTACGTTTGGTAAAAGACTCATGTTTAAGTCCTGCCTTGCACACATTTCTCATAAAAAAAGAGTACATTGAAGGTTATAGGTGCCATGAGTTAAAACTGATATGCATAACTTAATCCTTCTCTTGAATTGGTTAGTCCGTCAAGGCTCTTGGAGGTCTCATGTGTCAAAGAGTTTCTAAAACAAAGAAAGCTATCGGTATAGTAATGGCGAATATAACAATAAAGAAACATTCAAACCAATGACAACGGTAAATTTACCAATCGTAGTAGCTACCAGTATATGATTATCTATGATGATATTCCTATTTTAACTTGTTAGTTTCAAAGTTTAGAAATTAGTAAAATTACAATTCCATATTCCTATAAATAACTTAATCAATAAAATGTTTCATGTTAACTAAAAGTCAAATGTTTATATAAATTACTAGGAAAACAATTACTTTTAAATTAAAATTTCAATAATTTTATGCAACGGTATGTTTATCATTATCAATCAACAATTTAACGGTGAACATTTTATGAATGGCAACGATAAAACATCAATAATTATTTTTGACTTAACAATAGCATCAATATGATAACATTGTTCTCACATTGTAATGGTTACCGTTACCATGACTTGACTACTTCTAAAGAGGCAAGTAGGTCGTTGTAATGACCTAGAAATTTTGGCGTTTAAAATATAAATTAAATTAAGATTTAACACAAAATACATATTTATATTTGGAATTTTGTTTATTTTGAATGATATTTGAGTAAACTTTGTCTATGGATTTATAAACATTTTTGGGAACACGAATTTTACCATATTAATTAATTTTGTAATCTAACGAATTTAATGTTTATCGTATACATGCTTACTAGGACTTGCACTTTCATTTTGAACATATCATTCACTTTTAACATGAAATTACATTTGTAAATATAAGCTTAGTTTAAATCAAGATTTGGCGTTTAAATTAAATATCTATGTTTGGTTTTCGGCTTACAATTAATTGTTATTTTGAACCTAATATGTAAGGTCCAAATTCTATATTTAGTGCTTTTGCTAATAAGAATTAATTGCATAGATTAGCAATCAATTATGCATTAATTGTCAATATATTCTACTTATTAGATATTTATGGATGATTTCTACTTTATTAACTTTATATATATTGAAAAGATTAACTACATATCTTACAATTAATTTGTATAAATTTGAATTATCTCATATAAGTATACATAGAAATGTCTTTAATTTTATATATGGCAATTGTGCATGTAAGAAATTAACTGGGCATTGATTGACAGATATGTCAATTAATAGGTTTTAAAATATATCCATTTATTACCGTTTTTAAATGGTATATTCAAATATGTTTTTGTCATAGATCGGATGAAAACAATAATGAACATATAAAATACATTCTAAAATCTTACTTCTTTACAAAGTAATTAATATAGCAGATGTGATGTAGCTTAAGAATTCCTAGTTTTAATATAGCGGACTAAATTAAGCTTTAAATATATATATATACACACACACACATATATATATATATATGTGTGTGTGTGTATGTATGTATGTATGTATGTATTATTTTGTGAATTTAAATTCTTAATATGAACGTTTTGTTAATAAAGAATGTTTTAACTTTATATGTAATTTAACTTTGAATTACAGGAAAAGAAAAAAATTAAGAAAGGAATTTTTTATCGTTGGCAATTTCAAATTGAAATTTAATACAAATAGTGATAATATTGTTTTAAACAAACCGCTAAATATATTTCATGACAGGACTATTTATAATACAAGTAGTGTAATCAAAATAGAATCTAACCCCTATTTATAAAAGGAATGCGTAATAAAAAGGAAAGAAATAAATTGTGAAATAAATTCGTGCATTTTGCGTTACCATTTGAATTTAATTTACGGTGTATAACGGTTAAATTTATAACATTTAGAAATAACATAAATAATGTTCTGTTGTTGGCTTTCTCGTTCAATTATAAATATTGTGTGTAGATTGCTCTGTGTTCACACATATTTCTTCTTCCTCACCATATTTCTTCTTCCTCACCATAAAACTCCTCCTCACCAAATTCTCAAGTCTTCCGCCATTTCAATTTTAGAAAAAAAAAAGGAAAAAAGAAAGAAGGAAAGATGATGAAAAATTTGGCATGAGGGTGCATGACTTGCACTTCTGTTACTCGTTGTTGGAATCGCGAGTGTTAATCCGGTTCATTTGGTTCGAAGTTGTGCTGATTCATAGCATCATCCATCGATTTATTTGCAGTCGATGCAGAGGAGCGCGGACAGTGAAGATTGGAAGACAATCTTGGGTGAGAACATTTATTTAAATTTATTTTAATAAGTAGAAAATGTTAAAATTGCTAGTAGTTTATCAGTTAATGATTATCGAGCTCATATTAGTGGTTGTTGTTTTTCTGATGATTTGAATGGATGTGCGTGTAAGTTAAAAACACTAAGCATTATTTAGTGTGGCACTTGCGCACAAATTTGTTGGTTGTTTAAATTTTACAATGTTGATGGATGGACTAGTATTCATATGCATTGATTTTGTTGTATCACACACTGTGGTTGTGAAGTTATATGGGTAGTCGATATAAATCTCCTTCTTATGTGAATCATGATTAGAAATAAAGTGAAAGTTAAAATCTTGAATTCAAACTTCTAAATAATTTGAAAGCTAAGTCATGAATAATTAAACGATTTTCATAATGATGAAATAAATTTGGAAATATCTTAAAATTTTGTTTTGGACTCTTAAGATTGAAACAAATTTTGAAATCTAACTTAAAATTTGATTTTGAGCTATAATTGTTTACGTAAATGATTAGCTATCCAAAAGCTTTAAAATTTTAATTAAAGAAAATTTGATTTAAGCTTGTAACTAAACAAGTTTATTTAATACATTTGGTTTCGTTATTTTTAAAGACCAATTGTAAGTTTTTTTTTAACAAATTTGGTAACATTACATTAAGCTTCCAAGGAAATTTAAATGACGGTTTAATTGAAGTTATGTAAACCTTAATTATGACTTTAAAGAGGAATTGGACAATTTATGTTTTGAACCGTTATCGTGTGTGTGTGCATGTGTGTGTGTGTGCGTGTATACATATATATTAACGACATTTCTTTCAATAATACAAATATGTACCAGAACGTTCTAGGGTGACAGAGAGGATAGTATCTAGGGTTTGGAAAATACAGTTTCCCGCTCTCCCTCGCTATCCCTAATTGATTCGACGGACGAGACGGTTATTTCAAAGTCTAATTTGGAATCTAATTAAAACCCTTCTTATTTGGGGCAATTTGGAAGTCTAACAAGCGTAAATCATTAATTAAAAATGATTCGAGTAAAGAATTTCAACCTTTGAATGATTTTGAACCCATTTGGTTTAAATAGTAATTCTACAGCACTTTAAATAACACGGTAACATCTTCTTGAAATGATTTGGGTTGAAATTTCTAAACAAGAATTATTATTTACACTGTAACGACCCAGATTTTCAGTCATTTTAATTTGGACATTTAATTTTGTTTAAATATTTTAATTGGAATATTTATGTATTTTTAATATTTAATTTGTTTATTAAAATGAAGTTTAAACGTTATAATTTATATATAAATACAAATGAGCTCGAAATGGCGTGGTAGTTCGTAATATTCAGTTTTGAGCTTCGATTGGGTATACAGGATCCGGTATAAGTCGGAATTTGGTGAAACGAGAAAGGTTTGAATCTTTTTGTTTATAATTTTCTAATAAAAAATAAAAATCGGTTTTTCGGTTTATAAATTGTTAGTTGTGCCCAATTCAATTTTTTAAATATTTATAATTTTCTAATAAAAGAGAAAAATCGGGATTTCGGTTTATAAATTGTTAGTTGTGTCCAATTCAATTTTTAAAATAATCGCTGTGGAAATCGTATATAAACGATAACATTTATTTAATAAATTTAATAACGTTTTCTATATAAATTGTCGATATCGGTTGATTCGAACCTTTTGATGCGGAGTTATAATTTGATATTGACTAAATTTGAAGTGTTATACTATTACATCGGGTATAATTATCGATAACAATTTATTTATTTATTTTGAATTTAAAAGTTTTGGGATTTTATTAAATAAATTATCGATATTATTTTGTAGGCTATTTATATTACTATAAACTCAACTTGTACGTATATAGGCAAGTACATAACACCGGGGCCTCATGTGAAAACAGTATAACATACGCAGCAGTATGTATCATCTTATGGTGGATATAAAATCCCGCGGGTACGCGTAACCAATCGCAAACAACAAATACGAATGTAAACTGGTAATTACAAAGAATAACAATTTATATACAACTATATGTATAAATGCAAGCACAACAAATTAATACTCATGACAAAGAATGGTTTTCTGCCGCTGCTATTTGCTGTTTTACTTGTAGTGAAAACATATATGATGGTCAGAATGCAAACAAAAACAAAACAATACAATATGAATATGAATACAATAAGAGAAAAGCAAAAACTATTCAACAAAAATTTTATTTCAAAGTTGTTCAAGTACAAATTTACAACCATTCTGCTAAGACCAAATCAAATACAAAGAAAAAAATATGGGATAGAATAGCTTTATCATGCACATGTGTTCAGGTACAAAGTCTTTTACCAACCAATCAACAAATGTACATGCTGACATTACAAAGCATTGGATCAAATCAAATACAATACAAAAAGGGAAGTATAAAATAAGACAAGAACAATTCCTCACGTCCATGTGCTCTTGCACAATATCTATTGCTAAGCCAAATTACAACAGGCTTTAATACTAATGTGAACTCACCCATACCACATGTTAGTTCGGCAGGTTTTCACCATCACTAATGTTGATGTGTGACAACACTCTTCGCAACGATGGTCCATGGTACAAGCAGCATACCTAGACCATTTTCCCCCAGTAGCACACATGCTGTTTGAGAAGGCAATACAAGTTGTTTGAGAAGACAATACAAGCCAGTACTTCTTTCTCCCTCAACTTTTCTTGCATCGATGGACTGATGCACATCAGCTAAGTGAACAAAACATGCATAGTTGCTGGACCTACTGATCGGACATTGATCTTATCCTTGAATCCCCATTGGCCTATATATAACACTACAGTCCCAATACTTCCCAATCCAGAACGTTGCACTTTTTTCATTTATCCATTCGCAACCTCTTCAGTATGACCAATATGTACCCAAGTTAAGTCACGCAAACCAGAAATAAATCGCAGTAAACCTATTCGATTCCTCTAACACATAAACCACTCGATCCACAAATTTATTCACCAAATATTGAACATAAAATATGTGAAGAGTAATGAGATCTGAAAGCTAACCTGATGCGAAGGAAACTGGAGCGACATAGGGACCAGATCTCGCCTGAATGGCGTGGTCTTTGTGGACGAATTACGGTCTGACGGAAAGAGCAGGGACGAAGAGGTTCAAGCTGCAGCAGGAGTTGACCAACGCGCTGGACCTGGGGTTATTCGTCGGATCTTCGATCAACGGAGGTGTGAGGAATGAGGCGATTTCGGTTGATGATAGTGGCGGCTTTTGAATTTTGGACGAGAGAAATAGTGGAGAGCAGATGGTAATGTGAAGGGATCCGTTTCTTTTATCTGGAGTGTTTAAAGTGGTTCCGAATTTGGGTTTAACGTGGAGGAGATGGGCTTTAAGCTGGTGGTCCTACAAAACGTGGAAGGGCCAAATTCAGACCGAAAATACATAGCCTGTAAGGGTTATCAATTAGTAATTGATGCAAATTTATTTAAAATTAAAAGTTAATTAATTTTATGTTTAAACTAGTATTGATTATGATATTTTAATTCATAACAGGGGTAAAACGGTGCGGTCGGGGTTCTGGAAATGTCGGTTACGTTTGGAACAAGGCATGAACCGATGGAGCAGGGAATAAAGGAGCTGGCCAGAGTATTGAAAACAAAGTAATGTGTTCGTTAATTAAATTAATTAGTTATTAAAATATGTTAATTTCAAAACATTAACAACGTATTTATATCCTAGCAAAATCGGCCGATTCCGAATAAACTAGAACTGTATTAAGGAGAACGACATTATGAAAATTGAATCAGACGAGTTGGAATTTATCTGGAACGAGCTGTTTACATAATGCAGATTAAGGTGAGTTGACCTCACTCAGTTTCCCACTTATAATGATTATAAGTCGGGTTTATCGTCTGTATGCTATGAGTATTAATTATTGGTTGTTTGATGATTGTTGGATATTTTTATATCATTTATTTAAATTAAATGGTTGTTTAATATAAATGAAATGACAACGTCATTTTTAACGATGATTTCCAAAACAGAATAACCCACCATGTTGGGTACGTTTATAAACAAATAAACGAATTGAATTTAAATTGATGATTGGATTATCGTTGTTGATTGATCGTGATTTTCTAAATAAATTTATCATGTTTACATTATCCTGTGGAATGATCAGTTGTATTTGAGATAACCCATTGGATGCAAGGAAGGACAGGTTAGAGGAATCCAACCGGATTCCTCAAATTTATTGTTTATTTTCCTATGATCAATATATGAAACTGCTGAACCCATATGATTGGATTATTTATTGGTTGTTAATACCGAACTCGACATTTGTTTGGTTAATTTACCAATGGTGATATTGGTTGAGAAATTTATAGCAGATGGCCAAAATACAAACTGTTTTGATTTACCGTCAGATTTGAAACTATGAAAATTTACTTTAAAATATATTATTTTAAATGAAGTTTATAAAAAGAAAATAAACCAACCATATATATATATCGTTTGTTTTAACTGCTATTTTTGTACCAAATTCTACCATGTGCGAAGCACATGTTTCACCTTAATTACTGAATAATTTTATGAAGTGGACTCTTATATTAATAAGGTTGATAAGCAAGTAGGTGAGAATTAACTTAATGATTAATAACAAGGACTTATTTTTTTAAGAACAATTAAAGTGAGATTATTTAGAAATAGATTATTATTTATTTAATAGTAATCAATGTAAATGAGATTATCCGGATTAATAAATGTTATTTATTAATTCAAAATGAAAAGACGAGTTAGAGTTAATTAATGGGTTAATCATGTTTTAAGGTAAACCAAGCCAACTATTTAACAAAAACTAATTGTTAAATTGAATTAGATTTTGCCAATTAATCTAATGAAATAAATTAATGAATAGTTGTTTGACTTAATGAGATTAGAAAAGGGAAATTTTATTCCAGTTAATGATGAAGTAAATTATAATTTTTATTTAATTTAAATGAAGTTCATTTAAGTAAATAATTGAAGTTAGAATTAAAATATAATTAAATTCCAAAGGAAGTTTATGAACATGTATACATTTAAACCGAATTTGGTAAATGAAGTTATAAAGTGATTTAAGCGAATACGGTAAGCTTAAGATTAAATGTTACTTAATATTTTAAGTAAAGGAAATCGAGATGGAAAAGTGCTTTATATTGAACCAAAGATGTCTAAACGAGTTGTGAATAAGGAGTTAGGAAGTTAAAGCGTTAAATTGTAAAATAACGCAACCTAATAATGGCGTTAAGGGTAATGGATGAGAGTGAAGTATGATTTCCCTAAAGGAAATGATTTAAAGAATTAGAATAGAGATTTCTATAATTGAATTTGGAATAATGGTTAGTAATAGGATTTGAAAATGAGACGAATAGTTTTAAAGGAGTTAGAGTTTAAAAAGTTAATGTGTATTAATCATTTACTAAATCAATGTATTTAGTAATAACCATATATAAAAAAGAAGATTTCAAAAGCAAGAAGGTTTTATAAAACCGTGTTTTAATATGATAGTGAAGTGGTACTAAAATGAATATGGGGAATTTTTGGAATTACAATTCATATTTATCTTAAGATAAGAATGTTGTTAATCAAGGTGTGAGAGGTATTAAAATACACCAACTTGAATGACTTAAGGATTGTCGAAGGATGGTATGAGTCGTGATAGTGGAGATGTTAAAGCAAATTATTTTAGGGAAATAATAGTGAAACGTTATCTGAAGAATTTGGATACATATATGATGGAATTCTAAAATAAAAGAAAATAAAGGAGGGCTTGAGATTATGAATGATACTTCCAGCATAACGAAATAAAAGGGGATTTGTTAACGATTGTTTTACGATGGTATGTGCATTGATCTCATAATTATATATATGATAAGTAATGTAGTGGCAAACATTTGTAAGGATAATAATGGAAAATTGGGTCGGATTTTAAGGTATTTCTTTGAAGTATTTTAATAAAACGAATTGAGAATATTTATATATTAAAACTAATATATATTATCTTTGGTATTACAACTAAAATATTTTAATGGCCAAGTGACGATGTGTAATAACCAATGGATTTATTTTATTTTTATGATTGTTTATTGTGATAGTTAAATAACCGACTATCAAATCATGCCCAATGCACTGTTGGTATGGAAAGTCTGGGATCGAATTTATATTCGAAAAGCATTCTGAACCAGCAAATACGTAAAAGATATTGATTGAAGATGGAGCAGTTGAAGACCCTGGATCTTCATAAGCGGAAGAGCTACTTGATAAATTTCTCTTATGTGGCAACCAGAGATATTTTGATAGTAATTCGGTCGTGGTTGAAATCTATGGATTGCAAGGACTACTCGCTATTGATCCATAGGGTGATTCCTAGGATGCAGTAGGAGGGTACCTTCGGTTTGTCCAATCCTAGGATAACTTGTATGGACGGATGTCTAACAGAGTATTTCCAAAGGAATTACGTACATTGATCTCTACAAACGTACTATAGTTGGTAGCGGAAAGGGGCACTTCTCTTAGCTTAACTACTAGAGTATTTTTGTGGGCGTCAATTAGTGATATCTTATGGATCTGACGTTGTGGCATTCAAAGTGAATGGTGGCCATATGTTCTAAAAGGAATTCAAACCTCAAGCCTCATCAATTGGGAAATGAAAAAAATCGGGCAGGCAGCAAGGCTATGTGGGTCGCTCCCATTAGGGTGTATAATCACCTATCTAGAGAAATTCCTTTTGCTTCTTTAATCTATCGATGTTGTCCCTTTTCGGGAAATGGTGGGTAGCTCCCAACCGTTAGTGAAGTACATTCGATATTCAAGCGAAATGAGTGGTCGGTCATGCGTGGGTCGGGTTGCAAGACGTTCTTGTTGAACCCAGTGTATTCACCTCTAGAGATACACTATCGGTAGTTGGTTCCATACCTTGTCATAGTCGGAATCCAATCTCCAATAAGCACCCGCGGTATTGTTTGTATACTATATATGTGGAGCGCGAGATGCAAGTGTTCTGCCATATTGATAATTATTTGTATTTAGACATTATTATAATATCACAATGAGATATGATTTCAAAAATGTTTTGGGTTATCGTAAGATAAAAGCCGTCTGTATTTATGTGTTGATTTGGTCTTACGATTATCCTTCTCTTTCAGAAAGGATTTTAAACTTAAAAATCAAGTTGTGTGATACCTTTAAACTTAGTGGGTTTCTCACTTTGGTTCACCAGAATGACCCGATATTTGTAATTCTCGGGTTAGACCGAGGTGTACAGTTCAGGTTATCGGATGCTGGGGAGAGATGAGTTGGAAGTGTTCAGACATATGATGTTATATTATTCTGCTGTGTGTTGTATATGAGGACAGATTATTATAACTGTCCAGATGTGTGATGTACTCTGATGATTGTAAGTATATTTTCAAGCTCTCAATAAAGATTTATTTATATTATATTTTGTTCCCCTACGGTGTGAGACTCTGTGTTGTGTTGGATCTTCTTCTTCTTCTATTCTAATATTTCTTTCTTATCTCACCCTCTAAAATCTTTCTAATAACTATCTGGTGTTTTCGATACTTGAGTTGTGGCAAGTAATATGGATTATGTATTATTGTCGGAATTCGGACGTTGAATCCTACTAGGTCGTTACAGTGGTATCAGAGCTATTGGTTTAGTAATAACCTTGGCTCTGTGGCATTACTCGATGGAGATAGGGTAAGTAATACCCTAGATTGAGTTGAGTGTATATATATGAGAACGTATTTGTAGATTTTATACTAAGATGTTTTGTATTGTGTTGTTGATCGGTTCAAGTGTTGAGAAGCATTGGACTGGGAATGTACACAATATTGTTTTGTTAATAGGGTAAATGAAATAATTTTACCCAAATTATATTTTTGTATAGAAGGGAAATAATTTTATTAAATTATTTAGGTATTATGGTTTGATTGATTTATTTAGGTGGAATTTAAATGGAAATTTGAATTTGAATGGTTAATATAACCAAAATTTCACATATATAATTGTGAATGAGAATTTCAGTATGAAATTGAAATCAGAATTTAAGATAAGTTAAATCAGAATAAATTAGAGTGATGGTGTTTGAAATAGAATCAGAATTGGGGCTATAAAATGTAATGTTGGAAAAATCAACTCGGTAAATGGATATGAAATAAGACTTAAAATGGTGGAATAAAAATTAATGTTGAATATTAATGGAATTTGATGTAAATTGAATGATTGGTTGAATTGATTGTGTATTGGCTGTTATTTGGATATTAGATTGGTTGAGATAAGCTCATCAATAGCTCAATGAAAAGTTGAATGGATTGAAAACTAATTCCAGTATAATAAAATTTGACTGGAACTGCTTATGATTTAAAACTGATTGATTTAAACTTGATTTGCATATACTTTTCTGAAAGATACCTTGGGAATTGGTGAAACTATACTGCTTGACGAATGAAGTATTATTTAAAAATTTCACGTAATGGTCACTTACATATTGAATTGAGTTGAGTATAGGTTTTAGAAGGCTATGAGGATAAATTTTGGTTAAGTACATCGCAATAGGTTGAGAAGATATACTCAATAGCACTCGCATAAGGTACGCCTACGCAAAAATATAATTTTTGGGTTTTGAATTTTGTTTACCGACCATGTGAGTCGATTTATATATTATTTGTTCCTGCAATATAGCAGATGTCACCCCGTACAAGGGAGGCTCTACCGAATTTTTCCGGAATTTTAAAGTGTTTGATTTTTTTTTTGACATTTTTGGGAATTTTTAATGAATTGAATTTAGAAAATATAATGGGCAAAGATGTTTTTCTTACCTTAGTAATTTCGGGGACAAAATTCTTTTAAGGAGGGAAGAATGTAACGACCCAGATTTTCGGTCATTTTAATTGGGACATTTAATTTTGTTTAAATATTTTAATTGGAATATTTATGTATTTTTAATATTTAATTCATTTATTAAAACGAAGTTTAAACGTTATAATTTATATATAAATATAAACGAGCTCAAAATGGCGTGGTAGTTCGTAATATTCAGTTTTGAACTTCGATTAAGTATACAGGATTCGATACAAGTCGGAATTTCGTGAAACGAGAAACGTTTGAATCTATTTATTTATAATTTTCAAATAAAAGAAAAAATCAGGATTTCAGTTTATAAATTGTTAGTTGTTCCCAATTCAATTTTTAAAATAATCGCTATGGAAATCGTTTATAAATGATAACGTTTATTTGATAAATTTAGTAATGTTTTCTATATAAATTTTTGATATTGGTTGATTCGAACCTTTTGCTGCGGAGTTATAATTTGCTATTGACTAAATCTGAAGTGTTATACTATTCCAATCGGGTATAATTGTCGATAATAGTTTATTCATTTATTTTTGAATTTAATAGTTTATTTATTTATTTTTGAATTTAATAGTTTAGGGATTTTATTTAATAAATTATCGATATTATTTTATAGGCTATTTATATTAGTACAAACTCCACTTGTACGTATATAGGCAAATACATAACACTGGGGCCTTGTGTGAAAACAGTTTAACATACGCAACAGTACGTATCATCTTATGGTGGATTAAAATCCCACGGGTACGTGCAACCAATCGCAAACAACAAATATGAATGTAAACTGGTCATTACAAAGAAAAACAAATTATATACAACTGTATGTATAAATGCAAGAACAAAAAAAACATTGGTCAGAATGCAAATAAAAACAAAACAATACAATATGAATATGAATACAATAAGAGAACAGCAAAAACTATTCAACAACAATTTTATTTCAAAGTTGTTCAGGTACAAATTTACAACCATTCTTCTAAGACCAAATCAAATACAAAGAAAAATATATAGGATAGAATAGCTTTATCACGCACATGTATTCAGGTACAAAGTCTTTACCAACCAATTAACAAATTTACATGCTGACATTATAAAGCATTGGATCAAATCAAACACAGTACAAAAAGGGAAGTATAAAATAAGACAAGAACAATTCCTCATGTCCATGTGCTCCTGCACAATATCCGTTGCCAAGCCAAATTACAACAGGCTTTAATACTGATGTGAACTCACCCATACCACATGTTAGTTCGGCAGGTTTTCATCATCACTAATGTTGATGTGTGACAACACTCTTCGCAAAGATGGTCTATGGTACAAGCAGCAGGCCTAGACCATTTTTCCCCAGTAGCACACAAGCTATTTGAGAAGACAATACAAGCTGCTTGAGAAGACAACACAAGCCAGTACTTCTTTCTCCCTCAACTTTTCTTGCATCGATGGACTGATGCACATCAGCTAAGTGAACATAACATGCATAGCTGCTAGACTTACTAATCGGACATTGATCCATGAATCCCCAATGGCCTATATATATACCACTGCAGTACTAATACTTCGCAATCTAGAACGTTGCACTTTGTTCATTTTTCTATTCGCAACCTCTTCAGTATGACCAAAATGTACCCAAGTTAAGTCACGCAAACCAGAAATAAATCGCAGTAAACCCATTCGATTCCTCTAACGCATAACCACTTGATCCACAAATTTATTCACCAAATATTGAACATAAAATATGTGAAGAGTAATGAGATCTGAAAGATAACCTGATGCGGAGGAAATTGGAGCGACGTAGGGACCAGATCTCCCCTGAATGGTGTGGTCTTTGTGGATGAATTATGGTCTGATGGAAAGAGCAGGGACGACGAGGTTCAAGCTATAGCAGGAGTTAACCAACGCGCTGGACCTGGGGGTATTCGTCGGATCTCCGATCAACAGAGGTGTAAAGAACAAGGCGATTTTAGTTAATGACAGTAGCGGCTTTTGAATTTTGGACGAGAGAAAAAGTGGAGAGTATATGGTAATGTGAAGGGATCCGTTTCTTTTATCTGGAGTGTTGAAAGTGGATCCGGTTTGGGGTTTAACGTGGAGGAGATGGGCTTTAAGTTGGTGGGCTTGCAAAACATGGAAGGGCCAAATTCAGAACGAAAAAACATGGCCTGTAAGGGTTATCAATTAGTAATTAGTGCAAATTTATTTAAAATTAAAAGTTAATTAATTTATGTTTAAATTGGTATTGATTATGATATTTTAAATCAAGATAGGGTAAAAGGGTGTGGCCGGGGTTCTGGAAATGTCGGTTACGTTGGAACAAGGCATGAACCGATGGAGCAGTGAATGAAGGAGCCGGCCGGAGTATTGAAAACAAAGTAATGTGTTCGTTAATTAAATTAATTTAAATTAATTAGTTATTAAAAAATGTTAATTTCAAAACATTAACAACGTATTTATATCTTGGCAGAATCGGCTGATTCCAAATAAACTGGAACCGTATTAAGGAGAATAACGTCATAGAAATTGAATCAGATGAGTTGGAATTTATCTGGAATGAGCTGTTTACAGAACACAGATTAAGGTGAGTTAACCTCACTTAGTTTCCCACTTATAATGATTATAAGTCGGGTTTATCGTCTGTATGCTATGACTGTTAATTATTGGTTTTTGATGATTGTTGAATATACTGAATATTTTTATATCATTTATTTAAATTAAACGGTTGTTTAATATAAATGAAATGACATCGTCATTTTTAACGATGATTTCCAAAATAGAATAACCCACCCTGTTGGGTACGTTTATAATCAAATAAACGAATTGAATTTAAATTGATGATTGAACTATCGTTGTTGATTGATCGTGATTTGTTAAATAAATTTATCATGTTTACATTATCCTATGGAATGATCAGTTGTATTTGAGATAACCCATTGGATGCACGGAAGGACAGGTTGGAGGAATCCAACCGAATTCCTTAAATTTATTGTTTACTTTCCTATGATCAATATAAGAAAATGTTGAACCCATATGATTGGATTATTTATTGGTTGTTAAACCCGAACTCGACATTTGTTTGGTTAATTTACCAATGGTGATATTGGTTGAGAAATTTATACCAGATGGCCAAAATACAAACTGTTTTGATTTACCGTCAGAAATTAAATTATGAAAATTTACTTTTAAATATATTATTTTAAATGAAGTTTATAAAAAGAAAATAAACCAACCATATATATATCGTTTGTTTTAATCCTATTTTTGTACCAAATTCTACCGTGTGCGAAGCACGTGTTTCACTGTAGTTACTGAATAATTTCATGAAGTGGATTTTTATATTAATAAGGTTGATAAGGAAGTAGGTGAGAATTAACTTGATGATTAATAACAAGGACTTATTTTTTTTTAAGAACAATTAAAGTGAGATTATTTAGAAATAGATTATTACTTATTTAATAGTAATCAATGTAAATGAGATTATTCGGATTAAAAATGTTATTTATTAATTCAACATGAAAAGACGAGTTAGAGTTGATTAATGGGTTAATCATGTTTTAAGGTCGACCAAGCCAAATGTTTAACAAAAACTGAATGTTAAATTAAATTAGATTTTGCAAATTAATCTAATGAAGTAAATTAACGAATAGTTATTTGACTTAATGAGATTAGAAAAGGGAAATTTTGTTCCAATTAATGATGAAGTAAATTATAATTTTTATTTAATTTAAATGAAGTTCATTTAAGTAAATAATTGAAGTTGGAACTAAAATATAATTAAATTCCAAAGGAAGTTTATGAACGGGTATACATTTAAACCAAATTTGGTAAATGAAGTTATAAAGTGATTTAAGCGAATATGGTAAGCTTAAGATTAAATGTTACTTAATATTTTAAGTAAAGGAAATCGAGACGGAAAAGTGCTTTATATTGAACTAGAGATGTGTAAACGAGTTGTGAATAAGGAGTTGGGAAATTAAAGCGTTAAATTGTAAAATAACGTAACCTAATAATGGAGTTAAGTGTAATGGATGAGAGTGAAGTATGATTTCCTCAAAGGAAATGATTTAAAGAAATAGAAAAGGGATTTCTATAATTGAATTTGGAATAATGGTTAGTAATAGGATTTGAATATGAGACGAATAGTTTTAAAGGAGTTAGAGTTTAGAAAATTAATGTGTATTAATCATTTACTAAATCAATGAATTTAGTAATAATCATATATTGAAAAAGGAGATTTCAAAAGCAAGAAGGTTTTATAAAACCGTGTTTCAATACAATAGTGAAGTGGTACTAAAATGAATATCGGGGATTTTTGGAATTACAATTCATATTTATCTTAAGATAAGAACGTTGCTTATCAAGGTTTGAGAGGTAATTAAAATACCCCAACTTGAACGACTTCAGGATTGTCGAAGGATGGTATGAGTTGTGATAGTGGAGATGTTAAAGCAAATTATTTTGGGGAAATAATAGTGAAACGTTATTTGAAGAATTTGGATACATATATGATGGAATTATGAAATAAAAGAAAATAAAGGAGGGCTTGAGAATATGAATGATATTTCCAGAATAACGAAATAAAAGGGGATTTGTTAACGATTGTTTTACGATGGTAAGTGCATTGATCTCATAATTATATATATGATAAGTAATGTAGTGGCAAATATTTGTAAGGATAATAATGGGAAATTGGGTAGGATTTTAAGGTATTTCTTTGAAGTATTTTAATAAAACGAATTGAGAATATTTATATATTAAAACAAATATATATTATCTTTGGTATTACGACTAAAATATTATTTTAATGGCCAAGTGACGCTGTGTAATAACCAATGGATTTATTTTATTATTATGATTGTTTATTTTGATAGTTAAATAACCGACTATCAAATCATGCCCAATGCGCTCTTGGTACGGAAAGTCCGGGATCGAATTTATATTCGAAAACCATTCTGAACCAGCAAATAGGTAAAAGATGCTGATTGAAGATGGAGCAGTTGAAGATCGTGGATCTTCATAAGCGGAAGAGCTACTTGATAAATTTCTGTGATGTTGCAACTAGGGATATTTTGATAGTAATTCGGTCGTGGTTGAAATCTATGGATTGCAAGGACTACTCGCTATTGATCCACAGGGTGATTCGCAAGATGCAGTAGGAGGGTACCTTCGGTTTGTCCAATCTCAGGACAACTTGTGTGGATGGATGTCTGACAGAGTATTTCCAAAGGAATTACGTACGTTGATCTCTTCAAAAGTAATATAGTTGGTAGCGTAGAGGGGCACTTCTTTTAGCTTAACTACTAGAGTATTTTTGTGGGCGTCAATTATTGATATCTGATGGATCTGACGATGTGGCTATCAAAGTGAATGGTGGCCAGATGTCCTGAAAGGAAGTCAAACCTCAAGCCTCATCAACTGGGAAATGACAAAAATCGGGCAAACATCATGGCTATGTGGGTCGCTCCCATTAGGGTGTATAATCACCTATCTAGAGAAATTCCTTTTGCTTTTTTACTCTATCGATGCTGTCCCTTTTCGGGAAACGGTGGGTAGCTCCCAACCGTTGGTGATGTACATTCGATACACTTAAGCGAAATGAGTGGTCGGTCATGTATGTGCCGGGTTGCAAGACGTTCTCGTTGAACCCAGTGTATTCGCCTCTAGAGATACACTATCGGCAGGTGGTTCCATACCTTGTCATAGTCGGAATCCAATCTCCAATAAGCGCCCGCGGTTTTGTTTGTATACTATATATGTGGAGCATGAGATGCAAGTGTTCCGCTAGATTGATAATTATTTTTATTTAAACATTATTATAATATCACAATGAGATATGATTTCAAAAATGTTTTGGGTTATCGTAAGGTAAAAGTCGTCCGTATTTATGTGTGGATTTGGTCTTACGATTATCCTTTTCTTTCAGAAAGGATTTTTAACTTAAAAATCAAGTTGTGTGATATCTTTAAACTTAGTAGGTTTCTCACTCTGGTTCACCAGACTGACCCGGTATTAGTAATGCTCGGGTTAGACCGAGGTGTACAGGTTCAGGTTATCGGATGCTGGGGAGACATGATGTAACAACCCGTATTTTAATAACATGTTCAAACTGTAAATCATGGTAGAATTAATTTTTAAATCAATAATCAAGGGAAACGCGTTGCGCCAGTGCGTTCGTCTCAAAATTCTGGTTGGAAACGCGTCCGAGTTTGCAAGAATCGGAGTCCGTATGAGGGAGATATAACCCTTCGAAGTTTCAGGAATTTTCAGAATCAAAAACAGCTCGAAATTCGAATTCGAAATTCGAATTCAAACCCCGCATCAGGCAGGGCGGGAAAACTCCCGCCCATAGACCAGGTCGACCTGGGGGTCGACCATAGTGTCGACCTCCCAGGGTCCAGGTCGACCATAGTGTCGACCTGGGGGTCGACCTACCTCCCGAACCTATTTCTTGAACCAGATGCATTCTGATGTATTTAGACTTGTTTCGTAACCAGACTCGTCTGCCTAACCTTATATAAACAGCCCCCTAGCCTCATTCTCTCTACACCATTGCATTCTGTCCTTATGCTACCTGTGTGAAAATCAAAATGATAATATTTAAATTAAAAGAGACTACTTCTTCTTCGTCAAGACAACAGCTAGGAATTGCAAATTGGGGGTTTTCAACTAGAACAAGACTAAAAAAATAGAGACTCAACAACTGCAGTAACTGTTTCCAGAATCAAATCTCTGCACTCTAATTCTTGATCCATGCTCTGTAAGTTCTAGTTACTTTGAGATTTAAACTTGTTAAATTTAATGTGGGCATGAAATGAAATGAAATTGGACCTAAGCTTGATTATCTATTTAGATTTGTTCTTGTCTCTTCTTGAATCTATGATTTTGGGTTATTCCTTATCGATTGAATCATGCCTATTCATGTTGTTGGACCTAGTTTATTATTCAAACGCTAGATTGTAACGTAAATTCTTGGATCTTGACTATTGGGAATATTGTCTACGACGTTGAAACTATTGTTAATGACATAAGACTATGCCTATGACTGTGGACATAAGATTTTGCCTATGCCTATGACTATGACTGTGAACATAAGACTATGCCTATGCCTATGACAGTGAACATAAGGCTATTGCCTATAACTAAGACAAGGACAATTGTGGCTAATCACCTATGACTCTTGACTATGAGAATTATTACCTATGATTATGAACGTAAGGCTATTATCTATGACCATGACTTTGAAACTATTACTGTTAATTCCCTATGACTATTTACCTAGAACTATTTTGGATAATTATCCATGACTATTGTGATTAATCGCTTATGATTCACAACTATGAGACTTTTACATGTGACCATGACTATGACTACTGGGGTTAATTGCCTAAGGCTATTATAGTTGATTGTTCATGCCCATAACACTATAGTTGAAGACCATGACGTATACCGAAATGGCATTTTGTTGGATCGTATACCTAGGGTATGACTTGCTTAGTTTATTCGCAATTATGTACACCAAAACCACTGGATCCACTATCCTTGTATTTGGCTTGCTTTTGCATGCTTATTCTTTTATGTCAACTTTTATCATGACCATCGCCTTATCTTGCTAGATTTGAAATCCTATATGCCAGTGATGTTGTAACCAATTATCTCAAGTTATATCATACTAGCCTTGTAACCCCTTTTATCGCTTTATGCTAGTCCTTTTTGCCTATCATAGTTTTGATGCTATTCCCTCTATTTTGAGATTTGGATTTATCTGTAGTATAGATCGATTCACGTTCACGTGCGATGGGAATACGATTTGGGTAGATTAGGCAAAACATGAATTGGTTATGAACATGAATTATGAACCTGATAAAAGGCAAAACTTGAAACATGAACGCTGTTATAACTTGAACCTGGATATGGACACGAACTTGACATCGACCTGACATGAAACTTGCCTTGAAAACTTGACACGAACTTGACATGAAACTTGAACATGGTCATGACACTTAGAATGAACTTGAAAATGGCCAACTCGAGGTTGGGTTGAGTTTGCAGTGTAAATCTGCCCAGAACCGCCCGGCAAATCCAGTTACTGCAAACAATAGGATCCAATGTGGGTAGTTGGTCATATCGCACTTGAAAACCCGAGGTCAGACTGAGTTGTGGTGTAATTCTGCCCGGAACCGCCCGGCATATCCATTGACCACAACAACAGGTCTGATGTGAGAGGTTAGGGTGCATTAATGAATTAATGCCACATGATAAGGTTAAGTCATGAACCGCTTGAATATACTTAACCAATTTGACACGATGATTTGATAGGGTTAAGTCATGAACCGCTTGAATATACTTAACCAATTTGACACGATGATTTGATAGGGTTAAGTCATGAACCGCTTGAATATACTTTACCAATTTGACATGATGATTTGATAGGGTTAAGTCATGAACCGCTTGAATATACTTAACCAACTTGACACATGATTCGTAGGGCTAAGTCATGAACTTGAACGACAACACTTAGCCAATTTGACATGACAAGTAGGCGGGTTAAGTCACGAACTTGAATGATAACACTTAACCAACTTGACATGCTAGACTGATGGGGTTAAGTCTCGAATTTAAATGACAACACTTAACCTACTGGACGAAAACCCTAGTTACGCGGTCCTTTTCAGTAGTAACCCACTAGATGTATCATGGTACCCTGGAACTAGGCAGGGTGGGGCACGATTACTGGGCTGATTGTAAGCGACCAGAACGATGGCTGAGTTGGTGCGCCATTGTAGGTTCAGGCGGACTATGGTCGTGCACGTAGTCCGGAGTTGAAAAAGCAGGCATTGGGCACCAGTAGGTTTACACTGTGCGTGCTTGATTCGTGTCGGTGGTTGGCACCCTAGGGCTTGATACACCCTATGGTGGACCTAGCACAGGTGACTACATTTCGTGATTGGGCCGTATGACACAGACACATGAACGAGCTAGGACTTGTAGGGAGCCGATCGATTAATAGATCGTTACGTGGAATTCGTTAGGTAGCGTAATCCCTAGTGGTCCTAGGTGGCATAAACCCTAATCGAATCTAGAAAACGTTTAATAGGTAGCATAATCCCTAGTGGTCCTAGGTGGCATAAATCCTAGTTGAACACGCGATAGCTCATGATAAGGAAACCTAGCCAGAACAAGGGTGGCGGTCCAAACGATTTCAAGAATGGTGGCACTACGTTGAAGTATTATAGAAATACGTGATGAAACCCGTACGATATACGGCAAGGGACTGTACATATACATGGAAAGGATGATACGGGTTGGGGTACTAGTACAGTTGGTGCAGAGAATATAGGAAATCAAAGAAAATAGTGGAACGGTGAAGCTTAGAAATCTTGCGATGTTATACTTAATAGAAACCTTGCAATGTGATACTTCGTAGGAACCTTGTGATGATATTCTTGATAGGAAGCATGGGATGTTATACTTGATTCATCGTGCCTGTAGCTTACCTTGTCATCATGTTTATGTTTACTTTCAGTTTATTCATGCAATATTATCTTCACCTGTTTTTATGCTGAAAGCCACTAGGACTTACTCAGTCTTTATGACTGACCCAGTTTGTTTCACCTCTTTTTCTTTCGTTCCCCCCCCCCAGGTTCGCAGGGTGGGAATACAGCTTAGTTCGGATCATACCAAGCTCCAAGGCTCTTTCATGTACTGCTTGGATTTCTCCTGGCTATGGCTTGCTTTGCTGCTTTATTGGGGAATGATTTATGATTATGGTTTTATGCTTCTTTACTATTGCAAGACAGATTTTGATGTAATGGATTTAATAGCATTTTGATGTAAAAGGCTTTAGACCTTTCTAGATTTTAAAACAATGAAATTTGGTTCTTCTTCCGCTGTTTTATATGTTCTGTCTTGTAATATTTCTGTGTATGTTTACCTAGATAATGCCCCACCAAAGCTAGTGCATTCCCTTTGTGAGTGACCCTAGCGGAGGTGGGGTGTTACATTTGGTATCAGAGCAGAAGGTTACCAGACCGGGCAAAAGTTTTAAAACCTTTTGAAATTATTTTCAAAACCATTTACAAAGAAGCATTTTTCAAGAAAAGTTTTATTTTTAAAGGCTATTCCCCAAAGGCCACTAGCATTATCCTTTGTTTCCTTGTTCGAATCCCTTTTCCTTTCTTTCCTTCATCTGTAATCACATTAGTTCCATCTGCAACTTATCTTATTTCAAGCTTTGTAGTGTTGCCGTGCGATGGAGGTAGTTCTCGAGAAACCTGTTAACTCTTTATATAAGAGGGGATAAGAGTGGTTAAGGCGAATGAGGCTCAGAACAAGAAGGTAGAAATGTTTCTGTAGGAAAGTCTAGTTTATATTTCTATCCTGTTCGTACCCTTTTTGATTATGGTACATCGCATCCTTTTTATTTCTGCTTCGATAGTTGAGTCTCTGCACCTTAGTACTAGCGTAGTAGAGGATCCCATTTTATTCTCAAATCCTGTTAAGGAATCGGCTCATTTATTCATGACTTGTTTGGATTTGAGAATGTCTATGCTAAGTGTTGAGTTTAGAAGTAAAGCTTATGTTTTTGGGCTATGGGTTGATTCTAGGAATGGAGTGGTTATCCAGAAATGGTACCATTCTCGAGTATGAAAAAGGGTAGTTAGATTCTTGACTTGCCTTGGTAATGCGCTCAAAGTCTAGTGTAACCCTTAGGGTTCTTCCATGCTTAGTTACTGAGAATCTCTTGACACATTTATTGGTCCGTTCGAGTAATGTTCGCCACTAAGGAGGATGGTTCATCTCGCTTATGCATGAGTTATATAAAATCACCTTAGTAAGTACACTTGGCAACATGGTTGACATCTGTTTATTTGCAAGAGATAATTCTTCTGCATGGAATACCCTATAAACGAGATCCGAGATTCACTAGTGAATTTTGGAGAGCTTGCATGAAACCATGAGTACGCAGTTATGTTTGAGCCGAGTATACTAGAAAAAGAATAAATGAAAATGGGACGAGAGACAACAGTGAAATGAGTTCCAACTCATATTTTGAAAACAAGAATTAAGAAGCTACGAAATTATGAAGCTAAAGACGGTGAAAGCACAATGGAGTTAAGCTCAAGGAAATGCGACTCAGAAGATTGAAGACTAGATATGCGTATCATATCTCTTTTTAAGAGTATATCCTTGATCCCTCTTTTCCTGTAGAGCTTATTTGCATGCTATCTTTCAAGTATATCCTCTCGGTCCTATTCTCAATCCCATTTCTGTTAGAAACCCCATATGGAGCATGACTTGTCTGTAGTAACACATTTTGGGGCTTGAGGGTGTCCGTTGTGTTGACTAAACTCTTTGGGTTTTATAGGATATGGGCTGGTGCTTAGGGAGTTCTTCTCCTATTCAGTATATATGTGACGTAGATTTCCAGCTTTGACATTGCCTAATGGGCACAAAGTTTTTACTTGCTTCTATCGTTCGGCTATATCTTTAGGTAGGAACAATTGGGTGAAACATGTGTTTGAGACATGTTATGATTGATGGTTGCAAGTGGTCGCAAGTGGTTGCTCGTGGTTCCATAACACACATTAGGCACTAGATCGGCTCAGACACATTTTCATATTGCATATGCATGAGTGTTTATACTTGTTTATGGATGAAATTGAATGTGTTATCATGTCAATGTTGCATATGGATGGATGTTTGAGCACACATATAGTGTTTATGTGATTAGGGCTATTTTCATACATGTTGGATTCATGGCACTAAACATATTTTGCATTAAGAAGATCAATCAGGCCTGATCATTTGCATTAGATAAGGAACATATACACACACTTTCTGCATATGTTCATACAGCATTAGAAATCTCTTAAGGACAATGGATGTCTGTGATTGATGATTGAGTAGATGGATGATTGGATGGTAGGACACATTCTTCTTAACTTGAAGATTTCGGGGACGAAATCCTTTAAGGAGGGTAGAATGTAACAATCTGTATTTTAATAACATGTTCAAACTGTAAATCAAGGCAGAATTAATTTTTAAAACAAGAATCAAGGGAAATGGGTTGCGTCATTGCGTTCGTCTTGAAATTCTAGTTGGAAACGAGTCCGAGTTTGCAAGAATCGGAGTCCGTATGAGAGAGATATGACCCTCCGAAGTTTCAGGAATTTTCAGAATAAAAAACAAGTCGAAATTCGAATTCAAACCCCGCAGCAGGCAGGGCGGGAAAACTCCCGCCCATAGACCAGGTCGACCTGGGGGTCGACCATAGTGTCGACCTCCCAGGGGCCAGGTCGACCATAGTGTCGACCTGGGGGTCGACCTGCCTCCCGAACCTATTTCGTAAACCAGATGCATTCTGATGTATTTAGACTTATTTCGTGACCAGATTCGTTTGCCTAACCCTATATAAACAGCCCCCTAGCCTCATTCTCTCTACACCATTTCATTCTGTCTTTATGCTACCTCTGTGAAAATCAAAATGATAATATTTAAATTAAAAGAGACTACTTCTTCTTCGTCAAGACAACAACTAGGAATCGCAAATTGGGGGTTTACAACTAGAACAAGACTAAACAAATAGAGATTCAACAACTGCAGTAACCGTTTCCAGAATCAAATCTCTGTACTCTAATTCTCGATCCACGCTCTGTAAGTTCTAGTTACTTTGAGATTTAAACTTGTTAAATTTAATGTGGGCATGGAATGAAATGAAATTGGACCTAAGCTTGATTATCTATTTAGATCTGTTCTTGTCTCTTCTTGAATCTATGATTTTGGGTTATTCCTTATCGATTGAATCATGCCTATTCATGTTGTTGGACCTAGTTTATTATTCAAACGCTAGATTGTAACGTAAATTCTTGGATCTTGACTATTGGGAATATTGTCTACGACGTTGAAACTATTGTTAATGACATAAGACTATGCCTATGCCTATGACTGTGGACATAAGATTTTGCCTATGACTATGACTGTGAACATAAGACTATGCCTATGACAGTGAACATAAGGCTATTGCCTATGACTATGACAAGGACAATTGTGGCTAATCACCAATGACTCTTGACTATGCGAATTATTACCTATGATTATGAACGTTAGGATATTATCTATGACCATGACTTTGAAACTATTACTGTTAATTCCCTATGACTATTTGCCTAGAACTATTTTGGATAATTATCCATGACTATTGTGATTAATCGCTTATGATTCACAACTATGAGACTTTTACCTATGACCATGACTATGACTACTGGGGTTAATTGCCTAAGGCTATTATAGTTGATTGTTCATGCCCATAACATTATAGTTGAAGACCATGCTGTACACTGAATTGGTATTTTGTTGGATCGTATACCTAGGGTGTGACTTGCTTAGTTTATTCGCAATTATGTACACCAAAACCACTGGATCCATTATCCTTGTATTTGGCTTGCTTTTGCATGCCTATTCTTTTATGTCATCTTTTATCATGACCATCGCCTTATCTTGCTAGATTTGAAATCCTATATGCCAGTGATGTTGTAACCAATTATCTCAAGTTATATCATACTAATCTTGTAACCCCTTTTATCGCTTTATGCCAGTCCTTTTTGCCTATCATAGTTTTGATGTTATTCCCTCTATTTCGAGATTTGGATTTATCTGTAGTATAGATCGATTCACGTTCACATGCGATGGGAATACGATTTGGGTAGATTAGGCAAAACATGAATTGGTTATGAACATGAATTATGAACTGATAAAAGGCAAAACTTGAAACATGAACGCTATTATAACTTGAACCTGGATATGGATACGAACTTGACATCGACCTGACATGAAACTTGCCTTGAAAACTTGACACGAACTTGACATGAAACTTGAACATGGTCATGACACTTAGAATGAACTTGAAAATGACCAACTCGAGGTTGGGTTGAGTTTGCAGTGTAAATCTGCCCGGAACCGCCCGACAAATCCAGTTACTGCAAACAATAGGATCCAATGTGGGTAGTTGGTCATATCCCACTTGAAAACCCGAGGTCAGACTGAGTTGTGGTGTAATTCTGCCCGGAACCACCCGGCATATCCAGTGACCACAACAACAGGTCTGATGTGAGAGGTTGGGGTGCATTAATGAATTAATGCCACATGATAGGGTTAAGTCATGAACCGCTTGAATATACTTAACCAATTTGACGCGATGATTTAATAGGGTTAAGTCATGAAGCGCTTGAATACACTTAACCAATTTGACACGATGATTTGATAGAGTTAAGTCATGAACCTCTTGAATATACTTAACCAATTTGACACGATGATTTGATAGGGTTAAGTCATGAACCGCTTGAATATACTTAACCAACTTAACACATGATTCGTAGGGCTAAGTCATGAACTTGAACGACAACACTTAGCCAATTTGACATGACACGTAGGCGGGTTAAGTCACAAATTTGAATGACAACACTTAACCAACTTGACATGCTAGACTGATGGGGTTAAGTCTCGAATTTAAATGACAACACTTAACCTAGTGGACGGAAACCCTAGTTACGCGGTCCTTTTTAGCAGTAACCCACTAGATGTATCATGGTACCCTGGAACTAGGCAGGGTGGGGCACGATTACTGAGCTGATTGTAAGCGACCAGAACGACGGCTGAGTTGGTGTGCCATTGTAGGTTCAGGCGGACTATGGTCGTGCACGTAGTCCGGAGTTGAAAAAGCAGGTATTGGGCACCAGTAGGTTTACTCTGTGCGTGCTTGATTCGTGTCGGTGGTTGGCACCCTAGGGCTTGATACACCCTATGGTGGACCTAGCACAGGTGACTACATTTCGTGATTGGGCCGTATGACACAGACACATGAACGAGCTAGGACTTGTAGGGAGCCGATCGATTAATAGATCGTTACGTGGAATTCGTTAGGTAGCGTAATCCCTAGTGGTCCTAGGTGGCATAAACTCTAATCGAATCTAGAAAACGTTCAATAGGTAGCATAATCCCTAGTGGTCCTAGGTGGCATAAATCCTAGTTGAACACGCGATAGCTCATGATAAGGAAACCTAGCCAGAACAAGGGTGGCGGTCCAAACGATTTCAAGAATGGTGGCACTACGCTGAAGTAGTATAGAAATACGTGATGAAACCCGTACGATATACGGCAAGGGACTGTACATATACATGGAAAGGATGATACGGGTTGGGGTACTAGTACAGTTGGTGCAGAGAATATAGGAAATCAGAGAAAATAGTGGAACGGTGAAGCATAGAAATCTTGCGATGTTATACTTAATAGAAACCTTGCAATGTGATACTTCGTAGGAACCTTGTGATGATACTCTTGATAGGAAGCATGGGATGTTATACTTGATTCATCGTGCATGTAGCTTACCTTGTCATCATGTTTATGTTTACTTTCAGTTTATTCATGCCATATTATCTTCACCTGTTTTTATGCTGAAAGCCACTAGGACTTACTCAGTCTTTATGACTGACCCAGTTTGTTTCGCCTCTTTTTCTTTCGTTCCCCCCCTCCCCCCAGGTTCGCAGGGTGGGAATACAGCTTAGTTCGGATCATACCAAGCTCCAAGGCTCTTTCATGTACTGCTTGGATTTCTCCTGGCTATGGCTTGCTTTGCTGCTTTATTGGGGAATGATTTATGATTATGGTTTTATGCTTCTTTACTATTGCAAGACAGATTTTGATGTAATGGATTTAATAGCATTTTGATGTAAAAGGCTTTAGACCTTTCTAGATTTTAAAGCAATGAAATTTGGTTCTTCTTCCGCTGTTTTATATGTTCTGTCTTGTAATATTTCTGTATATGTTTACCTAGATAATGCTCCACCAAAGCTAGTGCATTCCCTTTGTGAGTGACCCTAGCGGAGGTGGGGTGTTACAGATGAGCTGGAAGAGTTCAGACGTATGATGTTATATTATTCCGTTGTGTGTTGTATATGAGGACAGATTATTATAACTGTCCAGATGTGTGATATACTCTGATGATTGCAAGTATATTTTCAAGCTCTCAATAAAGATTTATTTATATTATATTTTGTTCCGCTGCGTTATGAGACTCTGTGTTGTGTTGGATCTTCTTCTTCTTCTATTCTAATATTTCTTTCTTTCTTATATTACCCTCTAAATTCTTTCTAATAACTATCTGGTGTTTTCGATACTTGAGTTGTGGCAAGTAATATGGATTGTGTATTATTATCAGAATTCGGGCATCGAATCCTACCAGGTCGTTACATACACTTTAAAAGGGGTTTCTAAAATGTTGGGAAGTTTCAAAATGTTAAATAATTGTGTATGAACTTTAAATCCAAATTTAGGTTTTGTGGTTGAAAAGACGAATGGAAAGGATAACAACGAATAAAGGGATTTTGAATATGGGATTTATTAAAAGAAAATAAGGTTGTAATGAAATTTAAGGAATTTGAAATGAACCCAACCTTATCCTAAAATGAATAGACATTGGAAAGGAGATTTGAATTGAAATCGGTATAATCCGCAACTATTGTTTTAAAATACGCTTATTACTTGAAAGACCGGGATCAGATTTAAGTTCGAAAACCATTCAGGTAATAATACGATGCTATGAAGCAATTGAAAACTTCGAAACGACAAATGAAGACCGGGAGTCTTTGGATTTATTTGGATTGATTACTGATGTATCAAGTCGGTCCGTACAACTGATATGAGGTTATAAGTGGCATGAGGTCTGAATATATTTGAGGATTTTCGGATTTTGTTCTGTTCAGACTCAGAATGGACTTGTATGGATTGTGTGTCTGACACTGTAATTGATTGCGTAACACTAATTTCTGTTAATATATATATATCGGATTGTGGCAATTAATTATTCCCGTCTCTAAGTTTTACGTGCTTAGAGGTTATGTATAGATAGAAATCAGTGACATGTGGTGAATTGTCAATGTGACAAACTCAAGTTATGTAACGAGCTAGTGATGATCAAAGCATGGCTTATTTAAGCGAAGCTTTGTGTATACGACGACATCGACAAGCCTCACACCCCGAATGATGAGAAATTGGCAGTTAGGTTGTCATATATACATATTTTGTGTTGATAGTTGCGGCGGTAGTACCATTTGTGAACTTGGGGGAATTAAGCATGTTCAACGTCCGAGTCTGAATGAAAACCGACGATTTACCTCGCGATTTGTAGTTGGTGTCCGAGTCTGGATGGAAAAATCGTGTTACACTTCACTTGTATTCCTAATTGATCTTTCATGCCAGAATTCATCAAGTTGGAAACCCAATCTTCAATACGCGCCCTACGGTTTTTTTGTATACCTATGACGACATAGTATGATGAAGTACTATACATTTGTTTTCGAAGTTGTTTCCTACACTGCACTCATAATATAAAGAAGATTTTCACGTATGAAGGCATTTTTGGTTATCATAAGAACAAAACTCGCTCATTTGGTGTGCGATTGCATTGTGTGATGTGGGACAAGCTTATGATAACTTCATTTTTCCAAAAGTCATTGCGAATTTATATGCACGGGAAATCACATGAAGTAAACGCGTTCCACGCTAGCGGCATGGTCCGGTGAACTTCCCCAACTTTAAAATAAACCCTAAAGATAAACGTTTTATGTTCTGACATCAGTCCCATGACTGACCTGGAGTTTATTGTTTCTTCATAAACTCTGCATGTCCAATATTTTCACACGGGCAGGTAGTGGTTTAGTTTTACAGTTATAGATTCATGGAACAAGATTTGGAGCGCTTTCTGAGTTGGAGCTTCTGGCTAAAGTTGGAGTCCCGCTACATTATATCGCCTCTTCCACTGAAAGTATATTTATGTTTTCCGCTGCTATATGTTAGGGCTGTAAATTTTGTCCGAATGTCCGATGTCCGTTCGTGTCCGTGACCGAAATACGTCCGTCCGAGTCCGTCCGATTTTCATTTAGGACACGAGTTAGGACAACAAAATTTGTACGATAAAAAATCATGTCCGGTCCGAGCTCGTCCGAATTCGTCCGAATTACTTGAAATTTGGCGTATAGTTGAGAGAAAATCTAGTAAAATGTACAAAATGTGATGTAAATAGCCATGTCCGACCGAGTCCGACCTTGTTCGATCGTGTCCGTGTCCGACCGATTTTATTTAGGACACGAATTAGGACAACGAAATTTGTCCGAGAAAAATTTTGGTCCGGTCCGTGTTCGGTCCGATTTTTTTTAGGACAGAAACTGAACACACCTTTGTCCGGTCCGGTCCGACCGATTTACACCCCTACTATATGTAACTCTGATATTCCATGTAACTCTGATGTAACATTGTATTATGATATGAAAAATTCTGTTATTTTGTTCAATATATGTTAGTACCCTTGACAATCTGCCTTTATGAACGGTTTAAATTGGTTTAATTACCGGCAAAAGCTAGACAAAAAGACAGGTCGTTACACTCGTTTTGCCAAGAAAAAGTACCGAGTTTGGTTCTCATGCACTAAAGTTAAGCAGCCAACAAGTACCGAGTTTCGTCGCCCCTCTATTTCCTTTCATGTTTCATCTCCCCTTCATCTTTCTTTCACCCCTCCATTATCCCTTCACGGTTCTTATTTTTTATAGTTAACGTCGCGCTATTCCCTTCCATGTCCCATCTTCCCTTCATCTTTCTTTCACCCCTTCATTGTCCCTTGCAAGTTCATTTTTATAGTTCATCTTGCCCTCCTTGCATTTGACGCACGTATTGAGAAACAAAAAGCACAATTCATTCATAAACTAAACACCATCAAATCTTTCAGAGCTACGTTGCAAGGCATATTAATAAACACCCGTCCTTCTTAATACATTGCTTTATGACACGTACTTTCCCGAAATAAAATAAGATACGCTGGCGAAGGCAGAAAATTTTTCAAGGAGAGATATAAAACAACCCACTAGCATATACAATACAATTACACATGCATGCTCGCATAAGCAAAGCCAAAATACAATTTAAGGAACCACTTCCAAGGCAAAATAATCCGTTGCTGCGAAATGCTACAAAACACAACTTACACAATTACAAACACTTCATTAAAATGAAGCACATGGTCAAGCAACGGATTTTACAATGTACTCCAACAGAAGACAAAGAATTGTAAAGAATCATATAACACAATATGATATTCATCAACCACCGCCTTTATAAAAAGTATTTATAATCTACGTCTCCTCGAGTACACTGGGGAGCCAACCGTTTGTGTCTGTTGTCTTCTGTAATTTGGAGAAGAAGTTGCCGACCCTTGGTATGATGATGATGAGTAGGCAGCAGGTCTGAATGATGATGGCGCCGAGCTTGGTTGAAGTGAACCTTCCACAAAGCATACTATGTTCAGTCTAGTTCTCTCCAGTTCGCTTTCAAGTATTTCTGAGCAGTACTGATTTGCCAGTGCCTACAAAGATAATAATAATACTATACTCTTACACTAAAAACATTGATGAGACCAGCTTATAAATCAAGCGAACCTAAAATTATCAAGCATATGCTTATTTAGTGGTATTATTAGCTAACTGGTTTAAGTTTCACATGTTTTTGCTTGTAAACGAGTTCAATATAGAAGGAAGAAAAAAAGGTATACATTCTCTTGTGTGAGGGCAAAATAGCTGTTTATTATTTCATTTTAAAAATTATAACATCTCTTAAATATCTTATTTGGTATCCGTAAAAATATATTCAACTATGATGTTTGTCGATTAGTAGTGCTTCACATGCACACATGCATGTACACATACGCACACACGCAAAGTTAATTTGTCCACTGATTTATCATGAGAAAATTCTTACAATTAAGTCATCAGGAGAAACTTGCTGCCTGTCATCTGCCATTGCATCTTCACTTCCACGAGTTGGTCTACGATTATGACCTGGATTTTCAATAGGTTCCACAGAACTTTCACAAGCTTTTTCCAGCAATAGTGCTTGTAGTGATTTGAGAGATTCACGAGCTTCTGGTGAGAAATATGCATTTAGAACGGTTTCAAAAAATTCAAGCTGCAAGAAAAATTAGATATGTTAAATGAGATTGTGTGCAAATGCTGTATAGGATCTTCTATGTAATTCATGTTTTATTTACCTCGAGCATAAGTTGACAGAATCCATTTGTGTCAAATGATTTGAGATATTTAGACTTGTGTTCATGGAAAAGACTGAGAAATGTGTCCATCAGGCCTTCGACTAAGATACCAAGTATTTTCTCTAACAATGGTTTGGCACCAGCAAATACCTGCAGAAAATTATATTTCTCGTTAAGAAAATTCTCCAATTACAATTTGCATTTCAAACAACAGTTAATGTGTAGTTGTGTGCAAACTAGGAATCGGAAACAAGATGACAAATTGGAAAAAATATTTGACCTTTTTAGACATTTAGCTTCTAACCAACACGCTTCACACAAAAGGTAACTAATGGAATTGATGAACTTCCCATAGATATAGCTTAAACCTATAACAAAATATTATTTCCATCATTTACTTTCGTCGTAGAAGTCTCCAAATTTCTAAGTTCAATGACAATGTATCCAGAAAAATCTGAAGGCATATATCCATAAACTATCATTTTCATTTTGAAACAAAACCATGTTATTCGAAATAAATTTAGCTAGAATGGAAAAAGAGTCCTACCGATAACCGAAATGCGTAAATTTAAATTGGAGGAACAAAAACGACATTAAAAAGGTTTCTCATTTTGATGTGCGTGTGTTTTTATCATGGCATGATTCAGAAAACTTTGAGTCATCAACTTTCGGTGAAGCGCACTTGTCAAATGAAACATGCCTATGGGAAACTAGAATAAATATTTTTAGTAGTTTAGCTTTCCCCATGCTATTTTAGTATTGTTAGCATGTAACACACTAACATTCCCCACGTAACCAAATTGGATAATTATAATGCAAAAGTGAACACAAAAGATAGTGATGTGTAGGTCATATAATAATACCTCGGCGTGCACAGCCACAAGACAATGCAACAATTCCAGAGTTGCATCCCGGATACCCTGCATAACTTTTGTAATCAGTACTCAAATGAAAACATACACATTGTTTGACTATTGAAGGCTTCGGCAATACTAACACTTTCCAGTTGCTCACCTTCACTGCAGGTGCACTTCCCCATTGAACACCAGAATCCAACAAATAGTTTGAAGCAGCTGCGCGAATCAAATTTGACTGGCCCGTAAAAATAAAGAAGACAACAAACTATTAGATTTTTTTTTTTTCAGTGTTTACTTAAGTTTGGAACTAATACCTCTGCAGCAATTCATAAAAAAATAAAATAAAGTTAACAAGTTAAAAAAAAAAAAAAAATCAATATTCGGTGAATGTCATATGTTTGTACCTCAATAGCAATTCTATAATGGTTAGTTATTTCACAAATATGGATTGTGGTTGTGTAGATTAAACGTTCAGAACAGAGAGTTTCATGTGTGATTCCTTAATTGACCCTTTGAATCAGCTATATTCTTAGCAGCTCGCAAATTTGATGATTCAGTACAATTTCTCAAAGAACGCTATAGCCTCAGTTATGGTCTAAATTTTTTTTTTTTTTTTTTGGTAATATCATACTACATTGATATTAAAAATGAGTTCAAGTGGTATTCTTGCCGAATATGCTATTTCCATTTGGCTTAATGGAACTGGTGGGTTGCCTTTTGATCATTAAATCTATAAGTATACAATTGTACCTCCAAGGACTAATGATAAAATGTTAGAATTTTTCTCTCAACTTCATATATATGAGGTCTTCTCAGACCTCGATCCAAAATTTAGCCACGGATTATTTTAATCTGTATACAATGCATTCACACTAACCTTAGCATATGTATAACTTTCGAGTATCTTCTCTTCGAGTGCTGAAAACTTTGATATAAGCTCTTTAATATCAGCATATTCCTCATCCCTTTCCCTGTAGTAAGATGATACAGGAATTAATTTAATCTAAAGGTTGTACGACTGAACAATACACAGCTCAATGATGATTAAATACTATGTATACATCATTAAAGAAACATACTGCTAAGCTTCGTCAGTGATGATTACAAATAATTTCTTCATGTTTTTAGTCTAAGAGGTTTAAACCATGTGTATTATTAAAGAAAAATACTACTAAGTTTGTAAGACATGTTTTCCGAATGAACAACTAAGTGCTTGAAGAATATAATGATATATTTTATTATTTATATTTCTGCAAACCCTTCATATTTGCGCAAAAAGAACAGAGAGTGATAACAAGAAACTAATACATGTAATTTTCTAGGTGCATAAAATCTATATCTATATCAACATAACGTGAGAGATAGAGGCAAGAAAAGGAAATTGTATGGACATGGAGTAACAGTGAAATAAAGTAAGAACATAAGCACACTATTTACTAACTTTATTCGTTAATGAAAAGATTGGAATCATGTTTAAAATAACGATGGAAACATATCAACAATAAAGTCATATATGACAAAAGAAAAGTTGGTGTGTGTACATACATGTCTTGAAGCCACATGTGTTTAAATTTGTTATAGAGTTCTTGACAAAGTTCATCTTTGCAATATCCAATGTTACTCAGTACAATTAAAAGCTTCTTCTGAGAATCATCAATGGCACTATCAGAATGAATGCCAGCCTGTTCATTTTCAAATCCACTCATAAATCCATTCTGCATATTGGTCGATCTACTTTCAAAGAGTTCGCCACCAATTTGCTCAAGGTGACCTGACAACGTAACATTATATAAATAGAAAAAAGATAAGATTCTTGGGATATTTCTGAGAGAACAGCAGTGTGTATATTTGTACCTATAAATTCCATGAAACAATTGAAAAATGCAAATTTTACAGATTCCTGGATTTCTTGAAGTTGCTCGTACATGTTCTCCAGCTTCATGACTTTGTTCCTCAAATTCTGGATCATACTACAGCAAATAACAAAAGATACTTCAAATGGTGTTAACCCTGTTTCCCATTGCCAATATATATCAGAGCTATCAGAATACTCTAGTTCAAATAGAGAAAGGCAAACATCAAACAGAGACCAAAGACAGAATACTAGAGGCTGTTGCGTCATGCCTCATGTTGATAATCGGCGTTTTAGCAATTACCATAACGCCATAACCTATGTACGCCATTTACTTGTATACACCGATGCATCTCGGATTATTATAAAAAATGAAAATCGCACTTACAGATCAATCTGATTCATAGCTGACATGATCATTGCTTCAAATGCCAGTGGCAAGTATGAAATTGCATAAGGGGATTTATTTCTCTCCAAAGTTGACAAAGGTATCCATATCTCCTCTTTGGAAATCTCCTCAGTTGTTGCTCGCATCCAAGAGCACAATCTTTGTATGTGAATCCTCGTAATTTCGAAATGAAGGGCGTGCAGAGATTTAACTGAAATTACAAAGATCCATAAAAATATTTCCACTACAATAAATAAAATCAAGTAATTATAAAGGATGAGTTGGTGCACCAGCAATTGTTGGAGCCGATTCATTTCCTTCGAGAGCTAGACATGCTTTCTCAATTTCTTTAGCAGCATCGCTCATGTAAGGGTAAATGATATTAGATGCTTCAAAATCACGAAATGTGTTGTGGACCTGTCTTCGAATGTAGAAAAAGAGGGGAAAATAAACCAGTCAGTCCATTAAACATCCAAGTAAATTGCAAAGCGCCGGCGCAAAGCAGTAACAGCAACTTCAGTAATCACATCAGTAAAAGCTATTCAGTGTTCAAGCAACTGTTAGTGAGATTTGGTTACTGCTTTCTTTAAACCACCAGCACCCCCCCCCCCCCACACACACACACATAAAGCGCACGCACAAGAAAAAGAAACGGAAAAAAGAAAACTAAACCCCCCTAAAAAGGAAGAGGGGTGCTAAAATAAAATAAAATCCAATGCAGTGTCGAGAATTGAGATAGCTCTTTGACCTTGATTTCATATGCTGAAATAGTCCCTTGAACCATTTCAGCAACTTCTTCTAGAGAATGGCTTGAATACTTCATATCACCAGACTTATCCTCGCTTTTACCCTGTCCAGATTTGGCGTTTATCTCAGAATCAAGCGGTACATTTCCACCAGTGACCTGGGAAAATAAGTATTTAATGAGAAAAACAAAATAGGAATGGTTATTGCTACCGTACACCTTGAAAATGTGATACTCTAAAATATTTAAATTAAACAAAAAACTAAAATGCACGTAGAATGAATATAGGAATAGAGATCACACAGTAAACCTATCAGCAAGAGCTAATGTAACGTGTAAGAAAAAGAGAGGTTAAAAGGACGGTAGTAGATAAGATCAAGACTGGCTGATTTCCAGAGACATCTGAATGCATTTTAATTAAATTACATGCAAATCTGATTAAGCACGGTATGTAAAGGATATATATAACTCTAATAAGATATATCTGGTGTTTGCTTATGAAACCTTATGGACCAGTTTGACAGCAGTTCTTTGCAATCTACAAACAAGGCAACAACTATGGTTCACACAATAAAACATCGTCACCCACATAATTCTTATGCTGCAACACCTCCATTAATCAAAGGTTTTCAATAATCTAAAATTTAATGAGGTCTACGTTTTATGAAATAAGTGCTCTTAGTATACTAAACACGGGTTTCTACATCAAATTGGAGGTAATTTATCAAACCACCAGTAATTAACTCGCAAGTCATATACCTTTGCAAACTTTCCACTGAAAACAGATAGAGTTAATCTCCAGAATGCAGGTACATGCTGGACAAGCACAGAAGTCAGCCTGTGAATGTATCTTCCTCTCAAAGCATCGACCTCTTGACCATTAGAAACCGTTGTATCTCCACAATCGTGCATTGATGAATCCACATCTAGCTGACGTAAATACAAATGTATTATACGCATAAAAAAAGTCGATGCTTAATTGGCTGTAATTAGTACTAAGCTGAACAGCACGCAAAGTTGAGTACATATAGCAGACTAATTACTCTCATAACCAGGTACACTGTGGCAGATATATCATGACTTGCGTATATCAGACAAACACAAAGTATTATAGCCATCCATGTGAAGTGAAGATTAGATAAATCGTATAATTTAATATTTCATTTTTATCAGGGAGCTAATAGTAATTCTTGTACCTGGTCCTATTTTTAACCAAAAATTGTTAACGGATGCTCAGGTGTGCATATGCTGAACAGTTGATATAATTATGTCGCTGTTATATTGAATATCGACTAATACCTCTGCAAGTCGTACAACGTATACACTTCTTAATGTAAATAAAATGGTTGTTGTTTGTCCTGAACAGCACCCACCTTTGAAAAACACAGCTGACACTCATGCACATAAAATTAATGAGGAGCAAATTCATACTGAATCGGGACCAAATCATAAATTCATGAGATAGATATTGTATATTTCAGGAAGCAATGGTACTGGAAACCTACAGATTTATTAGATTCTTGTTGAAGTTGCCTCCATCTTGCATCAGACTGCATTCTCTCGTGCATCTCATTACGTAAAAGTTCCATTCGTGTTTCATGCTCAGCCGTGCACTTCTCAAGCAAACCCCGAACCCTACGGTTCTAAAAACAAATTGTGGGGGCATGAATGTAAATAGAGATTAAATATATAATCAAAAATAAATAAACATAGAACAAGAATGTTGAAAACAGAAAAACACACCTGAATATCAAGATAATGCCACACAGGATCTGAATCAGGTTCCAACTCTAACAATAATCTAACTGTGTTTTCAAGCTAAAAGCAGTAATATTAACGGTCAGGTGGGGACGTCTGGATTGAAATATTTATTTTGAAAACTGTTTCATGCAGAAAAATAAGGAATGACTTACTTCAGCTAGGTCAAGCTGTGGATCTTCCATTGACTTATAAAGCATTCCTCTAAACTCATTCATCACCGTTTCTACCTCTTCTAATACTCGTTTTAGTATTCCCACCTGTGTGAAAGTATAGCAAGACAGAGATGAAAATCCTGAAACCAGAATTCAACAATGCTAAATGGAGCATGACAGAGATGAAAACCCTGAAACCAGAATCCGACAATCCTGAAACCAGAATTCGACAATGCTAAAAGGAGCAGTGTAGATAACAAAACAATTTCCTCTCAGAATTCTGAAATATGCTTGCATATTAAATTTCTTATCTTGACTCTGTATTTATTTAGTTGCTGATTTATAGTGAGCCTTCTTAACCCTCTGAATTGTCATTTATACATTGCTTTCACAATGCCTAGAAGAACTATCCCAGTGTTAGACCAGGTTTCCTATACATTACCAACACCATTTTTATGCATCAAGACTGCTTCTAAAAAATTGTATAGGGAATGCCAGCCACAGTTGGCATCAAACATGCGCTGTCTCCTAAATTTGGTACTAAATTCCATTTTCCAGTACTCCTTTTAAGATAATACGAAAGAAACAACATATTCCTCCAAGCACCAATAAGTCGAAAACATGTGATTATGGTCATAGAGCTCGATGTTTAGTAGTGGTAAGTAAACGTGTGGTTAGTCTGAAAAATGAATGCAATGAGTTTGATGCATGCAGGTTTTATTGATCCATCAATAAGTCGAAAACATGATTGCCACCGCAGCTTCTACCAAAATGAGAAAGGATACCAAGCATCAATACATGAGGTTCAGTGGCAAAAGTATCGGATAAGCTACAATTGACACTCATCGTATATCAGCCCCAAGTGAAGAAAGAACTAGCACTAATAACACCCATTGTAAGGTCATGCACAGAAAATTGGAGAATTGAGAACTAGTATTGATAAGATGGAGTGCATAAGAAAGAAACAAGAGTAAGACTAATGGTCTCAAAAGTTAATGAATTATCTTATAGTTTCATATCCATTTATGGTCTGGTTTGGTTTGATAAATATAATTGTTGTATGTTCATTCCATTTTTATTCATCCTATTGTGGGCGAAAACATAGTTAGTCAAGATTCAACACTGGTACAAAATACAATTAGATATTTCCGTGCATATGTATATTGGATGTGGACCATGATCACCACCCAAATATATGCTTGTACCATACCGATCAATGTATTACATCGAATACTCCTCAGTTTAGGGCTTAGATTTTGAAATGGAAAAATATATACCATCATCATATTGAAATATAATTCTTTGTGTATTTTCATATTATCTGTATACGCTTTGCACAAACATTTGTTAAGCATGTTTTTGTCAAAACTTATATCATCTTAAATCAACATTAAGATACATAATTGGATGGTATAAATTTCAGATGTCTAATCCTTGATTATTATTATTTTTTATTTAAAAAACACCTTTTTTGGGTATATGATGCTAACCTCCTCCCTTATGTTGTAGCATGCATCTTATTAACGAAAAATTCTTACAATGTAAAACAATATTTTCATAGGTGCTGCTATATGCTGTATACACCATTTAAATGACTACATAACGCCACACAAAGCAAATCGTGGAGCATTTCAGTATTTTTAATGGGTGTAAGGTGGGTGCAAGGACAATTTCAATATGTTATAAGCGGGTGAATGCAGGGTAGATGAATGAAGAAGAAAAGTGGGTGTATATAGTTACATCTCTTACCATGTTTAATAATATGCTTTTTAAGCTTGTGTTTCAAGGCAAAAACCCAAGAAAAAGCTTGTTTCTGTTTGAGTAATGCTTTCAGAGGGTGACGTTCTAGTAGCGGTGGGCCCAAATATTATTTTGGATAAAATAAATGAAGGGACAACCATTAAACGCAGTCACTTTAAGGGACAACCATTAAACGCAGTCACTTTAAAAGGGACAATGCATGTTTGTGGACATAAGCCAAGGTGGCTTTTTAGTGGCTACTGCGCTTTTTAGTGACTACTGCTTTTGGTCAACCTAAACATTTTAGATTGTATTGCATTTTGTAACTTATTGCTCTTCATGTCCCAAAAATACATATTTTCACTGCATGGTTGGCATTTGAGGAGAAGTAGTCACTTCAGTGAAGAACAAAAAAAACCCAGACAAAACTAGATTTTCGTTATCAGTATGTGGCTGTGTAAACAAATAAAAATGAAAAAGAACAGGTGAACAAATTAAAAGGTTGTGAAATGCAAATATAACAGATATTCGTTTTAAAATCACACAAGTCCATTGCGTGCGCAAATCACAACGTCAAACAAGGATAGTATCAGCCTGGAAGCAGTCAATGTGCCAATTAACATGGCTTTTTTTAACCAGGTAAAATGTAAATAAGAGTGCAAACTTACATGAGAAGGAAGAACAATAGACCTAGCTTTTCTGTACTCTCTCACAGCTAAATCATATTCTCCCTTACTAATGCTCCCCCTAATAGCACTAGGCAGATTAAACAATGTACGGAATCTTTGTAGCATTCCTTGAACCGATCGTATTTTCTCAGCTTGCACCTGAATGACATGAACATAAATGAGGAAGGAAAGTATTATAACTGTAAGCATGGTTTCATGATAGTGGCACATATATCCAGTTATAACAACCTGTCTCTCGAATAGAGGCTGAAATGCACGATTAGCAACTTCACTGATTTTTTCAGTAGCTGCATGCAAGTGAGCGGTACCAGCTCCTTCAGGGTCTTCCTCTATTTGCCGTAGTTTTGACTCAATATCTGTAAAAATATGAATATTCCCATACAGTGCGATAAGAGAAACTAGCTGCAAACGATTTGCATTTTAACAAGTTGAGGAAGTAAGAAGCAGTAAGAAAGAATTTCAGGTTAAACAATCAACGTGTGTGCCATATATATATATATATATATATATATATATATATATATATATATATATATATATATATATATATATATATATATCAAATGTTGCAAGTAAGCTTTACACACCATCAATAGTATTCTTGCAAGAAATAAAGCAATCAAAGTTTTCTTTCACTAGTTTTTTCTTTTCCTGGGTCCTTCCTTTGAGATCGGCTTTTAGAGTAAGTGCAGCAGACTCTAAATCAGCAGCTTTCGTCTCTTGGTGAACTCGAGAAAGAAAAACCTTGGCATCAAAATTTGGGGAGGAATATATTACTTTTTCTGCAAATATATAGATCAATGATTATGTTATATTATTTTTCTCCAAATATATAGCATAATAAGTGTTGTAGCATACTTTGTCTGCAAAATAATATTAAAAAAAAAATCCAGGACCACCAATCTAGTGGAAATGCTTAAGTATGGATCTAGAGCTCGTGGGTTCAAAATCCTCGCCCATCACAAACACTATGCCATTGTAATTATATACTTTACTGGATTTAGAGCATTGTTCAGCAGACATCAGAAGAGCAAATAACGAAAAACTCTTAGTATGTATTACTGCACCAAATTTGGAGCATCAAAGGAATGGAGATTAGCACCAATATATTGATTTAACACCCATTATTCCATAAATGAAAAGTACAGCTTAAGTTTCACCTACCTCTGAAATAAAGTGCAGTTTTGTTTACTCATTTTTATCAAGCTTGAAAAAAAGCAATAATTTCCCTTGGGTAACATGTAATAAAATATTATTGATTTTTACAAAGTTGTTACATCCCACTAGTGTTTTGTTGATTGCACTCCCTCACAAATGACATCAAATTCCAAACTTAAATCATAAGTACCTCTGATGCTGGGGTCTAGAGTTTCGGATTTGTCTTTGTGAGCAGGAGAGCTTACTGAAGCATCAGTAATCAGCCGCAAAGATTTATTGTCTATCACCCTGCAATTGAAAATTGGTACAAGTTGACGTGAGTAATGATTGTATTAGTGGAGTGAATGACTCGTACACTACCAATATTAACACTTATTAGGCTTACATATGCAGTAAATATAACTTAGATTACGAGTACAATGATACATAACAAGAAACACTGATGCAGATAAGTATACTGTGTATCAGGTACCAAATAATATATAACTGCCTAATTGTAATACAATGGTACACAACCAAGAAGTATGAAGACTTAAAATAACTAGGTGCATCTTAGTCAATAGTGATTGATCCAAAATTGTGTTAATCAGAAGATACATTAACTTTGCTTTATACAGTTACATTGTACGCATCATAGCTTTGAATCCCCTTCGCCTCACCCCAAATCTCCTCCGAGATCCTCTTTTTGCAACTGGATGAGACACAATTTCAAATCTAATTTTTAGCTTGTCTGATGTCCATTTTACCCGAGATGTTGACCTCAATCCGGGAAATAGACCGACACATCAATCCAGGATTTTGTTTGAGATCCAAGATTTAAATTTTGGTATGCATACAGCATACTCCCTAATTCATAGACTGGACCGTCCATGCATCAAATTTAAGAGACATGATATAAGGGTGTATTTGCTTGGTAATTCAGCAACATGGACCTAAAAGTGTGGATCTTTCATACAAAAATGGATTAGATTAGTTAAATACAACTTTTAACTGTAAGGTAATCGACTTTACCCTAGTCCGAGCGGATCTAAAACTTCCACTCCTCGAGGCAATGATTGTAAATTGGTAAGGCCTTTTCGGCCGAGTGGTGCTTTTGGATCGATAGTTTGAGTAGCAGGACTTGCCCTTGTTTCGCGCATCTCACGAACTCTACGAGCAAGCTGAAGATAAGAGCGAAAAGGAAATGTAACTGCACAAAGCATTATATATGGTAATAAAAAGCTAAAGGGTACAAGCATGAACAAATAAGATGTTTTTCCATAAGCATTTTCTGATACCTAATAACATATAAACTAAAACATTAGAATGTATACAACATAGTCACCAAAAAACTATAAACCTGGCATCTGCCAATAGTCACCCACCATAATAATTTTTGAAGTACAACTTAAATCTAGAAGTATAAACATACCATTAAACAATAGGCACAAATTAATTCCCCTCGGCAGTTTACCGGTCCACTAGGATCTCTTAGAGTATACTCAAGAAAAAGAAAAAAAACTTGAAGTATAAAAGATGATGTATTTTCCAAACAGCATTTGACGTGCTAATAATAAGCAATGTAAAACAAAATTATGCATGTTGAGCATAAAGCTGAATGCATTCATCAACATCAGTGTTATTAATGACGCACAGTGCAAAAAGGCGCAAAACATCTCTGGAGCTTTGGCACACGGCGCGGCAAATGACACGCGCCTTTTTAATTTATTGTGCATGTTTAATTTTCTTAATAAATTTAACATTTAGCAAATAAGTTTTTAAAAAAATCAATATTTTTTGCTAAAACATATGCAACAAAGATTTTTTATGCATTTTATTATAAAAAATAACATAATCAAATATAATATCATAAGCATAGAATTTCAAACACAATAGTTTTCAAATCCAAAACAATAATACATATTACTGATAAACTAGAAATTTGATTCAGCAATTATATTTTTCAAACCAATGTATGAATCATCGTATTCATAAGCTTCGGCATCTTCTTCATTTGTATCATTTAGATTTGTTTCTTCTTCATGAACATATAAAGGAGCTGAAGCAGGTGCTGAAAATCCTCTTGATGTGGATGTTCTTCTACATGGATATGTAGCCTCCTCCACTCCTTCTGCTCTAGCAGCAACACCCCAAGTCAAGTCATCCTCATCATCACATACAAGCTCATTTCAGCATCAGATGCATCATCCATATTTCTCGTTAACCATTCATCGTCCATACAAGCACAATTTGTTTCCTCTTCATGAATATGATAAATACTAAATTTATGCAGTTTGAACTTTGGAAAAAAAATAGACAATCAAAGAACGATAAAATGAGGAGGAGTGTCATTTTGCGCCGAGCGGCATTTTTTCGCCACGCGCCATTTGTGTGTGCCTTTACATATGCACCGCGCCGCAAAGCAAAAATGGCACAAACGCCGCGCCATGCGCTTAGGCGCGCCTTTCACAACTATGATCAATATGTACAACTATAACAATAGGGGTCACTCGAACATTAGCACTTACAACTCACCATTCAAATTCATATTTTCAAGCTTTTTCCAAAGCTCACACACGATAAATTCAACATAATAATTCATCTCTTACACACCGAAGATCCAAAATGCACATGCATGCATATGCATATATATGGAGGCACGGGTGTAGTTTTACCAGTGCCAAGCCAACATAAATTGTAAATAGATATTCTATGGTATAAGATTTTCAAAATAGCATATATATTGTAAATTGTAAAATTCAAACTTTAAACGAAACGGAATTAAATTGTAGAATTAAATACTCATGTTTTAACGGTTGTACACACTTTGAATTGATTTTGTTGTTTGGATTGCTACATCTAAATTTAAAACTCAATTTTCTCTTGTATTCTATTTTTATTTTATTTTGAAAACATTAGATCTAGAATTGCGAATTCAAATAAGTATCTTAAATATATTAGTATGTGCTGAATGATGTTTTCGAATTGCGCTTTTAACTAAAGTATGAACTGGATTATGAATCATAAAGGAAAAGATCCGATCTGAAACGGGATTTGCACCATAAGATCTTAAGATTCTTTTATAAAAGTGCTACAGCATATGTGTTCCAACCATTCCCGGCTAAAAATGGCATAAATATGTGAACGTGGGTCTCATAATTTTGTGCATGAATTATGTCACGGGAAGAAAAATAAAACTAGAATGTTCCAGGTTTCAATATCTGGCACCAGCATGCAATGCATTAAACGCTTCAAGCAGCCATTAACTGACAATATTATGCAGGTATTATGACTGCGTTAGCTGCCAGCTTAATAAACAGAGCTAAGGTGGCATCATCGTGCAATATTACATTAGCCAACAATGATCAAGAGTTTAAACAAACTAAACTAACCTCAGCTTCATCAACTTTCTTCCAACTCCTAGGCTCTTCTCCATCATCATCCTCACCATAATCCTTTGAAGCCCTCCTTGCCCTATTATTAGTACTGCTAGAAGCAGCTTTACTGGTTGCCTTAGGAAGCTCCCTTGATGAATCATCTTCATCACCGGAAGAAATACTTAACATCTCCACTTCTGAATCCTCATCTTCATCTCTGCTCATCCCTCTTCTAGTGTTATTGTTAGGTTTATTGTTTCGCATCTGAGGCGGTGGCGGAGGTGGCTGAATGAGGTTGACCACCGGTTTTGAGGGTTTTGATTTAGAATACGTTGTGTCACGCTCTGCCTGCTCCTTCAACGCCATTTGGAGCAGCTCGTCTTCGTCGCTGTCGCTCGACATGATGGAAAACTAACGAAGAACCTAGAATTGGATGCGGCAGCAATTTAGTTACACTAAATAAATATATTAAGAGCTACAAAAGGGGATATAGCATCATTTTCCAACCACCGATTGTAAGAAAGACTACATTCGGAAAAATGACAACGTTTAAATTGCATTTGAACTCGCGGCCTTTGGGATGAGATGTATGAAACGAAATAGAGGTAATTTAAATTGGATCTGCTGTTCGGTGTTTCGAAATCCAAAAGAAAAGGTTGGCCCAAGATTTTCATGGCAAAAAATCAAACATCTAACAAATTTATGTGATTTACAAACGAAGAGGAATAAACAAAGTCTGGCAGATGGAAAAACGAAGAGGAAGAAGAAGAACACTTACCTGAATTGTTCTTTAGTTTGCCAATTTGGCAAGAAAACGCAGAGAGGGAAATAAACACGCTTGTTGAAATGAAGCAGATGGACTTAGCTCATTTAGATCTACTTCCTGGTATTTTCTTTCTATGTGCGAACAGAGTCACAAATGTCCAAAGGCATTCCCACCTCAAGGTTGAGTTGCGAACTTGGAATCCCCTGACCGAATGGTTGCTTGGAAACCAAACTCTTAGATCATTCCCAATCCCAATGGGGGTGGGATTGGGGATGGATTGACACTCAATCCACCCCAAAAGAGAAAAACACATCAACCACAATCGGGTTGTTGTGTTCTCTTTAATCGGCTTTTAAAAAACCAACTAAGAATTGTAACGTGGATTACAATCATCTGCAGTTGGATTGTAATCTGCGTGACAGTCTGAAATTAAATCCAGACCGTTACTTTAGTTGGCTTTCTAAAAACTGACTATAGGGCATCATTCTCACAACAAAAAATCTTTTTTCCTCCTTCCTTCGTTCCACCATCAACCTCAAGAAAAAGAAAAATGAGAAGATTTGGTAGAGCAATACGAGGTAGCGGAAGTCAAAGTGGTGCAAATGCGCCTCCTGTAGAAGAGCATGAACCAGTTGAAGTTCAAGAGAATGTTCCATTTGAAGAAGAATTCGCGCTTCCTCCTCAACGAGAATTAGCCAGACGACGTCGGGCTACTGAGGAAAAAGATCTGGATTCGAACATTGATCAAAATTTAGGGTCAGACAAAGCGCTTAAAATTTTTCGCGTACTTCCAAACAACAAGAAGCATATTAGCACACTTGTGGAAGTAGCTGTAAGTTTATCACTTTTTTCAATATTAAATAGCGATATTGCGTAGATTAGAAATAATATATCGACCCTTTTATAAATAGGCATGACGAGATAGAACACGTGGGTCATGATCAACTGTTATTCGTTTATATCCTAAGATTTGAGCAAACGAAACATATGGCATTATACACACATTCCTTGATGAAATTGGTCTTTGTGACTTCATAAGTACGTCTATCTGTGGGTTTTGACAGATTATATAGTACTGGTACTACGAGTACTTTCACAACATGACCTACCCGACACTAGATCTAGCATTATCACTATTCTATCTGCGAGTTCGGTCGTAAGCTCGTGATAATCAGAGACCTGTTCAAGGTGGTCAGGCCCTGCATATATTTTCTATGGCTTGTAACCAGATTGAGTTACGGATGAATCGACGGAGTATTATATGCATCCTTACGAGGGTTCTCCTTTTTGACATATGTCGGAGTCGTCCATTCTGCAATATTGTCGACGTGTCGTTTTCCTTTAGTCTCTTCTCCTCCCTCAGGCGGATGTTACCGGTTTCTTGGGGAATGATGTTGGAGTCAGATAATAGAGGGAGACCGAGTGCCTGATGATCAATATCCTGGTACACCTTATTTAGTGGTACATAAGGCGCAGCAGTTGGTGGACGCTCGAGACAACGGATGGTTTCCATCTGACCATTTCATCATTCCTACTCTGGATTACGGACTTTTTTGGAGCCACTTTTATACACCAGCACACACGGCTCCTATGATACATGCTGCAGCAGTTGACTTGATTGGATCATCTGTTATCATACATGACGTTATTCCACCCGGTTTTCCAGACCTTACTCAGAGTACGTAGTTATACCCAGCTCCACCACAGCCGTAAGGAGGAGATGATTGGTGGAGGTTGGATGTTCCTACAGTGATAGGTGGTGATATTTATATGGATGTCCTTCGCGTCCCAAGTACTTAGTACCCCGATCTTGCTACTTTATCTTATGAAGATTTGTACCAGATGCAGTTAGGGCTTGACAGGTTTAGTACACGGAGCACAGGCGCAGCCTAGATGATTTGCTAGCTCGTATTAATGAGCTTACCACTATCGATGAGGAGCGCTACCATCCTAGGCCTCGGACTGGTGTGGACGAGGACATAGCTGGTCTAGATGATATTGACTTTGGTGATATGTAGATGTTGTTGTTGTAGTTGTAGTTTCCATTATGTTGTTGTCATTGTTGCTTGTATTATGTTGTTGTCGTTATTATCTGTATTATGTTTACTTTACTATATTATCTAGATCACGTGTATTACCAAACTTATTGTATTATCTAGGTCACAATGTTCATGTATTGTCCACTTGGTGTTGTTGTTTCACAATGGTTATGGACTTTTTTTGTATTATCAGTACTTTACTATGTTATCTGGGCCACGTGTATTACCATTCACTTATTGTATCATCTGGGTCACGATGTTCATGTATTTATAAATCGACCATTGCACATATATTAATAACATAATTATAAACGAGCTTGTAACGTCGCGACAGTTCGTAATATTATGTTTGAAACTTTAAATGATTATATATGTCTTGTTATAAGTCGGATTTCTTTGAAACGGTAAACGTTTGAATCTATTTAACTACAGCTTTTTAATGGAAGTGAAAAATCGAGATTTCATCTTATAAATTGTGATTTATGTCCAAATCAAATTTTCAGAAAGTCGCTATGGAATCGTTTATAAACCATAATGATTTACTTAATAAAAAAAAGGAATTGAAAATGAAGCATTAAGTTTAAAATTCAAGTTAGGATGCAATGGATGCAATGGAACTACACCAATATTCGAACGACGTCAAATATTAACGAAACTACAACTTAGGAAATACAAAAGAAATAGGTACTACAACTTAGGATACAATGGATGTTTAACATATTATAACTTAAGCGAGCATATTACATGCCCCGTTCAATCTGCAGAGAGTCTAAAGCAGTTCTAAGATGTTGTATCTCTTGTGTAACTCATTAGCATAAGAAATACCCTTGGACATAAATGATCGTCAATCCACTTAGAGTGGTTGCAGCCGTTAAACCATAATGAGCATAACTGTAGTTTACGACCAATATTTTCTCCATTTGCCTTAACCACTACCTCCAGAGCGTACCCAAAGTGACAACAAACGGGAAATGAGCCAGCGTCTTGCTCATAAAGAGGTTAAGTAATTGAAACCGATCGTACTTCTTGTTCATATAGTGGTCGAAAAATTGAAGGTTGAGGTTCCAAAACTGGATGAACTTCTTGTTGAAAAGTAGGTTCTTAAAGTCTCAATTGGCTCAAATCTGGGTCCTCATGACGCACTTTCTCATAGTACCGCTCTTGGTATTTGATATTCCAATCAATTGGTATTCGGTATTCCAATCAATATTGTAGCCACTATTACTGACACTTACTATGATGTTATACTATAGCCGGTACAGTCTTTACGATGACATAAAGCGACAAAATCATAGGCCAGACACTTTACTTGTGTTAAAGAACGAGCCTTCAACTATCATTAAATAGCCACTATTACCACTTTATGTTGTAGCCAATATTACTGACATTTACTATGACGCTATACTGTAGCCAGTACAGTATTTACGATGACATAAAGCGATAAAATCCTAGGCCGAACACTTTACTTGTGTTAAAGAACGCGCCTTCAACTATCATTAAATAGCGTTCCTCCTAGTTGTGTTAAGAAACGACCCGATTCATTTAACTCTAAAGTGAAAAACATGGAGAACGACCCGATTCTTTTATCTCCTAGCTGTCACAAACATCATACGATTCGAATAGTTTAACTCCTAAGAGTAACAAGAATTAAGGACTTGAAGATACAAGTATAAATATAATTCAATGCAAATACAAACACCAGTAACATAAAGATGCAAGCATTAATATAGTTCAATGCAAATACAAACGCTACTAATTTAAAGATACAAGCATTAATATAGTTCAATGCAAATACAGACACAACTAACATAAAGAAACAAGCATATGAAACAGATACAACTCGTTATACTAAGCTTAGTATGGATAAATCTCAAAATATTTCCGTTATGCCTATTATAATCCTCCATTCTTTTCTTCCATGTGTTTTCTTTGCAACAGACTGAGGTTATTCAAGTTGCAACTAATCATCATAAAATCCTCCACCTCTTGTTGTCGAACCAATTCAAATCTCATGATCTAACTCTTCAGCACGTTCCATCTTCAGTTGCTCGCTATCACGTTGTCGTTCTAAACCTTTTGAATCTCTCTCTCAAGCTTCCTAGCTTCCTTCGCTTCCTTTGCTTCGATATACTTATGCGTAGCCTGTTCGGCAATAGACAGACTTTCACTTACTTGTTCATAGCGTAGAGTATAATCAGTTGATGTTTTTTCCTTGAACTTTCTAGGAGGCCTTCCTTTGGTACCGGTAGTGAATGGTGTTTCTTTCTGTCCAGCCGAGCCACCTGGGTTAATTTCTTCACCCATCTTCCTAGGTTGTAACATAAAGGCTGAGTGTTCTTGTTGCACTCTTCCCCACTTGTCCTCCTACGGCAATATATCATAACAATGTTGCATGTTGAATGGTTGGTTCTTATCATTAGCCAAATATAATGCATGTGCCTGATTGAGCTGTATTTGATAGAGTATGTTACAACAAACTCAAAATACCAAGGGAAAATACTAAGTGATGCAAAAAGCATTACCATATCAACGTCATTGGCCCCGTTTTGCTGCCTCGAATGCAAACCCACCATTATTTCCTTTTAGCATTGACAAGCATAATTAATTCTTTTCCATGACTGCTTTAACGAATCAACCATTCTAGTTGGGCATGTTAAGCGTCGCTCGTTGAAAAAATTGCAAACAAAATTCCAAAAAGAACTATTGGTTTGGTTAGTACCTTTTCTTTTGTCCTTCGAACATTCAACCCAACAGAAGGAAAGCTCATCTTACTCGTCCGCCAGCCATTTACGGAATATTTTAGACTCTGTGGGCGCTTGTTGTCCAAATTCCTCGTCAAGCATTTCATTGATGTTTATTCCAGAATTGCTCCCTTCTAGACTTTCGAACTGAGTTTCTTCAATTCCCTAATCACTATTCCAAAATTGATTATTTAGATTTCTCCTCAAATTTTGAGGAGGGTAAGGAAACAGTCTTTGACTTTGGCTAGTAGGAGAAACATAATCTTGATTGAAATTGCAGTTTTGCTGAAACACTGAGTTTTGGGAGTAATTTGCATTTTGAGAGTTCTGGTACATGTATGAATTTTTCTGGGAAATGTAGTAATTTGGATTTTGAGGAGGTTGATAAGGGTTATTTTCAAATTAGGGCTGATAATGATTCGGATTTTGCTGCAATTGAAATGGGTTTTGAATTCGTTGTCTTTGAAACTGAACATTGGGTTGGGTTTGTGAAGCACTTCCTTTTCTTTCTTTTGTTTTAACATTGTTGGTTTGTGAAGAAGATAATAGAAACGATGAAGTGATTTGTATGTTTGGTTGAAAGAAAGATGATGGTATATATACAGTTGGGAAGAAGGGAAGGGGAAACGGTTACTTGGAAGACCGTTGCCCCTTAACCGGCTTTTATAATGCCGGCTAAGGTCAATGGTATTATTTTGACCATTGCACCCTTAGCTGGCTGTATAAAAGTCGGCTAGGGGAAATGGTCAAATTTATACCATGGCCCCTACCTTAGCCGGCTTTATGAAAGCCAGCTAAGGCCAAGGTTGCCCGACAACCGAATTGTTGCTCTGACAACCTTTGGGGTTGCCAAAGCAAACCCAGAGCCTCCAACCGACGTTCTGTTGGGGGTCGGTTGGAGCCCAACCCAACCTTGGGTTGGGAATGCTCTTAGTAGTCGGCTTTTATTTAGCCGGCTAAAGGTATCAGTTATGCTCATATGAAGTAACGGTCATTTTTTTAATTGTTGCCCCTTCCCTTCTTTCCTTCTTTTCTTTCCTCCTCTTCTATGTATTTCACACATCAAATTTTAACAAATTACACAATATTTATATTCTCTTTAATATAAAACAACATCAAATATCAATAACGTCAAAAACAACAGAAAGAAAAATCAGTTTCACAACCACGATTCGATAACTAAATCCCAAATCAACGCAATCAAAACTAGTTTCAGTCGCAGCAAAATCCAAACCATTATCAGCCTCACTATGGTATCAATTCATATCAACCTCCACAAAAATAGAATTACTACAGTTCCAACCAGAATTCAAACTAATACCACAACTTCCAAAATTCAATTTACTCCCAACATACTTCTTTTCAGCATAATTGCAGCTTTTGAACAAGAGTATGTCTCTCCCAATAACCGACATCAAAGACCGGCTCCTTACCAGTAACAACCCTAGTTTTTGGGTTACTTGGGTAAAAATATTTTAATATGATTTGTAATCTAAGGATGTAGAAAACAAAATACGAATTCAAAAGTGAATAATTCATATAATTATTTAAGTATTTAAACAAAGGAATTTGAAGATTTTGTAAGTAGTTCGAAGAAACCTCGATAATATGATCAGAAACAATTTTGTCAACAAATGACTTTTTACTTGTTAAAACATCATGTGTATGTCTCTACGATGAACACGTATATAAAGTCTATAAATTCTTTTTTTGTATAACTATGCATTAACCAATGTAAGTATGTGTTAGTATAAATAAATGTGCAGAAACATATTTAACAACTAAGATGGGTGCATGTCCTCGTACAAAAGCTTGCATGGGAGAAGTTGGACAAGTGTCCAAGAATAAATAAAAAAAACTAAAGTAGCCTTGAGAATAGGGTTAGTATGGTCATTTTTGATAGGAGAACCTTCTCTAAGAATTTTCCTTCTTTTTTCAGCCATATCTCCTGAACTGTATATCAAATGATGTAATTCGTTTTCTTGTTGGAAAGCTATCTCATAAAGGAAAAACTTTTAATCGTATTACTTTTTAAGATTCCGAGAGGAAAATTTTCGAAATTCACATGGTAGTGAAGCAATTTTCTAATGTATGTTTTTATTTTTAGAAATACCTACTCTCAGTTTTTAAGTCATATCCTTCGAATCCTTAATCCAAATTCATTTAATTTTATTTTTTTGAAAGTTGATTCATAATGGAACAACATTTCTTTTAATCACTTTGGCAAAATATAAGAGTAGGTTGCGAGAAAATCAGCGAGAATTGAGTGAATTTATTTACTATGTTTTTCAATATAGAAATGATTTGTTCACTTCCAAAGACCATAACTTTTGATTAACTTATCCAAATTGCCTCTCCTTTTCTTTAGTAGAAAGATATTTCAATAATGAATATATTTTATATTATGACTTTTGTTAATTCGAAGAGTAGGCTAGGTGAAAACATGTTGTAAGTGAAGTGTTTTGCTGGTGTTGTTTGTTAAACACAACAATCATTGTTTTACTTCGAAAATTCATATCTAAATATCCACTACTCCAAATCCTCTCAAATTTTGACCAAAGCCTCCTCATATTGTCATAAGCAAGCAATAAAAAAATTAACGTGTACATTCAAAGTGGATGAGGATCAAAAGATGTCAAATTGACTGCAATTTGTAGGACATTGCGTTGCAAGCTTAAAGCTATCATCTTGCAAGCTAAGTGATGGAAATCATTGATAATTCATGCAAGGTGAGTTATTACACTCACGCATTCTAGTATAAACATTTATCTGTGTTCATAGATTAAGCTTGGTTGAGTTTCTTGTTGATGTTTTAGTTTCATTGGAACTGAGTCTAGATGTTGTTTTGCATGTCTATTTAACTCAATTCTAGCAATGAAATGCCATCGGATTTTTATTATATTCATAGTTCATGTGTAGTAGTATAGGAATGCAAAATTTCATAGCAAAACTCTTTCGTTTGATATCTGAAACTTTTTCTGTAAAATCAATACAGACCCAGGATTTCGCCTATAAACATTTTGTTCTCTGAATTTTTGCAAATATGGCCTGAATACATATTTAATAGAGCATAACTCTTTCGTTTCTAGTCGAAATTCATTGATTCTTTTTTGTTAGAAAGAAGAAGTTTTCTACTATGTCATGTCAACTATCAGTTCATTTGGAGGTCATTTAAATGCTTAAACTAACCTCAAAGTCAAACCCTGGTCATGATTCAAACCAGGGCTTGAATTTTTAAGGTGAAAATAGTGCCTAAATCCAACTTCAAGGCATTTTATCTTCCTCGGTTTTGATCTGATTATGATTATTTAGGCATTGTAAAGTTTGAATGTTTATGTCCATACTTGTAAATTTTCAGATCATTTCAAGGTCGTTTAGTCATTCATATCTGGACTGAAAGATGAACCTTGAAAAGGTTTCAGACCTAGCCCGAATTCAGCGTGGTCCGAGTCCAAATTTGAGACTCGGTATCTTCCTTATATCATGTCATAATTTAGTGATTCCTTCTCCAGATGAAAAATATGTTATTTCAATATGTGTATGTCAATTTTCAAACCATTCAGAGAATGTTTGGTCATTCAAAACTTACTTGAAAGTTGAACCCATAGAAGTTTTCATAGTTGGATTTGTAACTTTTCCCATTGCGTATTTTGTTGCAATTGTAGATTTTGCATACGAATTTATATGCATATTTTATTCAATCTTGTTGTGTTTCCTTTGTTTCTTTAGCGATTTTAAGGTAAAATTTGATGCTCATTTAAAAAGGTTCTTATCCTATTTGGACAAGCCGATATTATACAAAATCTATATTTTAGATTTGTAGTTTTGTGCTGATTTTGTGTTTTGCTTTCATATTAAAATTTCATGTGTTTGTGGCACTTTGCATGTTTCTCAAATGTTTTCATTGGTGATTTATGAATATAAATATCTTTCCATCGCTTTAAGACAAAGATGATTTCTTAGACTTGTTTTGAAGATAAACCTGCCTCAACTCTCAAGGCCATATGGTATACAATATTATATATATATATATATATTCAAAGAAAATATTCAAATGATTTCCTAAACATTTTATAAAAGCTCGTTTTCTCAAATTAAGTATCTTCAATGAATAAAAATACATAGCTTTGCACTTGTCGAGCGAATGAGAAGGAGAACTAAATGATTGGGTAAAACACATGGACACGTGCATTTGTCTTTTCAGTTGATTCTCGACTTGTTTGTTTGATCGTTTTGACCTTTGATTTGTGTTTTCCAATGAGACGAGGTAAATATTTTACTGTTTTTGATGTGAAATTTACTTGCAGTAAGTGAACCATTTAGTGTAAACATGTAGCATGAGATGCACATTGACATTTTTCAGGTTCCTATCTAAGAGTTATGACACATCCATGAGATATTATTAGCATATGACAAAACTTCTCAAAGAGGTGTCAATGACCTTGTCCTTGAAGATGAAATTGTGTGGGGAAGGTATTGGCGACCTTATCATGATGACAAAACTTCTTTTGAGGTGTCAGCGACCTCATCCTAGCGATGAAACTGCTTGTAAAGGTGTCAACGACCGTGCCATGGCCGACGAAACATCTTGTGAGGTGTCAGCGACCTTATCCTAGTGATGAAACTGCTTGTAAATGTGTCAATGACCTCGTCGTGGTCATTGTAATATTTTCGGATCCACCTCATGTTGTTTGCGACTTTGTTGTCATTTGTTAATTTTGATGTTTTGGATCCACTTTATGTGGTTTTGTTGATTTCATTGCTATTGGCGCTTTGGATCTGATTTATGTTGGTTTATGGATATCGAAATCCTTATATAGCCTTGGACCTATTTTGATGATACTTATTGTGGTGATCACTTTTAGTTAAATAAGCTCATATACGAGTTTATATGTTGCTATTTGATGGAGTTCTTTTGTTACTCTTTGATGTGTTATCTTTGTGCTTGCTTTGATGCTTAGCATCTTTTATTGGGAACAAATTATCATTTATGGGTCTTTGTGTTGTTTATGATATTATATATGTGGTTTTAGTTGTATTATCTCATTGAAAAATTATTGATTTGGGTATAACTTATTCTTTTTCTATGAAAAGGATTTCATATCTGTGTGACTTCATATATTTCACTTGTCATATGATTACTTATATGTTTAAACTAGACCGGTTCGTATATGTTATACTTAGGTCAAAACAAGTTGTTTCAGGATGTAGCTGACGGTTGATTCGTGTTTAGCTGATCCATCTTGGCCTATCTCCTTTGGGGCTATCTCCTATGAGTATCTTTGTATTTAAGTTATTGTATACTTGTTCTTTGAGAGATGATGTATGTGCGTATGGTTCATATGAAACCATTTGAGTATGTAGCACATGTATATGTTGTATTATATTATTGTACCTATATGCTTCTATTTTATGATCTGTTATTAATGATCTATTGTAATTTTTTCTGAATACATTCCTTAACCATCGTAGTTTTATATTAGATGAATTGATTACGTTGATCTACTTGAGGTAAGAAAAAATGTATAAACTTAATCGATGTATTCGATACACATCCAATATAAGATTATGGATGGTCACTCCTAACCAGTTCTATTTTTCTTTGTGATCTACATGATATAGGGTTATCGCCTTATGATCACTGGCGCAGCATTTACTTGTACCAGCATTTACTCGTACCTACACACATCCCGATTAAGGTTGGTTGTTATGTGCGACAGTCGAAAGGCTGACCGTAAAACTAGAGTGTTGGGATATCGATGATGCCTATGTGAGGTTAGACATCGTTTACAACATGATATCAGAGTGTAGTTCCGAGCAAAGTACAATAAGCATGAAATAGGATTGAAATAGTACATTTGTTATGACATGGAATGATAACACTCGTGTCTACTGTATCACTTCTGTTGTTATCCTAAATCTGTATCCTTTATAATTTGAGCCTTGAGTAAATCTTAGTTTCGGGAATACGTCTAGGAATGTGTTTCATTTTGCAATGTTTCATGAGTTCTATCCCATTGGCTTATCATTATAGAAAATTAAATTCTTTCGATGTTTGAACTCTTGGGTTAAAATTTGAGAGGAAAATTTAAACCCCATCCTCTAGTGTTACAACTGATTGTTGAATTAAATAAAATAAGTTGGGATGTGTAAATGAATTAAATCTAAGAAAGTATAAATGAAAATAATGTTGGGGTTGTAGAGTGTTAAATCGAAATAAATCAGAGTTGCACAGCGGAAATAATGAATTGCTTTGGCTATGCTAAATTTAATAAACCTATAGTGGGATTAAGGGATGGGAAATATTTGATGATTAAGTATTTATTAAGAGTTAATTGACTTGTAGATATAAATCAAGTGAATCTTCAGTGAAACATAGTGTTGGGTCGTTTTTATCTGAAATAAATTAAGAGTGTTTTTTGATAATAAATAATGAAAACAACAATATATTACTAATAATGTGTGATCCATTATGTTGGATTGTTCGTTGGGTATTTTATGGTATTCGGATCGATGCGCCTGATCAATGGTATCGACCAAAATTTCTTAAGCACTTATATGAGGCATCGAGCATATTACTTTGTGTAACTAAATAATTTTGGTAAAGATTAATAGAACATTTTTATGTGAGAATGGTGTTAAACCACTATATGAGTAGAGAACTATAGTCAAGTTAGCGAGGGGAATAATAATATTATACCAACTTTATAGCCAAATAATGAAGAAAATCATTATAGATTTAGTAGATTAATGTCATTTGAAACAAATTAATAAGTTGTTAAGTAAAATTTATATTTTGTGAGAGACCTAAGCATAACATAAGGTGTTTTGTGTATGAAAAAATGATTTACATGAGTAACTATCTTAAACATGAGCAACATGCTGAAATGCACACTCTCATACTTGGGTATAAAAGGAGGTTGCAACCATCAAGTTGGAGATACAAATAATAAATGGTGAGACTGTTTGATATTTTGATCAAAGCAGCAACCTTTTTGGGAAATTAGAACAAATTTAATGGTAGGACAATGTCTATTATTGGTTGAAAATTGAAAATGATGAGTGTGTATTCTGATATATGCTATGTGAAAGATATGTTATAATAAATTAAACTTCATGTGTATATATTATTTGGAGAGGGAGTTGAATTTTTTTTACACAAATTAATGACTAAAGTTTGAAAATAGCAAGTATTGCAATCTAAACAAGTTGGGGACGATTATAAAAGTTTTCAACACTATGTGTTTGGATTCTTAGATTAAGATTCCTAAAAGTATAAATTTGATATGTGATGTTAGGATTTAGTAATGTAATATATTAGCCTAAGTAAATTGCAAGGATGAAATTTCTTTAAGGTGAAAAGTCTGTAACAACCCCGGTTTTGGGTACCTTGGTAAACAAATTTTAATATGATTTGTAACCTAAGGACGGAGAAAAAAAAATACGAATTCAAAAGTGAATAACTTGTACAATCATCTAAGTATTTAGACGGAGAAATTTGGAGATTTTATGAGCAGTCTAAAGAAATTTTGATAATGTGATCAAAAATCATTTTGTTAACAAATGACTTTTTACTTGTTAAAACATCATGTGCATGTCACTACGATGAACACGTATATAAAGTGTATAAACCCTGCTTTTATATAACTATGCATTAACTAATGTAAGCACATGTTAGCATAAATAAATATGTGCACAAACATCTTTGACAACTAAGAAGGGCATGTGTCCTCATACAAAAGCTTGCATTGGAGAAGTTGGACAAGTGTCCAAGAATAAATCAAAAAACTAAAGTAACCTTGAGAATGGGGAGAGCATGGTCATTTTTGATAAGAGAACCTTCTCTAAGAATCCTCCGCCTTTATTCAACCATATCTCATGAATCATATATCCAAAGGAGGTAATTCTTTTTTTTATTGGAATACTATCTCAAAAAGGAAAAACTTTTGTTTGTATCAGTTTTATGATTCAGGAAAATTTTCGAAATTCACGTGGAAGTGAAGAAATTTTCTAATGTATGTTTTTATTTTCAAAAATACATACTATGGGTTTTTTAGCCATATTTTTTTTGGCATAGTCGACCAGGTTTTTTTAGTGTTCCATAGCACTTTTTTATTATGACTAATAATGAAACTACAATATAGTACAGATAACTGTAGTTAGTTGTCAGCTATTTGGTTTTTAAGGTGGACTGACCACCGTCAGCGGTATTTATAGTGGGTCGTCCACTGAATATAATCTAGATTACAGTCCAGGAGCTAGTTTAAGTTACTAGACTACTATAAAATACTCCATGTAGGGAGCATAACACATATCTTTCGAATCCATAATCCTAGTTCATTGAATTTTAATTTTTGGATAGCTAATTCACAATGAAACAACTTTTCTTTTGATCACTTCGGCAAAATATAAGTAGAAAACCAGCGAGAATTGGATGGATCTATTTATTTAGTTTTTCAAACCAGAAATGATTTGTTCAGTTTTAAAGGGAAAACCTTTTGATTTACTTAGCTAAATTACCTCTCTTTTTTAGTAGAAAGATATTTTAATACTGAATAATTTTTATGTTTATGGCTTATACTACTTTGGAGAGTCGGTTAGGTGAAAACATGTTGGAAATGAAGTGTTTTGCTGGTGTTATTTGTTAAACACAACAATCATTGTTTTACTTTCGAACTTCATAACTAAATATCCATCACTCCAAATCCTCTCAAATTTTGGCCAGAGCCTCCTCATAGTGTCATATGCAACAATCAAAATTTAATGTGTAAATTCAAAGTGGACGAAGATCAAAAGATGTCAAATTAACTGCAATTTATAGGGCATTGCTTTGGAAGCTTAAATTTATCATCTTGCCAGCTAAGTGGTGGAGATCATCGTTAATCCATGCAAGATGAGTTGTTACACACACTCATTCTAGTTTAAACATTTATCTTTGTTCATGGTTAAGCTTGATCGAGTTTCTTGTTGATGTTTTATTTTGTATGAAACTGAGACTAGACGTTGTTTTGCATTTCTTTTTCTCTCAATTCCGACAACGAAATGCCATCGGATTTTCTTCTATTAATAGTCCATGTGTTGTAGTATAGGCATACAGAATTTTATAGCAAAAGTCTTTTATTTGATATATGAAACCTTTATTGAAAAATCAATACAGACCCAGTATTTTGCCTGTAAACATTTTGTTTTTCGAGTTTCTGCAAACATTGCCCGAGTCCATGTTTGATAGAGCATAACTCTTTCAGTTCCAGTTAGAATTCATTGATTCTTTTTTCATTAAAAAGCAGAAGTTTTCTACTATGCGCATGTCAATTATCAACTCACTTGGAGGTCATTTGAATGGTTGAAACTGACCTCAAAGTTGAACCCTGGTCGTGATCAGATCAGGGCTTTAATTTTCAGTGTGAAAATATGTCCAGGTCCAACTTCAAGGCATTGTATCATGTATCTCTCTCAGATTCATGATTTTTTGTGCATTGTAAAGTTTGAATGTTTGTCTCCATACCTGTAAATTTTAATACCATTCCAAGGTTGTTTAGTCATACTCGAATCTGGCTTCAAAGATAAACCCTGAGAAGGTTTCGGACCTGGCCAGAATTCAGCATGGCCCGAGTCCAAGTTTGAGACTTAGTGTCTTTCTCATATCATGTCAGAATTTAGTGATTCCTTTTTCTATTTGGAAGATATGTTATTCTAGCTTGTTTATGTCAATTTTCAGACCATTTGAAGAACGTTTATTCGTTCATAACTTATTTGAAAGTTGAATACAGAGAAGGTTTCATGGCTGGGTTTGTAACATTTTTCCTTCCATATTTTATCGCAATTGCAGAATTTTGCATATGAATTGGCACGCATATTTTGTTGAATCTTGATGCGTTTTTTATGTTTCTTTGATGATTTTAAAGTAGATTCTGATGTTAATTTAAACTGGCTTTTATCCTATTTGGACAAGCCACTATTATACGAAACAGGAAATTTGTGTTAAGGGCTTAATGTTTAGCCCCAACTAATTTGTAGGACACGGCTTTTTAAATATTAGTTTCCAGGACAAAAATCAAAGCGTACGTCTTCTTTTTCTCAAATGACTATCGTAATTTCTGAAATCATGTGTTCGCGAAAATTAGGTCAAAATTAAGCCGTTGTTTATTGTTTAATTAACTCGCTTGTTTGTTTTTCGGAAAAAAATTAGTCGTTGATTTCTTCTTAAATCAAACTCAACTTTAATTTTGGGAAATCATGATTCGTATTTCTTCATTTGGATTGGCTAATCGATTTTCTCAGTCGTTAATTTCTTCTTAAATCATTTGGTAAATCGTGATTCGAATTTGTTCATTTGGATTGGCTAATCGATTTTCTCTGTTTGATTTTTTGTTCTTTGGAGTGTTTTAATTTTTTGGTATTTTTAATTGTTAATTCGATGTTTTATCTCGTTGTTGATGCTTTTGTATAATTTTTATTAAGGAACGCATTTTTGATCCATCAGACGAAGGTTTCGTTTGCTATAGTTGGAATAATAAACTGTTAAAGGTATTCTTGTGACAAAACAAGTTATGTGTTTTTAGCCTGGTTGAATCATTAAGTTTTGATTATGATTTTTGTATTTATACTATAACTTCAGATTTGGCTTGAGTAATCAAACAATTTATTTTTACCCTTTAATTCTGTTTTTACTCACTTTGGTTATGTAGTTGGATCTTAAATATTATTAGTTGACGACGCGTGTTATTTAGGTTTTTCTAATTTGTGATTTGTAAAAGATATTTGATTATATCTTTTTTCAAAAATTGTGACAGAAAATAAAAATGTAAAACATTATTTACAGGAAATAATAAGTGGGACGAAAAATGATAAATGATTTCATTGATAACTACATTTTATGTTTATTTAAAGAAAATTATAATGAGCAACGCCCTAATGCTCAATTCATTAGCAAAAATACATGATTTTTATTTTCTGCCCTTATAGCGTAGGTTTATTGATTTTGATGAATATTAATAGTATGTGATATTTGATTTTGTATAGTCCTGATAATATTTGTTTGAATATTTGAATAACATAACATATGTTATATGATTTAAAAAGATAAATGATTATATCTTTTTTCAGTATGACATAAATTGTATAATGCAAGGATTTTTTTTTATAAATTTCATATGGCCTAATGTAGTTGATTGTATATTATGTTACAGTTTTCTAGTTAACATTATATATTAGTATATTACAAATTAATTTTACAAATTAATTGTTATTTGGAGAATGTTGTTTGTAACTTGTAAGTATGTAAAAAGGATAAAATGATTTATATTTTATATTTTAATTGCAACACAGTTTACATTGGACAATAAGTTAAAAAAATCTGTATTACAAGACAAGCGGTATATCAGTTTTATATACTATAATTATTAATTGTAAAACAAACCATAAGTATAGCTTTGTATCAGCTGCAAAAACATAAAGATAAATGATTATATATTTTTGGGTAGTGAAAGATAAATTGATATATTAAACAGTGATTTAATTAAATATATTTATACAACTTGAACAAATTAAGGCATTGAATTTATAATGCAGTTAGAATATATTAAAACAAAGCAATCAAACCTTGAAGTATTACCATAATTTTCACAACTAACGCAATAGACAAACAATAAATATACTAAAACAATTGACAGTCATTAACATTGTGTCTAAAAATAGTACAAATAAATAAATCCACCACGTCTATAAAAAATCTTGTGCATTGTTCACCATCAAGCATTACGAACCACAAACAAAGTTGTTATCTTCAGCAGATGACTTATCCTTTGTCCGCCATAAATCTTCAGTATGCAATATTCTGGATGCAATACTAGCTCTTAGATGATTAATTTCTGTTTCAGGTATGGTTGGAATAAGACATCTATCTTGAAAGAGTCTTGTAATGTTCATAATCACATACATTCCACAATCATATATGTTGTATGAAAGATAAATCCTTTTTAAGATGGTTAAATTTAACATAAGTTTATAATTCTTATTAAAAAATTAATATATATATATATGTATAAGTTAATGTATAAAAAACAGAAATTACTAAAAAAGATAAATGTATTTATTTTATTTTATTTTTTAATTAAAAATTAATATATATTTATTTTATAGTAGCGAAGATTAATATATTATTATAATATAATTTAATATAGTATTAAAACATTTAGTAAAGTTTTTCTCCTTTAAAAAATGTAATTTTTTGTATGTATGTTAAACATAAATAGAAGATTTTGAAAAAGATAAAACTATTTATCTTTTACTGTTGATGAATATATGTGGGAAAGAAAATTAAAATATTTGAAAAGATAACTAAATTTATTATTTTTTAAACTTCATTTGAAGTATAAGTACTAAAACTAATGTACATGTATTGTAAACTAATAAATATACCGATTTTTTTTTAAAGTTGAAATTATGTATCTGAATGCATATATTAAAAAACAAATTAATAAATTAGACAATAAAGCAATTATGTAGTATTACCCATTACGCTGTGAGCACATTCTCCAACTGTAAGTACAGATGATTTTTTGGCATTCTCCTTGGTTTATTCCTTCTGAAGCTTCTTGTTTATGTCATTGACTAAATTTTGCTGTATACAATAATAAGAATAGTTATTAATTTAGTTAAAGTATAAAAAATAAACGTTCAAAATGTCTTACGATTTTTAATGCGCTATCTTTGTGCCTGCTGGTAAATCTTCCATTTCTACATCTGTTCGATAAAGAATCATACAGTGTCCAGTCCGAAAATTCTTGTTCAAGTACTAAAAGTGTAAAGACCCGCACTTCCCCGTAAAGGAAAGCGTCGGATAGTTCGAGAACAAGCCACAACAGAACGCATATAAAAGAACATTTCATTGTATTACAACAATGCATCAGATTACAAGAATATACAGAGTATAAACAAATAAATATTACACAGAAATATCAGAGATTTAAATTACATTTACATACATAACAGCGGAAAATAATACAATACACAACTAGAAGAGATATACGGATACAAAGCTTTCCGGATATCGTTCCAGCTGTAAACCAGGATCCTGTGAATATAAATCTGCAAAACCAAAACTACTAGCTGCCCGTGTCAAAATAAGGGCACCCAGAGTTTAGGTTAAAACAATAAACTCCAGGTCAGTCATGGGACTGGTGTGAGAACTAAAACAGTTATTAATCTTTATTTTAAAGATAGGTAAATCAAGGGACCACGCCGTATAACACGGAACGGGTTTCCTCCCAAGAATACCAGTGCATAAAACAACAGCGCAATGCTAAATAAAGAAAAATGAAGCTGTTATAAGACCCAGGTCCTATCACACAATGCAACGCAAGCCGGGGGATAGGGTTTTTACCTTATAACAGCCAAGAATGCTTGATACGTTTAAAACAAATCATTTGATACTATTATAAGTGCATAGTGTATAAAACAACTTCAAATCATAAGTATCAATCATAGGCGGCATGAGTGCCCCATCCCACTATGTCGCCATACTAGGCTCTACAAATAAAACCGCAAATGTCACGTATTTGGAAATTGGATTTCCGTCTATGAACCGAGGCAAAAGATAGTCCTCAACCGATTCGTGACTCTCTAGCCCGAGCCACAGGCAAGCGCGCATGCAAGCCTTTAGATCGTCAGGGCCGGTCCACCGATGTGGATTATTATGCCTGAACACTACGTTTCCCCACCCTATGGGGTGTAAGTCTGGTCCATCTGCCGACCAGAATGCATCGGCCGAAACCGATATAACCGAGGCGCCTCGCAACAGCAACAACCACATAAGTCAAACTCGTCAGGGCGTGTAAAACCACTGACGCCACTTCTAACTAGAAAGAAACGCATGCCCTCCCTGAGGTCCGTCTCCCGTTTTTGGTTCACAACCGGGGTGCGAGGCTCGCGAATTCACGTTACACAAAGCTGTGCCACACAGGCTGTGCTTTGATCATCACCACAAGACTGTGCTTTTCAACAGAAGCCTCGATCAATTTCCACTTAGGCATGCCACACAGGCAATTCACTCCATGCGTTTGATATCCATCAATATATAACCCCTGAGCTCGTACGTCTCAGAGATGGGCGTTAAGCAAGAGAATAAATTCTCCGCCGCCAAACAGATATATATTTAATAGAGATCAATCACACAGACTAAAATCCAATGTCAGACACACAGTCCATTTACAAGTCCGTTCTGGGTCTGAACGAAACCGGAGGCACCTAGTACCTCGCATATCCATCGATCTCCAAGTACGTCTGGACGATCACAAACTGTTTCCATCTTCTTGGGTGTACAGCCCAATCAAGATCATCAGTAATCACCCAAACGACGTGAAGACTTCCGGTCTTCGACCACCGTCTTCATCTTCGACACCACGTCGAATCAGTTATTCAGAATGGGACAAACCCGGTCTCTCTGAATAACTCGCGTATATATTATAAAAGTGTTACACAAACACAACATACGCCTCATTCCAATTCAGAATATTCTTTTATTCAAATATTCCTATACTTTGGGAAAAGTTCCCATTAATTTTATCCAAGATAAATTCTTTGAATTTATTCTTTAATCTCCTTTGAATATCAATTCAAACTAGTCGGGATTAGCGAACCACACCGAAGTAATCATTTATTTTATTTCCCAATCCCAACCTATTCATCCCATGAAGTAAAACTGGTAGTACTTCATATCTAACACCACAGTGTTATCGGTAATTCAATTACCATTTCACGTTCAAATCTAATTAAAGATTTAACTATCGCCTGGAGTAAAACTGGTGATACTCCATTCTCGATCTTTTCAATCTAATTAAAGATTCATTAAAACCCCACTTAGTTTTAATCGTTATCTGGGTTAAAGAATCAGTGTCATTTAAAACACGATTCACGATAAACCCAAAATCACATTCCATTAATTATCGGGTTAAAGAACAAGTGTTATTTAAAACACTGTTCACGATAAACCCAAAAATCAATACCAATTCAATTCCAATTAAATATCATTTAATTGGTACACTTCATTAAATCTAAATAAAAAGATTTAATCTTTTCTCAACTGGGTTCAAGAACAGTGTTAGTGAAGACACCATTCACGACAAACCCAAATCACGTTTGATATTCAATACAAGGCTCTGAATAGAAAATATATCGGCTTATATTCAATATCAAATTCTACGACTAACAAATGTCGTATTGGAAATAACGATATAAATATATATCTTTCAAATTTCCATATCAACATCCGTATAATCACGAATTTCAACATCGAAATATTCCGAAGACAATTTCGATTCAATTCCACTCCAATGCAATCATTGGATATTCTGGTTATTTTTAAAACCATTTCAAATTCAATTTATTTATTTAAAAATAAATAGAATTATAATTCTAGTTCAAAACTAGTTCATTCCGATAAAAATCTATTTTTATCTTTTCAAATATGGAGTTTTTCATCCCAAATCTTCACAAATCATTTCTTATGATTTTACACAAATTATTACTATTTTTAATAATTTTATCAAGGCCCGTACAGTCGATTTCCATCAATGGCCATCGAACTGCACTTACAGCGACCTTTTTCGAATTTGATTTGGACATAATTCCAAATCCAACCGTTAGATTTCTAATTTCTCACATTCGTTAGAAAGCTCTCTTCGATACGAACCCAACGGTTCCGGTTTTAGGAGAATCCGACGGTCGGATCTCCCGCAATGTCCGTTTGAAATAAATGGTCGAAATTCACGAACTGCCGCGGCGCGGCGCGTTCTATTCAGGCCATTATATTATATATATAATATATACTTCGTCGATTTTCTATTCAAAACGAATTATATAAATAGTTTTAAAATTCGTTTCAAAATCTATTTCAACTTCCATTTCAATTCAAAGCAAAATTGAATTCTTCTTTATAAATTCGTTTCAAAGTTCATTTCTATTCAATTCAAATTTCAATTCAATTTGAATTCATTTCAACCCACTTTCAATTCAATTTGAATTCGTTTTCAATTCAATTCATTTCGAAATCGTTTTCAATTCAATTCATTTCGAAATCGTTTTCAATTCAATTCATTTCGAAATCATTTTCAATTCAATTCATTTCGAAATCGTTTTCAATTCAATTCATTTCGAAATCGTTTTCAATTCAATTCATTTCGAAATCGTTTTCAATTCAATTCATTTCGAAATCGTTTTCAATTCAATTCATTTCGAAATCGTTTTCAATTCAATTCATTTCGAAATCGTTTTCAATTCAATTCATTTCGAAATCGTTCGAATTTCAAATCTATTCAATTCCAATTCGAATTCATTTACAATCAATTCTTTTCAAAATATCAGATTTTGAAATCACTTTCGATATTCATTATAAAATGAATAAAATCGATATAAATATCGATTACGTCCAAATGGCGTCAATCTAATCAACACGGCTTCATATATTGATATTTTCAAATATTCCATTTCGAATATTTCTATTTCAAATATTTCTATCTTAAAACTGGAATGAGGCCCAATCAATTTCCATATAATGTTAATTATATAGATTTTCATACATTACACCCATATAATAGCATTGCAAAATAATCGACCATCAACCAAAGTGCACTACACTGTATAAGCATCAAATATAGATATCTAACGCTTATAACAGCCTGTCAATCCATCGATCGACATATTTAATCAATCAGGATGAGTGAACTTCAAATTTCATCCCAACACCCGTGTGGGGTTTCAAACAAACACAGATTTTATTTGTGCAGTTGGGCGATGTGTAAAATTTATCGACCCAATTAACGTCCTTCAAATAGGTGTACATAAACAAACCGTCTGGTTTGTAAATGAATATTGATTTATTCACATTCACGTTAAAAATTATATTTTTAACGATAAAACATTTTATTTCAACCTATGAATTTCTATTCAATTCATTTATTCAATAAAATGATATCTTTATTTTTCTAACTTATTTTAGAAAATTTCGGCGGCATAACGGCATGATACTAGAAACGGGACAAGGCCTAGCCTTATCCCCGGTCTAGTGAAGGCCCACGCCATTCACACATCAATCAAATCAATTTCAATTCACCAAACAATTCAATTCAAACCAATTAGACTAACCAACTACACATCCAAACAATTAAACAAACAAGCCATCCATGGTCTGTGGATGACGGGTGTCGGGTGCTACTAAGCACCATCTACATCCTAGTATATATATATAACTAGAAAAAGAATTTTGAGTGAGAAGTTCTCACCGAAAGCTATCCAATACCACGACACTTCCTTTATAGAAATCTTCGTTATCCCATCTTCGTCATCTTCGTTGCCCGTAGTCACTATATATATAAAGATCACACATTTTTATATTTCGATGTCTTTAAAATAAAAATCACATTTTTATTTATTCACTTTCAATTTAAAAAACATATTTTTATAATCACTTCATATATTTAAAAATAGAATTTTTATTCTGTTATTCAATATATAAAAATAAGCATATTTTCACAACGCTACTATATAGACAAAAATTATATTTTTATCACCTTATTCTTCATATAAAAATTTCACCCTTTCAAAAATAAAGTTTTCCGCCTTTATAAAAATAAAGTTTTTCGCCTTTATAAAAATAAAGTTTTCGCCTTTATAAAAATAAAGTTTTCGCCTTTATAAAAATAAAGTTTTCGTCATTATAAAAATCATCACTTTACTTCAACGTATATAAAATAAAAATCAGATTTTTATTTCGCTACATATACAAAGATGATATTTTTATATTCTCTATCCTATAAAGATTACATTTTTTATACTTTAAAAATATAAAAATCATATTTTTAATATTTCTATATAGTAAAGATTATATTTTTAATACTTTAAAAATATAAAAATCATATTTTTACTACTTTAAAAACATAAAAGATTACATTTTTATAACTTTACCACATAAATAAAATTCAGTTTATATATTAAATAAAATTCAGTTTATATATTAAATAAAATTCAGTTTATATATTAAATAAAATTCAGTTTATATATTAAATAAAATTCAGTTAATAAAATAAATAAAATCAGTTAATAAAATAAATAAAATCAGTTTATAAAATAAATAAAATCAGTTAATAAAATAAATAAAATCAGTAAAACTTACAGGGGGGGCTTCTCCGTTCGTCAGTGGCTGAGGGAGGGGGGGGGGGGACTCGTGGCGGAGGCGCCGGAGGTGGGGGTTCAGAGGGCGGCGTCGGCGAATGGGAGGGGCGGGGGTTTTGCGGCTGTCGATTAGGGCAGGGGGGGTCAGAGCTTCGAGGTGGCGGAGGAGGAGAAGAGGAGCTCGGGGAAGAAGAAGAGGGGGCGGCGGCGGCTACCCCCCCCCCCCGGCGGCGTCGCGATTTGTTTTTTTTTTTTCAATCTTTCTGAACGAATGAAATAAAAGGGGCGGGGCAGAAGAGTTAAAGGGGGAGGGAGTTATTTCTTTTTATTTATTTATTTATTTATTTATGAAAAAGTTGACTTTTACATACGACCTCTAAACGAGACCCACCGCCTGTCGTCCATAGCGTTTTACCCCCATTCCGAACACAATGGGATATGTATCGTAAGCTGATTCGGCTGTTACAATCAGTTTTCGTTAAATTTACATTTAAATCACTATATTGAATTTTAAACGTACATTTCAAATTACCGGGGTCACATACTAACTAGAAAAATTCCAGGAAAATATTTTCTAGCTTCGTATTGACGATACGGTCCTAACAAAACTAGTTTCGTCGAATTCCGAGACCGTATGAAAAATGGCCATTTTCCAGTCGATTAAAATCAACTGAAAATGGTCAAACGCGTTTTCCTTTGCCACGCTCACATATTGATTCGAAAAATTATGAAATCTGAAACCTAGCAATAACTTTACATCACGGACCCAACAAAACTGGTTTCGTCGAAATCCGAGGTCGTTTGCAAAATATCCATTTTTAAGGGCCTGAATTCCATAGCGACTATTCAGAATTTTCAACTGGACATATCCTTTGATTCCCGCTATGAAATTTCGATTGTTCGGATTCGTTGGAAAGATATTATCAAATAGATTCTATGATTTTTGGTTTTACTAAAATCCGGATTGTTTTGCACCCGGTACATTCAATTGAAGTTTGAAATCGAATTATCGAACTACCGCGCCATTTTCAATTCCTTTTATAATTATATATAAATATTTATATTCTAACGACGACGCGTATAATATATACGTTCGAATTATATTCAAAATAAATTTCTCGTCGATATTATTTAAAATAATCCATTTTAAATAATCAAAATTCGCTAAAATTGCCAAAATAAAAATTTTAAACTGGCCCAGATTTTACGGGTTGTTACAATCTCCCCCACTTAAAACTTTTCGTCCCCGAAAAGGAACAAAGTCGAAAGCGGTTTGATTATTCAACTCTACGCTCGATCTGGCTTGCATTCTCCAACTTTTCAGTTTCTGAGAATTTTCAAAATTTCAAAAATTTGGCTAACACCCTAAATTTTTGAAAAATTTCGCCATAACCTCCCCTGCACCGGGAGCATCGGGGAATTTCAAATAGCTTCCCCGGTCCTTCAGATCTAAAAAAAAAAAAAAAAAAGCCAAGCGGCTAGCCAATAGGCTCATAAAATCATCATCACCCAAACAAAACAGTAAATTATGTAGTAAACATGTACCTATTTGTCGGGCAAACAAATTTTATCCTCTGCTCTAGCCTCCTTGCTATGACCTGTTCAATGATATATATGCATATGCAAGCAAATGCAACCAATTTTCAATACAATTCAATATTTGATACAATTAGGCATAATAGTTCAAAATTATCAAACAATTAAACAAACATCACAAACATCAATCAATTAGTGAGTTAGAGTTTCAAATTCATAATTTTGATACATAGTCAAAAATCAGATTTTTGATGCCAAATCACAACAATAGGCCCTATCTAATTTTGGTTCTCACACCAGTCAATAGGAAATACATAGAAAATCACACCTTCGAAACACGAACATAAATACTGATGATGTCATGACAATCATCAGTACCATCTTCGGGCGACTAGAGTGTGATGCTATATCTATCCAATATATTAAAATTTCGAATACACGCGGATCAGACGTATACGCAAAATCTATATATACTGGATTGTCCACATCAATATAAATAGATAATCAAATACGAATAATTGATTTAAATCTTCAAAACAAAATTTGTTTTCATTTGAAAAATATACTCTTCACACTCGTTCTAGGATACTACTGATCCTATCTCTAACGAGTCATTCCCGTTGGATATTACTAATCCAATATCTGATGAATTCTTTCGTACGGTTCTAATGTGTCTTGTTCTCTAGCTTGGTAAACCAAAGCTCTGATACCACGTGTAAAGACCCGCACTTCCCCGTAAAGGAAAGCGTCGGATAGTTCGAGAACAAGCCACAACAGAACGCATATAAAAGAACATTTCATTGTATTACAACAATGCATCAGATTACAAGAATATACAGAGTATAAACAAATAAATATTACACAGAAATATCAGAGATTTAAATTACATTTACATACATAGCAGCGGAAAATAATACAACACACAACTAGAAGAGATATACGGATACAAAGCTTTCCGGATATCGTTCCAGCTGTAAACCAGGATCCTGTGAATATAAATCTGCAAAACCAAAACTACTAGCTGCCCGTGTCAAAATAAGGGCACCCAGAGTTTAGGTTAAAACAATAAACTCCAGGTCAGTCATGGGACTGGTGTGAGAACTAAAACAGTTATTAATCTTTATTTTAAAGATAGGTAAATCAAGGGACCACGCCGTATAACACGGAACGGGTTTCCTCCCAAGAATACCAGTGCATAAAACAACAGCGCAATGCTAAATAAAGAAAAATGAAGCTGTTATAAGACCCAGGTCCTATCACACAATGCAACGCAAGCCGGGGGATAGGGTTTTTACCTTATAACAGCCAAGAATGCTTGATACGTTTAAAACAAATCATTTGATACTATTATAAGTGCATAGTGTATAAAACAACTTCAAATCATAAGTATCAATCATAGGCGGCATGAGTGCCCCATCCCACTATGTCGCCATACTAGGCTCTACAAATAAAACCGCAAATGTCACGTATTTGGAAATTGGATTTCCGTCTATGAACCGAGGCAAAAGATAGTCCTCAACCGATTCGTGACTCTCTAGCCCGAGCCACAGGCAAGCGCGCAGGCAAGCCTTTAGATCGTCAGGGCCGGTCCACCGATGTGGATTATTATGCCTGAACACTACGTTTCCCCACCCTATGGGGTGTAAGTCTGGTCCGTCTGCCGACCAGAATGCATCGGCCGAAACCGATATAACCGAGGCGCCTCGCAACAGCAACAACCACATAAGTCAAACTCGTCAGGGCGTGTAAAACCACTGACGCCACTTCTAACTAGAAAGAAACGCATGCCCTCCCTGAGGTCCGTCTCCCGTTTTTGGTTCACAACCGGGGTGCGAGGCTCGCGAATTCACGTTACACAAAGCTGTGCCACACAGGCTGTGCTTTGATCATCACCACAAGACTGTGCTTTTCAACAGAAGCCTCGATCAATTGCCACTTAGGCATGCCACACAGGCAGTTCACTCCATGCGTTTGATATCCATCAATATATAACCCCTGAGCTCGTACGTCTCAGAGAAGGGCGTTAAGCAAGAGAATAAATTCTCCGCCGCCAAACAGATATATATTTAATAGAGATCAATCACACATACTAAAATCCAATGTCAGACACACAGTCCATTTACAAGTCCGTTCTGGGTCTGAACGAAACCGGAGGCACCTAGTACCTCGCATATCCATCGATCTCCAAGTACGTCTGGACGATCACAAACTGTTTCCATCTTCTTGGGTGTACAGCCCAATCAAGATCATCAGTAATCACCCAAACGACGTGAAGACTTCCGGTCTTCGACCACCGTCTTCATCTTCGACACCACGTCGAATCAGTTATTCAGAATGGGACAAACCCGGTCTTTCTGAATAACTCGTGTATATATTATAAAAGTGTTACACAAACACAACATACGCCTCATTCCAATTCAGAATATTCTTTTATTCAAATATTCCTATACTTTGGGAAAAGTTCCCATTAATTTTATCCAAGATAAATTCTTTGAATTTATTCTTTAATCTCCTTTGAATTTCAATTCAAACTAGTCGGGATTAGCGAACCACACCGAAGTAATCATTTATTTTATTTCCCAATCCCAACCTATTCATCCCATGAAGTAAAACTGGTAGTACTTCATATCTAACACCACAGTGTTATCGGTAATTCAATTACCATTTCACGTTCAAATCTAATTAAAGATTTAACTATCGCCTGGAGTAAAACTGGTGATACTCCATTCTCGATCTTTTCAATCTAATTAAAGATTCATTAAAACCCCACTTAGTTTTAATCGTTATCTGGGTTAAAGAATCAGTGTCATTTAAAACACGATTCACGATAAACCCAAAATCACATTCCATTAATTATCGGGTTAAAGAACAAGTGTTATTTAAAACACTGTTCACGATAAACCCAAAAATCAATACCAATTCAATTCCAATTAAATATCATTTAATTGGTACACTTCATTAAATCTAAATAAAAAGATTTAATCTTTTCTCAACTGGGTTCAAGAATAGTGTTAGTGAAGACACCATTCACGACAAACCCAAATCACGTTTGATATTCAATACAAGGCTCTGAATAGAAAATATATCGGCTTATATTCAATATCAAATTCTACGACTAACAAATGTCGTATTGGAAATAACGATATAAATATATATCTTTCAAATTTCCATATCAACATCCGTATAATCACGAATTTCAACATCGAAATATTCCGAAGACAATTTCGATTCAATTCCACTCCAATGCAATCATTGGATATTCTGGTTATTTTTAAAACCATTTCAAATTCAATTTATTTATTTAAAAATAAATAGAATTATAATTCTAGTTCAAAACTAGTTCATTCCGATAAAAATCTATTTTTATCTTTTCAAATATGGAGTTTTTCATCCCAAATCTTCACAAATCATTTCTTATGATTTTACACAAATTATTACTATTTTTAATAATTTTATCAAGGCCCGTACAGTCGATTTCCATCAATGGCCATCGAACTGCACTTACAGCGACCTTTTTCGAATTTGATTTGGACATAATTCCAAATCCAACCGTTAGATTTCTAATTTCTCACATTCGTTAGAAAGCTCTCTTCGATACGAACCCAACGGTTCCGGTTTTAGGAGAATCCGACGGTCGGATCTCCCGCAATGTCCGTTTGAAATAAATGGTCGAAATTCACGAACTGCCGCGGCGCGGCGCGTTCTATTCAGGCCATTATATTATATATATAATATATACTTCGTCGATTTTCTATTCAAAACGAATTATATAAATAGTTTTAAAATTCGTTTCAAAATCTATTTCAACTTCCATTTCAATTCAAAGCAAAATTGAATTCTTCTTTATAAATTCGTTTCAAAGTTCATTTCTATTCAATTCAAATTTCAATTCAATTTGAATTCATTTCAATCCACTTTCAATTCAATTTGAATTCGTTTTCAATTCAATTCATTTCGAAATCGTTTTCAATTCAATTCATTTCGAAATCGTTTTCAATTCAATTCATTTCGAAATCGTTTTCAATTCACTTCATTTCGAAATCGTTTTCAATTCAATTCATTTCGAAATCGTTTTCAATTCAATTCATTTCGAAATCGTTTTCAATTCAATTCATTTCGAAATCGTTTTCAATTCAATTCATTTCGAAATCGTTTTCAATTCAATTCATTTCGAAATCGTTTTCAATTCAATTCATTTCGAAATCGTTCGAATTTCAAATCTATTCAATTTCAATTCCAATTCGAATTCATTTACAATCAATTCTTTTCAAAATATCAGATTTTGAAATCACTTTCGATATTCATTATAAAATGAATAAAATCGATATAAATATCGATTACGTCCAAATGGCGTCAATCTAATCAACACGACTTCATATATTGATATTTTCAAATATTCCATTTCGAATATTTCTATTTCAAATATTTCTATCTTAAAACTGGAATGAGGCCCAATCAATTTCCATATAATGTTAATTATATGGATTTTCATACATTACACCCATATAATAGCATTGCAAAATAATCGACCATCAACCAAAGTGCACTACACTGTATAAGCATCAAATATAGATATCTAACGCTTATAACAGCCTGTCAATCCATCGATCGACATATTTAATCAATCAGGATGAGTGAACTTCAAATTTCATCCCAACACCCGTGTGGGGTTTCAAACAAACAAACACAGATTTTATTTGTGCAGTTGGGCGATGTGTAAAATTTATCGACCCAATTAACGTCCTTCAAATAGGTGTACATAAACAAACCATCTGGTTTGTAAATGAATATTGATTTATTCACATTCACGTTAAAAATTATATTTTTAACGATAAAACATTTTATTTCAACCTATGAATTTCTATTCAATTCATTTATTCAATAAAATGATATCTTTATTTTTCTAACTTATTTTAGAAAATTTCGGCGGCATAACGGCATAATACTAGAAACGGGACAAGGCCTAGCCTTATCCCCGGTCTAGTGAAGGCCCACGCCATTCACACATCAATCAAATCAATTTCAATTTACCAAACAATTCAATTCAAACCAATTAGACTAACCAACTACACATCCAAACAATTAAACAAACAAGCCATCCATGGTCTGTGGATGACGGGTGTCGGGTGCTACTAAGCACCGTCTACATCCTAGTATATATATATAACTAGAAAAAGAATTTTGAGTGAGAAGTTCTCACCGAAAGCTATCCAATACCACGACACTTCCTTTATAGAAATCTTCGTTATCCCATCTTCGTCATCTTCGTTGCCCGTAGTCACTATATATATAAAAATCACACATTTTTATATTTCGATGTCTTTAAAATAAAAATCACATTTTTATTTATTCACTTTCAATTTAAAAAACATATTTTTATAATCACTTCATATATTTAAAAATCGAATTTTTATTCTGTTATTCAATATATAAAAATAAGCATATTTTCACAACGCTACTATATAGACAAAAATTATATTTTTATCACCTTATTCTTCATATAAAAATTTCACCCTTTCAAAAATAAAGTTTTCCGCCTTTATAAAAATAAAGTTTTTCGCCTTTATAAAAATAAAGTTTTCGCCTTTATAAAAATAAAGTTTTCGCCTTTATAAAAATAAAGTTTTCGTCATTATAAAAATCATCACTTTACTTCAACGTATATAAAATAAAAATCAGATTTTTATTTCGCTACATATACAAAGATGATATTTTTATATTCTCTATCCTATAAAGATTACATTTTTTATACTTTAAAAATATAAAAAATCATATTTTTAATATTTCTATATAGTAAAGATTATATTTTTAATACTTTAAAAATATAAAAATCATATTTTTACTACTTTAAAAACATAAAAGATTACGTTTTTATAACTTTACCACATAAATAAAATTCAGTTTATATAATAAATAAATTTCAGTTTATATATTAAATAAAATTCAGTTTATATATTAAATAAAATTCAGTTTATATATTAAATAAAATAAAGTTTATATATTAAATAAAATTCAGTTAATAAAATAAATAAAATCAGTTAATAAAATAAATAAAATCAGTTTATAAAATAAATAAAATCAGTTAATAAAATAAATAAAATCAGTAAAACTTACAGGGGGGGCTTCTCCTTTCGTCAGTGGCTGAGGGAGGGGGGGGGGACTCGTGGCGGAGGCGCCGGAGGTGGGGGTTCAGAGGGCGGCGTCGGCGAATGGGAGGGGCGGGGGTTTTGCGGCTGTCGATTAGGGCGGGGGGGTCGGAGCTTCGAGGTGGCGGAGGAGGAGAAGAGGAGCTCGGGGAAGAAGAAGAGGGGGCGGCGGCGGCTACCCCCCCCGGCGGCGTCGCGATTCGAGATTTGTTTTTTTTTTTTTCAATCTTTCTGAACGAATGAAATAAAAGGGGGGGGCCAGAAGAGTTAAAGGGGGAGGGAGTTATTTCTTTTTATTTATTTATTTATTTATTTATTTATTTATGAAAAAGTTGACTTTTACATACGACCTCTAAACGAGACCCACCGCCTGTCGTCCATAGCGTTTTACCCCCATTCCGAACACAATGGGATATGTATCGTAAGCTGATTCGGCTGTTACAATCAGTTTTCGTTAAATTTACATTTAAATCACTATATTGAATTTTAAACGTACATTTCAAATTACCGGGGTCACATACTAACTAGAAAAATTCCAGGAAAATATTTTCTAGCTTCGTATTGACGATACGGTCCTAACAAAACTAGTTTCGTCGAATTCCGAGACCGTATGAAAAATGGCCATTTTCCAGTCGATTAAAATCAACTGAAAATGGTCAAACGCGTTTTCCTTTGCCACGCTCACATATTGATTCGAAAAATTATGAAATCTGAAACCTAGCAATAACTTTACATCACGGACCCAACAAAACTGGTTTCGTCGAAATCCGAGGTCGTTTGCAAAATGTCCATTTTTAAGGGCCTGAATTCCATAGCGACTATTCAGAATTTTCAACTGGACATATCCTTTGATTCCCGCTATGAAATTTCGATTGTTCGGATTCGTTGGAAAGATATTATCAAATAGATTCTATGATTTTTGGTTTCACTAAAATCCGGATTGTTTTGCACCCGGTACATTCAATTGAAGTTTGAAATCGAATTATCGAACTACCGCGCCATTTTCAATTCCTTTTATAATTATATATAAATATTTATATTCTAACGACGACGCGTATAATATATACGTTCGAATTATATTCAAAATAAATTTCTCGTCGATATTATTTAAAATAATCCATTTTAAATAATCAAAATTCGCTAAAATTGCCAAAATAAAAATTTTAAACTGGCCCAGATTTTACGGGTTGTTACAAAAAGTGCCTAGTGTGACTCTTCGTGGACTGGAAACAAGAGTATATCATATCGTGAATCTTATAGTGCTGTTGTCAAAGTTGGAATAAAGGAATGAGTTTTGACATTTTCTATGTCAATTGCATCACTTTTCTGTATAAACAAAGTTATATTGTAGCTATACAAACCAGATTTATTAATTAATCATTACGTATATGTATATAATAAAGATCTTACTATCATTGTGGTGTTAAAGTAAGCTACATTTGAATTGACATCCCACAATTTTTCTACTTTATACCAGAACAAATCAATTATCTGCACAGACATTATATCAAAGAAGTTGCAATAATATATATATATATATACAATAAAGCAATTTTAAATTGTTTTTATACGCTAGTAATGGATAATTATATGTGACAGAAATTAAAATTTATTGACATAAAGATAGTAAAACACTTTGATATATCATAATATATGTGCATTTTTGCTTTGTAAGTTTTAATTTATAAAAAGATATATGTATTTATATTTTTTGTAATGACAAAAATATTAAAAAGATATTAGCAATTGAAATTATTTGTTACACCATTTGGTTAATTCTATTACTCAATATCATATGAAAACCTTTCATATGATATAAAATTATTTAAAATATCTATATGAAAACATTGTTTTTATTAAAAGATATACGTGTTTATCTTTTTATATTGTTAAAAGTATGAAAATTATGTGATCATTAGAGCTTCTATGTTTCAGTAATCAGTGTAAGTATCATGTGTACATATTCATTAGTGTCATAAGTCGAATTATATTATATACTTACCTGGCCAAAAACAAATTCACCAAAAATCAGTTCTTCAATCATGTCCTTATGTATGACAATATTGTTTTCGTCATTTGAATTGTAAATCTCTACACTGTAAAGTAAATAAAGTTATAATTTAAGAAATTTGTTTTTATTAATTTATAAAGTATAAAATTTAAACAATATATAAGCTTACTTATCATCACCAACTTTGTTGAAGTAATCCGCTATGAACTCCTGTTCGTCACCGGGCAATTGCTTAAAAAATTCAGAACATACTATTTTCCTTTTCCTTTTTCTCATTTATAAACTTTTTGATGTGTTGAAAGTATCCACATCTATTGTTTCTTGCATTTCACACTTTCGCTTTTTTTTTCGGTTTCTCTTTATCTGTTTTTTCTTTTTCATCAAATTCTTCAGGGTCTTTATGTTGGTTTTCTTCAATTGTGTCGGTTTCATTATGTTTCATATCTTTTTCTGCATCTTTGTTTTCTTCATCGTCCTTTTTGTCACACTATTTTTCTTGAATTTCAGTTAAATTGTGGTGAGTATTTAACAAACTTTCCAATTCCTTTCTCTTCTTTTTTTCAGTTTGTAATTGATTTTCTCTGGACTGAAGCTTTTTTTTTTAACTGCTCAACTTTTGTTTTTAACTTTGCAATTTGTTTAACTTTGTCTTCGACTTGTGTTTGAAGACAGCTTTCTTCTTCAACTTTTTTCGTACCCTCTTCCAAAGTCTTATTCACTTCCAGCAGAAGAACTTTTTCATCTTTCGTATTTTTGTTGAATCTCTTTGCGAACTGAAAAAAAATACAATTAGGAAAACAATATTATTAATTCATATTGTTGATTCGTTTAATATGTGCAAATATATTTGACTTCTATGTGGAAAAACACAATAATGATTAATCTGCATAAGATTATTCAAAGGTGTAGTTAATAACAATAGGAGATAAGTAAAAAGATAAAAGTTCTTATCTTTTTACACGTGTGTTAAAAGCTAAGTTTAAATTTAAAATTAACAGTAAAATGGTATAATCATCAAGGAAGAATACATAAGAAAATTACCTTTTCTGACTTAATGAATTGAATTGATATGTTTTTCAACAACGATAAATTCCATTTTACTATTCTTGGCCTTTCATTTTCACATCCCTTTTTAACCTTAATGATTTGTGTCTTTTCACAAAGCCAATACAACAGCAACAACAAAGCCATATATCCCAAACAAGTTGGGGTTGGCTAGATATGGAACCCAAAATTAAAATAAAATAAAATTAATAATGATGATAATATATATATATATAAAGGGTTTAAAAATTACACAAAGCCAATACTGTAAAAAAATTACATGTTAATTTTTTATATTAAATAACTTCAATGTATAGTATTAAATATAAAATACATACCAATAATATCATGGAGCATCCGGGTGTATTTCCTAGGCCTTTAGCATTTTTTTCAACATTTTGGGACACGTGTGTGTGAATAGATTTTGCCCAAGAAATTGAATTTATGTTCTTCAAATTCAACAATTTGGGAATAATTCCCCATTGTAAGTAGAATTGGTTGTTGGGGAAGATGAATGTGATAATTAGTAACAAAAGAAGTAATTTCACTAAATCTTCACTTTCGTTTCTTTCTTCAATCAGTGTTTTGATTCCATTACTCAAAATTTTCTTATTTATCCTTTCATTCAACTCAAAATGTCGATTTAAAAAACTAAGTACTCCTCATCCAAGTCATTCCTACTAATAATTCCAATTGGGAATATATTCTTTCCGGTTAATGGAATTCCAAGTATTAAACTAATATCCTCTTCAGTCAATTTAACACTTGCATCTCCTATTTTAAATGCTTTCTCTTCCCTATCGTATGATGTAATGACTTCATCTAAACTTTTTGCACTTTTTCTAATATCCTTTCTTTTGATTTTACTGTCCAAAAATATATGAAATAATTTCTTGAAAGGTGTTCTATCTATATATGATATTGCATGAGAAGAGAATATGTTTTTTCCCTTTATTATAGTCATCACCTTGTAGAATGCATCTAAATTACACCTATAAGTTCCCTTAATTTTTTCCTCACCCCTTTTTTGCACTTCATAATTATCTGCATCATCTTCAGTGTCGGGGTCGGAGTTATTGTCCAAATTTGCATATAAGTATTCTTTTGGACGATAGTGGACACATTACTGTAGATGTGGGGCTGACTGCAGTATTCGTTTCTCTGCTTCAGTGAAGTTGATTGTATGAACCTGTTATACCAAATTATTAAAAGAAAATAATTTAAATTTAAATACAAAATAATATTTTTATATAGCTTTTGGTTACGATTGCAGGAAGTCAATTAGTCTAAGTTTAGATGACCACATGAATAATATATCTTTTTTACAAAAAGATAAATAAATTTATCTTTTAACACAATTTATATGTTAACTCACAATATGATATACATATTTTGTCTTTAACAATGGTTACGTAATCATCTGCTGTCTGTTAATAAAATTATTATCTAAGAATATAAAGATAATATTGTCTAAATATTGCAGTTAATAGTGTAAAATTTTGTTTACTTACAATAGGAGTTCGTGGAGGTGTTGTTGTATTTTGCATTGTCTGGCTGTGTATATGACAAAAAGAATTTGATTGATTCGTCATATGTGAACACTTCTCTCCTTTAATGTCGATAAAGATACATTGTTGTGTATCTTCAAATGTTATGTTTTGATTAGCATAACTAGAATTTTTTGTATGCATCTTTCCTGCATTGAAATATCAATTTTGTTAGTAATTTAACAAAACTTCTATAATAACTTGTATATTTGATTGTTTAAAGACAATAGTCATTTAAAATTCAATATTTTTGTAGAAAGACAAACTTATTTATCTTTTTAAAACAAATACATTTACATCTTCAAATTATTCATAAAGATAGTTTATATTTTTTTTATTTAGTAATTTAAAAAAAAATCTTTAATAAATTGTATATCTGTTTGTTTACGGACAATACTCATATAAATTCAATATTTGTATAGAAAGATAAACTTGTTTATCTTTTTAAACCAAATACGTTTATATCTTCAAAATTATTCATAAAGATAGTTTTTATAAAATATTTTTTTATTTATTAATTTAACAAAACTTTTTTAATAACTTGCACATCTTATTGTTTACAGACAATAACAATTTAATATTCGATATGTGTACAGAAAGATAAACTTGTTTATCTTTTTAAAACAAATACATTTTTAGCTCCAAAAATATTCATAAAAATATTTTTAATATTTTTTTCGTTATTAATTTAACAAAACTTCTTTGATAACTTGTATATTTGATTGTTTAAAGACAATAATCATTTAAAATTCAATATCTGTATAGAATGATAATGTTGTATATCTTTTTAAAACAAATATATTTATAGCTTCAAAAATATTCATAAAGACATCTTTTATAAAAAAAATCATTAGTAATTTAACAAAACTTCTTTGATAACTTGTATATTTGATTGTTTAAAGACTATAATTATTTAAAATTAAATATCTGTATAGAAAGATAATGTTGTATATCTTTTTAAAACAAATTTATTTATACCTTCAAAAATATTCATAAAGATTTTTTTTAAAATTTTTTCGTTAGAAATTTAACAAAACTTATATTATAACTTGTATATTTGATTGTTTAAAGACAATAATCATTTAAAATTCAATATCTGTATAGAAAGATAATGTTGTATATCTTTTTAAAACAAATATATTTATAGCTTCAAAAAAATTCATAAAGATATTTTTTTAATTTTTTTCGTTAGTAATTTAACAAAACTTCTATAATAACTTGTATATTTGATTGTTTAAAGACAATAATAATTTAGAATTCAATATCTGTATAGAAATATAATGTTGTATATCTTTTTAAAACAAATATATTTATAGCTTCAAAAATATTTATAAAGATAGTCTATATTGGTATAAAGATAAATATGATTAGTTTATAATGACGATTACTATCTTGCTATAAAGTAATAATAATTATTGGATTAACTGTATAAACTTAAAGATATTTGCTTTTATATTTTTTATACCAAAAGATAAAATGATATCTCTATCAGTTGTTTAGTTAAATATATTTGTGCAGTTTGTAAATACTGAAGCAGTTATGTAACAATGCAGTTTGGACATACTGAACAAGTGTTGTTAAAACTGGCAGTTTTACGATAATTTTCATAATCTAAGTTCTCTATTTGGTAAAAAGCATGTCAAGCATACACTCAAGTAGTAGTTCAACTTAGTTAAACTTAAAAATTACTCAAAATTACTTAAAAGAGAATAATAGTTGAAAAAACTGTCAGTAATAATTAAACAACCAAAAACAGGACTTACAAGCATACAAAAAAAGAGAATAATAGTTGAAAAGTAGTGATTTATAATGCTTAGTTGCTTCAGTTAATGTTGAATGGTAAAAGATGAAAAAGTAAATTCTGACCTGTATGGTATTAGCGATTTTACGATTTTACTTCGTTTTAGAATGCCGACTGGCATGAGAAGATCAGATCGTTTGGGAAGATCGAATTTGAGATCTAGGGTCTAATGGAATCGCCTGTTTTGAGAAAAATGAGATGCGATGGGCAAGTTTTTTTTAATTTGTCCTGGAAAATAATTATTCACCGCCTGTGTCCTATAAATAAATTTTTAGCATAAAGGAAGCCCTTTAAGTGAAAATCCCATTTGGACAAGCCACTATTATACAAAATCTGTGTTTCAAATTTGTAATTTTGTGTGCAGCTTTCATATTGGAATTTCATGTGTTTATGGCACAGCGCACATTTTTCAAATGTTTTCATAAGTAATTTATGAATATTTTTTCCATCGCTTTAAGACAAAAATGATTTTTTAGATTTGTTTTGAAGATAAACTCGTCTCAAGGCCATATAGTACATTATTTTCTATATATAGATATTCAAAGAAACTATTTAAATGATTTCCAAAACATTTTATAAAAGGGCATTTTCTCAAATGAAGTATTTACAATATATAAAAATACACGGCTTTGCACTAGTCGAACGAATGAAAAAGGGGACTAAATGATTGGGTAAAGCATATGGTATGGGAAACGTGCATTCATCTTTTCAGTTAATTCTCGACTTGTCTGTTTGATCATTTTGACATATGATTTGTGTTTACCGATGAGATGAGGTAAACATTTTATGGTTTTGATATGAAATTTACTAGCAGTTAGTAAACCGTTTAGTGTGAACATATGGAATGAGGCACATGTTGATATTTTTCAGGTTACTATCTGAGAGTTATGACACATCCATGAGATATTATTAGCATATGTTAAAACCACCCGGAGAGGTATTAACGACCTTATCCTTGAAGACAAAATTGTCATTATGGTAAAAATGCTTGTGAGGTGTCATCGACCTCGCCCTAGTGATGAAACTGCTTGTAAAGGTGTCAACGACCTTCCCATGAACGACAAAATAGCTTGTGAGGTGTCAATAACCTTATCCTAGTGATGAAACCGTTGTAAACGTGTCAACGACCTTGTCGTGGCCATTGTAATATTTTCGGACACACCCCATGTTCTTTGTGACTTTGTTGTCATTTGTTGATTTCATTTATTGATTTTGATGTTTTGAATCTGCTTTATGTGGCTTTGTTGATTTCTTTGCTATTGATGCTTTGGATCCAATTTAAGTTGGTTTGTGGATACCGAAATCCTTATATAACCATGATGATATTTATTTGTGGTGATTACTTTTAGTTAAACAAACTCACGTACGAGTTTTCATGTTGTTATTTGATTGTGTTCCTGTATTACTCTTTAATGTGTTATCTTTATGCTAAGCTTTTATGCTTAGCTCCTTTTGTTGGGAATAAATTCCGACTAATGGTTCTTTGTATTGTTTATGAGATCATATATGCGGTTTAAGTTATATTATATCATGAACTAATTGTTGATTTGGGCATAACCCATTCCTTTCATATGAAAAGGAATTCTTATCTTTGGGACTTTGTATATTTCTCTTATGATATGATAACTAATATTCTTAAGCTAGACGGTTCCATGGACGTAATACTCGGGTCAGACCAAGTTGTTTCAGGTTGTAGCTTACGGTTGGTTCGTGGTTAGCTGATACATCTTGGACTATCTCCCTTGAGGCTATTTCCTATGAGTATTTGTATATTTGAGTTGTTACATGTTTATCCTTTGAGAGAATATGTGTGTGTGCGTATGGTTCATATGAAACCATTTTGAGTATGTAACACATGTATATGTTGTGTTCTGCTATTGTACTTATATATATTATGTTCTATAGTCTGTTTTCTGTGATGTATTGTATTTTTTCTGAGTATGATGCTTAGCCATTGTATTTTTATATCAGATGAATTGAATACATCGATCCACTTGAGGTAAGAATATATATATATATATATATATATATATATATATATATATACACACACACACACACACACACACACATTCAATCGACGTTAAAAATAGCCATTTATGCGAACGGTCTCAGTTTTCAATGAAATTAGTTTCATTGGAACCGTATTGTTAAATTATTGTAAGAAAAACAAATTTTGTGGCAAATCGATGTCGCATGTGACTTCGGTGGCCAAAATGTCTCTGTTTCCATTTAAGTGTTTAGATTATTTTGGCAGGGGTAACTTTTAACGAATAAATGACTGGTCAAACAAACTCCAAATTTAACGAAACAAGATTCATTGGATCCGTTAGGAAGAGGTCTAGTAAAATGTCAAGGTCTCATATTTTTTGGATTTTTCTTTAATTAGAGGAATTTTAAACGCTTGATTTTTCATCGATATTTATAAAGGACTTTTCACAAACGACCTTGGAATTCGACAGAACCTATCCCATTGTGTCTAGAATATTTTTTTATGCTAGGAATAGGTATTACATCTTGATTTGAAGATTGTTTGTGGCGGTTTTACACGTTAAGAAAACTTAGAATAAAATAATAATGTTTTCATCCCTCACTTATATATATAGGATCGTTTAACCCTAATTCTCTTTAATGCCTGTTCAAACTGAATTGGAGCCGCCTCTATTAAAAAACATATGGCCATAATCACACCGAATTTTCCACTTTCAAACTCAAAATCCATCAATTAATTTAAGATACTCATAACTGGAAAAGGGTAAAGCATGGAGAGATCTTCACTTTGATCGGTGGACATGGTGTTTAGAGCAGTGGTTTGGACGGATCGGGCCTCAACAACGTCGGCCTTTGAGGTTAGTTCACAGGAGAGATAAGCAATGAACTGGCCAGGGTTTTGGGAGAAGGACAGGGATGCTCAGGCGGACTTGGTGGTTATCTCCGATGCACAGGTGAAGGATGGCGGTTGCAGTGATCGTGGATGGGAGGGGTTCGTTTTAGAAGTTTTAAATTATTCAATATGGTACAAAGCAGCATGATGTCTTTGCTTCGAGCAAGGCCAGTTAGGGTAGGAGATAACAAAGGAAACAGGGACCAGAACAAAGAAGCATGAAAGGAAATAAAGGGGAATTAGCATTTTCGGATAAAGGAAAAGAAATTTGGTTTGGGGAATTATTTGGCACACAGGAGCAATACGTTGGGCTCATCTTTTTGCAACAGGAATTTTATCCGCTAGTTAAATGGGTTTGCAAAGACAAGGAAGAGGAATGCTCGAGGTAAATTAGAAATGGCAGCCCTGCATACCAAAGTAAAATAATCAGTTTAATCTCCATTAATTAAGGAATTAAGTTAAGTTAATTTAATCATTAACTTATAACGCAAATAATTATTAATTGCAAGGTCCAAATCGAACCAAACAGGTTGCAGCAGAATTGTATTGACGAACATCACATTACGGAACTATTTTGAAACGGGGACGTACATAGCTAGAATTCACATTTAAATTGAACGACTGTTTAATTTAACTGTAACCGAACCGCTTCAGCAATAAATCAAAGTGAGTTTACTCACTCAGTTATTCCCACTTATATTTTACATAAGTTGGGTTTCTTTTTATCTTGAGTGCTATAATTTCTGATTGTTTGTTGTGTGTTGACTGTTTACATATATGTTGACTGAATTGATTGGATTAACCAATCGTTATTTTTAACAATTATTTCTCTAAACGAGTATAAACCCTCCTTTTATGTAACTATGCATTAACTAATGTAAGTACGTATTAGTATATATAAATATGTACATAAACATCTTTGACAACTAAGAAGGGCATGTGTCCTCATACAAAAGTTTGCACTGGAGAAGTTGGACAAGTGTCCAAGAATAAATCAATAAAATAAAGTAGCCTTGAGAATAGGGAGAGCATGGCCATTTTTGATAAGAAAACCTTCTCTAAGAATCCTCCGTCTTTATTCAACCATATCTCATGAATCATATATCCAAACGAGTTAATTCTTTTTTTTATTGGAAAACTATCTCAAAAAGGAAAAACTTTTGTTCTTATCGGTTTTATGATTCAGGAAATTTTCGAAATTTACATGGAAGCGAAGAAATTTTCTAACATATGTTTTTATTTTCAAAAATACATACTTTGGGTTTTTTAGCCATATTTTTTTTGTCATAGTCGACCAATTTTTTTAGTGTTCCGTAACACTTTTTATTGTGACAAATAATAAAATTACAACATAGTACAGTTAATTGTAGTTAGTTGTCAGCTATTTGGTTTTTAAGATGGACTGACCACCATTAGTGGCATTTATAGTGGGTCGTCCACTGAATATAATCTAGATTACAGTCCAGGAGCTAGTTTAAGTTACTAGACTACTATAAAATACTCCACGTAGGGAACGTAACACATATCTTTCGAATCCTTAATCGTAGTTCATTGAATTTTAATATTTGGAAAGTTAATTAAGAATGAAACAACTTTTCTTTTGATCACTTTGGCAAAATATAAGTAGAAAATCAACGACAATTGGATGGATTTATTTATTTAGTTTTTCAAACCAGAAATGATTTGTTCAGTTTTAAAGGGAAAACCTTTTGATTTACTTAACTAAATTGCCTTTTTTTTTTAGTAGAAAGATATTTTAATACCGAATAATTTTTATGTTTATGGCTTATACTACTTTGGAGAGTCGTCTAGGTGAAAACATGTTGGAAGTGAAGTGTTTTGCTGGTGTTGTTTGTTAAACACAACAATCATTGTTTTACTGTCGAACTTCATATCTAAATATCCGTCACTCCAAATCCTCTCAAATTTTGGCCAGAGCCTCCTTATAGTGTCATAAGCAACAATCAAAATTTAATGTGTAAATTCAAAGTGGATGAAGATCAAAAGATATCAAATTAACTGCAATTTATAGGGCATTGCCTTGGAAGCTTAAATCTATCATCTTGCAAGCTAAGTGGTGGAGAACATTGTTAATCCATGCAACATGAGTTGTTACACGCAGTCATTCTAGTTTAAACATTTATCTTTGTTAACGTTAAGCTTGATAGAGTTTCTTGTTGATGTTTTATTTTCTATGAAACTGAGACTACACGTTGTTTTGCATTTTTTCACTTAATTACGACAACTAAATGCCAACGGATTTTCTTCTATTAATAGCTCATGTGTGTTAGTATAGGCATAAAGAATTTTATAGTTAAAATATTTTATTTGATTTACGAAACCTTTGCTGCAAAATCAACACAGACCCGGTATTTTTGCCTGTAAACATATTGTTTTCCGAGTTTCTGCAAACATTGCCCGAGTCCATGTTTGAGAGAGCATAACTCTTTTAGTTCCAGTTAGAATTCATTGATTCTTTTTTCATTAAAAAGCAGAAGTTTTCTACTATGTGCATGTCAATTATCAACTCATTTGGAGGTCATTTGAATGGTTGAAACTGACCTCAAAGTTGAACCCTAGTCGTGATCAGACCAGGGATTTAATTTTCAGGGTGAAAATAATGTCCAAGTCCAACTTCAAGGCATTGTTTCTCTCTCAGTTTTGATCCGATTTGCATGATTTTTTTTGTGCATTGTAAAGTTGTAATGTTTGTCTCCATACCTGTAAATTTTCATACATTCCAAGGTTTTATAGTCATACTCAAATCTGGCTTCAAAGTTTAACCCCGAGAAGGTTTCAGACCTGGCCAGAATTCAGCATTGCCCGAGTCCAAGTTTGAGACTTAGTGTCTTTCTCACATCGTGTCAGAATTTAGTGATTCCTTTTTCTACTTGAAAGATATGTTATTCTAGTTTGTGTATGTCAATTTTCAGACCATTTGAAGAATGTTTAGTCATTCAAAACTTACTTGAAAGTTGAATACAGAAAAGGTTCCATAGCTGGGTTTGTAACATTTTTCCTTGCATATTTTGTCACAATTGCAAAGTTTTGCATATGAATTGGTATGCATATTTTGTTGAATCTTGATGCGTTTTTTATGTTTCTTTGATGTTTTTAAAGTAGATTCTGATATTAATTTAAAATGGCTTTTATCCTATTTGGACAAGCCACTATTAAACAAAATACATGTTTTAAATTTGTAATTTTGTGTTGATTTTGTGTGCTGCTTTCATATTGAAATTTCATGTGTTTGTGGCACAATGCATGTTTTTCAAATGTTTTCATAAGTAATTTATGAATATTTTTTCCATTGCTTTGAGACAAAAATGATATTTTAGCTTTGTTTTGAAGATAAACTCGTCTCGAGGCCATATAGTACCGTATTTTCTATATGTAGATATTCAAGGAAACTATTTAAATGATTTCCAAAACGTTTTATAAAAGGGCATTTTCTCAAACCAAGTATTTTCAATATATAAAAATACACGGCTTTGTACTTGTCTATTTGATCATTTTGACATTTGATTTGTGTTTACCGATGAGATGAGGTAAACATTTTACAGTTTTAATATGAAATTTAATAGCAGTTAGTAAACCATTTAGTGTGAACATGTGGAATGAGACGCACGTTGACATTTTTCGGGTTACTATCTGAGAGTTATGACACATCCATGCGATATTATTAGCATATGTTAAAACCACCCTGAGAGGTGTTAACGACCTTGTCCTTGAAGACAAAATTGTCATTATGGCAAAACTGCTTATAAGGTGTCATCGACCTCGCCCTAGTGATGAAACTGCTTGTAAAGGTGTCAACGATCTTGCCATGACCAGTAAAATAGCTTGTAAGGTGCCAGTGACCTTATCCTAGCGATGAAACCGCTGTAAACGTTTCAATGACCTTATCGTGGCCATTGTAATATTTTCGGACATGCACCATGTTCTTTGTGACTTTGTTGCCATTTGTTGATTTTGATGTTTTGAATCCGCTTTATGTGGTTTCGTTGATCTCTTTGCTATTGATGCTTTGGATCCAATTTATATTGTTTGTGGATACCGAAATCCATATATAACCATGGAGCTATTTTGATGATATTTATTTGTGGTGATCACTTTTAGTTAAACAAACTCATGTACGAGTTTACATGTTGTTATTTGATTGTGTTCCTGTGTTACTCTTTAATGTGTTGCCTTTATGCTTAGCTTTTATGCTTACCTCCTTTTGTTGGGAATAAATTCTCACTTATGGTTCTGTGTATTGTTTATGAGATCATATATGCGGTTTAAGTTGTATTATATCATGAACTAACTGTTGATTTGGTCATAACTCATTCCTTTCATATGAAAAGGAATTCTTATCTCTGTGACTTTGTATATTTCTCTTATGATATGATAACTGATATGCTTAAGCTAGACTAATCCATGGACGTAATACTCGGGTCAGACCAAGTTGTTTCGGGATGTAGCTTACAGTTGGTTCGTGGTTAGCTGATACATCTTGGACTATCTCCCCTGAGGTAATTTCCTATGAGCATTTGTATATTTGAGTTGTTATATGTTTATCCTTTGAGAGAAGATGTGTGTGTGTGTGTATGGTTCATATTAAACCATTTTGAGTATGTAACACATATATATGTTGTGTTCTGCTGTTGTACTTATACGTATTATGTTCTATAATCTGTTATCTGTGCCGTATTATATTTTTCCTGAGTATGATGCTTAGCCATTGTATTTTTACATTAGATGAATTGAATACGTCGATCCATATGAGGTAAGAATATATATATATATATATATTCAATCGATGTATTGGATACTTGTCTGATAGAAGATTACGAATGGTTGCTCCTAACTAGTCCAATTGTCCATTCTAATAGATGACATTACTCGTTAAGACTCTTTATTTTGATGGGTCTCGGGTTGGAACGTTATATTACCTACCTCAGAATTTGAATAGAAACTTGAATAGTCAATTTGGGTATAGCGATTGGGGAATTGAAGAAACATAGTTCGAAAATGTTGAAGCCACAGAAGAAGATAACATGAATGAAAACATGCTTTCAATGTCATCCAGTTGGAAGCAAACTACTGGGATCAACATCAATGAATTTCCTATTGAGGAATTTAGACAATAAGTTCTTGTTTCTTCAAAACTCCGTAAATGGATGACGGACTACCAATGTGATCTTTCTTACTGTTGGGTTGAATGTTCAAAGGATAAGAGAAGAGGCACGAGCCAAAGTGAAAGCTCTTTTTAGAATTATTCTTGTAATTTGTTCAATGTCAACTGGTGGAATATATCGCATCAACTTGGGAGCATTAGTCGATCGTCTTCCTAGAACAGTTGATTCTTCGAAGCACTCTTGGAAAAAAAGTAAATTCTACTTGTCAACGTTAGAAAGAAATAATGATCAGTTTGAAAGACAACAAAGTGGGGCTAATGACATTGATATGGTAATGGTTTTATATTAGTTAATTTATATGTCTCGGTTTAATAAGTTAGTTGTAACATATTGCATCTAATACATCTTAATTAAACACATGCATTATATTTGGTTGAGCATAACAATCAACCTTTCAACATGCAACATTGTTATGATATATTGTCGAAGGAGGACAAATGGGAAATAGTGAAACAAGAACACTCATCTTTGTGATTCCTACCTAGAAAGATGGGCGATGAATTAATCCCCGGTAGTTCAGAGGCACATGAAGATGCCCCACTCACAACTAATATCGATGGAAGGCCATGCGGGAAGTTCAGGAGAAGAAAAAAAAGCATTCATTGATTATAATAGACATTATAACCAAATAAGTGAAAATCTTGATACCACCGAACAAACTACATAGAAATACAACGAAGTAAAGGAAGCAAGAAGACTTGAGAGAGATACAGAAAGACTACGCGATCGTGCTGATTTAAAGTGGGAATGAGCTAAAAAGTTAGAGTTAGAGATATAAGAATTGGCCCGTCAACAAAATTTTGATGATTTGCTTATGTTGTGTTGCAACTTGAATAACCTCATCCAGTGCGAAGGAGGCACACGAAAAAAAACGAATTGAGAAGTTCAATAGACGTAGGGAAATTTGTATGGAACTATGTCTGTACTAAGTATATTGTTATCACTGCTTGTATTTGTTGCTTATTACTGCTTGTATTTGTAGGGAACTATATCATTACTATGTATTGTATTATCACTGCTTGTGTCTGCTGCTTATTACTAGTTGTATTTGCAAGGAAATGTATGTCTTGTTATTGTTATGGATACAAACAAGCAAACCCTACTTAATTCAAACGATATTCGGTATTCAAACAAAGAACACATACAACAACTTCACCAATTTCCTAGTGTAACAGAAAAATGACGGAAATGTTAAAGCTAAAATAAGAAGTTAACTAAAACGTCTAGTTTACGATTTATTTCCTGCATGTTCTCAGTAATGCTCCACTAGATTTTCTCTAAGGTCGAGATGAACCTGTGGATCTTGAATATCTTCAGTTCGCTGCATGTACTGAGAAAATGTATTAGGATCTTTGTACTATATTTTTTTCTGAAATGCAACAGCAATGTATGAATGGTTTCTAAGCTGTAGCTCATATTCACCACGTTCTTTTTCGATAATCATATTATGTATAATTATAAAATAATACATGATATTCGATAAACACTGTGGGGTCGTGGTAATGTACCTTCTTTCGTAATATATGAAACCTTCCTTGAAGCACTCTAAAAGCTCGTTCAACATCATTTTCAAACTTTCTTACTGTTTCGTGAATATTGCCACTTTAGCATTATTTGGCTTTTTATATGCTTGCACAAGAGTTCCTTAGTTTGGATAAATATCATCCACCAGGTAATAAACCATAGTATAATATATGCCTCCAATTTTGTAGTTGCACGAAGGTGCTACATCGTGGCATAAGTCATTCAATAAATAAGACTGTTGCAAAGCGTTCATATCATTTAGAAAACCTGGTTCCCCAAAAGACGCTTGCCAAATATACAAATCAGACGATGCAACAACTTCCAATATAAGAGTAGCCTTTTTGTGGTGTCCTGAGTATTGGAACTGCAATGTAGTCAGACAATTTTTCCACCTCTATTGCATACAGTCTAAGGTATCTAACATACCTGAAAATGCACGTTGTTCTGCCATTTCTAATAATTGATCAATATCATTAGGGTTTAGGGACCAAAGATATTTGTCACCAAATTGGATAACAACGGGTTTGCAGAATTCTTTCATGCTCAAGATTGTCGTGGAGTCTTCAATTCATAATTTGTCATCTACTAAATCTCCAGAAGCACCATAAGACAACATACTAAGTGCAGTCGTTGCTTTCTGAAGTGGAGAAAACCCGAGTTCATTGAGGCCATTAACTTTATGTTTGAAAAAGATGTTCGTTTCAAATAATTTGTCAAGAATTCGATTTTAGATGTTCCTTGACATGAGAAACCTCCACCTAAATTCAACTTCCCCATGCATAGAGTTTTCAACAAAATAATCCATTATAAGTTGGTTGTGACCAGCAGCGTAATTTTCCATATCGTAGATCCCGCCTTCCAAGTACACTCCCTCCTTGGATTGAATGATTGCTTTCATGGTTTTCACTACCCATTACATCCAGCATTTGATGTGTAATTACTCTTTGTTGATCTATTATAGTTTGAACAGACTCATTAGAAGAGGATGAAGATGATGAGGAGTAACACCATAACCTTTTTAAATTATTCATCTAAGAATGGTTTGTGAATGATAGTGAAGAAGCAACAAGTCATTACCAGTATTCATAATGAAGTTTCATAAGCATGATGTTTTGTCTGCCATAGTTGATTGATTGATTTTGACAAAAATCTGCTCTTTCATATTGTAGCCACATTTTAATGAGTAAAAAAATCATACAAAGTTACACTATAGCTACGAATGATCGTCTTCCACGGATTGCTGATGTTGACATAGCATTGTTTGTTCGTATTATTATTTTTAAATTCTAACTACAACGCATAAAACGTGAAATCTTTCGACCAAACGATACATCGAATAATATCATAGAACCACATACATAACACATTAATAAGAACCATTAAACCAATAAAAGTACAACACAAATAAACTAAATGTTACGTTGAATATGCAGTTCTTTTAGAGCATTCCTAAAATGCCTTATCTCCTATTCTAACTCATTTGCATAGGTTATTCCCGGTGCACATAAACGGTCGTCCATCCATTTCGAATAGTCGCAACCGTTCAGCCAAAACGAATATAGTTGGATTATGTGGTCAATATTTTCTCCATCAACCCTGACTACAACCTCTACTTCATACTCGCAGTGGCAACAAACATGATACGAGTTAGCCTCTTGATCGTATGGAGGTTGAATAACTGAATCTCAGTTTATCTCTTATTTATGTAAGGTTAAACAACTGAAAATTGTTCCGTTGTTTGTTGAATTGGAGGACGAGAAAATAAAGCATGATCAACCACTAGGTTGTACTGAGGATCTAAAGGCTCCTAAAGTTACAGTTGGTCAAGATTTGGGAACCAACGATGGACATCCTCTTAGTGTTACTCTTGATACTCAATAAGCCAATCTTCATTGGTCCGTGGGCTATGAGAAGGTTCGGTCGCTAACCACTAGTCAGAATAAATATATGAAGGCCATGACAACATTGTTGTTAGTATGCAGAGGCATGACGAAGTAGGAGATTAACTAAGTAAATAATTATAAGGAATATATATATTACAGCTTATATTTATATATGTAAAGTTGTGTATTAAGGAGACATATGTACTAATTGAAATGATATTACACACTGCATGCTATTAAAGCTGTTGAAATGATTGCACACTACACAATAATAAAGATTCGATGTTGATGGTACATAAGAAACACTATATAAAAAATGGCCATAATGAAATTGTATTCAATAAGGGACAACCCAAGTTGTCTAACTCATTCAAAAGTTAAACTGAAACCTCATGCCTTAAATTCTTATACTAAAATGTAGAGTTGACGATATCATTGGTGCACATATCAATGGGAGACAGTCTTGTATGGATACAGTGTTTGTCTTCCATGTTGGATTTTCCAATACGCTGGTCGAGTCGTTGATGTTGACAACTACCTGCTTTGTACCCGATATCCACATTGCATTAAGTAAAGAAAACAGAAAAAAAAAATGAAAACACATTATTGTGTACATTGTAGTCACGTTGTATGTAACAAAGAAAACGAATAAAGTTTCACCGTAGCCATGATATATTGTCTACCACGGGTGTTTGAGTCATTAATGTCATCAATGCAATGGTTTTGAATCCAAGTTTATTTGAAAGTGTATGAGAGTGAATAAGTAATTATTAATTTTAAAGAAAATTTAAATAAATTATTTATCTTTAAATAATTCAAGCTCGTCTCGTAGTGGTAGTTTGCAATTTTCCAGTTTGAAGTTCAAACTGATACATTGAATCCAATATACATCGAAATTCTTTGAAATAAGAATCTCTCAATCAGTAAGGTTTCGTAATAAAAGAAGATTTCATTGTTTGGAGTTTGAGATATGTCAATTTTTTTAATATCATGGTATGATAGTTTGTAAACCTAAACCAAATATTACAATAAACAGAAGATTTAGAACTAGAAAATACATCAAGCAAGTAACACAACAAACACGAAGTACAATCGATGTAATACATCAGACCAGCGATGCATTCATTCAGTTCATTCTGATACCAAGTAGCGTGCCATTTCGAGTTCTAAACGACTAATTTTGACTTCCAATCGTCTCACTGTGGCTTCCAATTTTTGAATTTTAGCTTGCATCTCTCGTGCATATTGAACTTCTCTCAGGAAAATCTCCAGATCAACCCTCTTTACATATTCACCACAAGCAACACCATTAAGATTCTAACATTATCTTGATACTCTGGATAGTCGTAATAATGACCCCAAACATTTCTTCTATTCGTTGGCACAAGCTTCAGACACACATAGCCATAATAACATATAGGCCATGGTGGATGGTCGAATCCGTAGTCGTTACTTACTCGTTTTCCTATCCTTTGGTTTGGCGAGTCTATGCATGTATGGCTCTCCAAATTAGAATCATCAATATAATCAACACTATTATTAACTGTTTCAAACAGAGTTCAGGAACAATTTCTGAATCAACTTCGCATTGTTCAACATCCTACACCAATAGATCATCGGCGATCTCCCAATTATCCATATCTGTTCAGTCGGTAAATATGAAAAAAGTTGAAAATGGGTTGATTAAATTTAGATGTTTATGGATAATATATATGAAGGAGAAAAATATCAATGACATATTAAAATGACACTGACTTATCACTAGTATATTAAAGTATGCCCGATCCATTTAAGTATTGTTGACATATTAAAATGACACGCAGATCGGGTCGGTTATGTTGACAACACGCTACTGCGTAAGTTATAGTCACGTTATATGGAGTAAAGGTAACAAACAAATTTGATGTCGACAACACACCACTGTGTACGCTATAGTCACGTTGTACGGGGTAAAGAAAACAAACAAAGCTCAGGAACAATTTCTGAATCAACTTCACATTGTTCAGCATGCTACACTGATAGATCATCGACGATCTCCCAATTATCCATATTTGTTCAGCCAGTAAATATGAAAAAAAAGTTGAAAAGGGGTTGATTAAATTTGGATGTTTATGGATAAAATATATGAAGGAAAAAAATATCAAATATGTGTTTATGGATAAAACAAACCACCAACTTCATTTTTTCATATGGCAAAAAAACTTCGTTCGCAGTAAAGAAATGTAAATGGAAACAAAGGGTAATTTCCACTTGCGGTTTAGTTCGACTTGTTGGTGGTCTATTTTCAGTTCGTGTTTTGGTTGTTTTTGTTTGTGGGAAGGTTTTTGATTAATCATCTTTGGAGACTAGAAATTGGATCTTGAAAATGTTATTTCTAGTTACGCAAGTTGTGTTCTGTTCGGTTCTGTTTCTTCATATCAGCTGGTTACAAGTCAGTAATGTCTGGTTTTTGTAAGCTTGGGTCAGCACCTACGATCCATGGCATACACGAGATGCCTAGCATTGACCTCGTTGTTGATTGTTTGGTGTTGTTTTCTGCTTGAACGCACGAATTCTAGGTTTTACTTTGCTTGCCAACCAGTAATCTCTCTGCTGAACAGCTCACTTTACTTCGACTTACCTGAAAAGCATGTGTTTTGGTGTTCTAGTTTTTGTTTTATCTCTGGTGTTATGGTGATCCAGGCGAAGCTGTTGCCCTCATGTTTGCTGTAGCTACCGAAGTATCCAATTTTTCCTTCCTCTCGATGTGCTGTCTTCAGTAAGTCCGACATATCAATTTCATCATGTAAGTGGTGCTCACGCTGGTGTGGTGCTCAATAAAGTTATTCTGGCCATAGTTGGATACAATTGCTTTGCACTGTGTATGGCTGTATGGTCTTGTCATGTCATTTTATGAATACCCATTCTTTCAATATAACAGTCATGTATTGCATCTCCCAGTATTCATATGTAATTTACTACTATGTGTATTATGTAATTTTTACTCTTCCTGCGTGGAGAGTCTGGTCAAATGGCAATGTAATAATAGTAGTCTAGTACGATTACTAGCTCCTGAGCTATAATCTAGTTTAGATAGTGTGGACGACCCACAATAAATGTCGTTAGCGGTGGACAGTCCACCTTAAAAACCGAATTACCTGACTGCTAACTACAGTCACATGTACTATATTGTAATTTTATTATTAGTCATAATAAAAGAGTGTTACGGAACACTATAAAAATTGATCGGCTATGCCAAAAAAAAAAGTTGATGTTGAAAACATGTCGTTGTGTACGCTGTAGTCATGTTATATGGAATAAAGATAACAGACCAAGTTGATGTTGACGACATGTTGTTGTGTGCACTGTAGTCACGTTGTATAGAGTAAAGAAAACTAAATGAATTTTTTATATTTACTTAATTCAAGCTCGTCCATAGCGGCAGTTCATAATTTTCCAGTTCGAAGTTCAAATTGATATATTGAATCCAATATACATCAGGATTCTTTGAAATAAGAATCCACCGAGTCTATTAAACTAAGGTTTTGTAATAAAAGAGAAAAAACAATATCTCGTCCTTTAGATTTTGAGATATATTAAAATTAAATTTTAAACAAAATGTGGTATTGTAGTTCGTAAAATTAAACCAAATATAATTAAAAAAGGTATAGAACAATGATCATCCTAAATACGAACTAAACAACGAACATTATTCATAACAAACATTGAGAAACCACAATTCACATCACAGAAACAACTGATAATATTAAATCGGTACAAAAATATTACAAAAGCATACCACATTAAATAAAACAACAAAGCTTATTCAGAGCCATAACACGTAAGCCAGCTATAATAAAGTTCTTGAGCTTCATGACCGATGAATTCTATTCTATGTTCTGTAGGTAATGCGAATCAAAAGTATAACGATTGCTTTGAAAGCATCCTCTTCTTCAACAAGCTCAATAATCTCGCGATAACGATTACAAATATCTGTAAAAGTGCTACGTGTTTTATGAATTTCTAAACAAGACTTACCCGCGGGGAAGTCGGGTTGGTTGTTGTAAACTTCTTGGACCATGCTCCAAAACATTTCATGACTTAAACCCCCACCCGTTTATAGCATAATATCATGTTTGCGATAAATGCCAATATATGCTTTCACAAGTACAAGTAACTCCGAAGAAGACCAATCAATAGCAGGTATTTTTCTACGTACATGTTATGAAGAATGAAGAAAACAATTTATAAGAAATGATTTACAAATAGCAACCATAAGCGACATCATTACAACCATAAGATAACTGTCATCAAAAACATATTCAACACTACTACATGTAATGATAATACAACAGTAACATAATCACCATCAACAACATAATATCAGCACCACAATATGTAATGATAATACAACAATACCATATAGATAATAGAAATGACAATGATAATACAATAATTTACAAAGATAAAACAACAATGTAACGACCAGAGTTTTCGGTAGTTACCTGCTATAATAAATAATCAATTAAAACATAATATTTGGGTAATAATTAAGTTAGATAAATCATTAGCCTGGTTGTTTGAATTACTTACTTAGGTAAATTGGTGTTTTGTGGTTTGATGGTGTAATTCAATCACACTTAAGTGATTAAATTGAGACTGGGGTAATTAATTATGAAATTTGAGCTAATATGTATAATATTGATTTTTGTGAAGAAATTGGATATTTATAACATTTAAAAATATTAACAAGTGTTAATATATACTAAAGTATTGAAACAAAAAGAGTAAATGTTTTCTACTGAAGGAATTAATGTGTAAAACCGCTTCAATGATGGTTTGATGACAATAGTTGCAAACATTTGGTTAGTAAAACAATTATTTGAATTTGAGCTAATAATATATAATATGGTGTAAACCATAAATAGCTAGAATTGTTAGAATTAATAATAAATATAAACTGTGTGTTTTGACATGTTTAACGATTTATTAAGTTAAAAATGTGTCGTTTGTAATATTTATTTTGTTTGTGTTATAAAGATTACACAAATATAAGTGAAAGGTTTAAATTTGTGTAAATTTATCATAAATTACGAAATTTATTGTAAATTGAAGTTTTAAAGTTCATAAGCTTTAAAATGTCTCAAAAGTAATATTAACAAATTTATTTAGCATTGTTTGTTGTTCATCCATGGTTGTTGTGTAAACATAATGCAAAACCTGGTGTAATCTATGGTTTTATAGGTTAATTACTTAATAACATAGCCTAAATATTTAATTAGTGTCTAATAGCGTGGTAATGGGCTTAATTGACTTAAATCAGGCTTAATTTCATTTTTAATCAGTGGAGTATCTGGAAAAAGGAGATTACATTCATTTTTCTAAGCTCCTTCTTCTCCAGTAAAAGGAAAAGCGAGAAAACATAAGGAAACCCACCAAACCACTTACTGTAAATTTACAAAAGCCTCAAATCCATCTTAAAACACTAGATTTTTGTAATTTAAATCTAAACAACAACTAAGACAACTATAGGTAGAAAGAAGACTTCTTCTAACAGAAAGAACTCTAGTTTGGTGTAATAAACTCTAATTTCAGGTGAGTGTTTACTCATAGCTACAATGAGTTTGGATGTAATCTGTATGTTCTATGAGTAAAACACGTATTTATTTCATCTTATTTCTGAGTTGTTGAAATCACAACGAAAGCTCATCTTTGAGCTGCTATAACTTTTTATATACTTGATGACTTTGCATGAATCCTTTTGCATTGTATTGTCAAGCATCTTGTAAGTATATACACTACAAGAAAAACAACAAATAGCAGCGGCAGAATCTGCTTCAAATCCGTCGCTAAACAGGCCTTAGCGACAGATTTCCAACGTAACCTGGTGGTCAGTAAAAAGCATGACGGTAATTGTGTTAGATTTAGCGACGGAATATAGCATGAGTTTTCCGACAGTTTTACGTCATTTTACTATTTTTTAATAAAAAAATTATTTTATTTATTTATTTATTTTTAATTTAATTACCGACTATTTACCGACGGATAAGTAATTTATAATAAATTATTATTTATAAAAGACGTTGGTAAACCCTTACTAATTGCTAAGGGATTAGCGACGGAAATAAAATTGAAGTAAACTTAACCTCACTTTTTTTGTTGGTAATCCGCCGTTATTCTCCTTCTAATCTTCCTATATATATATATATACACACACACACACACACATACATACATATATCGAACAAACATCATTCAACTGTGAACACTGAAATAGCATATCAAAAAAGACAAAGATAAATTAGCAAGAAAAAACATCTATAATCACATTCAAGAAAGAACAACATCCATATTAACATGTAAAAAAGAACAACATCAGAAAACCTTTATCCGAAGGAGCTTCAACTAATTTTAGTACATTAAAACCTAACAGAATTTTGTTAATCAGTGTAGCTTAGACAATAACTTACTAAACATGTCAAAATCTACCAAGCTGCCTTCTTCACTACTTTTGATTATTGTTGTACGTGCCTTCTTTGCAACTATTGCTGCATCCGGTTCGGCACCAAGTGCACCACTCAAATTATTTTGAAACTCTCGAGTATTCAAACGATTCATTACAGATAATGACTAGCTCGGACTGTTTAGCAACATTAAACCGACCAGCCACATCAAACAAAAGTAGTATCCAAGGAGCACAGCATCCCTACCATCCAAACAACCTACATCCACATCAAAAAATATTCCCAGTTAGAGTTGTAAAGTAACAAAAGAAAGATGCAGTAACATACAATATGCGCTTTCGATAATTATCTACAAAAGTAGCCTAATATCATGTTTCATTTTATCAATGGGACAACTAATGTAAATAAACTGATATGCGTTATTTTCTGGTCATCTCAATGGAGTTTCATGTTCTATAATTAGACCCGTTGCAATTTGTAAGTATGGTGTTACATGAAATTGCCATCATTCTCTAGAACATATTCAACTTATAAGAAGCGATTTAGTGAATTAAATACATATAATGCACCAAAAATCCGCGACTGCAATGCCTATTTTTGGAGTTGGAGTTGTCATTGTTGATTGACCTTCATTTTGCCAATCTGGATTTTGGATGGGGAGTTAAATGAGTATTTGTCAAGGTTAAATAGTTAAGGCTAAATATTGACTATAAATGCATATTTCTAACCAGCCTCTATATCTAATCAACATGAAGTGCCCATTGTGTACTCTGTACACATCCTCCTGTGCTCCCATGTTTAGATTTACTAGTTAATGAATGCAGAAATGCCACTCTAGTATAAAATATTCATTGTGATGAGAAAACATGACATATTTATCTTGAGGTTGATCATTAAAAATAATGCAGAGTTTTCCTGCTTATAATGTATCATATCCAAGATTTTGTTTACACTCATATCTGAAAATGATTAGATGATTGATAACAAACTCTCTTACTTAATACCAGTGACTAATTTTGAGTTATCTTTTCTTTCTAAAAACTTGAAAAAAGAGTTTCACTTTTATTTGCAACTTTTCAACTCAAAATCTAATATGTAAACAAAAGGCCATCGCTAATTGAATTGACAAACATTTAATTTTAGCTGAGTATATTTTTATTGACTAATTTTTATCTAAAGTTTCATGACCAAAAGTTAAACTGAAATGGAATAATATTGAAATTAGGGTTACCTACTTCCTCAGGTTCTTTTTCTTCCGTGCAATATGCAGCATTTTTCTTCTCTAACACTTCTCAAGCCACGCAGCCAGTTCTTCCGTCTTCTTCAATTTTTCATTACGCGACTTTTTCTCCGATGAATATCATAAAATGAGTAGTCGAACCTGTCAGTTTTATAAGGTGGACCAATAGCCGGAATTAATACAGTACGTAAGATGGATTAGTTATACAATAATAACTTAACTTAATGGTCACATAACAATTAGAAATATACATGCTAGTTATATGAAAATTGGAATACAACGAAATATCTATGTGTTTCACAGTAATCCAATATTATCAAAATGATGTGATTACACACAAAAATGCAAAAGTAGTTAAAAAGAAGGAATTGGCAGAAATATCAATGTCCAATTCACTCAGTTTTACTGAACTTAACCAAGAAAGCAACTTCCACGATCCAGCATGTTATTGTTACTTGTTTGGTAGTTAGAGATTCAAAGATTGGTGTAACACCCCGAATTTCGGTTAATGCTAAAATTCACTAATTACAGAATAACTAATCCCAGATGTGGGAATCAAGGGTAACGGGTTGCGTCATTGCGTTCGTCTCGGAAAAATACGCGAAATAGAGTCCGAGTTTTCGAAAATCGGAGTCCGTATGACCAAGATATGGCCTCGCGAAGTTTCACGAAAATTCCCAAATTAAAGTATACTTAATTAAGTGAAATGGGTTGTGTAGATATATATATATATATATATATTGATATATATATATATATATATATATATAATTGAAAATTTAATAAATAAATATGCAAAAATGCTCAAAACAGCGAATTGGGAGAGGGGAATAACCGAACCGGCCGATTTTTGAAGTCGACCCGAGCCCGCTGGGTCGACTAGGGGTTAATCCAGGGTGTTTGGCTGTCAACCCGTGGGCCGATTCGCTCAAGTGCAGATTTTGCATTTGAATGGTTCTCATGGTCCATCTTTAATCTAAAGGCCCTAGATGGTTCCTACACTTGACTTCTTCCCCAAGACATGCTTTGATGGCTTGGATTGAATCTAGGGTTAATCCTATGGCCTAAAACACTTGCCTAACCTATAAATAAGACCCTAACCTACCCTAATTCATTCATAATTAAACCTAGTGACTAAACTATGGCAAAATGCTAGCTCTCATGGCCTCCACTAATTTTATGAAGAGGGTTGCATACTAATCACTCTCTAATCAACTTCTAATCCCTTCTTAGCATCTTAATCTTCTTCATTTGGTGTTCAAAGTTGCTAGTTGTGAGTTTCTATCACTTTGATGATCTTTTGGTAAACTAATTAGATGAGATGTGATGAGATTTATGGTTTTGTATGTGGGTTAATGAGCTTTGAATCATATGATATGATGTTAGCATTAATCTTATGTTTGTTAATATGCAAGTTACATGTTTGTTAATATGCAAGTTACATGTATGTAAATATGCAAGTTACATGTTTGTTAATATGCAAGTTACATGTTTGTTAATATCCAAGTTACATGTATGTAAATATGCAAGTTACATGTTTGTTAATATGCAAGTTACATGTTTGTTAATATGCAAGTTACATGTTTGTTAATATGCAAGTTACATGTTTGTTAATATGCAAGTTACATGTATGTAAATATGCAAGTTACATGTTTGTTAATATGCAAGTTACATGTTTGTTAATATGCAAGTTACATGTTTGTTAATATGCAAGTTACATGTATGTAAATATGCAAGTTACATGTTTCTTTATATGCAAGTTACATGTTTGTTAATATGCGAGTTACATGTATGTAAATATGCAAGTTACATGTTTATTAATATGCAAGTTCATGATGACACATTATGCAAGTCTATAAGCTAATATGCAAGTTTGTTATGCAAAATGAATATGTAAGTTATGTGACATATTATATGCAAGTTATGTGACATGTTATGCAAGTTCATATGCAAGTTATGTGTTTGTTAATATGCAAGATGGCACCTTTGAAACATGTTCATTCATATGCAAGTTGACACCTTTTATATGTGTTATATCATGAACGAAATTACGTGGGAACGATGGGGTAATTAAATGCATAAGTTAATAAGATTGTGTGAAATTAATATAATTATGCATAACACAAAATAAATAAACATAGTATGGGAATTTGCCTATTTGGTTAGGTGTACCCATACTATGTGTTGGGAATTTACCTATTGAGTTAGGTCTACCCCATGGGAATTTACCTATTAAGTTAGGTCTACCCATGTTAAGAAAACTTGATTAATTAGGGATAATTAATATAAAATTATGAGGGTGATTAATTAGGTGTAATTAATTGACTAAGACACGAGGTTGGACTCAGTTGTAGCGTAAAACTGCCCGGACCCAACCGGCTTAACCAGTTGCTACAAATGTTAGCCCAATGTGAGAGGTCTTAGGCACAAACTAAATACGTAATTAATGTAAAGACACGAGGTTAGACTCTGTTATGACATAAGGCTGCCCGGACCCAACCGGCTTAACCAGCGGTCATAAAAGACAGTCTAATGTGAGAGGTCTTTACAAAGGTTACGTTCTTAATTAATTAATTAAGAAACACTTAACCATATTAGCATGTAGAGGGACATGAGGGGTTAAGTGGGTGCCTCGGGTGGCATGAGAAAATCTAGTGGTTGCCTTGGGTGGCAATAGAAAATACGATTAGGATACTTAACCAAAATGGAACATGTAATTAAAACATGATTAAAGGGTTAAGTGGGATATACTAGAAAAAGGGACAAGCTTAGGTGGGTAGCTTGTGGAGGCCCATTTCAACCAGTAACCCATACGTATCTTTGTGGGCTCGACCCATGTCGAGGACGGGACACGCATATTGGGCTTGACTATAAGAGGCCAAAAACGGGTTAGCGGTGGCAACGTAGGACCAACGGGTTTCATATGCGTGTGTGGACCCGGGCTGGTTAGTAAATCGTTGTTGCATCGTGTAGGTATAAAGCCGTGCACCGTTGATATTATCAGGTTGCCACTTGGGGAAATGATACACCCCATTGTGGGACCAGCACGGGTATCTACGTTAGGGAGCCGATCGCTTGGGAGTAGTGGGTACACCTAGTAATGATAGGGGCAGACGGCACCTATGTAGGGGTACCAGAAACTACTGGGTAAAAATTACTAAGTACATTTAGTGGGATCAACCTTTAAGTAGGAATTAATCTTAGGTAGGTAAAACTGGTGTGGTGCAGTGTAGGAATTATCTTTGAGTAGGTCTGGGGCGGTGTAATTTAGTAATTATCCTTGGGTGGGTAAATGCGTCTTTACGGTTATCTTAGTTTATCCTAAGTTTGCCAAGCTGCTTGGTGTAGCCATGCATCCCCAGGCGTTACCGTATATCGACTTATGTCTTCTCTGGTTATTTTAATGATTGTATTGTTAGGGTTATAGGACTCACTCAGACTTATGTCTGACCCCGTTGTTTTTATCTTTTTCCCCCAACCCCAGGTTATTAGAGTGGGCCTGGTGCTAGTGGGCTTTGATCGGATTGCTGTATCTATTCTTTGGAGCTTGGACCATTGAAGTGAAGCCCAGTTCATCTTTTCTTTTATGGCTATTAGTTATGTAGTGGGATTATGTACTTCTATTTTATCAAGATGGATATTATGTACTTGACTTTGGTTTATGGTTTTGTGATGTAACCAAACATGTATTACTTTCCGCTGCAATGAAATGATGTTTTAAATTTTCAAGTATTACTTATATCTGTCTTGTTGTAATTTTACTGTTCTATATTCACTTAAAATACTTCACCGAAACTAAGGCATTCCCCTGGTATGAGTGACCTTAGCGGACGTGGGGTGTTACACGTGGTATCAGAGCTTAAGGTTACCAGAACAGATAAAAATTTTAGAAAAACTATTTTTCTAAGAAAATTTTTGAAGGAATATTTTCAAAAACATGTCTTTTAAGAGAAAAGTTTTTGAGAGAAAAGCATAATCCCCGATAGCCATATCTTTATCTTTCGAATTCTCCGTTTGAATCTCTTTCTCTCTCGTTTTGAGTTTCCCCTCCGTGTGTAGATGATCTTTCTAAGATAGATAAGAATGGAAAACCGCTTCAAGGGACTTAGACGTAAATCAGATTAGAAGTTGGTTCAAGAAGGAGGAGGACTTGTAGGTACTTATTGGATGGACGATGGGAGGAAGGCTCTAATAGTTGTTTGGTTAATAAAGGACGAAGCCTCATTGATGGGAGGTTACGAGTGGAGAATGGGAAGGAGAAGGCTAGTAGTTATCCTTTTGGGAGGAATAGGACACCTTATTAGGATTGACCAAAGAAGCAAGGACAAGGTATGGAATCTTCTGGAGGGTAGTTGTATTCCCTCACGACTAGGGTGCTAGATGGGGATAAGACCGTCTAGGTTGGAATTTGGATTTCTTTATTATCCGATTCGAACTTTATTTGATTTGGATGCATTAAGTTCGTTTATCTCATCATTGTTAGTGAGTCACTGCACTTAGACACCAGTTTAGTAGATGATCCCTTAGTTGTTTCAAACCCAATTGGGCTCCATGATGTGTTTGGGTTTGAAAGTTTCTATACTTAGCATTGAGTTTGGATGTGATGCTTGTTGGGCTTCACGAGCTATGGGTTAGTTTGGGCATGGACTGGTTATCCAGTAGGGATGCCATTCTTGATTTTGAAGAGAGAGTTGTTAGGCTTATGACCCGCTTGGGTAACACTCTCGAGATCTCTAGTAATCCCATAGAATCTGTTATGCTAAGTTATCTAGAATCGCTGGACACGTCGGTCGAGAGTTTGCGATCTGTTAGTAGTGGTCCGGGAATACTCGGATGTGTTTGAGAAGGTGAAGGGCTTACCTCTAGAGCGGGAGATTGACTTCCGAATATATCTGGTAAACAATGCCAAACCAGTGACTTGGCCAGCCACAAGGCTCCTCGTGAGAGGAGGGAACTCCATAAGTAAGTAGGCGATTGCTTGAGAAGGGGTTCATAAGAAGAAGTATATCGGAGTGGGGCGCTCCAGTAGTTTTTGCCATGAAGGCGGATGGGTCCCTCAGACTTTGTGTAGGCTAAAGAGAACTAAATAAACTCACAAAGAAGAATAGACACCCATTGCCAAAGATTGATGATCTCTTTGATCAGTTGGTTGGCGCCTCAGTATTTTCGCAGTTGGACTAAGCCACATGGTTTCGTCAGTTGAGAGTGGCTGACGATAGTATAGAGAAGATTGTCTTTAGGACTCCGGATGGTTTTATGAGTGGCTGGTGATGCTATTTGGTTTGACGAACGCCCCTGCATACTTTGTTGATTGGAAGAGAAGGGTGTTCAGGGAGTACCTAAATAAGTTTGTGATGGCCTTTGTAAATGACATCTTGGTCTTTTCAAGGAGCGTAATAAGTTTTCGTATGTGCTCAATAGGGTGAGCAAAGCCAGTTATAGGATAAACGGTGGTTTTGGAGCGAGACTGGCGAGGACATCCAAAGTTGGTCAAAGGCTTAATTGTTTAGCCATTATTATTATTATTTTTAGTATCATCTCACGTAGGTTGCCTGAACTCGAAGGAGATGTCCCTTGGGTGTTTGTCTGATATTGGTTTCGGCCTTTGGGGCTTGCATTTGGGGGATGTCGAATTCGACTAGGGTGGTCTGCGTGAGAGATGGACAGTTGTGACGATTTTGGATAGGATTCTTAGCATCTTATGAGTTTGAGATAGCGTATACCCCTAACAAGGGAAACATGGTAGCAGACGTCTTGAGAAGAAAAAGGTTGTCCGTTGAACTATAGAGTTTAGAATTTATTTCTATGTTTGACTTAGACCTTCCGTTGATTCTGTATCCGGTTTGCTAGCCTCCTTGGAGGTTAGGCCTACTCTTTTGGGGCGTATTAGCAGAGCACAGCGGGACGACCCACAATTGGTTGAGTTAGTAGAGAAGCTCATAAGGAGGGGAGTCGTCCAGCCATTTGAGTAGGTACACCCTAGATGGTAAGGGATGGTTGCGTAGAGACGATGGACTTTGTGTACCGCAAGACGAGGATTTGAGGAAGGCTATACTTGATGATGCACATCGATCGAAGATGACCATTCAACCCAGTAGGGACAAGATGTACCAAGACATGAAGCAAGTTTTCTTTTGGGCCAATATGAAGGAAGACGCGGCCAAGTATGTCGCTAGATGCTTGGTGTGCTAACAAGTGAAAGCGGAACAGAAGAAACCCGGAGGGTTGCTTCACCCGTTGGAGGTTCCGTAATGGGAAGTGGGATAGTGTCTCGTTGGATTACCAAAATCAAGGAAGGGTAATACGGGGATTGGGCTTATGGTAGATAGACTTACTAAGTGTGCCCATTTCATACCCGTGAAGAGCAAGAGGACTATTCCATGTCTAGCTTCAGTTTACCTTCAAGGGATTATTAGATTGCATGGTGTACCTCCCAGTATAGTGAGCGATCGAGATCCTATCTTCACTAGTGAGTTTTGGAGAAGTTTGCAAGAGGCGGTAGGGACTCAGTTGTGTTTGAGCACCGCATCTCATCCTCAGACGGACGGTCAGACCAAGAGGGTGAACCGTATCTAGAACATCTTTTGAGGTTATGTATTTTGGATTTTGGAGGTACATGGGAAGAGCATCTTCCGTTGGTGGAGTTCGCATATAATAGCAGCTTTCAGTCCAATATTGGTATGGCTCCTTTCAAAGCTCTTTATGGAAGGCCTTGTCGATCTCCTACATGTTGGTGGGAATCTACGGATAAGATCTTGCTTGGGCCAGATATGGTTAGAGAGACTTCAGAGAAGATTGATTTGATTCAAAGAAGGATGAAAGCGGCGGAATCTTATGTGGACAAGAGGAGAACAGAGCTTGAGTTTGATATTAGGACATGCTTTTTATCAAGGTGTCTCCGTTACGGAATGTGGTTCACTTTGGATCTGTTAGGAAGTGAGTACCAAGGTTTGTAGGGCCATTTCCCATTAAGGAAAGAATTGGACGGATGGCATATCGAGTGGAGTTGCCTGACAGACTTAGTGGTGTACCGGATGTATTTCATGTGTCCCATTTGAGGAAGTGCTTACATAAGACCGCTGAGGTGGTAGAGCCAAGTTTGCTTAAAGAAGTAGAGTTAGAGCGCGATGAGACGATTCGACGAGCTCCTACTCGTATCATTGGGTCAGAGGCTAGGAAGTTGAGGAACAGAGAAGTTCAGCTAGCTAGAGTGCAATGGGGAGATGACGAAAGAAATGCTACTTGGGAGACGGAAGCGAAGATGCGTTCTTTGTATCCATTTCTTTTGGAGAGTATGTCTTTTAACTTCTCCTTTATCGCTTGCCTAGTACTTATCTTATCTTTAGTAGGTCCTCTCGTTAGTCCTGTTTGACCTTTAGATAGGGAAAACCTATGGTTGAAACATGTGTTTGAGACATGTTATGGTTGATGGATGCAAGTGGATGCAAGTGTTTGCTAGTGGTTGCTCGTGGATGCATATATACACACTCTAGGCACTAGATCGGCTCAATCACTTCATATTGCATATTGCATAAAATTGTGTGTAGTTAGCTATATTGATGGATGTATAATGATTGTGTTATCATATGGATGGTGCATTTTGGTGAATGATTGTGCACTCATATAGATACGGTATGTGTCGATAGGGTTATCTCGCATACATATTGGATGCATGGCACTATCATGGTTTGCATATGTTCGTACATTAGATAGGGAACATATACACGCACTTTTCGCATATGCTCATACATCATTAGAAATTGTTTAAGGACAATGGATGCCCGTGTTTGATGGATTGAGTAGATGGTTGTTTGGATGGTAGGATATGCATTCTCCTTAGCTTAGAGATTTCGGGGACGAAATCCTTTAAGGAGGGGAGAATGTAACACCCCGAATTTCGGTTAATGCTAAAATTCACTAATTACAGAATAACTAATCCCAGATGTGGGAATCAAGGGTAACGGGTTGCGTCATTGCGTTCGTCTCGGAAAAATACGCGAAATAGAGTCCGAGTTTTCGAAAATCGGAGTCCGTATGACCAAGATATGGCCTCGCGAAGTTTCACGAAAATTCCCAAATTAAAGTATACTTAATTAAGTGAAATGGGTTGTGTAGATATATATATATATATATATATTGATATATATATATATATATATATATAATTGAAAATTTAATAAATAAATATGCAAAAATGCTCAAAACAGCGAATTGGGAGAGGGGAATAACCGAACCGGCCGATTTTTGAAGTCGACCCGAGCCCGCTGGGTCGACTAGGGGTTAATCCAGGGTGTTTGGCTGTCAACCCGTGGGCCGATTCGCTCAAGTGCAGATTTTGCATTTGAATGGTTCTCATGGTCCATCTTTAATCTAAAGGCCCTAGATGGTTCCTACACTTGACTTCTTCCCCAAGACATGCTTTGATGGCTTGGATTGAATCTAGGGTTAATCCTATGGCCTAAAACACTTGCCTAACCTATAAATAAGACCCTAACCTACCCTAATTCATTCATAATTAAACCTAGTGACTAAACTATGGCAAAATGCTAGCTCTCATGGCCTCCACTAATTTTATGAAGAGGGTTGCATACTAATCACTCTCTAATCAACTTCTAATCCCTTCTTAGCATCTTAATCTTCTTCATTTGGTGTTCAAAGTTGCTAGTTGTGAGTTTCTATCACTTTGATGATCTTTTGGTAAACTAATTAGATGAGATGTGATGAGATTTATGGTTTTGTATGTGGGTTAATGAGCTTTGAATCATATGATATGATGTTAGCATTAATCTTATGTTTGTTAATATGCAAGTTACATGTTTGTTAATATGCAAGTTACATGTATGTAAATATGCAAGTTACATGTTTGTTAATATGCAAGTTACATGTTTGTTAATATCCAAGTTACATGTATGTAAATATGCAAGTTACATGTTTGTTAATATGCAAGTTACATGTTTGTTAATATGCAAGTTACATGTTTGTTAATATGCAAGTTACATGTTTGTTAATATGCAAGTTACATGTATGTAAATATGCAAGTTACATGTTTGTTAATATGCAAGTTACATGTTTGTTAATATGCAAGTTACATGTTTGTTAATATGCAAGTTACATGTATGTAAATATGCAAGTTACATGTTTCTTTATATGCAAGTTACATGTTTGTTAATATGCGAGTTACATGTATGTAAATATGCAAGTTACATGTTTATTAATATGCAAGTTCATGATGACACATTATGCAAGTCTATAAGCTAATATGCAAGTTTGTTATGCAAAATGAATATGTAAGTTATGTGACATATTATATGCAAGTTATGTGACATGTTATGCAAGTTCATATGCAAGTTATGTGTTTGTTAATATGCAAGATGGCACCTTTGAAACATGTTCATTCATATGCAAGTTGACACCTTTTATATGTGTTATATCATGAACGAAATTACGTGGGAACGATGGGGTAATTAAATGCATAAGTTAATAAGATTGTGTGAAATTAATATAATTATGCATAACACAAAATAAATAAACATAGTATGGGAATTTGCCTATTTGGTTAGGTGTACCCATACTATGTGTTGGGAATTTACCTATTGAGTTAGGTCTACCCCATGGGAATTTACCTATTAAGTTAGGTCTACCCATGTTAAGAAAACTTGATTAATTAGGGATAATTAATATAAAATTATGAGGGTGATTAATTAGGTGTAATTAATTGACTAAGACACGAGGTTGGACTCAGTTGTAGCGTAAAACTGCCCGGACCCAACCGGCTTAACCAGTTGCTACAAATGTTAGCCCAATGTGAGAGGTCTTAGGCACAAACTAAATACGTAATTAATGTAAAGACACGAGGTTAGACTCTGTTATGACATAAGGCTGCCCGGACCCAACCGGCTTAACCAGCGGTCATAAAAGACAGTCTAATGTGAGAGGTCTTTACAAAGGTTACGTTCTTAATTAATTAATTAAGAAACACTTAACCATATTAGCATGTAGAGGGACATGAGGGGTTAAGTGGGTGCCTCGGGTGGCATGAGAAAATCTAGTGGTTGCCTTGGGTGGCAATAGAAAATACGATTAGGATACTTAACCAAAATGGAACATGTAATTAAAACATGATTAAAGGGTTAAGTGGGATATACTAGAAAAAGGGACAAGCTTAGGTGGGTAGCTTGTGGAGGCCCATTTCAACCAGTAACCCATACGTATCTTTGTGGGCTCGACCCATGTCGAGGACGGGACACGCATATTGGGCTTGACTATAAGAGGCCAAAAACGGGTTAGCGGTGGCAACGTAGGACCAACGGGTTTCATATGCGTGTGTGGACCCGGGCTGGTTAGTAAATCGTTGTTGCATCGTGTAGGTATAAAGCCGTGCACCGTTGATATTATCAGGTTGCCACTTGGGGAAATGATACACCCCATTGTGGGACCAGCACGGGTATCTACGTTAGGGAGCCGATCGCTTGGGAGTAGTGGGTACACCTAGTAATGATAGGGGCAGACGGCACCTATGTAGGGGTACCAGAAACTACTGGGTAAAAATTACTAAGTACATTTAGTGGGATCAACCTTTAAGTAGGAATTAATCTTAGGTAGGTAAAACTGGTGTGGTGCAGTGTAGGAATTATCTTTGAGTAGGTCTGGGGCGGTGTAATTTAGTAATTATCCTTGGGTGGGTAAATGCGTCTTTACGGTTATCTTAGTTTATCCTAAGTTTGCCAAGCTGCTTGGTGTAGCCATGCATCCCCAGGCGTTACCGTATATCGACTTATGTCTTCTCTGGTTATTTTAATGATTGTATTGTTAGGGTTATAGGACTCACTCAGACTTATGTCTGACCCCGTTGTTTTTATCTTTTTCCCCCAACCCCAGGTTATTAGAGTGGGCCTGGTGCTAGTGGGCTTTGATCGGATTGCTGTATCTATTCTTTGGAGCTTGGACCATTGAAGTGAAGCCCAGTTCATCTTTTCTTTTATGGCTATTAGTTATGTAGTGGGATTATGTACTTCTATTTTATCAAGATGGATATTATGTACTTGACTTTGGTTTATGGTTTTGTGATGTAACCAAACATGTATTACTTTCCGCTGCAATGAAATGATGTTTTAAATTTTCAAGTATTACTTATATCTGTCTTGTTGTAATTTTACTGTTCTATATTCACTTAAAATACTTCACCGAAACTAAGGCATTCCCCTGGTATGAGTGACCTTAGCGGACGTGGGGTGTTACAATTGGAATGATATTTTTGACCATAATGCCGTAGGTGATTATGAATTGGGTGTATGATATAGCTCATCAGACAATGCATAAAAGAGTGTAAAAAATAGAGAAATGTTTGAGGTTTACTTAGAAAATAAATGACATACGATGCTGCTAATAATAAGCGATAGAAGCTTGCAGCAATTAACAAAAACGCATTAATATCAGCGCCACTTATATTCTTAACAAGTGCGAACCCGTGCTTCGCACATGGGTTAAAGCAAATAGTGTACGAAATTGTGTTGTAATAGGGAAGTACAACTATTTATGATTTATGCATATTTGATAAGCATGTACGAAAATAGGACCGGTTTTTCGCATTTAAAGTGTCATTTGCTTAATTGGACCTAAAAAATATGTTATTGGAAAGCGTTTAACGACAAAAAAGTGAATGATGAAGATTTGCATAATGTATGCTTTGAAGATAGGAGTGGTTTTTATAGTAATTTGCATGAGTAACAATTGTAATAATAGCATGACTTCATATGTAATAAAAGCATTTAACTTATTTATCGTAGTTATAATAACAACCAATTAATAAGTTATGCAAAGAGGAACATTACGTACCCATTTCAATACGGTTAAGGGAGAATGAAAGATAAAAATATTGAAGACAACATAGCACAATTACAGACAATAGTATTATTTAGAAAATACAATATCAACATATAAGTTTGTGATATAAGTTTTTTAGAATAGAATAAGGAAGTTATTTTATGTATTGGGTAAAATGCGTTACTACAACATCTCGAATTTTGTAGATTGCGAGTCAAGATTTATTTGTAGTATCCAGCTTATGTAATAATTTAAAAAGAAAGGTTGTGCTTTTATTCAGGCTTCAATCATTTGGACATTGCAAGGGGCAAGTTTACATGTAGCAAATGCCATAGTTTAATATTAGAAAAAAAAACAACATTACAAATATATTTCAAACTATGACAATATTGTTTGTAGTCTAATGGTTTGGACAATCCGGATTCCACTCTTGGCAGACGCAAACAATTGAAAACATGGGCCCAGTTACCTTTGCCACATGCGCACTGTTGTTCTCTAGGCCTGGGCTCCATGTTTCTGAAATTGGGTCTGACATTTTCCAGAGATATCATCATCCATTTTAAAATGCAAGATAAAAAACATGTCCGGAATAGCTGAAAAGAACTTGAACAAACTGAACAGAAATATAGAAGTTATTATCCAAAAATTACTTCTCAAATGTTCAAATACCTATTTTTTTTAATTCAAAATAGAAGTCTAAAACGTAATTTAGCATAAGAAATCCAAAGATAGCAACATCTACATTGAATTAGAGTATATCCAAAAAAACAAAACCAAAAAGAAACCTAACTTATTTCGTGTTCATCAGTAACTGGGCCCAAGTATTTCCATTTTACCTGGAACTTCATTTTGTCAAAATATTTAAAAGGCGAGACAACATAAATCCTATTGCGTTGTATAAATCGAAAATGCTAGTACAGTAAGAAAGTAACATAACTGATAGGGTGATGGACCGGGTGTAGTAGCACAAATCTATGTATGTATCCATAGGGTGAGGTTGTCCCTCAGATATTGCAAGATGAGTGTACCTATCCTTGTAAGACTCCTCCCCTAAGCATGCATGATGAGTGTACTATCCTTGTAAGACTCCTCAAATCAGCAATTGCTTCATCAAATGCTTGAAATCAAGTTGGATTTTAAACGTTACAGCAAACTGTAAATCATAAGCACCTAAAAGGACAAACAATTCTACAGTTGAGTAACAAACCTTAATCGGATAGTACAATAGCATCATATAGTTATAGTATATGTATATCAAGCAAATATAGAAATTAAGCAAGCCACCGTGAAATAGGGAAACATATGGTAGATACTTAGCTGTTTAGCCAAAGTGCAGGCCCTGTCGGGTGAGCCAACACACAGAGAAATTAAGTGCCAACCCAAAGCAGATCGGATGAGTCATAGCTAACTCAGCAGCTGCAATGTATTGCACCAATAACCAGATTACCAAATCACAATTTGATATTTTGCGTTGATAGCTATCAAACTTAACAGAAAATCCATATCAATTCCACCATTATGCATAGTGCACGTTGACATCAATTTTTATGTAAATATAATAATCAAGTTAAAGAAAGGGAAACTTTTATTCTTAAGTTAAACATGGTCAGTTTATAAATCAAGTATAGCGGCCTAAAAGGTCTTCAGATTGTACCGGACCTTTAGTAACTAAGCACGAAACTGAGAACTACCGAGGCATAACATAATCCTTATTAATTTCCATTACTATCGTGAAAATACACGATCCAGACATAAGCAGATATGGATTTTTAACTATATTCTTATGATGTTATATTTGTAACTAAGCTAAAAATTAATGCTAACTTTACTTCAGAAATTCAAACATGATCCTTACAATGCTTCTATCCAAAAAAGCAATTGATCGACGGGCACATGAAACAAATCTAGTGACTGCTCTAGTGCATAAATAGTTTCTTCCATCCTACATCTAGATAAATTCAGTATGAATGAAAATGGCAAGTTATGCGAAATAAATAATGAAATAAACATGCTCAAAATCATATGCTAGCAGAAAAATATTCCATAAATAACTTTTAGAGATGCTGGAAATAGGCCAATCTTCTCTGGTCGACTTTTGCAATGTGCATACAATTTGTTGGCAATGTGCATACAGATTGTTGATACTCTCATAACTATATCATTAGCCTTTTAGCTGCCGCTTACAATCAACATATAAGATATATAAAAATTTGTTGGATATGCAAACTGATAACTAATAATGCAGCCAACGAAATGTATGAATTAGTACAGGTGAGAGAAAGTTGTATTTAAGAGCACTGTTTTGTTTATAGCACAGAAAAATGGAAGAATAACATCAAACGATAAAGAGAACAAACAGATTTGCAGTAGAAGTAAAAACAAATATATTGGCACTAAGTTGGATGCTAAACGAAAGTTGTATCCAAAACTTCCTATTCTTACATGCTAAATCATAATATATGGTTTATATGACTCATGTATGATTATTTCTCCCCAGAATATTGTTGGTTTATACCATATTATTGAATTTGCATAAACAACATCATCAATTTTTTTAAATGCATATCCATTTATAATATTTTGTATATAGGTATAGATAACATGGGGAAATTACCCTGCAATTTTGTACAATCATGTAGGAGTAAACAAATTTGACTTCGCAGAAGTTTATTATGGAAACAAAGCAACTAAATTTTTTAAGATATACTAAAAAAATGAAATTCAATAAATTTTTAAAATTTGCAGTATGCACAAAGGGGGAACTAAAAAAAGAGAAGCGTATATCTGATCAGCGAAAAGGTATATCATAATTTGTGTATTTAAAATGTTACCCTAGATAATAATTAGGAACTAAGCGGGGGAATATATATACTTAACACTTTTGTGAATGTAAAAATTAACTCGAAGTTTTATAATGGAGCACAATTTCATTACTGAAAAAAAATCTAATATGAATTGAAATGAAACTTTAAAACCCAATAGAAACGAAAGTAAACTAAAATAAAGAAAATTGCTCGATATCAATAATATTAGTATAACGGTATTTAAAAGGCAGACGCAAGTTATTCCATTCACCCACAACCCTAAATAGATAATTCATAACCATCGTTTTGGGCTTTTTCGAAGAATCAACGACTGAATGTAAGATTTAGTATTAATTTAACCAAAAAAAAATTAAGCTCAAGAAAGATAACCGAGATATATATGGTCCTAAACATCATTAGTTCTACTCTACTGGTCCTACAAATATCTTAGTGATAGAATTTATCAGTCGACGGGATAAAGTTTCAAATATAAGTACCAATAAATACAAGAAACATCACAGAAATCTATTTTTTCAAGGTCTAGTCAATAGTATCTCCCTTATCCATCAGCAGAAAACAATGGCGACAGAAAGTTCAAGTTAGTCTTTGCAACTTTGAGGACAGGTTATTTGTATCTATGAAGCTAATTCTGCTCAACATCGTTGTTAGAGTACTATGCTTTTAAGCCTCACACAAATGTATATAGGGACAGATAACATGCGGAAATAACCTTACAATTTCGTGCAATCATGTAGGAGTAAACGAATTTGACTTCACAGAAATTTATTATGAAACCAAAGCAATTAAAAAATTCAAGGTGTACTGAAAAATGGAATTCAGTAACTTTTTGAATGTTGCTTATGCAGAAAAAGGGAAACAATCGAAAGAAACATAAGCCATATATCCGATCAGAGAAAGGTATATCGTAATTTGGAAACTTAAAATGTTTCCCTAATTAATGCCATTCGATTGCTATTTACATCATCTACTGAAATGATTTAACACCATAAGTTTATTGTTCATACCACACTTTTCAATAATAATAAAATAGATACATAAATCATCATAACAGGAAGGAAAAAACATATGAATCGAGTTCGCAGATTTAAAATGTTATCCTAATTAATGCCATTGGATTATTGTTTAAGTCATCTTTTGATATGAATTTACACTGTAAGTTTATTCAGATCTCACTTTTCAATAAATAGACTATGTAAGAGATGGAATCAAGAAATATAATAGATATATAAATCATCACAATAAGAAGAAAAAACTAGGGCTGTCAATGGATATCCGAAAAATCCAAAATCCGTCCGCATCCGTATCCGAAAAACGGATAAATATCCGATATCCGGGAAAGCGGACGCGGATATAGGCATATCCGCATCCGAAAATTATCCGTCCGCTTTTTTCTCATGATTATAGCTTAAATTACGTGTATTTTAGCATAATTAAATATAATAATTTGTTGTTTTGCAAAATTAAAAGTCTACTAAATGCATGTTAATTGCTCAAAATTATATATTATCATCATATTTATTTATTTTTAGCACTTTAGTAGTTAATTAGGTTGAAAAAGCTTAATATTAAGCCAAAAAATTCAATAATGTTCATTGATTTATTGATCGTTGGCGGAGCGGATAATTATCCGATATCCGTCCGTATCCGCGGATGCGGATATCCGATATCCGAAAATGGTTCCGGATGCGGATACGGATATGACACTATCCGAATCCGAAAGTATCCGTTGACAGCCCTAGAAAAAATACATGAATTGAACTGTGCAAAAATAACTTAGAAGTGATAGGAAATGGCATTTTATTCTGGACAACTAAATAATTCATTCGGATTAAATGATGGATTATTAATACAATGGTCAAAAAATACTTTACAAAAAATCTTTCATATTAAAGCAACTTGACACTTAACATTATACAAAACAGTAATCTGGTAGGTAGCAAAACATTGATTGAAGATTTAGATAATAGTAAGAACAATCAAGAATTAAAATATAGTATTAACCATGGTAATTGAAATACAACACTACACTTACCAAGTTCAACTGATGGATTCATGAGGTCAGTATTGCTGATAGAAAATGAAATAGAACACTACACTTCTCAAGTTCAACCGATGGATTCATGAGGTCGGTATTGCTATGGAACATCTAATTCACATCGGTATTAACTGAGTATATGAATTAACGTGGATATTACCTGATGGGAAAAAAGTGGTTGAATAGAAGAATTCCCCTAAAGTAAAGCGTACAGTTGTAGATGGAAAGTATCACAGTCATCGTAGATGATGGTAGGTCAAGCGACAGCATATCCAACGGGTGTCGGCAAAAAAAAATCCCAGCGTCATCAGGAAATTCTACGGAGGCAACATCGGGTCAGAATATCACAAAATCTGTCCACCGTTACATAATATGAAGAAAAATAGAGAGCATAAGGTGAAATTACAAAGGCAGAAAGATAGAGAGCATAAGGTGAAATTGAAATGTTAACCCAAAAGAAGTTGCAATATCAACGCCGTAAAGAGGAGCCATATAAACTATAAGATGTCACCGGGATAATGAACTCTCTTATGGTGATTATAGACATTAACTCAACTCAGATACCATATGCAAATATTTCAAACATTTTAGCAGGTATATATTGACTTGAGGCTTAACCAAGTATTTTATGGAAACAACTACTTTTGCTATATGCAGTCAAATCTTACTTTCGCAGGAAATGGTACAGAATCTTTGAAGAAGGGCTTAACTACATATATTATAAAACTTAATCTATGAGATAATGAGGTTGATGCATCAACTTCAAAGAACTCATCATCTACCACAAAGAAAAATGTTACAGTTTCATTAGTGAAAGAAACTTTCACAATCAATTCAACTGCAGAGTCACAAGAAAAAAGATCATTGTTGATTCACGTTCATATCCTAACAAGCAACCATTTTAACAATACAACTTATGCCTGAATCATGTCTCTTAATTACAGTTAGAAAGAAAAACACTGACAACCTATATTGCAAAAGAAAACTTTAAATCTCAAATTTGTATACACTGTCAATTAAAACATCCATTACAAATTGTAATTTCAGGGAATGGCCGAATGGGTTCTACAAACAGGCAGTATAAATACAATAACATACAAATAAAATTAAAACACCGTCAACTTATTGAATTACTAACCGTCCAAGAAGATTAAAAGAATACCCTTCGCTGAAATCGCTTTGTTGTCATGCCTGCCTTCCTGGATCGCCATTGTGCCTTCGCTAGAATTTTGAAACCAAATCGCTGGACGGGAATCGCTGATGTGCCTGCCTGAATCGCTGGAATCACTTCCGAACCTTTGCCAGAATTAGCAAATCGAACGCGATGTGGATGACAATTGGGAATAAGGGAAGTTAGGGTTCAGTGAACGAGGAAATCTGAACGATAAGGAATCGAAGGGAAAAATGGATTAGCACAAATGTGCTTTCGCCAAATGACTCGGATCGCTAGTTGGATGGATCGTAGATCTAACGGCTGAGGCTCCCCCAAAGTTAGCACATGGATTAGTGAGTAGGTAACAAAAATTATTTGTACCAGCACATGGATTGTAGATCTAACGGCTGAGGCTCCCCCAAAGTTAACGGCTAAGGCTCCCCCAAATCAAATAGATCTAATGTAATATCTTTTTTTTCCCTAGTTTTTGCCTTTAAAATACTTAATATTTCCTATATTTTCATTTAAGATTCAATGTTTAAAGACCGTTTTTTTTCCTTCGAAATTTAAACAATTTTTATAATCTAATATTTTTAAAGCTTGTATTTTTTTTAATTTTCTGTTGCATCGCTTTTGCGATTCAAAACTTTTATAGATTCATAATTTTTAATGACTTTTTTTTTTGCAGGTTGTTTACATCTCCTACCATTTTTAAAAATATATATTGAATAACTTTGAATCATATCTATTTGCAATGAGTAAAATAAAATTGAATTCATGAATTTTCATAATAATACATGATTGTTTTATTATTTTATTATAATGCAATCTCTCTTTGTGAAATCAAGTTTCATGGCTTAAACAGTTTACCGTAATATCCTATTTTATGACAGTTAAAATTTGTCATTATTTATAGAATACAACGACATCAAATAAATGTTGTTTTAAGAAAACAATCTTTTATAATACTAATATTTTGTTACTAAAGATATGTTTCCACAACGTTTTGAAATAGTAGTTAAGGTAGTTTATTTTACAACATTTTGCCTTTAATTTTTTTTAAGTATGCTTTCCACGACATTTACTCGGTTATATGTTGTAAAAGCTCTACATATTTTCAATGGTTTATCAAACTGTTGCAGAACGTCAGTTGTAAAAGGGTAATTTTCTTGTAGTGTATATACAATTTAAATTAAACAATTAAATGATATTTTTCAATATTTTAAAGTTTATAAATTTTGGTTATTTCGTGTCGAACAATAATTGGTTTTATAAACTTTATGGTTTATTTCAAACTTATTCAAGATTATTTCAAATTTTTTAATTTTTCGAAATATAAAATATAATTATCAACTATAATTATAAAATATATATATCAACTATAATTATCAACTGTCATTATTAAATACAATTATATAAAATTAATTAATGAATACTAGATACCATTTCATAATTATTAAATTTTATTATTAATTATTAAATAATTATTATAATAAACTGATATTTTTATCTCTTGCAAATCTGTTGGAATTCTGCTGCAAAATAGCTTCGATAAATATTCGTCGGTATTCTGCCTGTATTTGCAGCGGAAAATAGCGACAGAAATTTTCTGTCGGTAATTTGACGCAATTTGCAACGGATTAGTGAGGGTTGACCGAAGGCGACGGTAATAAATAAAAGAAAAAAGTTTGAAAATACAAAAAAAAATATCCCTTGCAAATCACATGGAAATCCATCGCAAATTAGCGACGGAATTTTCCGCTGCTAAAAATCTGTCGCTAATCTCGGTTTTTCTTGTAGTGATATGTAAAATTTCAAGTGAATCAAATCACGTTTGTTTAGGCAATCGTTGCCGTAAAGTAGCGGCCAAAGCAGGATTGTTACCTACTCTAAATCACGTAAAGTAGGTTGACCCACTTCCTTCTTGGGTCGACCCAGGGGTCAACACAGGGACAGGTTGGTTGACCCACCTTATACAATTTACGTAGGAGTATTTTTCTACTCATGTGCAATTGCCTAAAAGCCCCTGTGTTGATTTTTTTTTATATTAATGAGTTTTTTTGACTCATTTTCACTTGATTTTCGATCAGTATGAGCTTGGTTAATCAAGTCAGTCAATATCCAAGTTAGATAACATACTTTTGGATGATTTTGTTATTCGAATTGTGAGTTTGATGATGATTTTTGGCATTATAGAGCAAACATACAAGTATTACTGCTACTTTCTCGATATGTACTCCAATATTGTTTTCATTATTGTTTTGAGGCTAATTAAGTTTTCGATTTTGGATTTAAAATAAATGGTCTCAAAGTCATAGTATAAAAATCTAATTTCATAATATATATGGATTTAAGAAAAGAAAACAATTGATTTTTGAAATCGTTTTATAAATTATTTTAGTAAAAGTAAGCATTTTCTTATGTGTGTATATATATATATGTATATCACTTTTCTGCACCCTTCGAGATGATGAATTGTATTTTAAACGATATCGTAAACTCTATGGTATACGAAGTTAGTTAGTTTCCATTTCTGTCTACTTGAACCTATTCCAGTGCGAAGTGATAAGCAACTGGTGTGATGCTTCATTTTATGGTTTTTTAACTCGTTTAAGTTATTTGATGGTTCTTAGAGATTGGGTTCACATTTATGAATGTGTTGAGGCTATATCTAGCTTTACGCTAGGAAGAGAATCATGTAGTTCACCCTTTACCTATGACTTGTGCAATTAACCTTCTAGAACCCCTTAATGAATTATATTCCCCTACTCTTTGGTTAAAGAGGTGTTTATCATATTCTTATTCATCATTATACCTATTATTACTCACTGTTAACTAGACTGGCCCGTATATGTTAATGCTCGGGTCGGACTGAGCATTTATAGATTTTCCAGTTATGTAGTTATCTTTTGCCTCCGACATGGATGCTTTCCACTTTTGGGCTATCCAGTTGTTGTTTTGTGTGGATATATGTTTATGATCCATGTACTTCATCATATATTCATTTCGAACCTGTTTTGTACTTAATGTGGTTGTATACCACCTTTATGATACAACATGTTGTATATTATATGTATATGTATATTATGTTGGATGTTCTATTATGTGATGTATATTATGTTTATTATTCGTATTTGTTCTGGATAATCTTCTACCACCATAGTATTGTATTGGATGGGATAAGAGTATCGGTCCACGAGAAAGAAAAAATATAAAACACATTTTATCGATATTCTTAATATTTATTTGATATAATATTATGGATGGTCACCCTCATCCGACCCTATTCTATGCATTAACAAACATCATTAATAATTAATGTTATTTACTAATGTTGGTCTCGGGGTGGGGTGTCACAGCTTAGTATCATAGATGAATTCAGAACAGAATGCGATTAATACAGAACAGAATACAAGCTAAATAATACATTGAGATACAAAATAAGTCACGTAAATCCCTCGTATCCTCCCCTTGAATTGAGTCGTGCCTTTGGGTGTATGCACTTTTAATCTTGTCCTTCCTTGTGGTAGATATAGAAAGGGAATATGTCTAGGAATAAATTGTTTTATAATTATGCAGTATTTCTTATAATTGAATGGTTGAATATATCTTACCTTTGTGTTTTAATCCTATCGTATCTTATCTTTCAGTGATGGTTGGTCGTGGAAAGAGGAAACAGTTAGGTGCTGGGCCGACCAGTGGTCCACGACCTGATATAGAGATTGGGTCATCCAGTGGCCACCAACTCACTGAGGATACTAGGCTAGCTAGCCGTTCTTATCCTGAGTTAGTTACTTTATCCACTAAGCAGTTATTGGAGCTTATCAGGAGCACTTAGCCTCTTGCTCTGCTGCGTTCTTCCCCTCCTCGCAAATTAGCCTTTTCCTACATATGCAGCGACTTCTCCCATCTTTGTGGGAACTTTTCCTTGGTTCTGGGTCAGTTCTTGAGGTCCAAGTCTGAATCTGTACGTGTGAGTGCATATTCACGCGTATGGATCTTTCTAATCACCATAGAGTCCTTGTAGCATCTAACAAGTTGCAAGGGAGAACTCTTGATTAGTATGAGTTGTTGATCGCCAAGGTTGATGGGGCTTCTTTCGAATGGAAGCAATTTTGTAAGCGGTTTGAGCTTATGTTTATTCCTAAGTCCAAGAAGGAGGTTTTGGCATGTCGTTTCCTTGATCTCAAACAAGGAAAATTGATAATTTCCAAGTATGTATCATCTTTTAAGGCCCTCTCCAAGTATGGTTTGGAGCATATCAGTACATCATACAAAAAGAATCATAAGTTCATATCTGCTTTAAAAAAGTATCTTAAGAATTCGTTGATTTTGCAACTTAAGCTATCATTTGAGGAATTTGTTGACGCAACCCTTCATCTCGAGGCAGTCGAGAATGAGAAGGATAGTGAAGATGAGAGTGGGGTATGTAAGAGCTTTGGCAAGAAGAAGTTCTCATTTCAAAAATCCAAGTCTTTCCCTAAAGAGAAGAAGAAGCTTATGGGTCAGAGTTCTCAGTCTACTGGAGCACCGCCTGCCAAGTGGGGTTGCTCAATTGTGGAGCTAACGACCATTTTGCCCATGATTATCCTAAACCTCCAATCTGCCACTCTTAAGAAGGTACGACATTTGGCCTTTTATTGTCCTTCTGATCCAAAGACCAATCGTCCATGCAAGCTTAATGTGATGGAGTCTGGGGTGGTTCTTCTCAGCAGAGAGGTACGCCTCCTATTCTGGAGGGTTCTCTTTTAGATCGCATAATTAGAGTTCTTTTCAGTATGGTGTTAGGACCTTAAGGCTGCTCAGACACTAGAGATATAAACTATATCTATTCAAATTCAAATCAAAAGAAGTAAGCAATAAAATAAAATGCAGTAAAGTAAATAACAACAAGATTTTTATACTAGTTCGGATTAACCCATCCTACATCCAGTCCTGCACTTCACCATGCAAAATTTCACTATAATCACTTGCTTTCCACGGGAGGAAAAACACCTTTACAATCTTGATTTCACGGGCTACAAGATACACCTTCTCTTTATCAACAACAACAAACAATCGCAAATAGACGTATCTTCTATACATATTCTTACAGATTTGGTACAATGATCCTATATAACTCCAATGGCAATATATCTTTGAATTCTTTGAGGAATTAAGATTAAATCAGAGAGAAAATGATATGAATTCAAGTACAACTGTCTGATATTTTGTGGCTTGCAAATTAATGAAGAATAGGAGTGAAAGAGAGTGAATTTGCAAGAGTAATAGGATAGTTTTCAACAGAATTTTATAGAGAATAAATGGAGAAGAAGGAGTAGAAGAAAATGTGAAATTAATGTATAAAAATTCGTTATCAGAGGGCTTTATGTAGTGTATGAAAGGATGTGTTTTTTGGTGAAAGGGTGGAGGGAAATAACTACTCAAATTGAATTCAAAAATCTGGAATAGCCATTATATGTCGACATACAAAAAAGGGTATATCGACATACTTGTGTTGCAAATAGCACAACAACAATTATAAGTGTCGCAAATTTTTTGCACTTCAAATTTCTTTATATTTGTGTATTTTGGTTATTCGATTGAGGTCAATGGTTGATTATCTTAAAGTATAATTGCATGGGATCTTTAACAAGATATTCTAAGGTTCAACCAACTCCTTATCACTTCAAACACCTCTATTCTTCAGCATTCTTCTCCAATAGCTTTTTGTCTTCAATTGCACTAATTATCCTTCCTCTGTAATTCTTCTTTTGTATTCTTGTTTATCTTTATAAATATCTTATTAATATATCTAATGTAACTGAACAACTCAAATATATGTTAGTAGTGTTTATATGGTTGTTGTCATCAAAATCAATATCTAGGTACCTAGGTATTAACAATCTCCCCCTTTTTGATGATGACAACCATATAAATATTTAAGATATAAAATATAATACATTTTATATTTGACTCCCCTATCTCTGTGCACTCTCCCTATCATTTTGTCTAGTATATTTATACCTTTTCTCCCCCATTGTCATCAACAAAAAGGTAAAAAAGAATTGTTTAATTAACTTCTAGACAATAAGTAGAGTTTGTATATAAATAAAACAAGTGGGGAAACCAAAACATGAAATAAACCAAATAATCAGTTGAGTTTTAGAGTTACCGACTTTGCTGATGCCAATAACAAATCTTTTTCATATTTATCATAGGTTCAATAAATTTCTTGCCATATGCCTTGAGCATCGACTATTTGGTACCTGAAAATTTATAAAATATGTACACTGGTACCCATTTTTTTTGGGGTCCATGGGGTTAAGTTTTGGGATGCCAAACCCATGAAGAGTTTGAATGTCCATTCAAAATATAATCATTAGATAAATAAACCTCATTGATAAAATTATCAATATATTGTTCTTTTTCAGTATTATCTAACCATTTTGGAACCCACAAATTAGCGAACTTGTTTAGAGGATGTAACTTTAATTTCCTAGGTTTTGGTTTGAACTTCGTGGCTTTAACAAACTTAGTACATTGAGTACTATTTTTCTTTGATTTAGCCTTAGCTGTGTATCCAAGTCCATGCTTATTCCTACTGTATTTAGATGTACATAATAATTTCTCTAGATTATCCTTTCCTTTGTTAAATTTATCAATATCAGTTTTCATTTTATCAAAATTCTTACTATGGTTAAGAATAACATTGTCTAGAGATATTATTTTCTTATTCAGATCAGTGGTATGTGACTTCATTGAAAGATTTTTGGATTTTAAGGACTCATTTTCACTTTTTAGTTTTTCAAAACTTCCAAGTGTTAAATCCTTTCCATTTTTATGACCATTGAACCTTTCAATTTAATCTTCTAGACATTGCTTTTCCATACTCAACTTTTCATTAGATACTTTCTATCTACATCTGCCAAACTATTATTTTACTCTTTCCTAAGTATTTCATAACTTTGATGCAAATCATTTAAAACTTTAGTAATTTCTTTATCAAAACTCCAACCTGGTCAGTCATTGCCATGAAGCATACATTGGCATTTTCTGTTTCTGAATCTCTATCACTTGATGATGAATCATCCCATGTTGCATTGAATGCCTATTTCCTTTCTTTATTGAAAGTATTTGAAATGTGCTTTGGTTTTCTCAAGTTAGAACAGTCTCTTTTCAAATGACCGGGTTTATCACAATCGAAACATCTAACAACATTCCCATTTCTGGAATCATTATTGTTTGTTTTTCGAAGTTTCTTCATTATCCAGTACTTCAAGAATTTCTTGATCTTCTTGGTAATAAACTCGATACCATCATCAATAATATCATCATCTGGTTCATCATTATCAATCATTGCATTATATGTCCGTGATTTCTTCTCATTTCCCTGATTCTCTTTTCTAACCTGCAACTTCACTTCATAGGACATTAGATTACCGATTAATTCTTCTATTGTCAAAGTAATAATATCATTGGCTTCTTCAATTGCCAGAGTCTTCTGATCCCATTCACTAGGAAGTGAATTCAAGATCTTTCTGACTTGGTCTTGTTCAGTAATTTTCTTTCCTAATGATATTAAGGCACGTACAATATCCTGAAATCTAGAATACATATCAGAAATAGATTCATTTGGTTTCATTTGAAAAAGTTGAAACTGATGAGTTGGCATAGATATCTTTGTCTGTTTTACTTTATTGGCGCCTTCATGTGTGACTTTCAGTATTCTCCAAATTTCATATGCAGAATTACATATAGAAACTGGATTAAATTCATTTCTATCTTAAGAACAAAATAAAATGTTCATGGCCTTAGAATTATTAAGTGCTTATGTCTTTTGGTCTGGTGTCCATTTTGAATATTCAGTTTGAGGCTCTATGTATTTTACTTGAGTAATATTCTAAATATCTAAACCATTAGATTGCAAATAAAATTTCATCCTACAAGCCCAATAAGTATAATTACTGCCATCAAATAGAGGAGGTCTAGTGGTCGATTGCCCTTCTATAAAAGAACTAATAACGGTGTTACTAGTGTCACTAGCCATTATAATTTTTCAAAAATCAGATTATGAACTTTTTGAAAGACCAGGCTCTGATACCAATTGTTAGGACCTTAAGGCTACTCAGACACCAGAGATATGAACTATATCTATTCAAATTCAAATCAAAAGAAATAAGCAATAAAATAAAATGCAGTAAAGTAAATAACACCAGGATTTTTATACTGGTTCAGATTAACCAATCCTACGTCCAGTCCTGCACTTCACTGTGCAGAATTTTACTGTAATCATTTGCTTTCCACGGGTGGCAAGAACACCTTTACAATCTTGATTTCACGGGCTACAAGATACACCTTCTCCTTATCAACACCAACAAACAATGGCAAGTAGACATATCTTCTATACAGATTCTTACAGATTTGGTACAATGATCCTATAGAACTCCAATGGAAGGATATCTTTGAATTCTTTGAGGAAATAGGATTAAATCAGACAGAGAATGATATAAATTCAAGTACAACTCTATGATATTGTGTGGCTTGCAAATCAATGAAGAATAGGAGCAAAAGAGAGTGAATTTGCAAGAGTAATAGGATAGTTTTCAATGGAATTTTGTAGAGAATAAATGGAGAAGGAGTAGAAGAAAATGTGAAATTAATGTATAAAAATTCGTTACCAGAGACCTTTATATAGTGTATGAAAGGATGTGTCTTTTGGTGAAAGGGTGGAGGGAAATAACTACTTAAATTGATCCACCTAAGATCGAGGCCATCCAGAATTGGAAGCGGCTCGAGAATCATTACTCCAGAAAAGCCCTTTAGCATCATTTGAAAAACGCTAACAAAAGGTTTTGGTAGCGCTTTAAAGAATGATACAGGTCCCATAACTAAAAGTTTTATATTTTTGTTGCATTTTTATAAACGCTACCAAATCTTCTATGTAGTTACGTTTTCCAAACGCTACTGAAGGTTTGTACATGAGTCTTTTTTGCTTTTCTGTAGCGTTTATTTTATGCAACTTAAAACTTTTCGTTATATTTATTTCTTGTTAATAAAAATTTAGATGGTAGGTTACATTTGTTTCCTTAGCAATTCTAAAACGCTACTAAAACGTCTTGATAGTTTTATATCATATTTTAAATGCAACTATATACTGTTAGTGGCTTATATTATTTCCAGCAACCAGTTATATAATAGCCACATAAAAATCAGTAACAATCGTATAAAAATGTGATTTAAATCAACAATCAATCATATAATCATCATACTCAAATAACTGAAAACACATTAGTCACATAAGTATTTTCCATACCCATTTAAATAATAATTATTTGACAGAATCAGCAAACTCACATACCACAAGCTTTGAGAAACAAGTTTACATAATGAGTACTAACAAATACCATAATACATTTAACAATTAAAGTCATGTTCATTGTTGCTGATGGCCATCACTTCATAAAACCTAATTACCTATAGACAAAGTTGATAATCAACAATAAGAAAATTGACAAGCAAAATGTGGTCAAGGCGAAGATTTGAACAATAGTCTTTTAAGCATTGAAAAAGGACCACATCAAGCGGGTGTTTCATAGGTAAAAAACCATTTTTTATACTGCTTACCCCAAAAGATGATGCTGGTAAAGTTTGTTGGAGGTCCAAGACGAGTGCAAAAGAAAATAAAAACATAATGACTATCAACCGACAGGCAGATCTATTTTCTTTTTTAACTATCTGTTTGAACTTACATATATTCATACGCATAAAGTAGGTTAAGACTAAAAGATCTAAAATACACCAACCTTACAAATTTGCAAATATGTAAATATCTAATGATACGTAAATTTTATAATCAATATGCACTATTGTACATTAAACATACTACCCCTGAAAACATAGGGTGCATACAACCAGCATTTTTTACGCCATTGTACTGCATACGACCAATGTGTGTGTGTATGTGTGTGTTTTGTTTAGACAAAAAAACTTGCAAATCCTTTATTAATGTGAGCATCACAGTACGCGCTTGATCATCACATACGTTTTTAATCTGGACTATATTTTTAGAAACTGTGCTGTAAATATATTTAATAAAATAATGATTTGCACAAATATTAGGTTATATTTTTGTGTTGGATCATGTGTTATTAGTTTGATTTTTTATTTCTGTGTTGTAATATATAATTTTCTATTAGGTTTGGATTTTATTTATGTTGTTAAGTAATAAAAAAGAATGTTTATTTGTTTGATCATATTTCTAAGTGATAGTAAGATTTGGTATTATGTATAGAAATGCAGTATGAATTTATAAAAATATTTAACTGTTAGATCATATTTTACGTAATATATAAAGCTAAAAATATGTAAAAGCATTTTTGAAAGTTCATGGTTGAACCAAAAGTTTGCGCCTCCCAAACAACTACTTATAAAGATATTTTTGTGTTGAAATCGTATGTAATTAGGTTGAATTCTTATTTCTCTGTAGCAATATATAATTTTTATTGTTAGTTTTTATTTTTATTTGTGTCGTTAATTAATAAAGAAGAATGTCTATTTATTAGATTTTATTTTTAAATGATATTACAATTGGTTCATACTGTTGTAATATATATGAGTGAATATGCTCTTGTCATATTCTATTTAGTCCCATATCATGGGAATAAGTCTAACATCAACTCAAAAGCCTATATATAAAGGAGCCAATGTAATAGAAATTGTACACATTTTTGAAGTGATAGAAATAAAAGTCTCTTTCCTATCTTTTTTGTTCTCTCTAATGGCTTCTTGTTTAACATATGTTCTGTTTTATTTTATAACACGTTATCAGCACGAAGCTTTATTAGAGCTATTGTTTGAAATATTCTAGATCTATATTTATGGATCTATCATGTAAGTTTTTTTTTAATGTTTTGAAATCACATAGATCTACATATATGAACTTGTTGTATCTTCTGCTTAGATGTGATCCATACTTCTAGATCACTTTTCTTTTCAGTTTTTGTAGATCTAGATTCCACTTTTCTTTTCAGTTTTTGTAGATCTAGATTCTATTTTAGTGGATCTAACTTTTTAGATCTAATTATCTATTCTGATCCTAAATATGTGTAGATATATTCTTTCAATTCTTTGCGGATCTAATTTTGAGTTTTTCAAATGCAAATGGAGGATAAAGGAATCATCAATGTTAAATATTTGCTAATATATAGAATTATGCAAAGTATTAAGTAACTTGCATAAATTATCAATTATGTCCCTAATAGACTTTCTCTAATATACATTTGAATCCCCGAAGGTTCAAAAGGTGTAAATCACGCTGAAAATGTGGTATAAAAGTCAATTCAAAATATCTTTGGAGTAAGTCATAAATATGCAAAATAAAGGAGGTGAGTGTTCCTAAAGAAAGACTTAAGGGTACTTTGAAAGAAACCCATGGCATGATTGTCAAAATAACCCCATAAGTGGTTTAGGTACCTAAAGCACGATAAGTTTTGAGATCTCAATAAATTATGTATAGAACTGACAAGAAATAATCATCGATGATAAATTAATAAATAATAAAGCGCTTATATTTATAAATAGATTAAAAATCCAATATTAGAGAGAAACATGATTGGCCATCATGAAATTCTCCTAAATAAGATATATGGATCCATAAGATATGAACCTGCAGTTCATAAGATAAAAATAGAAATATATATAATGACTGAAGCACCATAGAGTGTCAACAACATGTTAAGTGCCATGAGCATTGTATTTTCAGAGATAATTGAATTGATTAAAGTGGTTAAAGTGTTTAAAACACTTATAATACCCTGAAGGTATAAACGATGAAAGTATACAGATTCCAGAAGAATTCAAATAACTTTGGTAGTGATAAAGAGAAAGAAATGTAGATTACAACATTCTTTTAAGTATTGTTTTGATGAAAATCTTGAAATAATTCATGATGAGTAGATCGCTTCCCGCTTTCAAGAATTTTGTTGTAATGAAACTCTTAATATCCATTGAAGTGGTAGTTGCGATATGAAAAACTTATTATAATATATAATTTCCTGAAGAACATGAATAACATTTGTTAATATAAAGACTACCAAAAACTTGGATGATAGATTACAACATTCTTCTAAGTATTGTTGTAATGAAAATCTTGATATACTTCAAGGTGAGTAGATTACTTCATGCTTAGTAATGAAAGTTGTCTTATTCATCAAATATGTATTGCAATATGCAAGTCCGATTGAAATAGGAGATTATAAGCACCTGAAGTGTATTCATAAATGAACATTAGTATCATACAAATCACAAAAGGAAGGCGTTTTAAATAAGAAAACATGCCTGAAGCATGGAAATGCACATGAAGTTTTTAAAATAAAAAAAAGTTCATTAAGAAGTATTTGTAAGCAACTTGAGTTATTGAAAGAAGAATACGAATTCAGAGAAAATTATTAAATCAGCGGGAGTATCCAGAAGTATGATATAATGCACTCTTTTTCCTTAACTAAGTTTTTCCCACCGGGTTTTCTTAGTAAGGTTTTAATGAGGCATGGGTCATGATCCAGAAGTATCAACCGAAAAGTAACATACAAAATGAGTTATAATGTACTATTTTTCCTTATTTAAGATTTTTCCCACTGGGTTTTTCTTATTAAGGTTTTAACAAGGCATTACATTGATCCAGAAGTACCATACTATTTTTGACGTAGTAAATATGACATTTTAAATTGCACTCTTTTTCCTTCACTAAGATTTTTCCCATCGGGTTTTTCTTAGTAAGGTTTTGACGAGGCAACATTTTGATCCAGAAGTATCAAACATCTTTTGATGCAGTAGTCTATTATTTATGAAGAAGACAAGGCAGTTTGCATGGCTCAGATTCAAGTGAATTATATCAAGGGTGATTGGATGGAGCATATTTCTTCTAAATTTCCCTTTACACATGCATGAAAGGATAACAAGAAAGAGGAGAAACAAATTCAGTTCAGGAAAAGTGGGTAGATCTATTCTCAAAGGAAATTTCCAAATCAACGTTCCAGAAGATGATGTACAAAATTGGCATGCATCGACTACATCAATAGACTAATTGAATAATGAGTAATAAATAAGGGGGTGCATATAAAAATATGCTATAATGTACTCTTTTCCTTCACTAATAATTTTCCCACTGAGTTTTTGTTAGTAAGGTTTTTAATGAGGCATTATCTTGATCTTGAAGTATCAACCCTTACGGCAACATTGTAAAACATGTTACCTAAAGATGAAATAAATTTGCACTCTTTTCCTTATTTATGATTTTTCCCACAGGGTTTTTCATAAAAAGGTTTTTAATGAGGCATTGTTTTGATCCTGAAGCGTCAAACTATTTTAAGGAATATCATTTTTATATGATATTCATAATGTCAAACGTTGTACTCTTTTTCTCGTTCAAGGTTTTCCCCATTGGGTTTTCCAGATAGAGTCTTGAAGGCAACAGACTATAGTTGTATCGACTGATTGGATATATGCAAGCAAGATAATTATAAGGGGGAGCAATCATCATACATGTTTTAAAAGGGACAACTTCAAGTTAGCTGAGCATTCAAGATTTTGAAGATGCATATTCAAGGGGGAGTGTTGTAATATATATGAGTGAATATGCTCTTGTCATATTCTATTTAGTCCCACATCATGGGAATAAATCTAACATCAGCTCAAAAGACTATATATAAAGGAGCCAATGTAATAGAAATTGTACACATTTTTGAAGTGATAGAAATAAAAGTCTCTTTCCTATCTTTTCTGTTCTCTCTAATGGCTTCTTGTTTAACATATGTTCTATTTTATTTTATAACACATACATGTAGAAATACAACTTGATTTTGTAAAAAGATTAAATTGTTAAATCCCATTTTTAGATAATATATAAAGTTAAAGCTACGTAAAGGGTATTTTTGAAAATTATACGACCGGCTCAAAAGTTACGTCTTCAAGACATATGAATAAATATTTTATTTTTAAGTATAACATGCACAAAGTTATATAAAACCGGACTCACTTTTTACAATTAGTTTTCAAAATTTATCTGTAGCGATATATGTTTTTCTGATGAGCCTAAACAAAAGTTTCGTCCTCAATTTTTATATCAAACATCATGCATTTGGGCTTACCTTATGTCTTTAACTTCCAAACTAAAATGTTCAAGTTTGCTTTATTTTTAATCAAGACATTAATATGACTTTGAATTTGATCATAGCAGAAATGTAGTGTTTAGTTGCTTTGACAGTTACGCGCAAGGTAGAAGCCACTTTTAGTGACGGAACATGTTAAAAAAATGTTGTAAAACCCTAGTTTCCTCCCACTCACCAGCCAGAGAAACAGAGGAATTGATACATTTAAATTTCTTTCTTACTGTGACTTACCTACCCATGCGAGAGATGCTATAAACTTTACATCACACTCGTTGGACTTGCAACATATCCAGCCCATCACCTCTGTTTATCACTTGCAAACCACAAATCAACCTACAACCATCATCAACATCTAATTCCATCCCTCAACCCAAACGCAACGTCCAAACTCACAACAATCGGTTGAGAAACAATCCCTAGCACGCCTACAAATTGCAAATCCAACTGTCAACCATCACTCCACCAGTGGCGGAGCCAGCTTCCGTAGTGAGGTAGGGCAAAAAAAAATAGTCCCACATTACAAAATTTCCTAATCTTGTTCTGTATATATATCAATGGTTAAGGATTGTAAATCAATAGAAAGTATTGGCTGTGCAAGTTGAAGGCTCATTACTTCCTTGAGATAGGGCAGAGGGCTGGTTTCAGCTAGGACTCCCCCTTGTAGAAGGCCATTTTATGCATGCTGACTAATTTTTGAGGTGGGGCGGAGGCCCTAGCTGGGCTAACACTGCCTCCGCCCCTGCACTCCACTAAATTTTCAGCTTAAACGCCATCCACACTAACATTTCCCTGCACAAACACCCAGAGCACCAGTTTAACTCACAGTTTTTTAGAATATAAAGGGTACTTATATTACAGAAAGAGTTTACAATAGGAGTTTGGGCTGGAAACACAATAATACCCTTACATAATAAATACTTTACAACAAAGAGAAAGTCTAGCCCAAAGCAAAATTACACAGCAATTCCTATGCTTGCTTCTTTTCTTTTTACTATTGCATGAAGAACTATTAGTCCTACATGAAGAATTATCCGAATCTTCCATTAATGCATCCTGTAACTCAATATTAGCAATACCATGCGAGTCATCTTTTGATATACTATTGTCCTTTGAATTTTGTCTTGCAACTTCAAAACTATCAGATCTGACTTGAGACACATTGATTTCATCACCAGCACTTTTATTATCTACCACTTTATCCCCATTTATTTTACTATCAGACTTTTCATGCTCTTTAACACATTCATTAGCATGCTCCTTTACACCAATATCAATAGAAGACACACTATTTGAATTATTATTTATCTCCCTATCGTTTTTGTTAACCTGAATATCTTTATGAATACCCCTATCACAAATTTTCATAACTAAATTTTGAGATCATCCGATAATCTTCCTCGTTCAGCATCAACATCCCTTATCAAATTCATTTCCGCTGCATTTCTGTCAATATCCATCTCACTATTCTTATTCACATTCTCCTTAGGAAACCATACTTTGATGAATTTACATGAGTTAGTGGAATGCCCGAAGATTCTACAATTTGCACATAATGAAGGCTTCCACTCATAATATTTTTTTGCCAAATTACATTACCATTGTGACATAATATAGGGAAATGTTCTGGGAATTTAAAATCTGAACTGACTTCCACCAATATTCTCGCATAATCTATACGAAATAATCCCTCATTTATGTTATCAAGTCCAATAGGGTGACCTAATAATGAAGCAATTCTACTAATGACTTCTACTGACCAAAATTATAACTCCAAATTTGGTAATCTAATCCAAATTGGAATAGTATTTAAACATTCGCACGTTAAATTCATACTTGATTGCCATTTCTCCACAAAAATTAGTTTTTTATTGTAAAAATATGGACCTTCAACTAAGATTCTATCACAATCCTATGGTAAATCACATTTAAGAACGTAAATTCCATTTTCTCTTGAAAAAAGCTTCTAATTACCTTTTGGTTTCCATTTTCTATCAATATAATTCTTCAGTTTCCAGTTTAACTCACAATTCATTACAGTTCGCTCCAGAATCAAGCACCCAATCACTCCCTATACGCAACCCAATATGCAGACACCCAATCACTGCATTTCTTCCTAATATATACTTCACCCGACCTTCTTCATACCATAACTACAGTTTTCATTTCATTGTTATTCACTACAGTTTACTACAATTCGGCAGATCACCAAACTTTTAACCACTACACTGTTAACAATATCCTATACGTACACGGCTGGAAAAAGGAAATTCTGAAACTACAGGAGAAAAACTGCGTAATGGCATCTTCTCAACATTTCTCTTCCAAATATCACCCAAATATCATTGCTCGTTTAGATTCACACCTAAGAACCGCCAGACCTCCCGATTTAACTATATCGCAGCAACATGCAAGAGGAGTTTGGTCCTCAATTCAAGGCAAATCTCGAAGTCCAGATCTGAGATCTGTAGTCGATTTTCCAAATCTAGTACCAAATGCACAGGCAAGTTCCACTTTACATAATTCTAATCAAACTAAAAAGTGGATTGAGGTAGTATCAGAGAATAACATGCATCAGAATGTCATACAGTTGGATTATTATGAACCTTGTTGTTGGGAAAATCTTAAAATAGCGGTCATCAGTGATGACTTAGTGAAGAAGGTCAGAGAAAAGTGGAATAATTCGATTGTATTCTATGCGTATGGCAACAAGCCTTATTATAATTTTCTGAAAAACTATATAGATAGAACTTGGCAATTAAAAGGGAGTTATCATCTGTACTCTGAGAGACGATGGCTTTTTTATTCTTAAGTGCGAGTTAGAAGAGGATAGTGAAAGAAATTTAACTTCAGGACCACATTTTTGTAATAAAAGATTAATTTTAATGAAAAGGTGGTTGCCTGGTATGAAGTTATCAAAGGACTTTCTCAGTTCTTTTCCAATATGGGTCAAATTACCTAATTTAGACCTTGATTTTTGGTCGGTAGAAGCTATCAGTAGAATAGCTTCCATTCTAGGTAGACCTCTTCGCATGGATAGTGTTACAGAAAGTGCATGTCGAATATCTTTTTCTAGAATTTTAGTGGAGATCAGTATAGATTCTTCTTTTCCTGATTCAATCCCAGTTCAATATGAAAATGGGGAAATAGTATGGCAAAAGGTGATTTATGAATGGGTTCCATATGCATGTTCAGTATGTAAAGTATTTGGTCATAATTCAGATATGTGTAAGTCTGTTAGAGTGTGGGTTGAAAAGAGTCCTGATATTAATAGTAAGATGGGTGTGGACGAAAAAAGGACATTCAAGATAAATTAATGAATTATAATGTTAGAGCTACTACTATGAATCAGAAAACTAGTGTTGTAGGAAAGGGTGAATGTGGTTCTGAACTACTCAATAAAACTCAGGGGACTGAATGTTTTCATCCTATAAGTAAAAGTAGTGATAAAAATAGTGAGGGTAATATTGTTATCCATTCTACAGAAAAGACTTCTAATAATGTTTCCATGCATGAAGCTAATGATCAGAGTAATGGGAGAGATAAGAAGTTTGTTAGTTCTGAAGATAAGGCAATGGATGATGATCACCTAGAGAAATGCAGTGATAATTAACTGAATGATATAGCTATTGCTAATGACTGTTTTATGGAGGAGTCTGACAGCTCTTTATGTTCTTTTAGTTCTAAAAATAGTTTCAAAAGGAGGAGAACTAAACTTATATCCAATATATACAATAACGGTAGTAAGCTTGTAATGGATGAACCATTGGTATAGGAAAACCCAAATTGGGTCAAACTTATGCAACAATTTCAGAATCAATCCAATACAAAGAAAGCAAAAGGAGGTGGAGGAAAAAACAGGTGGAGTCACTAAAGGTGGTGTATCTAAGAAGTAACTGGATTTTGTGTTCCTACTTCTGGTTTTATCTGTTGGAATTTAATGATACAATATTTCCATATCTAATTAATGTGGAGATATGCATGGTGATTTCGTTACCTGTTTTGTGCAAGGAATGAATGGAAAGAAATGGAAGGAATATTAATGAATAGGGGATATTGGAAATGTTTGTCATTTAATTACTTGCCATGTTTCATGAAGAAAAGAAACGGAAAGAGACTAAAATTGCAAAAGGAATTGATTGATGGAGACAAGGGAAATTATCAATCAATCGTATGCCAATTAATTAATGGGATATTTTTTTTCCATAAATTGATTTATTTTACATAAATCATCTCATCCCCAAGTAATCTTTTCTCTATTTAAAGAGAGATATAGAGAATGCTATGAAGTGAGAGATCAATGTATTCTTCATTTCTTTTGCTCTACATTCAAAAAAAACTTTGTAATCTCTTGAATATATTAATAAAATCTCTTCCCCATTGAAGTGGACGTACACTATCTCCCGATAGTGGAACCACTATAAATTTGCGTGTTCTCTGTTGCTTTTTTTCTGTGATTTGAGATTTATATTCATTTCAAGCTGTTTGTTCTATCACATCATTACTGATCCTATTGAGATTTTTCCGCTGAAAGGGATTGATCACCCCTTACAACTAGTATCAGAGCGAGATTCGCAAAGAAGGTGTTTGGTAGAATGGCAGGAGGAGATGAAAACAATAAAAATAATACGTCAGTGCCAATAGTTGCTCCATACGTCAGAGGCTCTTATGTGGCGTCAGGATCACAGTTGACGATAGAGAAGTGGAATGGTGAAGGAGATTTTGAAAAGTGGCAGTGGATGATGAAAGCAGTTTTGAGAAGAAATCGCTTTCATCGAGTAGTATTTGATACAGAGACATTGCCTACTGATATTTCATCAGTAGAATTAGAAGAGATGGAAGAATGGGCCTTTACTACTCTTCAGCTTGCTATGGGAAAAATGTAATTTCTGAAATATGTCAGGAGACAACAGCTAAAGGCGTTTGGAAGAAGTTGGAGGACCTCTACACGAAGAAATCCCTAACCAACCGTCTGATCCTATTGAAGACTTTCTTTACTTATAAAATGAAGGAAGGTTCTTCAATTAAGACACACCTAAGTGTGTTTGATGACCTGTTGATGAAGATGAAGTCTGTTGAGTTTAAAATTGATGAAGAACAAAAAGCAATGGTTCTGTTGTGTTCGCTTCCAGAGCGATATACTGGTTTCGCTAACAGCCTTATCTATGGTAGAGACACATTGAAATTAGATGATGTGAAGACAGGTTTGCTCAGTGAAGAGTTGAGAGATCAGATGAAATAGTTTGGTATTGGTGATAGTAATGGAGGAAGTAGTAGTTCAGGCTATTTGTTGAGAGAGGAAGAGCAGAGAAGAAAGTGAAGAATAACAGGGGGCGTTCCAATTCTAGGAAGCCTAATTCACGGAGTAAGTTTAAAGATGGAAAGTGCTATAATTGTAAGAAACCAGGCCATTGGATAAGAGACTGTCCATATTTGGAGAAGAATACTGACGGTTCTTCATCTATTGCGATGGAGAAAGGCGGTAGCGACTTATTGACAGCGGTTGCATCAGATGTTGCAGACCACTGGATTCTAGATTCTGGAGCATCATTTCACATGACTCCTAATAAAGATTATTTTTCTTCCTTCGATGCCAAAGAAGGAAGTTCTATCCTTACGGGGAACGATGCTACATGCAAGTTTATGGAAGTTGGTTTAGTTCGCATTCGCATGTATGATGGGATTGTTTGCACACTTTCCAATGTTCGCTATGTCCTAGGTCTTCGGAAGTCATTGATATCATTAGGCCAATTGGCATCATTGGGATGCAAAATAACCATTGTCAAAGATGGTTTGAGAGTTTATAGAGAGGCACTTGTATTGATGAAGGGTGTTATGGTGCAAAATCTGTATTTGCTAATGGGTACCACTGTCCATGGAGAATCATGTGTTGGAGTCGATAGTTCTAAAAGTTTGGATGCTACCAAGCTTTGGCATATGAGATTAAGTCATACTTTGGAGAAGAACTTAGAGTTGCTTCGTAAGAAGAAAAAGATCAAAGGAGAAATCTTCAACAAGTTGGACTTTTGCAAGGAGTGTGTATTGGCAAAGCAAACCAGAGTTTCTTTTGGCGGTGGCATGCATACTTCTAAGAGGATACTTGATTATGTGCATTCAGATGTTTGGGGGTCGTACTCTACAGCTTCTATTGGTGAAGCATATTATTTTGTTTCCTTCATTGATGACTACTCGCGCAAGGTTTAGGTGTATGTAATGAAAGCTAAATCAGAAGTATTTGAGAAGTTTAAGGTTTGGCTAGCTCTTGTTGAAAACCAAACAGGAAGGAAATTGAAGATTCTTAGATCCGACAATGGTGGCGGATATGTCTCCAAAGAGTTCCTCGACTACTGCAGACAGCGTGGTATTAGAAGACATTTTATTACACCTGGTGATCCGCAATCCAATGGGGTTGCTGAGAGAATGAATAGGACTCTACTTGAAAAGGCCCGTTGCTTGATATTGACTGCGGGTATGTCTAAGGGTTTTTGGGCTGAAGCTATTTCGACTGCAGCACATATTATTAATCGGATTTCGTGCTCATCCATTGATGGGAAGATTCCAAAGGAGATATGGAGAGGTAAAAACACTTTATTAAGTTATTTTCGTATATCCAGTTTATGTTCACAATACAGGACATGACAAGTTGGAGCCTAGGGCCTCCAAATGTGTTTTTCTTGGTTATACAGATGGCATAAAAGGATATAGAATTTGGAATCCAATTACGAAGAAAGTTATACATTTCAGACATGTGACTTTTGATGAGTCAGCAATGTTCAAACCTTTGGAAGGTTTATCAAAGGGTTCAGACTCAGTTGATGAGAAGCCTGAAAAGACCGAGATTCCCAATTTTCAAATCCAAAGTAGAGTTATCACTATTGATAATAGTGACGGAGCAGTTGAAGATACATCACATGATAGTCCACATATTTCCTCTTGTAGTGATGGTGATGGTCATGAAGCTAGAGATGATTCAGCTCAAGGTGGAGCTCAAGGTGGAGCTGAAGGAGAGTTGGGCGATATAGTCATTCGGGCTAGTCAGAGACCAAAGAGAGCTCCAATTAGATATGAAGATTGGCAGTATGCAAATTTGAGCCTTGATGATCAATTTGAGTATGCTTTACATGTAATTCATGATGAACCATTGAGCCTTGAAAAAGCCATGAAGTCGAGTGACAACTCGAAGTGGAATTGCGCTATGGAAGAGGAGATACAGTCTTTGCAAAACGACAAGACTTGGGATTTGGTACCACTACCTCAAGGAAGCCGAGCCATAGGTTGCAAGTGGGTGTTCAAGGTAAAATATGATGGTAGATATAAGGCAAGATTAGTAGCCAAAGGGTTTTCACAATGAAAGGGGCTAGAGTATGATGAAATATTTGCTCCAGTTGTTAGACAAACTTCAATTCGAATCCTACTTGCAATAGTTGCCGCTTACGATTTGGAGTTAGAACAACTTGATGTGAAGACCGATTTCTTGCATGGTGGCTTGGAGGAAACCATTTACATGAAGTAGCCAGAAGGATTTATTGTAGATGGAAAGTCAGATTGGGTATGCAAGTTGAAGAAATCTCTTTATGGTCTAAAACAGTCGCCTAGACAATGGTACAAAAGGTTTGATTCTTTTATGCTTTCACATGGTTTTAATCATAGTACTAAAGATGCATGTGTTTATTTTAAGCATTTAAATAATAATAATTGGGTGCATTTACTCTTGTATGTGGATGATATGTTGATTGCTTCCAAGGATAAAGCTGAAATTGATGCATTGAAATTAAAAGCGGAATTCGATATGAAAGACCTTTGAGAAGAAAAGAAAATTTTGGGGATGGAGATCCAAAGAGATAGAAAGCTTGGACTTTTAAGACTTACTTAAAAGGAATATATTCAAAAGGTGCTTGTTCGGTTTAGCATGGATGGTGCAAAGGCTATCAGTACACCCATGCCTTTACATATACAACTTTCTAATCAGGGCTCTCCGATCTCAGAAAAGGACAAGGCCTGTATGAAGAAGGTGCCTTATGCCAGTGCAGTAGGTAGCTTGATGTATGCTATGGTGTGCACTAGACCTGACATTGCTCAAGCTGTTGGATTAGTTAGTAGATACACGGCAAATCCAGGAAAATCGCATTGGGAGGCAGTGAAGTACATTTTTAGATATCTTAGAGGAACATCAGATTATGGGCTTGTTTTTTGCGCCAGAAATAAGGATTTCAACTTGGTTGGATTTTGTGATTCAGACTATGCCGGAGATAGAGATAGAAGGAAGTCAACCTCAGGCTATGTGTTCACACTTGGAGAAACAACTATTAGTTGGAGAGCGAGGTTGCAGACTATAGTTGCTTTGTCTACTACAGAGGCAGAGTTGATAGCTGCAGTTGAGGCAGCTAAGGAGGCACTTTATTTGAAGAAGTTATTGTGTGATTTGGGCTTCATGCAAGATGCTTGTTTGGTGAATTGTGACAGTTAAAGTGCAATTCATTTAGCTGAAAATCTGGCTTTCGGTTCTAGAACAAAGCATATAGAGGTAAGAGAGTCTTTCCTTATCTATATGAATGAGGAGAAATTAGTTCGTCTTCAGAAGATTCACACAAATGAAAATGCAGCAGACATGTTTACGAAGGCACTACCTGCTACTAAGTTCGAGCATTGCTCGAACTTGATTCACTTAATGAAGGGTTAGGTGCCACATGGTAGCACAATGGGGAAGAGAGTGACTTGGTTGAAGTCAATAGAAGATGTGGTATTCTTCTTGTATGAAGAGATAGGAGTTGGTTGCACAATGTCTACCTTGTTTTTTGAATGCTTCCAACACTTTGTTGGTGGGCGGTGGCCTTGCCGGAGTTCACTAACAAAGTGCAATGAGGGGTTGCTTTAGCAGGAACTCATTGGGAAGCATTCACATTGGAGTCTCTAGGTTGCATGAGATATTGTATCAAAGTGGAGATTATTGGAATTTAATGATACAATATTTCCATATCTAATTAATTATGGAGATATGCATGGTGATTTCGTTACCTGTTTTGTGCAAGGAATGAATGGAAAGAAATGGAAGGAATATTAATGAATAGGGGATATTGGAATTGTTTGTCATTTAATTAGTTGCCATGTTTCATAAAGAAAAAAAAACGGAAAGAGACTAAAATTGCAAAAGTGATTGATTGATGGAGAAAAGGGAAATTATCAATCAATCATATGCCAATTAATTAATGGGATATTTGTTTTTCCATAAATTGATTTATTTTACATAAATCAATTGTCTCATCCCCAAGTAATCTTTTCTCTATTTAAAGAGAGACATAGAGAATGCTATGAAGTGAGAGATCATTGTATTCTTCATTTCTTTTGCTCTACATTTTAAAAAAACTCTGTAATCTCTTGAATATATTAATAAAATCTCTTCCCCATTGAAGTGGACGTACACTATCTCCCGATAGTGGAACCACTATAAATTTGCGTGTTCTCTGTTGCTTTCTTTGGCTGTGAGCTTGATGCGCTGTAGATTTCTTTGGCTCAGACTGTTTTCAGCGGTGGTATTACTAAAAAGGTTTTGTCCCTGTGTTTGATGGGTTCCATCCTCTGCTTTATATTTGTGAGTTTGGTGCAATGATGGAGTTCATTGCTTCTGTCTGTTAGTGATGGTTTGGAATTTTGTTCTTGTTCCTGGGGCCTGTGGTGAGCTGTGTATGTTTCCTTGGTGTTCTTTGGTGTTTCAATGGAAGAGTGTCTTTACGGTTGATTTTTCCTACGTCTGATGCTTATTCTTCGTGACTAAGCTGGAGTGATTGGGTGCTTATGTCTGGATTAGTTGTGGGCTTTGCCTGTGGGCATTCTGGATTTAGATGAGCAGTTCTCTTTGCTGGATATTCTGCTGTGAGTCTTGTTGTGTCTTTGTCTTATTATTGTGTTGTATTGTGTTATATTTTGGGTTTCATGACTAGGTAAAGTTTGTATTGTGTTTTCTCTTCTTAGTTTGAGTTGGATGTTTATGTTTGTTTAGTAATTGTTGGGTTGTCTATTGTAATTATTGCCAACTCAAACTCTTGTACTCTGTTTTTTTATTGTAATTAAGTACCCTTTTTGTTTCAAAAAAAAAAACCAATATCCTATATGTTACCGTTCATGACCACCAAAGCAGCCTGCATTCCTTCCCCCTCACCACACTCTGCACCATTGTAATACCATCACCAATTAATCCACAAATTGTGCACACATCAATCACTTCCTCAGCACCATGAAAAAACTTCCCAAACTGTTGTGCAACTTGCCTTCTTTATCCTTCCACCCTACATTTACCTCCCCGCTGCTTTAATACATTTCAACCTTTCTATTGCTAACTTCTCCATCGTGACACTTTCATCAATACAAACTCCACTGCCCATTCAAATCAACACTCCAGTCTTACTTCATCACCAAAGTCAACCTCCATGTCCCCTGACACCACCATGCCACATTAGGATACTTAATATTTTCTAAGCTTACATATCAAATTTTATAATGCAAATATATGTGACATGTGACTAAATACTTAACTAATTATTTTTCAATTAAATTTAGTTAAAGGAATCCATATGTTTCATTTACTATTGTCGTGCCAGTTTTTGAAAGAAAATAAAGCCAACAACAGGATTTAATCCTTCATCTTTTATTCAGCCAAAGTGGTAGCCTAGTAGTATCGTTGAAATTGATTGAATTTTTCTTAACTAATATTTAGGTACAGTGTAAACTATAATAATTTTTTAAAAAGTCTTATAGTACTAGCTAGTATTATTGAAGAAAATGATTAAGTCGGCTTACCTCTGAAGGAAACAATACTATATACATCAAGCTTATGGGCCTGGGCTCAGCCCTCTTAGTCAAACCGTTTTATTAAAGTTTGTATATTATTTCCCTGTACTATCTTTCTCTGTTTATAATGCCTGTAAATAGAAGGCATTATACACTGTAAACATTCATTCTGCAATAACAAAAATTCGCCTGTACAAATTTTATTTCTCTACTCTGCAGCAAACCCTCATATCCACATTATCCCAAACTCTATTTTGGTATCAAAGCTATTTGCCTAATGGCACAGTGATCTTACTATTGTATCTTGATACATACTCATTAGATTATAACTTCATCATTTGAGTATGGCTCATTAGAGAAATGTCCTCATCATTTGAGAGAGAATACAAGTCAACCAATCTGTGCCTCGCCTGCAATCCTGATTTTCATCAAAGATCAAACTGCATCAGAACTATTGTTGTATTCTCGTGAAATCAGAAAGAAAAATCACCAGGAAATCAACCATGAAAATCAAGAAAGCATCAAACAAGTAAGAGTCGTGCCAAGAAAGATCTTCAGAATAAGTATTTTCATTAAAACTGCTTCATCATTAAAACTTTGTGGCTGCTACATACCTGTTTAAGAGATTTCCTGCAATCTCTCGATTTCTTTTGGCATTATTCTTTCTAAATTTCTTTGTTACAACTGTATAAGTGTTGTTGTCATCATCTTCCTTTTTTTCAATGGGTGACAAAACTGTTTCTATGGCATCAAACAATGGTATGGGTCCCCCTCCTGCCAATACATCTGTTCAAAAATTTAGGAAAACTATGATAGTCTCAAGAGTTAATTAATTACTATACATCTTGAGGAAGAAAATTATCTTCTTTGGAAACTACAAGTTGAAATAGCCATTCAAGGTTACAGTTTAGAAGGATACATTCTTGGTATAGTCGATATACCAGCGAAATTTGTTACTGATGAAAACAATGGGACTATTGCCAATGAAAAATATGTTAAGCATCATAGGCAAGGCAGGCTTATTAGTTCATGGTTGCTATCATCTATAAGTGCAAGTTTATTACCCCAAGTAATCAGATGCAATTCAGCACATGATATATGGTCAACTATTGAAAGAAAATATAATAATCAATCGTCTGCAAAAGTTTTACATGATAAGAACCAATTGCAGAGTATAAAGATGGAAAACATATCAATGAGAGAATATATCTCAAAGGTCAAAAAGCTATGTGACTTGCTAAATGCTATAGGAAATAGAGTATCAAATAATGATCAAGTTTTATATCCGGTCAATGGTTTAAACAATGATTACGAAGTTATAGTAGCTGTCATAACTTCAAAAAAAAAATGTTCCACCAATAGATGAAGTAAACACAATTCTACTCGCTCATGAAGCCAAAATTAATGCAAAAAAGGCTTAAGAAACAGACTACTCTGTATATTTCACTACTGGCGTAAAAGGAAAAAAATCAGAATAGTACTCGAATTAAACAATCTTACCAGAGAGGTGGTGGTGCAAGAAGAGCCAGAGGTCGTGGAAGGTGGAATAACTCTAATAGACCCAAGTGTCAGATCTATGAAAAGATGGGTCACACTGCATTGAACTGCTACTTTTGATTCAATACTAGTTGCACCTAAAACTAGAATCAGAGAAATAACAATAATCCAAGTGTCAATATTGCTGAATCTCAATCTAAAGCAAGCAATCAAGATAATGCAAGCAAAAATAACAGTCAGAATGACATACCCAGATTGGAAACTGTTCAAGATAACTGCTGGTACCCTGATTCAGGAGCTACACATCATATAACAAACAATATGGATAATCTAAATCTTGGAAGCAAAGACTACATAGGTAGTAATTCCATTTTATTGGGTAATGATAAGTGCATTGCTAATGCTAGTATAAATGCCAAGAGATAGTTATATTTACACAATTTATTGAGAGTTCCAAAGATTAAAAAAAAAGATTAGTGTGTCTCAATTTGCACATGATAATAATGTTTTCTTTGAATTTTACCTTAAGTACTGCCTAGTTAAGGACATTCTAACTAAAGAACCCATTTTACAGGGTAACATGGTTGGAGGACTATACAAGTTCAACACCGTTATGACAAATAGAGTTGTAAATGGAGATAAACACTGTAATCTAAATCAACTGAATAAAACTGATAGTAGAAAAATGTTCTCGATCTTTGGCACTGCAAACTTGGTCACCCAAGTGCAAAAATTGTAATGAAAATATAATCTGAAAATAATATTCAGTATGATCCTTTCTCTCTACCCTACATTTGTGAGTATTGTCAAGTTGCAAAAAGTCACAAATTACCATTTATAGGTTGTAATACTGTTTACACTGAACCTCTGCAATTAATTGCTACAGACCTGTAGGGTTCAACACCTATTCATTTTAATTTTGGGTATAAATATTATATAGCCTTCGTGGATGCCTACTCTAAATTTACATGGATATATTTCCTAAAAGCCAAGTCTGAAACATGCAATGTTGTTATCAATTTTATCACTGTGGCTGAAAAACAACTCAACACATCAGTTAAAGTGTTACAGTTTGATGGTGGCAGTGAGTTCAAAAGTTTAAGCAATTATTTTACTAAGAAAGGAAATGTGCATAGAACCACCTACCCTTATACTTCTTAACAAAATGGGCTTGTTGAACGAAAACACAGGCATATTGTGGAATCAGGATTAACACTGTTAGCACAGGCTAAGTTGCCCCTAAAATTCTGGTCAGAAGCCTTCAATACTTTAGTGTACTTGATCAATAGACAACCAACTGAAGTATTGAAGGACATGACCCCATTTGAAAAAATGTACAATGTTAAACCTGAGTATCATAGTTTAACGCCATTAGGGTGCCTGTACTTACGACCTTAATGTTAACAAGTTGAATTTCAGGTTTAGACCTTGTACTTTTTTTAGGATATACTATTAATCAGAAGGGGTTTAAGTGTCTTGATGAGGCAGGTAAAATATACATAAGTAGGCATGCAATATTCAATGAAATTGTCTTTCCCTTTAGTAGCAGAGAAATTAAAACTACAAGTAAGGTAAGAAATGTTTGCTCATCTATACCTGAAATCCCTATGTACTCTGAAATATGGCATCAAACTGAAGAAGGTGAGGCCGTTAAAGCTATACAAACATCACAACTCAATTATGAAAGTCATGACAATTTGCATCAACCTAGCCACGCCTTGCACACTCCTGCAATTCCGAAAAGAAAACTTCTGAAAACGCTACAGAATCTCAAAATACAAGGTCAGAATATTCAACAGATTCAAATAACAATGCTGACTCACCATCAAATGGGCCACCCATTCAGAGTGACCATCAAATGGTCACAATGGCTAAAAGTGGTATTTTCAAACCAAAAGTATATGCTACTCTAAACAGTTATTGTGAACCTGATACTTTTGAACAGCCTATTAAAAACAAAAAAGGGAGGCAGCCATGGACGAGGAGTATAATGCACTCATTAGAAATAAAACTTGAGAACTTGTATGTCCACCTGCTAATAAGAATGTGGTAGGGTGCAGACGGACATACAAGTAAAAGAAAAACCCTGATGGGTCTATTAATAAATACAAAGCCAAGTTAGTAGCAAAGGGTTTTACTCAGGAGTATGGATTTGATTTTAATCAAACCTCTTTACCTGTAGTAAAACCAACTACCATTCGTCTTATACTCGCAGTTGCACTACGTAAGAAGTGGCATGTTAAACATTTAGATGTTAACAATGCATTCTTAAATGGCCTTCTAGAAGAGGAAATTTATATGAATCAACCATAGGGTTACAATCATAATCAGAATTTAGTCTGTAAGTTGAATAAAGCTATTTATGGCCTGAAATGGGCACCACGAGTTGGTTTGATAGACTGAAAACAACTTTGATAAAATTGGGCTATCAGTCTACCAAACCGGACAATTTACCTTTCACTAAAATAAATAGCACTTTAACGGTATACATACTAATATACGTAGATGATTAAATTGTAACTGGTAGTAACCCTGACGATATAGATAAGCTAACTCAATACTTAAACCAACAATTTTCAATCAAATATCTAGGTGAATTAAACTACTTTCTCGGTATAGAAGTCAACAGGTCTGAGACTAAAATGACTTTACGCCAGGAGAAGTACATAACTGAGTTGCTTATCAAAACCAAGATGATAGATGTTAAACCCCAACCTACTCCAATGATAAGTAGTTAGAATTATTCAAAGTATGGGGGGAGGTAATATTAAATGTAACTGAATACAGGAGTGTTATAGGTGCTCTTCAGTACACAACTATAACACGACCTGACATATCTTACCGTGTTAATAAGTTATCTCAGTTTATGCAGAAGCCTACGGATACACACTGGAAAGCTATTAAGAGAGTTCTATGCTATCTTAAATGGACAATCAACTTTGGGCTCACATTAAAGACAAGTCAACAGTTAGTATAATTGGCTATGCAGATTGGGCCTCAGGTCCTGATGACAGATGGTGAACAAGTAGATACTGTATCTACTTTAGTCAAAGTTTAATATCATGATGTTCGAAAAAACAACCTATAACATCTAGATCCAACAGAGAGGCTGAATACAGAAGCATAGCTAATGTTGCAGCAGAAGTAAAGTGGCTACAATCTAGGTAACATGAGCTTAAACTAAGGTCAAATACAAAACCAATTCTTTGGTGTGATAACAAATGTGCAGTCTACATGACAGAGAACCTGGTTCAACATGCAAGGACCAAACACATAGAAATTGACATTCATTTTGTTAGAGTCTTGTGCAAAAGGGGGAGATACAAGTTAATCATATACCTGGAGCATTTCAGAGAGCAGATATTTTGACTAAAGCAATATCGATGAAGAATTATACCAGATTCAGACTTGAGCTTAATGTTTCAGGTCAATTGATGAGAAAACCAGAGAGCAGAGGAGCATCTAAAGTCATCGCTGAAGAAATTGCCAAGGCTAAAGCTTAATCACTGAAGGAATCAGGAATGAACCCTCAAGGAACTCATCAAAAAAGCAAAGAAAGGCATTGTTGTGTAGGAAATCAAACAAATCTGACATGAAAGAGGAGTTTGAAAAGCTTCAGAGGAAATAAGACTTCCAGATCTGATTAATTTGAGTACAAAGTAGCAAAAATTAGGGTTTTGGAACCCTAACTTTTGTAGGGGAGTATTAAAGAAATGATTAAGTTGGCTTACCTCTAAAGGAAACGATACTATATACAACAAGCTTATAGGCCTAGGCTTAGCCCTCTTAGTCAAACCGGTTTATTAAAGTCTGTATATTATTTCCTTGTACAATCTTTCTCTATTTATAATGCTTATAAATAGAAGGCATTATACACTGTAAACATTCATTCTGCAACAACAAAAATTCACCTGTACAAATTTTATTTCGCAAATCTGCAGCAAACCCTCATACTATTTCGCTACTCTGTAGCAAACCCTCATATCCACATTATCCACAACTCTATTTAGTATTGGTGCAGCTATGTATCTTAAGCCCTAGTTTTGATTAAAGTTGCAACAACCAACTCTATATTTAGAATTTGTACTACGAATTTTTAGTGCTTTCAGTCTACATATATTTCATAAAAGTTATTTTCTTGAATACTTTTGAATAGATTCCAAGCGGCCTCTACTTGTAATGCACTTCTAGCCAAACCCCGGTAAACGGAGGAAGTAACTTTAACTGTCCTAAGGTAGCGAAATTCCTTGTCGCATCCATGGAGGTGGTTCGTCTTATTTACGACTAAGAGGTATTGGATTCTCTTTCAAATAGGCCTTGAAAAAAGAAGGAAAGCTGGAATGCCAAGGGGACCTCTTTCGGAGTAAGCTAAAGAGCCCTTCCTTTAGATCGTCGCTTTCCGGTAAGGCACTCAATGAAACCTATCCATCTTTCCAATAAAATAGTATTTGCAGGTGGTTGTTTTTGTACCAGACGCCTCAGATCGTTGATTTCATTTAGTTTATAACATGTTTTCAATTTTTAAAAGACATACTGTTTTTTGTTCATATTGCATACTGTCGGTTTCGAATCAACAATCAATTTAGTTAATTTTTATAAATTATCTCTAACTCATAAACTATAGCTTACTTCATGAATTAAATGAAATGCCAAAATACGCTAGAAATATTGTCCAACATCCGGTTCCGTTTTTCGCTAGTATTTATAATTCTACCTACTGCTGCGAATCATATTGGGTCAAAAGATAATCATCTAAAGCTGAACTGCTCTAATTTTAAAGTACTAGTTAATTTCAGTTGAAGAAATCAAATTATAGGGTATTCCAACAATTGACTAGATTTATTATTAAAGTCCATTCATATACTTTTACTTTGTGCAAGAATCTCACATCAGTATACCTTGAAATTCTGCTAAAGAACCCTCTTATAATTTTAATGGTTCATATACATCAATATATTTACTTTAAACAATTTTACTCACGAGAGCACGTCATAAATCATAATCATTTACTCAAGGAGTTCATGTGTGATATCGAAATGCAGAGAAGTAACAATAATCGTGCTATAAATGATTATTTTAATGCCTATTTGAATTGAGAAATGCATGCCTATTGGATAAAGCTAGTACATACAGAGTACAAGCATGCTTAGAGGGTAGCTCCATTGCTTCTATAACATTTAACATTCAAAGCTGTTCAAAAAGGCGATTTTCATCAATTTCAAGCTCACGGATAACTATGTAGGAAATTGTAACACCCTACACTTTTCTGCACCCAAATTTTTGACAAAATTCAAAACTTGAGCACATCCAAGCATAGAGCGTGTATATTTAGTACACGCAATAAACGATCATGAGCATAATCAGAGTATGATAAAATAACTCACAGTGGAAAACAAAATAGGATAAACTACTATAAACTCAAGTAACTACCTTTTTCAAAGTAAGCCACTTTGTCAATACCGAGCATGAGAGAGAACGAGAACCGAAAGCCAAACTTAATCATTTGTGAGAAACCGACCTTCTCTAGGAGACCTAGAAGGTTGTAATGAGGAGGGGGGGGGGGTTAGAACAACAAGTTATGGTGACTAAGAAATGTACAACGCAGGCTATAACACAGATATATCCCGTTTGGTTCAACCCGAGTGTATACCTGACAAGTTCAGTGATTCTAACCTAGTGTTTACGCATGACTCTACTATTCTTCCCAAAGATGTATTCCCAAATTACATTACTGGGATAGGACATTTACATATATTTTGTGAAGCCTTTATACCGGAGCTTAACTAGTTAATTCTATCGAGAGTGGGCCTCCAATTACGGGGCTTCTACCTATATGCTCATTCACTACTATTTATTATTTAACACCTCACTATCAATGATAGATATGGTGGATTCTCCTTAATCACTTAAGACCCTAGGCGGACCTATTGGTCACTTATTAACCCTCGATAACATGTTCAACATTAATGTAAACTAGAGGGCACTAGCTATGGGCCATACTAGTTAAGGCTTCCGTTATTCACGCATATACCCTTGCCCCACATAAGGTGAGAGAAGGTAGTTTATCATGCGTTATACCTTCGAGTTGACCTTATTAGATAACCTCCTTAGTCACTTATTACTTTTTGTAGGATAGACGGGCATATCTGACCCTTTTAATTTCCAGGTTTGGGTAGGGCCCCACACACATGCTATTTAAGACCCTTATACTAAAAAACCTATTCCCAGGTGGACTCTTCAACCCCTAGCCTTTTAGACAATTAGTACCCAAGAAGCGGACCATACACGAAGGTTATTAGTTCGCACCCCATTTTGCCTTTAACACCTTTACCCTTTCGGGATAAAGTAGGCTACGTTATTAAGTCATTCCCGTTTAGTTCCTTTATATGGAAATATTATACGTACACCATTTATTTGTGTCACGGGTTTACGTGGTTTATAATATCCTACATTATTAACCTACTAAGTCCAACTATATTTTCTATTTCCATCACTATTAATAAGGAAGGTTATATTCCTTTTTCCCTAGGATGTTTATTTAATATCTTCCCTAATTTGGACTTAGTGTTTAAACGTTAATGATAAATTCACTTATGACACCCATTTCCTTTTATTCCCTTTTTATTTCCCTTTATGACTTTAATGGTAATATTTTCCTAAGGCAGCTACTTATGACTCCCAAGTTATCTATTTGTTGTACTCAAATGGGCCATTTCTATTTTTATTCATTTATTTATTTATTGGTTGACTATTATATATATATATACATATATATATATATATTACATACAAGACCTCTCACATTAAGTTGACTACCTATGGATGTTGGATATGTCGGTCGGTTCCGGGAAGGCTTTGACTACAAGTGAACTTAACTTCGTGCCTTAATACGATTATATTTATGCATTAGACCCCTCACGTTGAGCTGAGTACCCGTGGTTGCTGGATTTGTCGGTCAGTTTCGGGCAGACTTACACCACAAGTTGAGTTTAACCTCGTGTTTAAATGCGGTTATGATTTAAATTTCCTAATTGGGGTCCATAACAATTATCCTAATTGAATTTAGGAGTTATAACCATTTTCCCATCGAATTTATTTTCCCCAAACCAATATTGGTTACAATGGTTATTTCTTTATTTGCGGTCTCATTTATAACAGTAAATTACATTGATTACTACAAATGGTCACCACAAATATATTGATTCGGAATGGATTATATTTACACATAATTCCATAATTGAACCTGATCCAAATATTCCATACAATTTATATTTCGCCGTTTTACGCTGATTCAGACCGATAATATGTATACATAGTTTTATTTTTATGTTTTCGTGCGGTCAACGTAGTTATTAATATTTATTTATTATTTTGTAGTACTTATTTTTAAATTGAAGATTTGGTCTAGTCAATTAACTAAAAATTCCCTTTTATATTTAATCTTTCCAAAAAGGTTTCAAGTCTCACAAGGGTTGTAATCATTGTAAAAATGCCTATTTTGTGGAATCTGACATATTTCCAAATCACAAGAAATATATGTAATATGTATATATTGGAATAGTCAATGCAAATTGCATACAAATACATGTATTTATATTTATATGTACCTTTACATCAATTTTCCCTTTTTAATCGTTTTTGTCATACTTCTTGTGATTCTAAAATAATGCCTCTTTATATTTTTAAGAAGGAAAAAGCCATATTTTACAATGCTTAAACCAAAACCCAACAATATGGAATACAACAGGAATATTTATTTTTATTCTTACAATCACATAATACACAAGTTCATCTTTTTACCTAAATTTACATATTTTATGTTTTAGTACTGAACTAAAGATCTGGAACATAACTACAACAAATTTATGTTTAACGAGACTGATTTCCAAATCCATAGTGCTATATAACATGTACAACATATTTCATGACATAACTATAGGAATATATGGGAACAATTCATGTTATACATAATCACAACTTATCACTTACCAATTTTTAAACATATTCATAATCAGATCTGATGGTTGCCATAATTTACAATTATTTAAATTAGCAGATCTGATAGGCATAGAACATAGATTGGATTCAAACAAAACAGATAAATCATTATATCTATATTAGTAAATTTCTCACTCACCTTATAGCTTCCAATTTCTGAGTTTTTAACATTTTAGGCTTACAATCCCCAAATTCTTATAATTCTACAATTTATCTAGAAAGGGGAAAATTCTAGATCTGTAGAAATATAAGAAAGTGAAGAGAGTGAAGAATCTATCATTGAGCATACTCTTCCATTAAATCTAATTATTTTTCCATTTCCATATGAATTTGATTTAATTTGGTATATGTATGAGTATATTTTATTTAGAAATTAGGTTATAAGAGGAAGAAAAATAGTAGAACTCCGCTGCTTCTATAGATTTGAATGGAAGAGAATGAGGCTCTACCCCTTTATTTATATGGGTGGAAATGGCCTAGAACCATCGGATTAGTTTTGAGTTATATCCATCCATTATTTTTATAATATTATAAACCAAACCTTATATGACCCAGCCTCACTAGGCATCTGATCGCCTAGTAGGTTGACCATTCATATATGGTATAATATTTATTTAAATTCTAATTTATTTATTTTCCGTCCATTTTCATAATTTGTCCGTAACTTTTTCATACGGACTCCGTTCGCGAAACTCCAAACATGAAAGTAGACTAGAATTCGGAGACGAACGTAACAGTTAAAGTCTCGCGGCCAAATTCCGTCATTTGTAGAAATTCCTATTTTTAATTTCTAATAATTAATTTATATTTCGAAAATTTCGGATTGTTACATTCTTCCCTCCTTAAAAAAAGGAATTTCATTCCGAAATTCTGATACTTGTAATCCTATGCTACACAAATTTTTTTTGTACATACACTTTGCAACCATGTGTATATATGCATAGTGTACATAATGCAATTTCAACCAAAAACATGCATGCAAGATGATTCCAGTCGGATCCTCCTATATGTTTGCATTATAATTTTGAAATATTTTTGAAAACATGATCCAGTCTATATGAATGCAATTTTTGATATTTTTTTCATCCATAACCCTCACACAACTACGAATAGAGGTGCGAAACAACCAATTTTGCATCCAAACCCTACCATCGAAAACATACGCAATCTAATCGTTTCCTATTTAATCTCTCCTAAACCCGAAAAAAAATTAAAGCGAAGAAATTTAACATTCCTTTTGCTTTCAAATATTCCATTTCCCGAACTACAGCGGGATTTTCACTTCAGTTACCCAAAATACCCCAAAAATTTCCAACTGTAGACTGTAAAGGAGGCTTAAAACAGTATCTAAAACGTAAAATGAGTTAATTAATAGCTCGCGCGCATCGTTGACAAGGCATGGAAATAGCGTTTTCAGGGCTAACACATCCTTTTTTTGTTACCATTAACGTTTTTATTGTATCATTAGTCTTACTGCTCAACTACAACGCGCACACAAAGCATCCAAAATCTACCTTATACCATTCATGTGACTAAAAATTGATTTTTTTTCACAAAAATAAATTTCTGCTTGAAGACTTTTCATGTTTATTTTGAAAATTTCCTTTCAAAAACCGTTTCATTTTCCTATAAAATGAGAAAAGGATAGAAAATGTTTTTTTTTCGAACAACATTTTCCGTAAACTTTCAAAAAATAAATGTAATGTGCAGAAATTTAAACGATTCATGTCACATGTTGGCGAAAAAGGAAGTCAGTCACACTAAAATGCGAACATAAATCACACAAAAGACAAAATAAATAAATTTTAGTCTTGACAAGGAAAGGTGGTTTACTTATTTTTATACCCGTGACGTAGAACCGATCCTTTACTAAAATTTATACAACACAGAATTTTAATCTTTCCATCTCTAGGACAAATGCTAGTAAATAAACGAGATTTCATTCAAATAATCGTGCGTGAATGACAAATACATTTTTTCTTTCAACATAGAAATCTCATTACGAAAGTCGTGCGAATTTTTCATTACTAGCAGTTACAACACATACTACATCAAAGAAATATGCTGGAAAGAGAAACACACGATACAAGTTGCGACATGCACAAATCATGTTCTAACAGCAACAACAACGACTAACACTACCCACTATAGGCTGGTCTACCTCCGCGGCTGGAGTTTGATCCATTACTATGTCTGCACCAGGAGCGTAGTATTGTGGAGATGCAACCAATCTCTTACGCCTGTCGACGCTGCTCCTCTCGAACCTCTTGGAGCTCAGCCTGCACGGCTCAGATAACAGTGAGCTCTGTCGACGCTGCTCCTCTCCATCTCAATAGTATCAAGCTCAGCTCGATCTGCCGAGATACCCAAAATCTGGGCCAAGTCAGTATCAGTGAACTCAATATGGTTGCCCATAACCTTAGATCTGATAACGCAGGACTCGTCATCGGTATTAGCATCCATCTGGGCATCGAGTAGACAGACATCACGCGATCGGTGCTAGGCCTGCGGCGACAAAAAGCCTCTCCAAACCAAAACGGCGAAGTCGGCGAACATCACTGGCCGACCAATTTGGAATTCAAAACTGGTCGTGGATAGATATTGCTTAATCTTAGTATCACCACGGTCTAGCTAAACGGCTTCTTGGGGTATGAGACCGGGGTATTGATTGGGAGGTACCATGAAGGAATCAACGAAATGGGTAAGAGAAATTGCAAATCCAGGATATAATCGGGTAGAAATTTGCATGAGGAGGATTTTGTTAGTAATTAGGGGTGAAACGTTGCGAGGGTTGCTCGGATTGGAGCTTGGGAAGGAGGAGAGTTTGGGTTTTTCGATGGAAGGTGGTTTGGGGTAGAAGGGTCGGCTGAACGATGTTATATACGTCGTTCAACAAAAGACGGATTAGGTCAACCACGCCTTTGCGTGGGGTAGCAGTCGACCTGGCCCATAAAGGGAAGCCGACCGGGTTTGCCCTAGTTTGGACGTGGTTTTAGCCACGACCCCACGACCCGTTTAAATTATATAATTTAAATTTTAAAAATTTCTATTTACGTTGAAACAACTTCTACTCCCAACCGAATTCTCGTATCGACTTCCACCACTTGTCTAGTCGAGATTTTTAATTTTTCCAATGCCTTTTCCCTGCCTCCGAAAAGATTTGTGAACACTGAAACAAAAGAACTTAAAACAGAAAATCAGGTAGAAATCTAAAATAAAATTCTAAAATGGATTTTCCCCCTTACTAGCCGACATAAACTAAGCGACTCAAATTCAAATACCCCAATAATAAAAGTGAAGGATTTTCCTTAGCCTTTCCGAAGAAAAATTTAGAACTTTTCCAAAAATGGGATTTATTTATAAACTAAAAGTTTCATACTTATAATTCCATTTCATTATTACTAGTTATATTCTAGTTTTATATTTTAAACCGGAAAAACCATTTCGTGTTTAAAAATATTGGAGGTTAAAACAATTTAGATTAATTTTGCTAACTTTAATAAAGTATCTGATATATATACGAAGATGGATACTGAAAATCACAAGGAATAGATATTTATTATTCTTGGGTTTTAATGGTATATTCCTTGTTATTTTTAATCCCTTTCCACATATCAGACCATATTTATTAAAATTACTGAATGACCCCAAATTTTTTAAAGCACGAATAGATTAAGAATTTAAAACCATATCTTCACAAACCATTTTCTGAAACTGTATTTCAAAACCGTTGAAATCTATTTTCATTTTTAAAATTAAATTTCCTTGAATACAAGGCTATGGACTCAATTGAATATTTCAACAAAGGTAGATTTAGAATTTTAACAAAGTAACAAATGGATATAACTCGTATTATATTTACGAAATGGATATGACATATTAACATTGGCTTTTCCCCGTTTTGGATCGAGTAACGGTCTTGACTGGAACTACTAACAAAACCATACCAGGAATTTATGACTATCTCGGTTGTAGCTAGCTTTTTATATTGACACACATATATATTTTATTTTAGTTTCCAATCTTGAACCAACGGAATCCACCATATGTCATCTCATGCTCTTCATGACGAGATTGCCAACATATTGTGGGGTAAGACAGAATCGGCTAAAAACCCGAACTCAACATATTTCCACTCTTAGTCACTCAAAGCCCATGATATATAATTAGGCCCACGACTAATTTCTATAGTCGAAATAAATTAAAGCCGAGTAAGAAAGATGAAGAAAAAAATAAAATAAAATCGAATTACGTTCTCTTACGATTCCTATTTTAACTAATTCCTTTGATCGTTTAACCAAAGCTCGAATACCAAATGTAACGGGCTCACTCGGGCCACCCCTTAAAGGGAGTGGCTACAAATGGTTACCCCAGACTCACCTGTTTTATGGCCAGCCTTTCGACTGCTTAACCAACCCATTCACTCGGGAGGTATAAGGGTAAGAGTCTCCCGTTCGCCACCTAACGCGAAGCGAGAACCCCTATCACCTAAGCATAAACATGCTAACAGGTCCTGGTGACTAAGAAATGTACAACACAGACTACAACACATATATATTCCGTTTGGTTCAACCCAAGCTGTAGGTCTGACAAGGTTAATGATTCTAACCCAATCTTGTTAATGTTTACGCACGACTCTAGTACACTTCCCAAAGTAGTATTCCCAAATTACATTATCGAGATAGGACATTTACATACATTTTTGTGAAGCCTTTATACCAGAGCTTAACTAGTTAATTCTATTGAGAGTGGGCCCCTAATTACGAGGTTTCTATCTATATTCTCATTCACTATTCTTTATTGTTTAATGCCTCACTATCAACGATAGATAGGGTGGATTCTCCCTGATCACTTAAGACCCTTGGCGGACCTATTGGTCGCTTATTAATCCTCGATAATATATTCAACATTAATGTAAACTAGAGGGCACTAGCTATGGGCCCTACTAGTTAAGGCTACCATCATTCACGCATATACGCTTGCCCCGCATATGGTGAGATAAGGTATTTTATCGTGCGTTATACCTTCTAGCTGACTGAGACGACCCAAAATCCCGTCTACACGGAAACAGGGTTATCTTTGGAATATAACACAGAAACAGATAACAGCAGAACAGAATTAAATAAATACACCAGATAATGAACAATAGAATATACTGGATAAAATAATCATCAGAGTTACACAGTATACAGGATCTTACTTAGTACAAATACAGTTCAGCTATACATAAATGTCTACAGCGGAAATAAACAAAATATGTACAATAGGAGCTGAACAGCATAAAAAGAAATAAATGATAGAATCCATCTTCAGCTCCAGCTATCCAGAAAAAGAACCAGCTAAACCTGAATACAAGGCCGCCCGTGTAGAAAAAGGGGCACCCGAGTTTGAGAGTGAAACAAACTACGAGTCAGTCATGGGACTGGTATGAGAAATCCATTCAACACATATATAATATGGCAAATCACAGGACCACGCCACTTTCGTGGAACGGGTTTACTCCATTGGATTGCCAGTGCTCTAAAACAAATCTTTCTTTTAAACATCGCTATGCTTTTTATAAAAATGAAGCCGTTATAAGACTCAGTTCCCATCACACAATGCAACGCAAACCGGAGGATAGAGTTTTACCTTATAACGGCCAAAATATGCTTGATACGAATAAAACAAAGGCATTTGATATTATTGCTAGTGTTTATATGTTTCGAAAACAATTTCAAATCATAACTATCAATCATAGACGACATGAGCGTCCCATGCCACTATGTCGCCAAATGTATATATACAATCGAAACCGCACAGTCACGTACTTGGAAATTGGGCTTCCGTCATGAACCAAGGCAAAAGATAGTCCTTACCGAATTCGAGACGCTCTAGCCCGCCCCTCAGGATCAGAGCTCGAGTGACCCTTGGATCGTCAGGGCCGGTCCACCGATGTGGATTAAAATGCCTGAACAATACGTTTCCCCGCCCTTTGGGGCGTAAACGAGCCAACGAATGACTCCATCGGACCCGGATCGTCCGATCAAACCGAGGCGCCTCGCAACAGCAACAACCACATAGGTGAAAAGTATATAAATGTCAGGGCTGGTAGGTCACTGACACCACCCTAGCTAGAAAGAAACGCATGTCCTCCCTGAGGTCCTTCCTCCCGTTTTAGGTTCATACCGGGGTGTGAGGCTCGCGAATTTACGTTATACACAAAGCTACGCCACACAGGCGGTGCTTTGATCATCACCACAAGACTTTGCTTTTCAACAGAAGTCCTGATCACTGCATCTTAGCATGCCACACAGGCAATTCACACCGTGCAACTGATGGCTATCAATCACACAGAACAAATTCCAACGTCGGACACACAGTCCATTTACAAGTCCGTTCTGGGTCTGAACGAAACCGGAGGCACTAAATACCTCGCAAACCCATCGATCACCACGTACGTCTGGACGATCACCACTCATTATCCATATTTCGGGATGCCTCCCAATCAGGACCTCGGTTACCATCCAAACGAGGTGAAGATCTCCGGTCTTCGACCATCGTCTTCATCTTCGACTTTCAATCGTCGATCAATTATTTGAAATGAGAATTAACTCGGCCTTTTCAAATAATTCACGTATATTTAGAATTTCAAATCAATTTATTTCAATGGTTAACTTATTCGGCAACACCAATATTGTCCTTTAATGTAATTTTCACACCAAACACATTCAACCATCAAAAGCCACATAAATCGAGCAAATTCAGTTTAATTACATTCCATATCGTTTATAATATTTTATGACGATTTATCGCTATTTTTATTTATTTTAAAATAGCCCATATATTCAAAACGACGCTTCGGGCCATAACGCGGCCGTGACGCTGTTTTTCTTCAGATTTGATTTACACATATCTGAAAATCTAACCGTTGGATCTTCACAAAATTTACATCATTAGAAAGGTCTTTTCAAAACGAATCCAACGGTTCCAGTTTCGGGAAAATCCGACGGTCGGATCTCCCGGTACAATCGTTTGAAATTTCGATTTCAAAATACGAACTGCAGCGACGTTATTCGATTAAATATATAATTATATTTATATATATATAAATATAATCGCTTCTGGCGCTGTTTTTCTTCAGATTTGAATTAAACATTCCAGACAATCCAACCGTTGGATTTTTACAAGGTTGGTGCCGTTGGAAAGATATTTCCAAGGCGAACCCGACGGTTGAAATTTCGGGAAAATCCAATGGTCGGATTTCCGGTACTAGTCGTTTGAAATCACGGTTTCGAAATACGAACTGCACGGCTTCGTTTCGTTTTAATTTTATTTATATTTATATATTTATATAAATATAGTTCATTCAATGCTTTCCATATCGTTATCACTTCAAATATTTTTCTAACGCATTAAATTTTGGAAAAATTTCGCCATAACCTCCCCTGCACCGGGAGCATCGGGAAATCGCAAATAGCGTTCCCGGTCCTTCTAATCTCAAAAAGAAAAAGAAAAAGCCAAGCGGCTAGCCAACAGGCTCAAAATCATCACCCAAACAAATTAGTAAATGTGTACCTATTTGTCGGGCATAAAATTTTATTCCTCTTCTCTAGCCCCTTTGCTATAACCTGTTCAATGAATATTGCATGTACATATATATACAGTTCTTATCATTTATCAATTTCTATTCGACTTCATATTTGATTTCTATTTGGTTTAAAAAACTCCATTCATTCTAATGTTCCATAAATAGGTGCAAATCATTTCATTAGCTAATTAATGAATATTTCAACTCATATATGTTTATTTTGAACAAGTGGCTATTTTTAACACTTCACATTTCAACGATTTATGCATACAATAAAAATGTGATTTTTATTGTAAAACAATTCATTTCAAAACACTATTTTTCTATATAGTTCATATAGGTGACAAAATAGGATTTTTATCATAAAACAATTTCTTTTTAAAACGAGATTATTTTACACAGTTCATATAGTCGATAAAAGGCGATTTTTATTATCAAACAATTTATTTCAAAATATGAATACCATTCAACACATGAATTTCTAAACAACGAATGAATATCAATTCAACACATGAATGTTTTCTATAGTTTCTATATATAGATAAAAATGTGATTTTTATTATCGAACAATTTATTTCAAAATATGAATACCATTCAACACATGAATTTCTAAACAACGAATGAATATCAATTCAACACATGAATGTTTTCTATAGTTTCTATATATAGATAAAAATGTGATTTTTATTATCGAACAATTTATTTCAAAATATGAATACCATTCAACACATGAATTTCTAAACAACGAATGAATATCAATTCAACACATGAATGTTTTCTATAGTTTCTATATATAGATAAAAATGTGATTTTTATTATCGAACAATTTATTTCAAAATATGAATACCATTCAACACATGAATTTCTAAACAACGAATGAATATCAATTCAACACATGAATGTTTTCTATACAATGAATAAATATAGTTTAAGCATATGAAAATAATTCAAACACACAAATATTATTCAAAATTTCGGTAGCATAACGGCAGGGTAGTTACACCGGGACCGTCCCTAGTACGGCTCCTCGCTCTACCTTAAAACCTCGCGGTTTTTGACAATGGGGATCATGCATCTAGTTCGCACGCAGGCGGCATGTATATATTTATTTCATTTCCACAAACTAATCCTATGTGGTTTCAACCAAATATTTCTTAATCACAAGCGGGTATTTTTCAACCACAATCAACCAATATCAATCACAAACAATCCCAAACAACCATTCACTATCAACCAATTTTCACAACAATTTCAACCAATAAATATCGTCCATGGTTTGTGGACGAGGGGCGTATATATATATATATATATATATATATATATATATATATAGCAATTCACTTTTACTTCACACATATATATATAAATTTTAAATCAGAAATCTCACCAATAGCTATCCAACTGCACGACACTTCCTTGCATAAAATCTTCGCCAACCTCTCCTTTTGTCGCTTCGTTGCCTGTATTCTCTACATATGTAAAAATCGAATTTTTACTATGTTATTCAATATATAAAAATTGAGTTTTGACGTCGCTATTCAATATATAAAAATATGATTTTTACTTCGACTTTCAATATATAAAAATATGATTTTTACTTTTTAAAGTTCAAATCTTTTTCCCTTTGAAGTTAAAACCTTTTTCTTTTTAAAGTTTAAACCTTTTCTATTTAAAGTTCAAACCTTTTATAAAAAATCAGTTTTTACTCTATTTCAAAATCAGTTTTTACTCTATTTATAAAAATCATTTTTATCCTAAAAAGAAAATCAGTTTTAAACTAATTAAAATTCAGTTTTGAAATCATAACTAAAATCAGTTTTTACTTTTAATTAAAATCAGTTTTTACTTTTAATTAAAAGTCAGTTTTTCTTTCTATTAAAAATCAGTTTTAATCTTTTAAAAAAAAAAAACAGTTTTAACCTTTTTAAAAAAAATCAGATTTAATCTTTAAAAAAAAAAACAGTTTAAAATTCTTTTTTAAAAATCAGTTTTTAATACTTTTTAAAAATTATTTCAGTTTTTAACCCTTTTAAAAATTGTTTTAAAATCAATACTATATATAAATTCAGTTTTTTTCAAACTAGATCATTGCTTTTCAAAAAATTTATTACTGCTTTATTTACTAAATTAAATAAACTAATTATATAAAATAAAATGAAAAAAAAAGTTAGGAAGAAGCTCACAGTTTACATTGCTCAGCCCCGTCGGACTTGAGCTCGAAACTAGGGTTCCGCCGCCCCCCATCGATCTCGACCCCTGGGAGTTCATCGGAGTGCGCCTCCCTGGAGAGCCTGCTGTCGCCTTTCCCTTCCGAGGAGCTCGACGAGCTCGGTGATCTCCAGCGGTTGAAAATTGGGTCGAGGCGGCGCTTCGTCGGCGATCGATTAGGTCTAGGGGTTTTTTTTTATTTCTGTTTAACTGAATTGAAATGAACGGGGGGGGGCCAGAACGAAGATAAAGGGAGGGAATTTAGATTTTTTTTTTATTATTTAATTATTTAATTTTGCAAATAGGTTGACTTTTACATACGACCTCGAAACGAGGCCCACCGCCTGTCGCCCATAGCGTTTTACCCCCATTCCGAACACAATGGGATATGTATCGCAAGCTGATTTGATCGTCACAATCAGTTTCCGTTGAATTTACATTTAAATCACTATATTGAATTTTAAACGTACATTTCAAATTACCGGGGTCACATACTAACTAGAAAAATTCTCGAAAAATATTTTCTAGCTTTGTATTGACGATACGGTTCTAACAAAACTAGTTTCGTTGAATTCTGAGACCGTTTGAAAAATGGCCAATTTCCAGTCGATTAAAATCAACTGAAACTGGTCAAACGCGTTTTCCTTTGCCATGCTCACATATTGATTCGAAAAATTATGAAATTTGAAACCTAACAATAACTTGACACTGCGGATCTAACAAAAGTGGTTTCATCGAAATCCGAGGTCATTTGCAAAATGTCCATTTTTAAGGGCCTGAATTCCATAGCGACTATTCAGAATTTTCAACTGGACATATCTTTTGATTCCCGCTATCAAATTTCGATTGGTCGGATTCGTTAGAAAGATATTCACTAACAGATTTAAATATTTCTGGTTTCACTAAAATCCGGATTGTTTTGCATCCGGTACATTCAATTGAAATTTGAAATCGAATTATCGAACTACCGCGCCATTTTCAATTCTATATATAATTATAATTAATTATATTGGTTTTCAAATGTCGATTTTAACTCAGTTTTCATCGCCTTTATTTAAAATATTTATTTTAAATATTTAAAATCCATTATTTTAGCCAATTTAAAAATTTTAAATTGGTTCAGATTTTCTGGGTCGTTACAATCTCCCCCACTTAAAACTTTTCGTCCCCGAAAAGGAATAAAGTCGAAAGTGGTTTGATAAATCTATTATCACACAACACAACAACAAATCCAATTGTTTTTAACCTTTCAAAAATATACTAATCTATTTTCATACTCCTTAAAAATCATTCAGACCCTATAATTAAAAGTGTATATCTATGAAAAGAAAATATCAATAGAGTAGAGAATTGAATGGTAATGCAAAGTAGGTTAAATGTACCTTGCACCAGAGTCAATCAGAGATATCTACTCGACATCTAGGATAAGCTTTCTGAATGCTCTCCTCAGTTTCCCAAGTACAATCTCGCGGATCTCCACTCCATTGCACTTTGACTAAGTGAACCTTCTTGTTTCTCAGCTCTTTGGTTTCTTTGCCGATAATCTTTAGCGGCTCTCGCCTCACAGCTAATTCTGGAGTAATTTCAATATCCTGCTGAGCTGCTTCTTCCACGATCAAGTCTGGATCATGAACGTGCTTTCGAAGTTGAGATATATGAAATACATCATGAACTCCAGGCAACCAGTCAGGCAGTTTGACCCTATAAGCGAGAGTCCCAATCCGTTCCAGAATAGGAAACGGACCAATGAATTTGGGTGCCAACTTTCCAGTTTTACCGAACCGGATAACTCCTCTCATCGGCGATACTTTCAAATATACATAGTCGCCAACTTCAAAGGATATATCTCTTCTTCTTCTATCGGCATAGCTCTTTTGTCGGCTTTGAGCGGCGAGTAATCGCTTCTTAATAAAATCGACTTTGTCGGCAGCTTCTCGAATCATATCGGGACCCAACACAAGTCTATTCCCAGGCTCGACCCAACAAGCAGGAGATCGGCATGGTCTACCATACAATGCTTCGAATGGCGACATTGTCAGACTCGCCTGGTAGCTGTTGTTATAAGAGAATTCAGCCAAATGCAGATGGTCTTCCCATGATCCACCGAAATCTATAACACAAGCCCGCAATAGATCTTCTAAAATGCGATTCACCCTCTCAGTCTGACCGTCTGTCTGAGGATGATAAGCGGTGCTCAAGTTTAACTTCGTTCCCAGCTCGACTTGAAATGCTTCCCAGAATTTGCTAGTGAATATCGTATCTCTATCACTTACTATACTGAGCGGCACTCCATGCAGTCTAACTATTTCCCTGAAGTATATCTGCGCCAGACTCTGAGCGGTTCTATTTGATCTGACAGGTATGAAATGGGCGGTCTTCGTGAAACGATCTACGATCACCCAAATACTGTCATTCCCTTTTCTGGTTCTGGGCAAACCATCAATGAAATCCATAGAAATATGCTCCCACTTCCAACCAGGAACTTCCAGTGGTTGTAATAATCCAGCCAATTTCTGTTGGTCGCTTTTAACTAGCTGGCAAGTAGGGCATCGACTAACATATATTGAGATGTCTCTTTTTAACGACTTCCACCAGAATGTGCGTTTGATATCGTTATACATTTTATTCACACCCGGGTGGATACTGAGCTTAGATTTGTGGCATTCATCAAGCACCTCTCTTCTGAGTCCAGGAATATCTGGAATGCAAATTCGCCCTTCTAACCTCAGAATCCCTTCGCTGTCTAGCTGGAAATCTGAAGCATTGCCCTCACGAATTCGCTGACTTATTCCTTTGATAAATTGTTCGTCTTCTTGGAGAGCCGATATCTTATCAATCAACGAAGTCGCAATGATGAAACTGGCGATCATTTCATTATTTCGGCTTAACGCATCAGCCACGACATTGGCTTTCCCTGGAGTATATATAATTTCAAAGTCATATGCTGCAAGAAACTCCAGCCAACGTTGCTGCCTCAAATTCAAGTCCTTCTGAGTGAACAGATACTTTAACGACTGGTGATATGTAAACAGTTCAAATCTCTCGCCCAGAAGATAGTGTCTCCAGATTTTCAAAGAGAATATGATAGCCAATAACTCAAGATCATGAGTTACGTAGTTCTTCTCGTGTGGCTTCAGTTGACGGCTAGCATAGGCAATTACTTGGTCTCTTTGCATTAACACTGCGCCGAGGCCTTCTCTAGACGCATCAGTCCATACTTTTAAATCCAGGTTGCCATCGATGATGGTTAACACTGGAGCGGTCGTTAATCTCAGCTTCAGCTCTTCGAAAGCCTCCTCACTTTCTGAAGTCCATTTGAACTTAGAATGCTTCTTTGTAAGCTTCGTTAAGTGACCAGATATCTTCGAAAAGTCTTTAACGAACTTTCGGTAATAGCTAGCCAATCCGAGAAAACTGCGGACTTCAGTGGGAGTACTGGGCTGTTTCCAATTCTGAATAGCTGTGATTTTGCTTGGGTCCACAGCGATTCCTTCTTTCGATACGACGTGGCCCAGAAATTTCACTTCATCTTGCCAGAATATACATTTGGAAAACTTGGCTTTTAATACATTCCGTCTGAGAATTTCTAACACTTGTTCCAGATGCTTTTCATGTTCGGCCTTTGATTTAGAGAAGATTAGAATATCATCAATAAAAACCAGAACAAATTTATTCAACACTCCTCTGAATACTCGGTTCATTAGATCGACGAAGTAAGCTGGAGCGTTACATAAGCCGAACGGCATTACTAACCACTCGTAGAATAAGTCGGGGCCTCTGAACGCTGTCATTGGAACACACTCTTCGGCAATTCGAAGTTGATGGAAACCTGTAGCTAGGTCCATTCTTGAAAATACTTGTGCTCCATTTAATCGATCTAACAAATCATCTATTCGCGGCAATGGATATTTATTCTTTATGGTTTGCTTGTTCAGATCACGATAATCCACACATAGACGTAGAGTACCGTCAGATTTTGGGACAAATACCACTGCTGCACCCCAATCAGAGAAACTAGGCCTGATCAGACCTTTCCATACTAGCTGTCGTGTTTGGTTGTCTAATTCCTCCTTCTCTTTCAAGGACATTCTTCGAATAGCGTGAACTACCGGCCTTGCATTGGGAATCAAAGCAATCTTGAAATCTATTTCTCTCTGCGGAGGTAAGCGAACAACTTCTTCGAACACATCCGCATAGTTTTTGACGACAGGAATGTCTTTGATGAGGTCAGGAATATTCTCTGTGACCTCAGGAATATTTTCAATTTGAGCTGGAGAAACATTCAAAGCTGCCCAGTAGTCTTTTCTATTAGCATTCTGACCTTCATAGGGAATGGTTATATAATCACCTGATTTAATCTTCGCCTTTACGACTCTCTCGGCGCATTTGACTTCAGCTTCATATTTGGTCAACCAGTCTAACCCCAAGATAAGATCAAACTCTTTGAAATTCATGACGACCGCGATGGTAGGAAACCGATAACGAGAGAAAGAAACCGGCACTCCACAAATCCAACTGAGATCAATGGAACCCCCAACCGGATTCTGGACAGTCATTGGTTCCTTAAGCTTTTTCAAATTCAAATCTAGTTTCTTAGCTGCATCCTTGGCAATGAAACTTCGTGACGCGCCTGTGTCAAACAGTACTTTGACTGGAATGTTTTTGACAGTTAGCGTGCCTTCTAAAACATCAGCCCTTTCTTGACTAGCTGAGGGCTCGGAAGTTTCTGCTACTTCATTTACTTGAACTATTTTAGGTTTTCTGAATAGCGGGCAGGCCTTTGAAAGATGACCGGACTGATGGCACTGACTGCACTTTCTATTCTCTTGAAATCCCTCCTTGGGTGGGAACTTGTTCTTTCTTTGTTGGTTCCAAGATTTGCAACTTATCGCCAAATGTCCTTTTCTATTGCAGCTTGAGCACGTGGCGGTCATTATTCGTTCGTTCCCAGGTTCCGCCCTTTTTCTCTTAGTACTGGGCTTCTTACTGACCTCTAACGTTGCTATTGCCTCGGGACGATCAGTTTCTGACTCTGTTTTATTACTAGAGCTGGCTTCCTCTTCGTACTGTAACATACCTTTCTTATCTAGATCTTCATATTGATAAGCCATATAAATCATTTCTGAGAAAGGAAGCTTCACATGCCCCAATACTTTATTCTGGTATTTCCTTTGAAGCCCATTAATAAATCTCAAATTCTTCCTCTTTAGATTTTGAATTAGATGAGGAGCAAAGTGAGAAAGCTCATTGAATTTCTTATGATATTCGGGAATGGTCATGTCACCTTGTATTAGATAAGAAAATTCATCACATAGTCGCTCAGTCGCTTCGGGAGGAGTAAATCTTCCTAAGAAAATCGCTTTGAATCTGTCCCAGGTGATATCACCTTCTGGATTATCCTTAACAACAGAATCCCACCAGAACAAAGCTTCATCTTTGAGTGCCCAGGAGGCCAGTAATATTTTCTGGTCATCACTAAGCTTTAATGCTTCGAAGATTTTCTCAGCCGAACGAATCCAAGCTTGTGTTCTCATAATAGATTCTTCGCCCGAGAACGGCTTTCCACCCAGATTTCTATATTTCATGAATAGAGCTTCTATATCCGGGTCAGTATTACTTCTTCTGTTTCTGGCACTCATTTTTCTAGTACTTCTGCAAATGGCAGACCAAGTGTCAGGTCACAGAAAAGGTATTTTAAAACATAGAAACATATACTTCAAATGTAAATGTGTCTATCGAGGTGTATTCATTCTGCTTTACTCATACTAGGATATTACTAATCCTATCTGTATAGAGTTGCCCGTCCTAGAACACTACTGGTTCTATTTCTGACGAGTTCGTTCAAATGTTATATTCCAGAACTAAGCTTAACCAAAGCTCTGATACCACGTTGAGACGACCCAAAATCCCGTCTACACGGAAACAGGGTTATCTTTGGAATATAACACAGAAACAGATAACAGCAGAACAGAATTAAATAAATACACCAGATAATGAACAATATAATATACTGGATAAAATAATCATCAGAGTTACACAGTATACAGGATCTTACTTAGTACAAATACAGTTCAGCTATACATAAATGTCTACAGCGGAAATAAACAAAATATGTACAATAGGAGCTGAACAGCATAAAAAGAAATAAATGATAGAATCCATCTTCAGCTCCAGCTATCCAGAAAAAGAACCAGCTAAACCTGAATACAAGGCCGCCCGTGTAGAAAAAGGGGCACCCGAGTTTGAGAGTGAAACAAACTACGAGTCAGTCATGGGACTGGTATGAGAAATCCATTCAACACATATATAATATGGCAAATCACAGGACCACGCCACTTTCGTGGAACGGGTTTACTCCATTGGATTTCCAGTGCTCTAAAACAAATCTTTCTTTTAAACATTGCTATGCTTTTTATAAAAATGAAGCCGTTATAAGACTCAGTTCCCATCACACAATGCAACGCAAACCGGAGGATAGAGTTTTACCTTATAACGGCCAAAATATGCTTGATACGAATAAAACAAAGGCATTTGATATTATTGCTAGTGTTTATATGTTTCGAAAACAATTTCAAATCATAACTATCAATCATAGACGACATGAGCGTCCCATGCCACTATGTCGCCAAATGTATATATACAATCGAAACCGCACAGTCACGTACTTGGAAATTGGGCTTCCGTCATGAACCAAGGCAAAAGATAGTCCTTACCGAATTCGAGACGCTCTAGCCCGCCCCTCAGGATCAGAGCTCGAGTGACCCTTGGATCGTCAGGGCCGGTCCACCGATGTGGATTAAAATGCCTGAACAATACGTTTCCCCGCCCTTTGGGGCGTAAACGAGCCAACGAATGACTCCATCGGACCCGGATCGTCCGATCAAACCGAGGCGCCTCGCAACAGCAACAACCACATAGGTGAAAAGTATATAAATGTCAGGGCTGGTAGGTCACTGACACCACCCTAGCTAGAAAGAAACGCATGTCCTCCCTGAGGTCCTTCCTCCCGTTTTAGGTTCATACCGGGGTGTGAGGCTCGCGAATTTACGTTATACACAAAGCTACGCCACACAGGCGGTGCTTTGATCATCACCACAAGACTTTGCTTTTCAACAGAAGTCCTGATCACTGCATCTTAGCATGCCACACAGGCAATTCACACCGTGCAACTGATGGCTATCAATCACACAGAACAAATTCCAATGTCGGACACACAGTCCATTTACAAGTCCGTTCTGGGTCTGAACGAAACCGGAGGCACTAAATACCTCGCAAACCCATCGATCACCACGTACGTCTGGACGATCACCACTCATTATCCATATTTCGGGATGCCTCCCAATCAGGACCTCGGTTACCATCCAAACGAGGTGAAGATCTCCGGTCTTCGACCATCGTCTTCATCTTCGACTTTCAATCGTCGATCAATTATTTGAAATGAGAATTAACTCGGCCTTTTCAAATAATTCACGTATATTTAGAATTTCAAATCAATTTATTTCAATGGTTAACTTATTCGGCAACACCAATATTGTCCTTTAATGTAATTTTCACACCAAACACATTCAACCATCAAAAGCCACATAAATCGAGCAAATTCAGTTTATTTCCATTCCATATCGTTTATAATATTTTATGACGATTTATCGCTATTTTTATTTATTTTAAAATAGCCCATATATTCAAAACGACGCTTCGGGCCATAACGCGGCCGTGGCGCTGTTTTTCTTCAGATTTGATTTACACATATCTGAAAATCTAACCGTTGGATCTTCACAAAATTTACATCATTAGAAAGGTCTTTTCAAAACGAATCCAACGGTTCCAGTTTCGGGAAAATCCGACGGTCGGATCTCCCGTTACAATCGTTTGAAATTTCGATTTCAAAATACGAACTGCAGCGTCGTTATTCGATTAAATATATAATTATATTTATATATATATAAATATAATCGCTTCTGGCGCTGCTTCAGATTTGAATTAAACATTCCAGACAATCCAACCGTTGGATTTTTACAAGGTTGGTGCCGTTGGAAAGATATTTCCAAGGCGAACCCGACGGTTGAGATTTCGGGAAAATCCAATGGTCGGATTTCCCGTACTAGTCGTTTGAAATCACGGTTTCGAAATACGAACTGCACGGCTTCGTTTCGTTTTAATTTTATTTATATTTATATATTTATATAAATATAGTTCATTCAATGCTTTCCATATCGTTATCACTTCAAATATTTTTCTAACGCCTTAAATTTTGGAAAAATTTCGCCATAACCTCCCCTGCACCGGGAGCATCGGGAAATCGCAAATAGCGTTCCCGGTCCTTCTAATCTCAAAAAGAAAAAGAAAAAGCCAAGCGGCTAGCCAACAGGCTCAAAATCATCACCCAAACAAATCAGTAAATGTGTACCTATTTGTCGGGCACAAAATTTTATTCCTCTTCTCTAGCCCCTTTGCTATAACCTGTTCAATGAATATTGCATGTACATATATATACAGTTCTTATCATTTATCAATTTCTGTAACGTCCCGCATTTTGTCGGTTCGTATTTGAATATTTAAATCAGTTTAAATATTGAATTCTTGATATAAATGGATTTATATATTAATTAAAAAGAAGTTGAACGTATATAAATATATATTAATCATAATCGAGCTCAGAACGACGCTGCAGTTCGTAATTTAACGTTCTGAACTTCAACTGAGTGTACCGCACTCGTTTTGAATCGGATTTCTTCGAAACGAGAAATGTTGGAATCTGTTGAACGGTATCTTTCCAACGGAAGTGGAAAATAGAGATTTCGTCGTACAGACTGCAAGATATGTCCAAATAAAATATTCAGAAAGTCGCTGTAAAATCGTATATCGACCGTAACGGTTATTTGAATATAACTTGATATCGGTTGCAAATCTGGACAAGGTTCTTTTGGGGCGCAGCGATAATTTAATTTTTAGAATTTTTCTGTAATTTTTAATTAATTAAATATGCAACTTTTTATTTGGAGTATTGCGCACCCTGTATCGATATTTTGGGATTTCAAAATATGAGTTAATCTACTGGTATTATTATATTTTTGGGATCGTGGCACCTCGCTGGTCATAACTATATATTTATTTCTGTCCATAGCAACTGATACATGAACAAAGTTTACGTAGTCGGAAACGCTATTTCTTAGCTATGAAGCAACGTTTGATTTTATATAAACATGCAGTCACATACACCCTTTCTTTCAATGTCCCTTAGCACCATCCCACTAAGTATAGGATGTCCTTGCTGTACACAACTTCTCTGTATAATCTTCTCATAGGCGTCAAATTTTATGTTCTTATTATGATGTGCCCTCATTCATGCTACCTACTCTGTAGCCCATACACATATATGCAGAACCTAGAACTACAAATCTACTCACCCCATACTACACTTTCAAAATCAATAGGGACGTGCTGGAAGTGAAAGCACATAGCTTACTACACTAAGCTATATAATCCTATATGCCTAATATCTTCGCCATTAAGACTTCGTACACGTCATTTCAGATAAGCTACCCTAGTTCTCTCACATGCCTGTAAGTTAAAACGTGTAGATAAAGACTTGTGCCATACCCTAACACCATGACCCTATAACACCCTATTCCTTAGCAATAAAGGTTATCAAAAACTATAAATACGATACTTCCCTCAGACCGAAAGAAAGAGAAAAGAAAAACACATCTCTCCCTTACAAAAGACATCGATAAATTCCTACACCAAAATATAAACAAAAGATCTCATTTGAGACACAATACCGCTTACATACAACTCAATGCAAGGTTCTGGAGATCCAAACTTTTTACAGTGAGCTAGGCGCAAATGGCCACCATACACGGTGGAGTCAGATCTCACTCCGACAATGGAGGACGGTGGATTGACGAAGGCGTTGGGAGAAACTCCGGTAATCCCCTGAGTGGTGCGACAACACGGTAGAGAAACCGGGGACTTAAACCTTCGTCGCTAGTGATGACCAAAGGTCAGTTCAGCGTGGGCTTTGGGTTCGATAACAGCGGCAAATAGACGGAGTTGGATACGAGTGTTCTAGCCGGCGTTAGGAGGGAACTGGACATGTCTGTGGTGAAGAAAGATGCAACACTAGAAATGTTAGAAGAGGGTAGAAACCATTGGTGGCATGGGACCTGCATTAGCAGGTTATGTTTTAAAGCTGGAAGGGATGGAGAAGTCCTCGCGTCCGAACTGTACGGACGGACAAAGGACATGCAAGGGATAGGAAAGGAAATGTGTTGGAGGACTTGCGTGTTTTACTGTATGGAAGTTTGAAGAAAATATAGTGAGCAAAAACAGTGAAGAGGGGAGTTTGAAACGAAGAGCTGTATGCAAAACATAAGGGAGAGACTGAGCGATTTAAAGGACGTTGAGGAGCTTCTGTATTGTTGAAGCAAACTGAAGTCTCCTGTGTTTGTTGATTTGGTTAACAGGTTTTATGAACGGCTGTGCATGGATTTGTTCTCTGGTGATGATCAATACAAACTAGCAAATGATATTGCTATGGATAAATGATGGTCAATGAGTTATGATTGAAAAGTATTTTGGTATATATCAGTTGATGTTACTGGATTAGGCTCAAATCACGTATGATGGTATGTGTAGAGGCTTTAGGGAAGTGCATATTACTGCATGTTTTAGTTCATGCAGGGGAAGGTGACATGCTTGCGGCTATGTGTGGAGGTGGGTCTAGCATGTTTGAATGACGCAAATGTTGGTGAGGAAGAGGGTTAGTCTTGGCGGCAAGCTCTTTGTTTTATGTATGTATACAGAAGCATTGATGACCTTGTGGAAGAAGCGGCTTCATTTGAGAAATTGGGTCGAGTTTGATAGACCCATTTCAAAAGAAAATACAAATAAAAAAATAAATAAAAATAAAATAAGAGGTACAATATGCAAAATAGTGGAATGGTATGCAGACGGACTGTTCTTCTTGGTTTCGGAGGAGGGGCTTCTAACGGGCGCGGATCCGAACTGACGCAAATCGTTATTTAACGGTTAACGCGCCAAGGTGAGTAAAATCACTAACTCTGATCTATTTTAAAATATTGCAATTATATTTTAATGTTGTTTGAATGATGTGTGATGGTTGATTAGATTGATTACAATTAATTTGGTTGAATATTATATACCGTTATATATATGTACACATCATCAGTTGGACACTGATTCCATCGATTGAATATCCCCTAGTATAGAGTTAGTGTAAATTGTGCTGACTGACATCTGTGGATGCGGAAACCGGTTGGAGGAATTCGACCGGATTCCTTGATAATTATATGTACTGTTTGTTTTGTATGAACCCGAATTATAGTTAAAACCCCATGTGAATAGTGATGTTGAACGGAAAATTCAACATCTGTTTCGATAAATAAATAAACGATATCAATTTAGAAAGTGATAACAGTCGACCGTGAAACCATCGTTTTGTTAAGGAGTTGATTGGCCGTCAGGCAAATCAACGAGGTTAATTATAAAAATTATATTTTTATAATTAAAAAGAAGATTTAAATTTATAATAGAAGTTCTATTATAAACCAGTATTTTAAAGTTCGTTTTTATAAAAACGATTGTTGACATTTAAACAAGTTTATAAAGTAAAAACTATCCGACGATTAAATATTTGATAATTATATTTAAGATAAATAATTTAGAGATATCATTAGATTAATTAGATTAATCTAATGTTAAGAAGTAATTAAAATCAGTTAACGAATTTACTGATGGAAATAAGTTGATTTAATCAACTGTTATTTGGGAACATGATTATTAGATTAATTGGTCTTTAATTAATCTAATGAAAACAGGTTAGAAATAAGTTTATCGAAATTAATGAGAGTTAATTACCATTTAAGAAGTTGCAGATAAGAACTGGGGAATGGAGAAAGCAAAGAATTAATGTTTAAATTAAATATTCATAAACCACAGAGATTCCAAAGTAAGAATATGGTGTTGTAAAACCATATCCCAAAATACAACAAGGAAATACGATTTAATAAATATATTAAGTAATAAGGAATTTGAATACAGACTTGTATCGGTTCTAAGGTAAGAACGTTGTCGATCAAGGTCTGAGAGGTAAATAAAATATCCCAACTTGAACGGCTTCGCTATTACCGAGGAACGATATCAGTTTGTAACGGAAAGAGATGTCAAGATTTTTGTAACGGAAAGAGATGTCAAGATTTTTATAACAGAAAGAGATGTCAAGATTTTTGTGACGGAAATAGATGTCAAGATTAGTATAAAAGGAATATGGCAGCTTATGCAAGTCTTAGAATTATAGCGATAAAATAACGCTGTTGATAAGATAAGTGTGACTGTTATGTCAAGATTAGTTATAACAAAGAATATTACAGCGCATGACAAGTTGAACTATAGCAATAAAATAACGTTGTTAATAAGGTAAGTGTGACTGTAATTAGTTATAAGAATAATATAGCGTATGACAAGTTTAGAACTATAGCGACAAATTTACTGCTGTTGATTTGACTTAAGCATGACTTTTATATATAGCAGCACTTCCTAGGAAATGTAACAGTTTGGTTTGAAATCCACTTATTCGAGAGCAATAAGTAACGACGTTTGTTCAAAGAAATATAAGAAAGAGTTTAGAAAAAGAAATTGGAGAATCGTGTTAGAAAACGATGACAGCATTTCGATGTTCGAAATATGGTTAGAATTAAACCATTAGGATTTGGAACTAGAATTCGATGATGTCGAATATATTAAAGTAAATCATTGTTAGGGATTAAAATCTGATAGGCTGATTAACATTTAGTTTTAAACAAATAAATGTTAATAGGATAGGAATCGATATTTAGTCATCAACTGGATATTGTTTTGATAAGAAGTTGACTTAGAAATAGAGTATAAAATGGAATAGGAATATATAAGTTATGAAAGAGATTTCAGTAAACAAGATAAGGGATGGTATTCACATTTCAAAGTGAATAATGTTTTAAAAGTGAACGTTGAGTCGATTAAAAGGAAAATGAAATTGGAAATATTTTCCAATGTAAATAGGGTAGATTATCCAAGTATAGAAATAAAGAATGTGAAATTAATGGAAAGAGTTCGAACGTTAATAACGTATGTTTCTGGAACATGAAAGAATAAGAGTTTATAATAACTAGAAATGTTTCCAAGAAGTGTAAAAAGGCTAAAACGGGATTTGAGAAATATCTGGTAAGATATGAGAATTCGAATAATAAAGCCGAATGTTAAAATTTAAAAATACCCGTGATTGTGCGATGTTAGTTATACATTAGAATGGATGTTGTTTTTACTTCGATAGTTAAATAACCGACTATCGAAGTGTTTTGACCATCGTTGTCAATATGGAGAGACCGGTTGGATACGTTATCCGAAAACCACTCCGTATAGGCATAAGCGCTGCGAATTAGATATGCTGAAGATAATTGAAGACGGAGTTAAATGCAAGGGTCGTCCAGTTCTAGAATGATGTTTATTTGTTTGTCCAGTCCCAGGGCAACTTGTATGACGAGTGTCTGACAGAGTATTTCCAACGGTCACGCCGTTGATTTTATGAATATACCAAGTTGGTGGGGAGAAGGTGACTTCTCTTTATTCTACACCCAGTGTGCATTTGTGTAATCAATGTGTGATTACGGATTTGACGATGTGACATTCAAAGTGAATGGTGATCAGATGTTCTGAAGATAGACGTAGCCTCTAGCCTCACAACCAGGAAGTGACAGAAGTTGGGCTAGGCAGCATGGCTAGTTGGGTCATCCCCAAGCAGGGTGTATTGTCACCGATCTAGAGAAAATTCATATTTATACTTCTTTTCGATTCTGTATCTTCGGATGACGGTTGGATGGCCTACAACCGTGGTGGCAATATATTCGCGACACTCAAGCTAAATGAGTGAGCGGTCATGTGTGGCCGGGTTGCAAGACGTTCTTGTTGAACCCTGAGTGTATCCCCTCTAGAGTACACTATTAAGAAGGTGCTCCCATACCTTGTCTGTTGGAATCCATTCTCCGATAAGCGCCCTGCGGTTTATGATTTTATACTATATATATGTGGAACGTGAGATGCAAGCGTTCTGCTACTTGGATAATTATTTGGTTAGACATTATCATAATATCACTGTTTTTGATATCAAAGTAATTTGGGTTATAGTAAGGTAAAAGTTGTCCATGTTTATGTGTGGGCTGGTCTTACTATTATCCTTTTGTTTCAAAAGGATTTTCTTCAAAGTAAAACCTTATAGTTGGAATTTACTCACACCAGTCCCATGACTGACCCAGAGTTTATTTTGTTTGTTTTCCCTAAACTCTTGGGTGCCCAAATTTGTACGGGCAGTCAAGTGTTTCAGGCTTTGCAGATTCACTTGGAGGAGCTCAAAAGCAGGAAGCTTCACCATTAGTTATGTAGAGTTATTTCCGCTGTGATATGATGTATTGTACTCTGATAATGGTATGTATATACAATACAGTTTTGTATTCAAAGTTATGTTATATAATACATCTTATTTTGTTCCGCTGCGAGTTTCGTGTTACTCTGATTCTGTTCAGTTGTGATCTTCTTCTTCTTCTATTCTATTAGTTCTATCTTTTCTTTCTCACCCTCTAAATTCTTCTATTAATGTCCTGGTGTTTTCGATGCTTGAATAGTCAACAGTGTGTTTTTATGTTGATTTTCTGGGTCGAAAATTCCCGCCATTACAGATGGTATCAGAGCATAAGGTTAAGTGATTACCTTGGCTCTGTGGCGTAACTCAATAGAGATGGAGTTAGTAATACTCTAGATTGAGTTTGAGTGTATATATACGAGTGAACGTATTTGCAGATTTATATAAAACTGTTTTATATTGTGTTGACTGGTCAGTCGAGTAGTTATGAATTCTGGTCGAAACAGTAATGCAAACTGAGTCGATAGGTGTTTTTAAACTCTTGAACAGAGTAATTCGACACAGTATGTTTTGAAAAGAGGGTAAATGAAACAATTTTACCCAAAGTATATTTTGATATAAAAAGAAGTGTATATCTTGATATTAATATAATATATTGGATATGTGATCATTATTATGATCGAGCAGGATTATAATTGAGTTGGTTATATAAATAACCAATCGAAATATTATATAAGTATGATATGCAAAATCAGATAAGCTGAATCTGAATTAAAAACCAGAATTGAAATAAAACTCTAGAAACTTGGAAAAGAATTGAAATTGAATTTAAATTAAATATAAGGGAATTTTAAAATCCTGGGAGATTTGAAAATTTGTTTTCCAAGTGCTATGAAAGATATTTTGAAGTAATTTCAAAAATAGAGTGATTATAAATGAGTTTTTAAAGCAATATAGTATTGAACTCACTTCGATGGTTGGAAAATAAATTCCGATGATGATCGCGACATTATCGGTGTTCATTTTCGAGCTGGCAAGTGACGGATTACTACCAAAGATTTTGTTTTGTATTGTTTGAGAAACAAGTTGTCAGAAATTCAAATGTTTTGAATTATAAATGATTTCAAACTGATTTGAAATAAATCCCAGGAATTTGAATTCTGAAATAAAAATTTAACTTATGGAGTTAAAATGGTAAAAAAGGGAATTTAAACAAAGATAACAAAACTGGACTGAATTTGGAAAGATCCAGAATGAAAATTATAAAAGAAAAATATTGGAGATTCGAGTTATTAAAAATGAATTGATTCTTGGAGAATAAGAATCGAATTTTGAATTAGAGATGGAGATAACTGATTTGAGAAATAAATCAGTAAATGGAATGTCGTAATAAAACTTAACAAGGATAAGAACTGAGAGTGGAATCGAAGTTGAAATAGAAATTTGGCTTAGTAAAAGCGAAAGACTGGTTTGAGAACGGATTGATGGGAGATCAACCAAGGATGCTTGGATATGCTGGCTTGATAGCAGATGGCAAGATAGAGTTGAATGCCAAAAAGAGAAGGTACACGTTTATATACGAGTATGATTTTTTTTTTTATGAGTCAGTTTGGGCAAGCCGTTTGGCTGTTTGATTTTCTTTTGGATTGAAGAAGGCCCGGAGTGGCAAGTTGTTGTAGTACCGAGTGAGCCGTGCAGAGGAGATGCTGGCGAGATTCTCTGAAAATTTAAGCTGTTAGGAAATTTTCAGAAATTTTGAAAATATTCGAAATAATAAGGAATTAACATTTCAATTGGAAATAATCAGTTCAGTTGAAACTGGAATTATGAAGTAAACCAAAAAGATTTTTAACCATGTTATAACAGAGATTGTAGCATTTTCCCTATCTTAGCAATTTCGAGGACGAAATTATTTTAAGGGGGAAGGTCTGTAACGTCCCGCATTTTGTCGGTTCGTATTTGAATATTTAAATCAGTTTAAATATTGAATTCTTGATATAAATGGATTTATATATTAATTAAAAAGAAGTTGAACGTATATAAATATATATTAATCATAATCGAGCTCAGAACGACGCTGCAGTTCGTAATTTAACGTTCTGAACTTCAACTGAGTGTACCGCACTCGTTTTGAATCGGATTTCTTCGAAACGAGAAATGTTGGAATCTGTTGAACGGTATCTTTCCAACGGAAGTGGAAAATAGAGATTTCGTCGTACAGACTGCAAGATATGTCCAAATAAAATATTCAGAAAGTCGCTGTAAAATCGTATATCGACCGTAACGGTTATTTGAATATAACTTGATATCGGTTGCAAATCTGGACAAGGTTCTTTTGGGGCGCAGCGATAATTTAATTTTTAGAATTTTTCTGTAATTTTTAATTAATTAAATATGCAACTTTTTATTTGGAGTATTGCGCACCCTGTATCGATATTTTGGGATTTCAAAATATGAGTTAATCTACTGGTATTATTATATTTTTGGGATCGTGGCACCTCGCTGGTCATAACTATATATTTATTTCTGTCCATAGCAACTGATACATGAACAAAGTTTACGTAGTCGGAAACGCTATTTCTTAGCTATGAAGCAACGTTTGATTTTATATAAACATGCAGTCACATACACCCTTTCTTTCAATGTCCCTTAGCACCATCCCACTAAGTATAGGATGTCCTTGCTGTACACAACTTCTCTGTATAATCTTCTCATAGGCGTCAAATTTTATGTTCTTATTATGATGTGCCCTCATTCATGCTACCTACTCTGTAGCCCATACACATATATGCAGAACCTAGAACTACAAATCTACTCACCCCATACTACACTTTCAAAATCAATAGGGACGTGCTGGAAGTGAAAGCACATAGCTTACTACACTAAGCTATATAATCCTATATGCCTAATATCTTCGCCATTAAGACTTCGTACACGTCATTTCAGATAAGCTACCCTAGTTCTCTCACATGCCTGTAAGTTAAAACGTGTAGATAAAGACTTGTGCCATACCCTAACACCATGACCCTATAACACCCTATTCCTTAGCAATAAAGGTTATCAAAAACTATAAATACGATACTTCCCTCAGACCGAAAGAAAGAGAAAAGAAAAACACATCTCTCCCTTACAAAAGACATCGATAAATTCCTACACCAAAATATAAACAAAAGATCTCATTTGAGACACAATACCGCTTACATACAACTCAATGCAAGGTTCTGGAGATCCAAACTTTTTACAGTGAGCTAGGCGCAAATGGCCACCATACACGGTGGAGTCAGATCTCACTCCGACAATGGAGGACGGTGGATTGACGAAGGCGTTGGGAGAAACTCCGGTAATCCCCTGAGTGGTGCGACAACACGGTAGAGAAACCGGGGACTTAAACCTTCGTCGCTAGTGATGACCAAAGGTCAGTTCAGCGTGGGCTTTGGGTTCGATAACAGCGGCAAATAGACGGAGTTGGATACGAGTGTTCTAGCCGGCGTTAGGAGGGAACTGGACATGTCTGTGGTGAAGAAAGATGCAACACTAGAAATGTTAGAAGAGGGTAGAAACCATTGGTGGCATGGGACCTGCATTAGCAGGTTATGTTTTAAAGCTGGAAGGGATGGAGAAGTCCTCGCGTCCGAACTGTACGGACGGACAAAGGACATGCAAGGGATAGGAAAGGAAATGTGTTGGAGGACTTGCGTGTTTTACTGTATGGAAGTTTGAAGAAAATATAGTGAGCAAAAACAGTGAAGAGGGGAGTTTGAAACGAAGAGCTGTATGCAAAACATAAGGGAGAGACTGAGCGATTTAAAGGACGTTGAGGAGCTTCTGTATTGTTGAAGCAAACTGAAGTCTCCTGTGTTTGTTGATTTGGTTAACAGGTTTTATGAACGGCTGTGCATGGATTTGTTCTCTGGTGATGATCAATACAAACTAGCAAATGATATTGCTATGGATAAATGATGGTCAATGAGTTATGATTGAAAAGTATTTTGGTATATATCAGTTGATGTTACTGGATTAGGCTCAAATCACGTATGATGGTATGTGTAGAGGCTTTAGGGAAGTGCATATTACTGCATGTTTTAGTTCATGCAGGGGAAGGTGACATGCTTGCGGCTATGTGTGGAGGTGGGTCTAGCATGTTTGAATGACGCAAATGTTGGTGAGGAAGAGGGTTAGTCTTGGCGGCAAGCTCTTTGTTTTATGTATGTATACAGAAGCATTGATGACCTTGTGGAAGAAGCGGCTTCATTTGAGAAATTGGGTCGAGTTTGATAGACCCATTTCAAAAGAAAATACAAATAAAAATAAAATAAGAGGTACAATATGCAAAATAGTGGAATGGTATGCAGACGGACTGTTCTTCTTGGTTTCGGAGGAGGGGCTTCTAACGGGCGCGGATCCGAACTGACGCAAATCGTTATTTAACGGTTAACGCGCCAAGGTGAGTAAAATCACTAACTCTGATCTATTTTAAAATATTGCAATTATATTTTAATGTTGTTTGAATGATGTGTGATGGTTGATTAGATTGATTACAATTAATTTGGTTGAATATTATATACCGTTATATATATGTACACATCATCAGTTGGACACTGATTCCATCGATTGAATATCCCCTAGTATAGAGTTAGTGTAAATTGTGCTGACTGACATCTGTGGATGCGGAAACCGGTTGGAGGAATTCGACCGGATTCCTTGATAATTATATGTACTGTTTGTTTTGTATGAACCCGAATTATAGTTAAAACCCCATGTGAATAGTGATGTTGAACGGAAAATTCAACATCTGTTTCGATAAATAAATAAACGATATCAATTTAGAAAGTGATAACAGTCGACCGTGAAACCATCGTTTTGTTAAGGAGTTGATTGGCCGTCAGGCAAATCAACGAGGTTAATTATAAAAATTATATTTTTATAATTAAAAAGAAGATTTAAATTTATAATAGAAGTTCTATTATAAACCAGTATTTTAAAGTTCGTTTTTATAAAAACGATTGTTGACATTTAAACAAGTTTATAAAGTAAAAACTATCCGACGATTAAATATTTGATAATTATATTTAAGATAAATAATTTAGAGATATCATTAGATTAATTAGATTAATCTAATGTTAAGAAGTAATTAAAATCAGTTAACGAATTTACTGATGGAAATAAGTTGATTTAATCAACTGTTATTTGGGAACATGATTATTAGATTAATTGGTCTTTAATTAATCTAATGAAAACAGGTTAGAAATAAGTTTATCGAAATTAATGAGAGTTAATTACCATTTAAGAAGTTGCAGATAAGAACTGGGGAATGGAGAAAGCAAAGAATTAATGTTTAAATTAAATATTCATAAACCACAGAGATTCCAAAGTAAGAATATGGTGTTGTAAAACCATATCCCAAAATACAACAAGGAAATACGATTTAATAAATATATTAAGTAATAAGGAATTTGAATACAGACTTGTATCGGTTCTAAGGTAAGAACGTTGTCGATCAAGGTCTGAGAGGTAAATAAAATACCCCAACTTGAACGGCTTCGCTATTACCGAGGAACGATATCAGTTTGTAACGGAAAGAGATGTCAAGATTTTTGTAACGGAAAGAGATGTCAAGATTTTTATAACAGAAAGAGATGTCAAGATTTTTGTGACGGAAATAGATGTCAAGATTAGTATAAAAGGAATATGGCAGCTTATGCAAGTCTTAGAATTATAGCGATAAAATAACGCTGTTGATAAGATAAGTGTGACTGTTATGTCAAGATTAGTTATAACAAAGAATATTACAGCGCATGACAAGTTGAACTATAGCAATAAAATAACGTTGTTAATAAGGTAAGTGTGACTGTAATTAGTTATAAGAATATTATAGCGTATGACAAGTTTAGAACTATAGCGACAAATTTACTGCTGTTGATTTGACTTAAGCATGACTTTTATATATAGCAGCACTTCCTAGGAAATGTAACAGTTTGGTTTGAAATCCACTTATTCGAGAGCAATAAGTAACGACGTTTGTTCAAAGAAATATAAGAAAGAGTTTAGAAAAAGAAATTGGAGAATCGTGTTAGAAAACGATGACAGCATTTCGATGTTCGAAATATGGTTAGAATTAAACCATTAGGATTTGGAACTAGAATTCGATGATGTCGAATATATTAAAGTAAATCATTGTTAGGGATTAAAATCTGATAGGCTGATTAACATTTAGTTTTAAACAAATAAATGTTAATAGGATAGGAATCGATATTTAGTCATCAACTGGATATTGTTTTGATAAGAAGTTGACTTAGAAATAGAGTATAAAATGGAATAGGAATATATAAGTTATGAAAGAGATTTCAGTAAACAAGATAAGGGATGGTATTCACATTTCAAAGTGAATAATGTTTTAAAAGTGAACGTTGAGTCGATTAAAAGGAAAATGAAATTGGAAATATTTTCCAATGTAAATAGGGTAGATTATCCAAGTATAGAAATAAAGAATGTGAAATTAATGGAAAGAGTTCGAACGTTAATAACGTATGTTTCTGGAACATGAAAGAATAAGAGTTTATAATAACTAGAAATGTTTCCAAGAAGTGTAAAAAGGCTAAAACGGGATTTGAGAAATATCTGGTAAGATATGAGAATTCGAATAATAAAGCCGAATGTTAAAATTTAAAAATACCCGTGATTGTGCGATGTTAGTTATACATTAGAATGGATGTTGTTTTTACTTCGATAGTTAAATAACCGACTATCGAAGTGTTTTGACCATCGTTGTCAATATAGAGAGACCGGTTGGATACGTTATCCGAAAACCACTCCGTATAGGCATAAGCGCTGCGAATTAGATATGCTGAAGATAATTGAAGACGGAGTTAAATGCAAGGGTCGTCCAGTTCTAGAATGATGTTTATTTGTTTGTCCAGTCCCAGGGCAACTTGTATGACGAGTGTCTGACAGAGTATTTCCAATGGTCACGCCGTTGATTTTATGAATATACCAAGTTGGTGGGGAGAAGGTGACTTCTCTTTATTCTACACCCAGTGTGCATTTGTGTAATCAATGTGTGATTACGGATTTGACGATGTGACATTCAAAGTGAATGGTGATCAGATGTTCTGAAGATAGACGTAGCCTCTAGCCTCACAACCAGGAAGTGACAGAAGTTGGGCTAGGCAGCATGGCTAGTTGGGTCATCCCCAAGCAGGGTGTATTGTCACCGATCTAGAGAAAATTCATATTTATACTTCTTTTCGATTCTGTATCTTCGGATGACGGTTGGATGGCCTACAACCGTGGTGGCAATATATTCGCGACACTCAAGCTAAATGAGTGAGCGGTCATGTGTGGCCGGGTTGCAAGACGTTCTTGTTGAACCCTGAGTGTATCCCCTCTAGAGTACACTATTAAGAAGGTGCTCCCATACCTTGTCTGTTGGAATCCATTCTCCGATAAGCGCCCTGCGGTTTATGATTTTATACTATATATACGTGGAACGTGAGATGCAAGCGTTCTGCTACTTGGATAATTATTTGGTTAGACATTATCATAATATCACTGTTTTTGATATCAAAGTAATTTGGGTTATAGTAAGGTAAAAGCTGTCCATGTTTATGTGTGGGCTGGTCTTACTATTATCCTTTTGTTTCAAAAGGATTTTCTTCAAAGTAAAACCTTATAGTTGGAATTTACTCACACCAGTCCCATGACTGACCCAGAGTTTATTTTGTTTGTTTTCCCTAAACTCTTGGGTGCCCAAATTTGTACGGGCAGTCAAGTGTTTCAGGCTTTGCAGATTCACTTGGAGGAGCTCAAAAGCAGGAAGCTTCACCATTAGTTATGTAGAGTTATTTCCGCTGTGATATGATGTATTGTACTCTGATAATGGTATGTATATACAATACAGTTTTGTATTCAAAGTTATGTTATATAATACATCTTATTTTGTTCCGCTGCGAGTTTCGTGTTACTCTGATTCTGTTCAGTTGTGATCTTCTTCTTCTTCTATTCTATTAGTTCTATCTTTTCTTTCTCACCCTCTAAATTCTTCTATTAATGTCCTGGTGTTTTCGATGCTTGAATAGTCAACAGTGTGTTTTTATGTTGATTTTCTGGGTCGAAAATTCCCGCCATTACAATTTCTATTCGACTTCATATTTGATTTCTATTTGGTTTAAAAAACTCCATTCATTCTAATGTTCCATAAATAGGTGCAAATCATTTCATTAGCTAATTAATGAATATTTCAACTCATATATGTTTATTTTGAACAAGTGGCTATTTTTAACACTTCACATTTCAACGATTTATGCATACAATAAAAATGTGATTTTTATTGTAAAACAATTCATTTCAAAACACTATTTTTCTATATAGTTCATATAGGTGACAAAATAGGATTTTTATCATAAAACAATTTCTTTTTAAAACGAGATTATTTTACACAGTTCATATAGTCGATAAAAGGCGATTTTTATTATCAAACAATTTATTTCAAAATATGAATACCATTCAACACATGAATTTCTAAACAACGAATGAATATCAATTCAACACATGAATGTTTTCTATAGTTTCTATATATAGATAAAAATGTGATTTTTATTATCGAACAATTTATTTCAAAATATGAATACCATTCAACACATGAATTTCTAAACAACGAATGAATATCAATTCAACACATGAATGTTTTCTATAGTTTCTATATATAGATAAAAATGTGATTTTTATTATCGAACAATTTATTTCAAAATATGAATACCATTCAACACATGAATTTCTAAACAACGAATGAATATCAATTCAACACATGAATGTTTTCTATAGTTTCTATATATAGATAAAAATGTGATTTTTATTATCGAACAATTTATTTCAAAATATGAATACCATTCAACACATGAATTTCTAAACAACGAATGAATATCAATTCAACACATGAATGTTTTCTATACAATGAATAAATATAGTTTAAGCATATGAAAATAATTAAAACACACAAATATTATTCAAAATTTCGGCAGCATAACGGCAGGGTAGTTACACCGGGACCGTCCCTAGTACGGCTCCTCGCTCTACCTTAAAACCTCGCGGTTTTTGACAATGGGGATCATGCATCTAGTTCGCACGCAGGCGGCATGTATATATTTATTTCATTTCCACAAACTAATCCTATGTGGTTTCAACCAAATATTTCTTAATCACAAGCGGGTATTTTTCAACCACAATCAACCAATATCAATCACAAACAATCCCAAACAACCATTCACTATCAACCAATTTTCACAACAATTTCAACCAATATATATCGTCCATGGTTTGTGGACGAGGGGCGTATATATATATATTTATATATAGCAATTCACTTTTACTTCACACATATATATATAAATTTTAAATCAGAAATCTCACCAATAGCTATCCAACTGCACGACACTTCCTTGCATAAAATCTTCGCCAACCTCTCCTTTTGTCGCTTCGTTGCCTGTATTCTCTACATATGTAAAAATCGAATTTTTACTATGTTATTCAATATATAAAAATCGAGTTTTGACGTCGCTATTCAATATATAAAAATATGATTTTTACTTCGACTTTCAATATATAAAAATATGATTTTTACTTTTTAAAGTTCAAATCTTTTTCCCTTTGAAGTTAAAACCTTTTTCTTTTTAAAGTTTAAACCTTTTCTATTTAAAGTTCAAACCTTTTTCTAAAAATCAGTTTTTACTTTTATAAAAAAATCAGTTTTTACTCTATTTCAAAATCAGTTTTTACTCTATTTATAAAAATCATTTTTATCCTAAAAAGAAAATCAGTTTTAAACTAATTAAAATTCAGTTTTGGAATCATAACTAAAATCAGTTTTTACTTTTAATTAAAATCAGTTTTTACTTTTAATTAAAAGTCAGTTTTTCTTTCTATTAAAAATCAGTTTTAATCTTTTTTTTTTAAAAAAAAAAACAGTTTTAACCTTTTTAAAAAAAATCAGATTTAATCTTTTAAAAAAAAAACAGTTTAAAATTCTTTTTTAAAAATCAGTTTTTAATACTTTTTAAAAATTATTTCAGTTTTTAACCCTTTTAAAAATTATTTTAAAATCAATACTATATATAAATTCAGTTTTTTTCAAACTAGATCATTGCTTTTCAAAAATTTTATTACTGCTTTATTTACTAAATTAAATAAACTAATTATATAAAATAAAATGAAAAAAAAAGTTAGGAAGAAGCTCACAGTTTACATTGCTCAGCCCCGTCGGACTTGAGCTCGAAACTAGGGTTCCGCCGCCCCCCATCGATCTCGACCCCTGGGAGTTCATCGGAGTGCGCCTCCCTGGAGAGCCTGCTGTCGCCTTTCCCTTCCGAGGAGCTCGACGAGCTCGGTGATCTCCAGCGGTTGAAAATTGGGTCGAGGCGGCGCTTCGTCGGCGATCGATTAGGTCTAGGGTTTTTTTTTTTTTTTTAATTTCTGTTTAACTGAATTGAAATGAACGGGGGGGGAGGGGCAGAACGAAGATAAAGGGAGGGAATTTAGATTTTTTTTTTTTATTATTTAATTTTGCAAATAGGTTGACTTTTACATACGACCTCGAAACGAGGCCCACCGCCTGTCGCCCATAGCGTTTTACCCCCATTCCGAACACAATGGGATATGTATCGCAAGCTGATTTGATCGTCACAATCAGTTTCCGTTGAATTTACATTTAAATCACTATATTGAATTTTAAACGTACATTTCAAATTACCGGGGTCACATACTAACTAGAAAAATTCTCGAAAAATATTTTCTAGCTTTGTATTGACGATACGGTTCTAACAAAACTAGTTTCGTCGAATTCTGAGACCGTTTGAAAAATGGCCAATTTCCAGTCGATTAAAATCAACTGAAACTGGTCAAACGCGTTTTCCTTTGCCACGCTCACATATTGATTCGAAAAATTATGAAATTTGAAACCTAACAATAACTTGACACTGCGGATCTAACAAAAGTGGTTTCATCGAAATCCGAGGTCATTTGCAAAATGTCCATTTTTAAGGGCCTGAATTCCATAGCGACTATTCAGAATTTTCAACTGGACATATCTTTTGATTCCCGCTATCAAATTTCGATTGGTCGGATTCGTTAGAAAGATATTCACTAACAGATTTAAATATTTCTGGTTTCACTAAAATCCGGATTGTTTTGCATCCGGTACATTCAATTGAAGTTTGAAATCGAATTATCGAACTACCGCGCCATTTTCAATTCTATATATAATTATAATTAATTATATTGGTTTTCAAATGTCGATTTTAACTCAGTTTTCATCGCCTTTATTTAAAATATTTATTTTAAATATTTAAAATCCATTATTTTAGCCAATTTAAAAATTTTAAATTGGTTCAGATTTTCTGGGTCGTTACACTGACCTTACTAGATAACCTCCTTAGTCGCTTATTACTTTTCATAGGATAGCTCGCCATTTCTGACCCTTTTAATTTCTAGGTTTGGGTAGGCTCACATACACATGCCATTTAAGACCCCTATACTGAAAAACCTATTCTCAGGTGGACTCTTCAACCCCTAGTCTCTTAGCCTTTTAGGACCCAGGAAGCGGACTATATGCGAAGGTTATTAGTTCGTACCCCATTTTGCCTTTAACACCTTTCCCTTTTTGGGATGAAGTAGGTTACATTATTAAGTCATTGCCGTTTAGTTCCTTTATACGGAAATACTATATGTACACCATTTATTTGCGTCACGGACTTACATGGTTAATAATATCCTACATTATTAACCTACTAAGTCCAACTATATTTTCTATTTCCATTATTATTAGTAAGGTAGGTTATATTCCTTTTTCCCTAGGATGTTAATTTAATACCTTCCCTGATTTGGACTTAGTGTTTAAACGTTAATGATAAATTCCCTTATGACACCCATTTCCTTTTATTTCCTTTTTATTGCCCTTTATGACTCTAATGTTCATATTTTCCTAAGGCAACAACTTATTAGTCCCAAGTTATCTATTTGTTGTACCCCAATGGATAATTTCTATTTTTATTTATTTATTGGTTGACTGTTATATATATACATATATATATATATATATATATACACACACACACATACCAGGCCTCTCACATTAAGTTGACTACCCGTGGATGCTGGATATGCCTATCCGTTCCGGGAAGACTTCTACCACAAGTGAACTTAACCTCGTGCCTTAGTACGATTATATTAATGCATTAGACCCCTCACGTTAAACTGACTACCTATGGTTGCTGGATTCGTCGGTCGGTTCCGGGCAGGCTTATACCACAAGTTGAGTTTAACCTCGTGTCTAAATGCGGTTATAATTTAAATTCCTAATTGGGGTCCACAACAATTATCGTAATTGATTTTAGGAATTATAACCATTTTCCCATCAGATTTATTTTCCCCAAATCAATATTGGTTGCAATGGTTATTTCTTTATTTGCGTTCTCATTTATAACAGTTAATTACATTGATTGCTACAAATGGTCACCAAAAATATATTAATTCAAAATGAATTATATTTACGCATAATTCCATAATTTAACTTTATCCAAACATTCCATACAATTTATATCGTCGTTTTACGCTGATTTGGATGGATAATATGTATACATATTTTTATTTTTATGTTTTCCTTCTGTCAACGTAGTTATTAATATTTATTTATTATTTTGCAATACTTATTTTTAAATTAATGATTTAGTCTAATCAATTAACCAAACATTCCCTTTTTATATGCAATCTTGCCAAAAAGGTTTCATGTCTCACAAGGACCGTTAGTTGTAATCATTGTAAAAATGCCTATTTTGTGGAATTTGACGTATTTCCAAATCACAAGGGCCGTTAGTTGTAATAGTCGATGCAAATTATAAACAAATACATGTATTTATGTTTATATGTACCTTCGCACCATTTTTTCCTTTTTAATCTTTTTTGTCATACTTCTTGTGATTCTAAAATAATGTCTCTTTATATTTTTATGGAGGAAAAATACATATTTTACAATGCTTAAACCAAAACCCAACAATATGGAATATAACAGGAATATTTCTTTTTATTATTACAATCACATAATACACAAATTCATCTTTTTACCCAAATTTGCATATTTCATATTTCAGCACTGAACTAAAGATCTAGAATGTAACTGCAACAAATTTATGTTTAATGGGAATGATTTCTAGATCCGTAGTGTTGTATAATATTTACAACATATTTCATGACATAACTATAGGAATATGTGGGAAAAATATATAAAATTCCTACGATTCATGTTATACATAATCACAACTTATCACTTAACAATTTTTAAACATATTCATAATCAAATCTGATGGTTGCCACAATTTGCAATTATTTAAATTAGACGATCTGGTAGACATAAAACATAGACTGGATTCAAACGAAATAGATAAATCATTATATCTATATTAGTAAATTTTCCACTCACCTTATAGCTTCCAATTTCTGAGTTTTGAACCTTTTAGGCTTCCAATCCCTAAATTCTTATAAATCTACAGTTTATCTAGAAAGGGGAAAATTCACGTTCTATAGAAATGTAAGAAAAAGGGAAGAGAGTAAAGAATCTATCATTGAGAATCCTCTTCCATTAAATCTAATTATTTTCCCAATTCCATATGAATTTGATTTGATTTGGTATATGTATGAATATATTTTATTTAAAATTAGGTTAAAAGAGGAAGAAAAAATGGCATAGCTCCGTTGCCTTTATAGATTTGAATGGAGGAGAATAGGGCTCTACCCGTTTATTTATAGGGGTGGTAATGGCCTAGAACCGTCAGATTAGTTTTAAGTTATATCCGTCCATTCATTTTTATAATATTATAAACCAAACCTTATATGACCCAGCCATCACTGGGCATCTGATCGCCTAGTGAATCGACCGCTATGGTCGACCGCCTAGGCAATTAGATGCCCAGGTCGGCTGTTCATATATGGTATAATATTTATTTAAATTCTAATTTATTTATTTTCCATCAGTTTTCGTATTTTGTTTGTAACTTTTCATACGGACTCCGTTCGTGAAACTCTAAACATGAAAGTTGACCAAAATTCTGAGACGAATGCAACAGTTAAAGTTTCGCGGCCAAATTCCATCGTTGGTAGAAATTCCTATTTTGAATTTCTAATAAATAATTTATATTTCCAAAATTTTGGATTGATACAGAAGTAAATAATAAAATAGACATACAATATGCATCTAACAAATATTCATGAATAAAAAATATCACCTACTTTCATATTCAAAAGTATTTCTCCTTCCATAGGAGGTTTCCAGCCACGCGGTTGAAAAACTTTGTGGAAAGTCCCACTGCAACTTGACTACTATAAAAGTCAATAAAATCAATTTTCTAAATGAAATAATTACCATCAAAGCTTTAATAATTGTTCTAGTTTGATATCATTACTCAGTTGGTTGGTATAAAAGTGAATAATAGCAGAATCCCACGAATATTGTCCCATCACCATTATTGTTTATTTTGATGTATTGCTTTTTAACAATATTTTCTGCAATGCAAGTAGAATGGGTTCACTAATCACCTGATTTTTTTTCAAATATTTATGTTGTAATAACTAATCAAAACATAAATAATTGATGAAGAACAAAAGAAATAAATCAGAAAGAGACGAGAAGAAGAGAAGATGAATATAAATTAAGGAGCTACATCTTTATTGATTTTTGAATTAATATATTGTACAAAAAATACAAAAGATTATAGTACTGAACCCTATATTTAAAGGGTTATATATTCTCTAGCATATTCCTTATTATTCAGCATATTCTCTAACCAGCATATTGTAATATTTTTGAAAGGCAATTGATCTTTTATTCCATAACAATTATTACAAAGAAAGTTCTATAGCTGTACATCTCACAATTATCTCACAACAAGCAGTAATGAGGGAAAACAATGAAATTTACAATTGAAACATAAAAAAACTCAAAACTGCAGACTACACATTCTCCCCAAAACCGTATAGAAACCCCTTGTGTACCTAGTAACCTTCGACGTCCAAATATACTGAGATATATACAATTAAAGAAGTGATGCCTACGAGGACTAAATTAACCACAAGCCAAAGGTCCAATATGAATGAAGTTAAAAAAAAGCACTCCCATAACCACCAAGTAATACAAAGGCAGTCTGTCAACCATGAAGAGCCAATCGTAGTGCCAAAAGACCATTAATCTTCGACATCCAACAATACTATATAGATTAAGAAAAAGGTTCCTGCGAATACCAAACTAGGCAATAGCCAAAAATCCAATCAGAAAGAAGCTATAATACCACACCCAAAACCACCAAAACAAACAAAACCATACTATCAACCAAAGAAGCCAAACTTAGTGCCAAAAGACCATTGCTGAACTCACTCCATGAATACGCGCAGAAAACAACAAACACTTTACACTAAAACTAAAGAAAGAAAAGCCATCAAATAGAATTTCTCCTCGTATATCGCTTGCCAGATTTCAGTCCACTACTTAATGGAAACACTTCTTCAGGTTTGAAATCATGGCCTTCATCAAGTCTGAACCATCATCAGCGTCTTGCCAAAACTTCCCCTTCAGCTTGCCATTCTTAGAGTTAGACAAATAGGGTGTAGCAGAAGTAGGAACAGATGAAGAAAGGGAAGCCAATGCAATGTTAACTTTTGGAAAAGTCAGGCCAGATCCAGATATAGTTGGAACTGAATGTGTGGAGGCGGAGTTAGATTCATGTATGGCAAAGGCTTGGACTAAGAAAAAGGAGCAGTAGAGCTAAATGTTGAGGAACAAGACATAGTTGAATTAGAATTGGCGGATGCAGAACTAGATGAAGAAAGATTACGATCTGATGGAACTTTAAATGCATAAGAAGATGAACTAGAATAACATGCTAAAGAGTCTGAATCGGGAGATGAAAGAGAACAAGCAAAACTTGGTGAGGATGTAGATGTTGTATGAGTCACTTGCTCTGACTTATCCTCAAACAAATTACCAAAAACTGTTTCATCTCCATTAACATAGTGTCCACACTGAAATGGATTGCTTTTCCATTTGAAGCTTTATTAACATCATCAAATTTCTTATTGACTAGAACGTTCTCACTAATAATATTTCTTTGAGCTTGAATAATACTATCTTTGCCATTGACATTGACAACATCAACATAAGCATATTGTAATATTCTTTCAGCATTAATTGCTTAATCTTTAGCATATTCTCTGGCATATTCCTTATTCTTTAGCATGTTCTCTAACAAACATATTCCAATATTCTTCAACATCCCCTTCAAACCCACGATGAGAAAAATCGTGAGTTTGCCAAAAAGAAGCTGCAAATTAAATAGTAGCAAGACTGAGCAACCATTTTGATATTGTTAGAGAGTAATACCAAACATCAAGCATCAAACATTCAACTACAACTCCAAACAACTCAACAACTCCAATCTAAAACTCCAAAACAACTCAACTATCTTCAATTTGATCGGTAAGCGGAAGATCTGAGCGGCCAAATGACAAAACTAGTCCCGGATGTATTTGTATGTTTGCATCTCCCAAACATACAAAGAAAACAAAATAAACTAAAATGAGATGAGTTTGCATATGTTTGCATCCACCAACCATATCAAACAAAAACAAAACCAAATTAATTGGGATGATCAACATATGTTTGCATCCTCCAAACATACCTTACAATATCATCTACCGCCTTCAATCAACGTCAATTACCCTCTTAATAAATAGGGTTACCGATACAGACATCAAATGAACAATAAACAACTTCAAACTAATGTTACTCTCTAACAACTCAATTAACCCATCACCTTTACCTCAAAAGAAAGAAAACAAAATCCCTTTTTCTTTTCTTTTAGAATTTTTTTCATGACATAACTCTAATATGAAGATTTTTTTTGATCCAATCAAATACCTATAGCTTGAAGCAAATCTTCTCTTTCGCGCGCCATAAAAAGATTCAAGAATTATCAAATATCATATCAAAAATCACCAATCAACAAGTAACATATCTCAAATCTACTACAACAACCTGCTCTGATACTATGTTGAAATAACTAATTGAAACATAAATAATTGATGAAGAACAAAAGAAACAAATCAGAAAGAGATGAGAAGAAGAGAAGATGAATATAAATTAAGGAGCTACATCTTTATTGAATTTTGAATTAATATATTGTACAAAAAATACAAAAGATTATAGTACTGAACCCTATATTTAAAGGGTTATTTATTCTCTAGCATATTCCTTATTATTCAGCATATTCTCTAACCAGCATATTGTAATATTTTTGAAAGGCAATTGATCTTTTATTCCATAACAATTATTACAAAGAAAGTTCTATAGCTGTACATCTCACAATTATCTCACAACAAGCAGTAATGAGGGAAAACAATGAAATTTACAATTGAAACATAAAAAAACTCAAAACTGCAGACTACACATTCTCCCCAAAACCGTATAGAAACCCCTTGTGTACCTAGTAACCTTCGACGTCCAAATATACTGAGATATATACAATTAAAGAAGTGATGCCTACGAGGACTAAATTAACCACAAGCCAAAGGTCCAATATGAATGAAGTTAAAAAAAAAGCACTCCCATAACCACCAAGTAATACAAAGGCAGTCTGTCAACCATGAAGAGCCAATCGTAGTGCCAAAAGACCATTAATCTTCGACATCCAACAATACTATATAGATTAAGAAAAAGGTTCCTGCGAATACCAAACTAGGCAATAGCCAAAAATCCAATCAGAAAGAAGCTATAATACCACACCCAAAACCACCAAAACAAACAAAACCATACTATCAACCAAAGAAGCCAAACTTAGTGCCAAAAGACCATTGCTGAACTCACTCCATGAATACGCGCAGAAAACAACAAACACTTTACACTAAAACTAAAGAAAGAAAAGCCATCAAATAGAATTTCTCCTCGTATATCGCTTGCCAGATTTCAGTCCACTACTTAATGGAAACACTTCTTCAGGTTTGAAATCATGGCCTTCATCAAGTCTGAACCATCATCAGCGTCTTGCCAAAACTTCCCCTTCAGCTTGCCATTCTTAGAGTTAGACAAATAGGGTGTAGCAGAAGTAGGAACAGATGAAGAAAGGGAAGCCAATGCAATGTTAACTTTTGGAAAAGTCAGGCCAGATCCAGATATAGTTGGAACTGAATGTGTGGAGGCGGCGTTAGATTCATGTATGGCAAAGGCTTGGACTAAGAAAAAGGAGCAGTAGAGCTAAATGTTGAGGAACAAGACATAGTTGAATTAGAATTGGCGGATGCAGAACTAGATGAAGAAAGATTACGATCTGATGGAACTTTAAATGCATAAGAAGATGAACTAGAATAACATGCTAAAGAGTCTGAATCGGGAGATGAAAGAGAACAAGCAAAACTTGGTGAGGATGTAGATGTTGTATGAGTCACTTGCTCTGACTTATCCTCAAACAAATTACCAAAAACTGTTTCATCTCCATTAACATAGTGTCCACACTGAAATGGATTGCTTTTCCATTTGAAGCTTTATTAACATCATCAAATTTCTTATTGACTAGAACGTTCTCACTAATAATATTTCTTTGAGCTTGAATAATACTATCTTTGCCATTGACATTGACAACATCAACATAAGCATATTGTAATATTCTTTCAGCATTAATTGCTTAATCTTTAGCATATTCTCTGGCATATTCCTTATTCTTTAGCATGTTCTCTAACAAACATATTCCAATATTCTTCAACATCCCCTTCAAACCCACGATGAGAAAAATCGTGAGTTTGCCAAAAAGAAGCTGCAAATTAAATAGTAGCAAGACTGAGCAACCATTTTGATATTGTTAGAGAGTAATACCAAACATCAAGCATCAAACATTCAACTACAACTCCAAACAACTCAACAACTCCAATCTAAAACTCCAAAACAACTCAACTATCTTCAATTTGATCGGTAAGCGGAAGATCTGAGCGGCCAAATGACAAAACTAGTCCCGGATGTATTTGTATGTTTGCATCTCCCAAACATACAAAGAAAACAAAATAAACTAAAATGAGATGAGTTTGCATATGTTTGCATCCACCAACCATATCAAACAAAAACAAAACCAAATTAATTGGGATGATCAACATATGTTTGCATCCTCCAAACATACCTTACAATATCATCTACCGCCTTCAATCAACGTCAATTACCCTCTTAATAAATAGGGTTACCGATACAGACATCAAATGAACAATAAACAACTTCAAACTAATGTTACTCTCTAACAACTCAATTAACCCATCACCTTTACCTCAAAAGAAAGAAAACAAAATCCCTTTTTCTTTTCTTTTAGAATTTTTTTCATGACATAACTCTAATATGAAGATTTTTTTTGATCCAATCAAATACCTATAGCTTGAAGCAAATCTTCTCTTTCGCGCGCCATAAAAAGATTCAAGAATTATCAAATATCATATCAAAAATCACCAATCAACAAGTAACATATCTCAAATCTACTACAACAACCTGCTCTGATACTATGTTGAAATAACTAATTGAAACATAAATAATTGATGAAGAACAAAAGAAACAAATCAGAAAGAGATGAGAAGAAGAGAAGATGAATATAAATTAAGGAGCTACATCTTTATTGAATTTTGAATTAATATATTGTACAAAAGATACAAAAGATTATAGTACTAAACCCTATATTTAAAGGGTTATTTATTCTCTAGCATATTCCTTATTATTCAACATATTCTCTAACCAGCATATTCTAATATTTTTTCAGCATTAAATGCTTATTCTTTAGCATATTCTCTGGCATATTCCTTATTCTTCAACATTTTCTCTAACAATCATGTCTAATATTCTTCAACAATTTAAACATTAATTTTAACAAACAATAACCAGTTATTTTATGATCTAGGGTTACAAAGAAGAGAATTGGAGTTACGAAGAAGTGAGAGGAGGGAAGCGAAAAGCAGATAGTACGGAAAAGAAAAACGCATGGGAACAAAAAAAATAAAGATGCTAGCTTGATCTTCGTTTCTAGTCGCGTTTCTTCACCTCAGGAAAGGGGTAGAAATGTTAATGGTTACTATTCAGTAACAAACCCCGCTATACAGTGCAACTAATGCTTACTTTTCTTGTAGTGAATGTGTTAGAGATTCGTAGTTTCTTGGTTTTGTCGGGTGATTACTATTGATTTATTCGGGATTTCTCTTGCATCATGCTCCCACTTACTCATTCTTACTCATAAGGGTATTCACTTCAAGTGGTCGGATCAATATGAAGCTTCCTTTCAGCGATTTTTTTTTTTCACTGATGCTCCTATTCTAGTGGTTCCTGAAGGGAACCAGGACCTTGTTGTTTATACCGATGCTAGTTGTTGTTTGGGCACTGTGTTGATGCAGCGTGATCGTGTTGTAGCTTATGCTTCTCGCCAATTGCATCCGAATGAGATTCAGTACATGACTCATGGACTTGAGCTTGCAGCTATTGTGTTTGGTTTGAAAATTTGGCATCATTATCTGCTTGGTGAGCACTTCACTCTTTTCACAGACCATAAATCTCTGAAGTATCTGTTTTCTCAGAAAGAGCTCAATGTAACAACCCTGAATTTTTGGGCCAATTTAAAATTTATTTTAAGTGATTTTAATGAGTTTTGATATTTAAAATAATCTATTTTAAATAATAATGATCACAAATTTGATTCAAATCGAAGTTAGAATGAATAATTCAATTTTAATTATAAAAAAAGAGTTAGAAATAGCGCGGTAGTTGGAAAAGTCAAACTTGAACTTTGACTGACCGTACAGGATGCAAGATTTAACGGATTTTAGTGAAACCAAAAATATTAGAATCTATTTAAAAATATCTTTCCAACGAATCCGAAAAATCGAAATTTCATAGCGGAAATCAAAAGTTATGGCCAATTCAATTTTTAGAGGGTCGCTATGAAATTTATAAGGGTCAAAAATGCTACTTTTCACCTATGTAGGAATTTCGACTCAAAACCACTTCCATTGAGTTTGAAATGATGTTTCTGCATTGAAAAACAGTAAACACTTATATATTTTGAGTTTCAGAAATTATTTGTTTAAAAATGTATTTTTAATATTAAATATACTGGCCTTAAAAATAGTCATTTTTCAAACAGTCTCAGAATTCGACGAAAATAATTTTTTTGGGTTCGTATCGTCAAAACAAAGCTAAAAATGATTTTTCGGTAATTTTAGAATTAAAATATAATTATAATTGATTTTTCAGTGTAAACGGGCAAATTTTTTACTTTAAAAATTCATTAAAAATTCATACGAGCTCAGAATTGAACGAAATTAATTTTCATAGGTCCACAGCATCGAAACATAGCTAAATATATTTTTTGAGAATTTTTGAAGTTAATTTGTGACCTCGGTGAATTTTCATGTACGGTATACATTAAAATATTAATAAAATAATGTAATTATTTCGAAACTCATAACAGACCTCGGAATTGGACCCCGGGACATAGCTTATTGCGTTCAGAAGGTGTCAAAACCTTAAGAACGACAGTAAGCAGGCCTAAATCGGAGTTCGGACCAAAACGGGCTTTAACGGGCTAATTAAATTATTAAATAATGATTAGGAAAACCTAATATAATATTATAAAATTCGGAATTACTGTTCATTCATCTTCCTCCGTTCGTTTTCAGCGCAAGAGAACCCATAGCCTCCGATTTTTTAAACTTCGATTTCTCCTTCGTTTCTCAACGGAATTTAGCATGTGAGTACTCATTTCGAAGCTCTTCCCGAGCTCTTCGATCTCCGACAAGTTTCATCATCTATCGTGGCCTATATCTCCCGAACCGCCTCCTCAAACCCGCGCCCAAAACAGCCCTGCCGCGCCTCCTCCTTGCAGCCGAACCATCCCCTCTTCCCGGTGAAGGAAGCCCTCTCGTAGCTCTTCAACCTCCAACAAACGGTTCGTGAAACCATCGCCTATAACTCCAGAAAATCGCAATCAAAGTTTTGAACGTTCTAAGGTAAATTCTATTTCAGATTTCCCCACGCTTTTAAGCGTTGCTGCAGCAGTTGTTAAAGGCCTGATTTTGATTTTTCCTTTGAAGTCGCATTGGAATTGTTCCAGATCCGAAACCAAGTGAATTCGAACATCAAATCTAATCGAACCTGAATCATCTTCTCAGACCAAACACGGTGAGAATTTTATTTTTAAATTTAATTTAATTTATTTAATTGTTTGTCTATAATGGTTAATCTTAGATCTAATATGTCAGGATGTAAAACATAGATCTTAATTGTTTACACCATATGATGTTTAATCTAAAATTGCATGAAATTTCAGGTTTAAATCCGAATTAATAATAAATTAAAATTAATTATGTGTTCTTCATTTAATCATGCCATGTTGATTATTTATTCCTTATCAAATCAAGGTGAGAACTCTTTTCTCACTCATTTTTAATGTTCAGTAATTATTTATTTTATTAAATAATTATATTTTAACGCCTGTGATGATTTGTTGTGAATTAATTCCGTGTTATTCATAATTGGTTGTGAGTTAATGTTTGGGTTATTGCGATGTTTGGATTTGAAATTGTGTAATAGGCATGTAAATTTATTAACACTAATTATTAATAAATTATGTAACACAGCCATACACAAGTTACCTGACTTGTGTATGTTGATTGGACCGTTATTTTCACACTAATCGCCCAAGTGCACAAACAATACACTGTTATTTGAATTTTGTTGTAATGATCATTATGTGTTGTTTGTATGTTAAATTTAATGTATATTGGTTTAATGTCAATTGCATGAATGATGAACGTCGATTGAATTATTGAAATGTAATTTTGTGATTGTTGAAATTAGCATATACCTTATTTTGAAAATGCGTTGTTTTGGAAATTCATGTTTTGAATGCATTGGTTGTGTCTCATTCCGATGAAAGAAATATGAAACTTTTCAAATGATTTTCCGTTACAGAATTAATGTGGAATTTAATAACATTAAATGTAATTTAATGTGAATTAAGCTGTCTTGATAATTTCATGCTATCTTTGGCGAAAATGGTTAATAACATTAATTTCATTTATCATATAATAAATGATTCAAGTTTTGAAATTTGAAAATTATCACTTAACATTTATTAAAATAAATAGGATATGCTTGACCCGAGGTTAGATTGAGTTGTGGTATAAGACTGCCCGGACCCGCCCGGCATTTCCAGCAACCACAACAATATATATCTAATGTGAGAGGTTAATGCGATATTAATTAATTAATTAATATAAAGGTTTGAAATTCAAAGGGTCATGCATTTTGAAAGATTTAATATAATGATAATAGATGCAGCATTAATGATGGATTAATAAAGAAGGAGAGTTTTTTTTTAAATTCCAAAATGTAACATTTCATTAAAAGTCTTATAAGAACGTTGAAAATGTTTAGTAATAAAAGTCTAATCTTTTATTAAAGATTAGAACGCTAAAATATTAATTAATAAAAGTTGTTTCTTTTATTAAAGTTATGAACGCTAAAACGTTTTTAATAATAAAAGTCTTCTTTTATTAATGTTAAGTACGTTAAATAGGTTTTGATAATAAAAGTTAATCCTTTATTAAGATTAATAACGTTAGGTATGTTTAAATAATAAAAGGTATTCTTTTATTAATATTAATAACTTTAAGTATATTTTTGTTAACGTAAGTTATTAGGATTAAGAACGCTGAATTTATTTTGATATGTAAAGAAAGACATTAACATTAAATTTTGTTAATAAAATAAAAGAAAGACATTAACATTACATTTTTGTTAATAAAAGAAAAGAAAGACTTTAACATTGATTTTTATTTAAAAAGAAAATGATTTCATTTTGGTTAAAAAGAAAAGATGGAATTTCACCGTCATTTTTGTTGAATTGAAAAGATACAAATTTTCACCGTCTTGTATTAATAATGAAATATAAAAGAATTCCACTGTATGTAAATTTACATTATTTTATAATGTTAAAATTTAAGAAAATGCACTGTATGTTAAATTGACATTTTTGTTTAATGTAAAAAGAAAAGAAATCCACCGTATGCTATTTCACATTAATTTATAATGTAATATAATTGAAATACACCGCATGTTAAGTTAACATTATTTAAAATGTTAATATAAAGAAAATTAACTGTATGAAGTTAACATATTTTTAATGTTAATATTAAAGAGTATTTACTCGTAGGATGAATTAACATATTTTTAATGTTAATAAATAGGAAATGCATTGTATGTAAATTTAACATTATTTTTAATGTTAATAAAAAGGAATTGAACCGTATGTAAATTTAACATTATTTTTAATGTTAATAAAAAGGAATTGAACCGTATGTAAGATTAACATTATTTATAATGTTAAACAAAAGAGAATTTACCTCGTAAGAAAAATGTACATTATTTATAAATGTATATGAAAAGGAAAGATTGATTTACATTATTCTAATGTAAATATTAAAAGAGAATGGACCATATGATTTATTAATATTATTTTAATGTTATATAAAAAGAAAAGATTGTTTAACATTATTTTTGATATTGATTAAAAAGAAGATTGCACCGTATGTATTAACACACTTTTATTAATGTATGTATAAAAAGAGAAATTTAAATTGTAAGAGAAATTGGCATTAACATTTATTTATAATGTTAATATTAGAGTATTTTCACCACATGATAAGATGTACACTTTTATTCGTAAAAGTAAGTTGGCATTTGCACTGTATGATAAGATTTACTTTTTATTTGTAAAATAAGGTAGGAATTCACCACATGACAAGGTTTACTCTTTATTTTGTAAATATAAAGTAGGAATTTGCGATGTATCAAAATATACATTTTTCTTGTGTAATGTAAAGATAGAAAAATTAACATTATTTTCAATGTTAATAAAAATAGAAAATGCATTGTATGTTAAGGTAACATTATTTTCAATGTTAATAAAAAGAAAAACATACCGTAGGATAAAAATACATTATTTTTAATGTATATTAAAAGAGAAATTTTCATCGTAGGAAATGTACATTATTTATAATGTGAATAGAATGGAAATGTCATCGTAAAATAAAATTACATTTTAGATGTAATTGAGATTGAGAATGCATTTAGAAAGAGAATGAGTATTTTATATAGGTAAATGGAATCATAATATAATTGAAAGATGAAATGGAATAAATAGAGCGATGAATTATAATTTACGTTTTAATGTAAATTATAAAGATTTTAAAATAAAAATAAAATAAAAGGGAATAATTCACCGTCTAATTATAAATTACATTTTCATGTAAGATTAAGAAGTGGAAAAAAAATAAAGGAAAAGGGGAGATGTATGTAAGAACGATGAATTAAACGAATTATTTATTTATATATATATATATATATATAATTAAACGAATCGAGCGCGGTAGTTCGCGTTTTGAAATCGAACTTTTAAACGACTATACCGGAAGATCCGACCGTCGGATTTTCCCGAAACTGAAACCGCTAGGACCGTCTTGGAAAAATATTTCCAACGATATATAATACGTCAAAATCCAATGGTTAGATTTTGAGAAATATAAAATCAAAATTGGTTGAATGCAGCGCCATAGTCGCCCATGGACTTAAGGCGTCGTTATATAAAAATTTAATTATTTTAAATAATTAAAATAGGAATGAATCGTTAATAAAAATAATTATTAATGTGTAAGAAGGATTTTCAATATATATATATATATACGAGGATTATTTGGAAAGTCCGAGTTTATCTCATTCCAAATAATTAAACGACGTTTAATAATCCAAGATTGGAAGACGGCGATTGAAGACCGTCAAATCTCCACATCGAATGGACGATGATGACTGTTGCATTAGAATGGCTCGCTACCATGATAAGGTAATAGTAGGAGTTGCCCGGACGTAGTGTTGATTTGTACGGGTTTGGCTTTCGCTCAGACCCAGAGCATAAGCTTATAAATGGATTGTGTGTCTGACATCGTACTCCATTATATATCATGTTATTAATCTTCTGTCGAATGTATGAATGTTTGGTGGCGGAGAATTTATTCTCTTGCTTAACACCCGTTCATATATTTCGGCAAAGGGTTGGTAGTATGATATGGAGTGATGATGTGGCATGCCAAGATGCAATGATCAAGGCTTTGTTGAAAAGCAGGCATTGTGGATGATGATCAAAGCATAGTCTGTTTAGGCATAGCTTTGTGTATATCGTGACTTCGCGAGCCTCACACCCCGGTATGAGTCAAAAACGGGATATGGACCGTAGGGAGTGCACACGTTTCTTTCTAGCTAGAGTGGTGTCAGTGACCTACCAGCCCTGACATTTTACTTATGTGGATGATGGATTTTGAGGCACCTCGGATTTTTATAGGCCGATAGTGGTCATATTATAGGTTCAAAGGAACCGGGAAGCGTGTGTTCAGGCATAACCAATCCACTGCCGATAGGCGGGGATCGGCCCTACCGCATCCAAGTGTTCACTGCGGGGATCCTGAGGCATTTGCTAGAGTGTCTCGAATCGGAGAGGAGCTTGCCCCTAGCCTCGACTCATGATGGAAACCCAATTCCCAATACGCCCTTGCGGTTTTGATTGTAGAACTAGTACGGCGACATAGTATATGGTACCTATGCCGTCTAGGATTGATATTATATTTGAATGTTTTACATATATATATACACACACTAATAATAATATTGTTTTTACGTATCAAGCATCTTTTGACCATTATAAGGTAAAACCCTATCCTCTGGTGTGCGTTGCATTGTGTGATGGGACCTGGGTCTTATAATGATTTCATTTTTCTAAAAAGCATTGCGTTGTTTTACGATTTACTTCAAGTTATGCACGACAATCCATTGGAATAAAACCCGTTCCGCATTAGCGGCGTGGTCCATGGATTTGCCTTATTACTATTAGTTAAATTAGTTAAGAATTCTCACACCAGTCCCACGACTGACCCGTTGTTTGTTTCCACCTTTGCAAACTCGGGTGCCCTCTTTTCCACACGGGCAGTCGAGTAGTTTGTCTACAGGTTTATCTCGAGCAGGATTCTGGATTGAAGCTTAAAGCTGTGTCCAGAGCATAGTTGTCTTCCGCTATATCTATTTTATTTCCGCTGCACTATATTAAATTTATTGTAAAAAAATTCTTCCACTGTATTTTAATTTCGATGTACTATGATATATTCTGTACTCTGATGTTATATTATCATGATGTAATAAAAATCTGCTGTTATTGTTCTGATGTGTTGTATACCCAAAGTTAACGTAGGCGGGATTTGAATGGTTTTGGTCGATTTTGCGATCGATTAAGGCCGGGCAAAATCCGACTCGTTACACTCAACATGCATCGGCAACGTTGGCTCGAGTTTCTTGCAGCATATGACTTCGGCATCCATTATACCCTTAGAAAGCATAATCGTGTTGCTGATGCGCTTAGTCATAATTATTCAGCAGTTGTTTCCATGATGTTACCCGAGTGGGATGTCTTAGAGACTTTAGCTTGTTGTGATATTCGAGATCGTGCTTTTTCATCAAATTCTCCAGTATTGTTATTTAGTTTGGAGGCTCGACCATCTATTTTTTATTGTGTTATTGATGCACAAAGGCGTGATCTAGAGTTGATGCGCCTCATCCAGCTTTGTGAGTCTAAGCCCAGAGATGGGCAGTTATGGAATTTTAGCGTTGATTCTCGCGGTTTCATTCGTAAGAAGAACCGTATTGTGGTGCTTCTGATCCAGCACTTAGGCATGACATTCTTGATGATTGTCATCGCACTAAGTATACTATTCATCCCGACAGTAGTAAGATGTATGCTGATATGCACCGTCTCTATTATTGGAAGAGTTTGAAGTGCGGTGTTGCAAGTTATGTGAGTAATTGCATGACTTGTCAACTTATTAATGCTGATCGTCAGTGACCAACTGGTCTTCCTCATCCTTTAGAAGTTCCATTATGGAAATAGGACCAGATTTCGATGGATTTCATTGATGGCTTACCTCGTTCGAAGTCAGGTCATTCGAGCATTTGAGTTATTGTTGGTCATCTCACTAAGTCAGCTCATTTCATTCCTATTAAGTCCAACAGGAAAGCACATTTTCTTGTTAAGCTTTACATTAAGGAGTTTGTTCGCCTTCATGGTATTTCTTCATCGATTGTTTGTGATCCCAATCCCTTATTTACTAGCCATTTTTGGAGCAGTCTTCAGCAAGCTCTGGGTATAAAGCTTAATATTTCAACAGCTTATCATTCTTAGTCTGATGGGAAGACTGAAAGAGTTAATCGCATTCTCAAGGATCTCCTTCTTGCTTGTGTATTTGATTTTGGTGGCTTATGGGAGGATCACCTATCTCTACTATGGACTTCTCGTATAATAACAGTTTTAATCTTCTATTATTTTGACTCCTTTCGAGGCCTTGTATTGCAGGCCATGTCATTCTCCATCCTGTTGGTTAGAACCTAGAGAGAAGCTCGTTCTAGGTCCAAAATCTGTTCGTGATTCTTCTGAGAAGATCATCCTTATTCGACAGAGAATGAAAGAGGCTCAAAGCCAACAGAAATCCTATGTGGACAACCGTAGGAACCCTCTCGTTCTCTCTGTAGACAATTTGGTTTTCATTCTGGATTTCTCCTCTAAAGGGGTTATGCATTTCAGTACGACCAGGAAGTTGGCTCCTCGCTTTATAGGTCCATTCCCGATCACTGAGCATATTAGGCTTGTTGCATATCGTGTGTCCCTTCCAGCTCATCTATCCAGTATCCATGATGTATTCCATGTGTCGTAGCTCAGGAAGTACCTTAGAGATTCAGATTCAGTTATTGATCCATCTGAGCATTTTGATATTAAGATATCTCCTTATTTATCCATCACGTAGCAGCATATTCACATTCTTGATTGGGAGGTGAGATGCCTTCAGAGTAAAGATCTACAGCGTGTGAAGGTCCAGTGGTCAACTAATCCTGAAGACCGTAGCTGGGAAACCGGGAAGTTTATCGAGTGTCTCTATCTTGATTTTCTAGCATTACACGATGGGGGTGAGAACTTGTCTTTATCCTTTTGTGCATATCATATCTTATCTGTCTTTGTACACCCCTGTGCATGTGCACGCTTTTATGTTTAGGATTAGATGAGTTGTGCAGACTTAACCATAAGGAAATTGTGGGGACGCAATTTATGCAAGTGGGGAGTCTTTAACGACCCGAGTTTTCTATAATTACCTACTATAATAATTAATCAATTAAAATATACTATTTGGGTAATAATTAAGTTGGATAAAACATTAGCCTGGTTATTTGACTTAATTATTTGGGTAAATTAGTGTTTTGTGGCTTGATGGTGGAATTTAATCACACTGAGGCTGGGGTAATTAATTACGAAATTTGAGCTAAAATGTGTAATATTGATTTTTGGAAGAAATTGGACATTTATAACATTTAAAAATATTAACATGTATTTATATATATTGTAGTACAGAAGTAAAAAGTGTAAATGATTTCTTGTGAGTGAATTAATGTGTAAAACTGTTTTAATGATGGTTCGATGACAATAATTTCAAACATTTGTTAATAGAACAATTACTGAAATTTGGGTTAATAATATATGATATGGTGTAAACCATAACTAGCTAGAATTTTTATAATTAATAACAAAAACAAAATGTGTGTTTTGACATGTTTAATAAGTTAAAAATGTGTCATTTTTAATATTTATTTTGTTTGTGTTATAAAGATTACACAAATATAAGTGAAAGGTGTGTATTTGTGTAATTTACGTAAATTTGCCGTAAATTGCGAATTGTGTTGTAAATTGAAGTTTTAAAGTTGATAAGCTTTAAAAAGTCTCAAAAGCAATGTTTAGTTTTTTTTTTTATTTAGCATTGTTTGTTGTTAATCCATGGTTGTTGTGTGAAAAATTGTGCACAACTTGGTGTAATATACAGTTTTATGGGTTAATTACTTAATAACATAGCCTAATTGTTTAATTAGTGTCTAATAATGTGGTAATGGGCTTAATTGACTTGGATTAGGCCTAATTTATTTCTTAATCAAGAAGTATCTGGAACAGAAGGAGGTTACGTTCATTTTCTAAGCTCTTTCTTCTCCAATAAAAGGAAAAGCGGGAAAACATAAGGAAAACCACTAAACCTTTTACTGTAAATTTTCAAGAGCCTCAAATCCACCTCAAAACACTAGATTTTTGTAGTTTGAATCTAAAGCAAAAGTTGAGACAACTACAGGTAGAAAAAAGGCTACTTCTAGCCGAACAAACTCTAATTTGGTGCAACGAACTTCTACTCTCGTTGCAATTCCATTTTAGGTGGGTGTTTACTCACGTTCTTCTGGTTACAGTGAGTTTGGATGTAATTTATGAGTTCTGCAAGTAAAAATATGTAGCTATTTGATTTTATTTCTGAGTTGTTGAAATCACAGCGAATGCTCATCTTTGAGCTGTTGTAACTTTCTTATACTCAATAATTTTGCATGAATCCTTTTGCATTGTGTTGTCAAGTATCTTATGAGTATATCTGCAAAATTTCGAGTGAATATGATCGTTTTTGGTTAGGCAATCATTGACGTAAAGTAGCGACTAGAGCAGGAGTGTCACCTGGTCCAAATCGCGTAAAGTGGGTGACCCAGGAGTCAACACATGGACAAAGTGGGTCAACTATACAATTTGCGTAGGAGTAATTTCTTGCTCCTGTGCAATTGCCTCAAAGTCCCTATATTGATTTTGTTTGATTTTAATTACTTTTCTTGGGCATTTTCACTTGATTTTCGAGTAATATGATCCTGGTTGATCAAGCCATTCAATATGCAAGTTAGATCACATACTTTTGGGTGATTTTATTATTTGAATTGTGAGTTTGATGATGAATTTTTGGCATTGTAGAGCACGAGCATACGTTTTATAATTAGTTTTCCGATATGTAAGTAAATATTGTTTTTACTATAGTTTTAAAGCTAACTAATTTTAGGATTGTGGATATAAAATAAATGCCTCGAAACTATAGTATAAATACCTATTTTCATAATATATATGGATTCAAGAAAAGAAAACAACCGATTGGCGAAATCGTTTTATAAATCGTTTTTGTAAAATTAAGTATTTTCTTTTATATATAAACCACACTTTTCTGCACCAATCGAGATGACGAACTGGATATTAGACAATATCGTAAACTCCGTGGTATGAGACACAATTTATACGAAATTGGTTAATTTCCATTTCCGTATACTTGAAGCTATTTATGGGTTGACATTTTTATGTTTTCCAGGGCGAAGGTGATAAGCAGCTAGTGAACCAGTAGTGAGAACGTGTGGTATGGGATGCACTATTACCACTACCTAGGTCACTTACTGTGAGTCAGTGACGCATACTATGTTGGTAAGAGCTAGTACTCGCTTCGGGGAAGCTAGAACTCAGGGAGTCACGTATTTGTATTCACCTGACAGGGTGTCAAGATATACTTGGTTAGGGGTCGCAATGATGGATTCCTATACATATAATGAAGCGACCCGAACTTCCCCGGTCTCCGAAGAGATGAGAAAGAACGAATTACTGTGAGGACAAGACAAAACAGAACGCAGACGGAAGAACATTTCATTGTTAATTACAACAATTCCATCAGATACAAGAATACACAGAGTATAATTGAATAAATTACATACGATAAATATCAGAGATTACAATAAATTACATAGCAGTGGAAAAACAATATAAAACACAACTGAAGGTGATACATGGATACAGAGCTTTCCGGATATCATTCCAGCTGTAAACCAGGATCCTGTGAATAAAAATCTGCAAAACCAAAACTACTAGCTGCCCGTGCGGAAAATGAGGGCACCTAGAGTTTAGGTTAAAACAATAAACTCCAGGTCAGTCATGTGACTGGTGTGAGAACTAAAACAGTTATTAAAACTTTATTTTAAAAGAGAGTAATTCAAGGGACCACGCCGTATAACACGGAACGGGTTTCCTCCCAAGAATACCAGTGCATAGAATAAACAACGCAATGCTTTTTCGAAAAATGAAGCTATTATAAGACCCAGGTCCCATCACACAATGCAACGCAAGCCGAAGGATAGGGTTTTCCCTTATAATAGTCAAACATGCTTGGTACGTTTAAAACAAATCATTTGATACTATAATAAGTGTATAGTGTCAAAACAATTTCAATCATAAATATAAATCATAGACGACATAGTATCCCATGCTACTATGTCGCCATACTAGGCTCTACAAATAAAGCCGAAATATCTCGTATTGGAAATTGGATTTCCGTCATGAGTCGAGGCAAGGGGCAAGCTCCTCTCCGCGTTCGAGACACTCTAGCAAATGCCTCAGGGCTACGCACTCTGGGCAACCCTTGGATGCTTCAGGGCCGGTCCTCACTAACGTCAGAGGATTAGTTATGCCTGAACACATGTTTCCCGGTCCTTACAGACCTAAAATCGAGGCGCCTCATCCAACAACCACAAAGGTGAAAAGTATATAAATGTCAGGGCTGGTAAGTTACTGACACCACCAAAGCTAGAAAGAAACGTCGTGCTCTCCCTGCAGTCTGTATCCCGTTTTTGACTCATACCGAGGTGTGAGGCTCGCGAATTCACGTTATACACAAAGCTGCCACGTAGGTCGTGCTTTGATCATCAACCACAAGACTCTGCTTTTCAACAAAAGCCTTGATCATTGCATCTTAGCGTGCCACACAGGCAATTCATGCCATGCGACTGATGTCCATCGATATACAACCTCTAAGCTCGTACGTCTCAAAAAAGGGCGTTAAGCAAAAGAATAAATTCTCCGCCGCCAAACAGATGTATATTCAATAGAAATCAATCAACACATAATAAAATCCAATGTCAGACACACAATCCATTTACAAGTCCGTTCTGGGTCTGAACGAAACCGGAGGCACTTTCCTCGCATATCCATCCATCTCCAAGTACGTCTGGACAACCGCCAACTATTTCCATCCTCTTGGGTGTACAGCCCAATCAGGATCGTCAGTAATTACCCAAACGATGTGAAGACTTCCGGTCTTCGACCACCGTCTTCATCTTCGACATATCGTCGAATCGGTTATTCAGAATGGGTGTAAACCCGGCCTTTCCGAACAACCCGCGTATATTAAAACGAATGTTACACAAACACAACATACGCCTCATTCCAATTCATATTCTCAGGGAAAAGTTCCCATTAATTTTATCCAAGATAAATTCTTTAAAATTTATCCTTTAATCTTCCTTTGGATGTCATTTCAAAACAAATTATGGTTTTCCAAACTAGTCGAGATTAGCGAACCACAACGAAGTAATTATTTATTTTATTTCCCAATCCCAACCTATTCATCCCATGAAGCAAAACTGGTAACACTCCATATCTAATACTATGGTGTTATCGGTAAAATTAATTACCATTTCACGTTCAAATCTAATTAAAGATTTAACAATCGCTTTGGAGCAAAACTGGCGATACTCCATTCTCGCTCATTTCTAAATTTGATAATCTAGATTATAGATTCACATTTCAACCTAATTGCAGATTCGTTAAAACTCCTTTTACTGGGTTAAAGAACTAGGTGTTATTTAAAACACAGTTCACGACAAACCCAAATCACATTCTATTTATTATCGGGTTAAAGAACTAGTGTTATTTAAAACACCGTTCACGATAAACCCATGAATCCGTTCTATTTAAAATCCGTTTCAAATCCAATTAATTTATTTAAAAATAAACGGGTTTAATTTTAGTTCAAAACTAGTTCATTTCGATAAAAATCCATTTTTATCTTTTCAAATATGGAGTTTTTCATCCCAATTTTTCTCAATCATTTCTTATGATTTTACATAAATTAGTACTATTTTTAATAATTTTATCAAGGCCCGTACAGTCGATTTCCATCAATGGCCATCGAACTGCACTTACAGCGACCTTTTTCGAATTTTATTTGGACGTAACTCCAAATCCAACCGTTAGATTTCAAATTCCTAATATTCGTTAGAAATCTCTTTTCGATACGAACCCAACGGTTCCGGTTTTAGAAGAATCCGACGGTCGGACCTCCCGTAATGTCCGTTTGAAATAAATGGTCGAAATTCACGAACTGCCGCGGCGCGGTGCGTTCTATTCAGGCCATTATATTATATATATGATATATATTTCGTCGATTTCTATTAAAAATGAATTATATAAATAGTTTTAAATTCATTTCAAAAACAATTTCAACTTCCATTTCAATCCAAAGCAAAATTGAATTCTTCTTTATAAATTCGTTTTAAAATTCATTTCTATTCAATTCAAATTTCAATTCAATTTGAATTCATTTCGATTCGCTTTCAATTCAATTTGAATTCGTTTTCAATTCAATTCAATTTCAAAGTCATTTTCTATTCGATTCAATTCAAATTGGTTTTCTAGTCAATTCAATTCAAATTGGTTTTCTATTCGATTCAATTCAAATTGGTTTTCTAATCAATTTAAATCAAATTCGTTTTCTAATCAATTTAAATCAAATCCGTTTTCTAATCAATTTAATTCGAAATCGTTTTATATTCAATTCATTTCAGTTTTCTATTTGAATCAAATTCATTATATATTCAATTGAAATCAAATTCGTTTTATATTCAATTCGAATTCAATTCGTTATATATTCAATTCGAATTCGTTTCTATTCAATTTGATTCAAATTTCATTTCAAAATATGCGATTTCGAAATCACTTTTCAATATTCATTTTAAAATGAATAAAATCGATATAAATATCGTTCACGTCAAAATGGCGTCAATCTAACCAACACGGCTTCATATATTTCTATTTTCAAATATTCTATTCAACAAATGAATATTTATTTTTGTCAACACACGACTAATCTCAACGAATGAGTACTGTCCACGTGTGACTATTTTTGTTATTTAATATATTTTATAAAAATTAAGGTATCTATCGTTTGATATTGAATCAGACTCCAACCGTAATTTAGTGAGAGAACGATTTCCTGAATATTAACCCCGAAGGCCAAAACCAACATCAGATTAATATCCAGGAGACCACTCATCTCATCTATTTTCCAGCCGATTTCTAATTCTATATATGATAAAGATGTAAATTTTATTGTTAAAATATTTCGTTCAACACATGACTAATCTCAACGGATGAGTACAGTCAACACATGAACCTTTATTTTATATTGATAAAGATGTAAATTTTATTGTTAAAATATTTCGTTCAACACATGACTAATCTCAACGGATGAGTACAGTCAACACATGAACCTTTATTTTATATTATTCTTTATCTTCTAAATTGGAATGAGGCCCAATCAATTACCATATAGTGTTAATTATATGGATTTTCATACATCACACGTATATAATTGCATTGAAAAATAATCAACCATCAACCAAAGTGCACTACACTGTATAAGCATCAAATATAGATATCTAACGCTTATAACAGCCTGTCAATCAACCGATCGACATATTTAATCAATCAGGATGAGTGAACTGCAATTTCATCCCAACACCCGTGTGGGGTTTCAAACGATCAAACACAGATTTTATTTGTGCCGTTGGGCGATGTGTAAAATTTATCGACCCAATCAATGTCCTTCAAATAGGTGTACATAAACAAACCGTCTGGTTTGTAAATGAATATTTTATTTTATTCACTTCCACGTTAAAACTATATTTTTAACGATAAAATATTTTATTTCAACACATGAATTTCTATTCGGTTCATTTACACAATAAAAATGATATTTTTATTTTTCTAACATATTTTAGAAAATTTCGGCGGCATAACGGCACGATACTAGAAACGGGACAAGGCCTAGCCTTACCCCCGGTCTAGTGAAGGCCCACGCCATTCACACATCAATCAATCCATTCCTTTTCACCAAACAACTCAAATTTCAATCAAATAATCTAACTAATTTTTGCAATCAAACAAACAAGTCCATGGTCTGTGGAAGATTGTGTCGGGTGCTACTAAGCACCGTCTGCATCCTAGTATATATATATAACTGGAAAAAGAAATTGAAGAGTGAGAAGTTCTCACCGATTGCTATCCTAACTCCACGACACTTCTAATGCAGGAAATCTTCATTGTTCTCGCCTTTTGTCACTTTCGTTGCCCGTAGCCACTACATATGTAAAAATCGAATTTTTACTTTGTTATTCAATATATAAAAATCGAATTTTTACTTCGCCATTCTATATATAAAAATCGAATTTTTACTTCGCTATTCTATATATAAAAATTGATTTTTTACTTCGCTATTCTATATATAAAAATTGAATTTTTACTTCGCCTTTCAATATATAAAAATTGAATTTTTACTTCGTTATTCTATATATAAAAATCGAATTTTTACTTTGCTATTCTATATATAAAAATCGAATTTTTACTACGCTATTCAATATATAAAAATCGAATTTTTACTATGCTATTCAATATATAAAAATCGAATTCTTACTATGCTATTCAATATATAAAAATCAAATTTTTACTATGCTATATGGATAAAAATTCTATTTTTATACCGCTATTCACTATATAAAGATTTCGCCTTTTCAAATACAAAGATTTCGCCTTTTTGAATATAAAGATTTCATTTTTATAATTCCTACTATGTAAAAATCATATTTTTAATATGCCACTAAAATCATATATATTCTTTACTGTAAATAAAATCCGTGATCTTTTAATTTATAAAAATCTAATTATAGTTTACTTATTAATTTAAATAATTGGTTATATAGTAATTAAAATAAAATAAAATAACATAAAAAAAAGGAAGAAGACTCACATCGTTTGCAAAAGGAAAAGGGGGGTTTTACCGTCGGTCCGGGTTGGGGAAGGCGGAGGGGTCGGCGCAGGTGGAGTAAAGGGGGGGGCGGAGGTGGTTGGATGCGGGTTTGGGGGTAGCGGAGGCTGTTGGATGTGGGTTCGGAGGTTTTGGGCGCGGGTTCGATCGCAGGGGGTTAGGGTTCACGCAGGAGAGGGAGAGAAGAAGGAGAAGAAGGAGGGGAGGGGGCGCGCATCGCCCGAGGTGGAGGCGGAGCACCGCCGCCGGCGGCGGCCTGGGAGCTCGAGCGTGCGTTTTTTTTTCTTTTTTTTTCTTTTCTGATTGGTGAATCGGGGGGGGCAAGGTATAGGAGAGGGTGAGGAGAGGGAAGAGTTTTAATTATTTTTTTTCCCCAAAAGCTGACTTTTACATACGACCTCGAAACGAGGCCCACCGCCTGTTGTCCATAGCGTTTTACCCCTATTCCGAACACAATGGGATATGTATCGTAGGCTGATTCGGTCGTTACAATCGGTTTTCACTTAAATCAAAATTTAAATCTTTATATTTTAAATTTAAACGCACATTTCAATTTACCGGGGTCACATACGAACTCTATACATTGCAGAAAAATATTTTCTAGCTTCGTATTGACGATACGGTCCTAACAAAACTAGTTTTGTCGAATTCTGAGACCGTTTGAAAAATGGCCAATTTCCAGTCGATTAAAATCAACTAAAACTGGTCAAACGCGTTTTCCTTTGCCACGCTCACATATTGATTCGAAAAATTATGAAAATTGGAATCTAGCAATAATCTGACATCACGGACCCAACAAAAGTGGTTTCGTCGAAATCCGAGGTCGTTTGCAAAATTCCCATTTTTAAGGGCCTGAATTCCATAACGACTATTCAGAATTTTCAACTGGACATATCTTTTGATCCGCGCTATGAAATTTTGATTTTTCAGATTCGTTGGAAAGATATTGTCAATTAGATCCTAATGTTTTTGGTTTCACTAAAATCCGGATTGTTTTGCACCCGGTACGTTCAATTGAAGTTTGAAAACGAATTATCGAACTACCGCGCCATTTTCAATTCTATTTATAATTATATATAAATATTTATATTCTAACGACGGCGTATATAATATATACGTTCGAATTATATTCAAAATAAATTTCTCATCGATATTTATTTAAAATAATCTATTTTAAATATTCAAAATTCGCTAAAATTGCCAAAATAAAAAATTTAAACTGGCTCAGATTTTCGGGTTGTTACAATCTCCCCCACTTAAAACTTTTCGTCCCCGAAAAGGAACGAAGTCGAAAGTGGTTTGATTAATCAATTCTATGTTCGATCAGGCTTCCATTCTCCAACTCTTCAGTTTCTGAGAATTTTCAAATTTTCAAAAATTTGGCTAACACCCTAAATTTTTGAATTTTTTTGCCATAACCTCCCCTGCACCGGGAGCCACGGGAAAATCCCGAAATTGCCATACAGGCCTTATGATCTCAAAAAGAAAAAGAAAAAGCCAAGCGGCTAGCCAATAGGCTCATAAAATCATCATCACCCAAACAAAACAGTAAATTATGTAGTAAACATGTACCTATTTGTCGGGCAAACAAATTTTATTCTTTGGCTCTAGCCTCCTTGCTATGACCTGTTCAATGTAAGTATATTATATGCAAGCAAATGCGACCAATTCTCAATATAGTTCAATATGTGGTTCAATTAGGCATAATGGTTCAACATTATCAAACAAATAAACAAACAACACAAACATCAATCAATTAGTGGATTAACGTTTCAAATTGATAATTTTGATATATATACAAAAAATCATGTTTTTGATGCCAATTCACAACAATGTGTTCTAACTATATTAGTTTTTGGTTCTCACACCAGCCTAATGGAAATATATAGAAATCACACCTTCGTCACTCGAATATAAATTCTGACGACGAGTACTGAACCATCATAATCATCTTCGGACCACTAGAGTATGATTCTATATCTATCCAGTATATTAAAACTTCGAATATACGTTCATGACGCGTATATGCAAAACCTTTATATAGTGGATTGTCCATATTCAAAATAAATAAATTATCAAATACGTATAAAGCGATTCAAATTTTCAAAACAAAATTGTTTTCATCTGAAAAATATACTCTTCACACCCGTTCTAGGATACTACTGATCCTATCTCTAACGAGTCATTCTAATTGGATATTACTAATCCAATATCTGATGAATTCTTTCGTATGGTTCTAATTTGTCTTGTTCTCGAGCTCTGTAAACCAAAGCTCTGATACCAAATGAAGCGACCCGAACTTCCCCGGTCTCCGAAGAGATGAGAAAGAACGAATTACTGTGAGGACAAGACAAAACAGAACGCAGACGGAAGAACATTTCATTGTTAATTACAACAATTCCATCAGATACAAGAATATACAGAGTATAATTGAATAAATTACATACGATAAATATCAGAGATTACAATAAATTACATAGCAGCAGAAAAACAATATAAAACACAACTGAAGGTGATACACGGATACAGAGCTTTCCGGATATCATTCTAGCTGTAAACCAGGATCCTGTGAATAAAAATCTGCAAAACCAAAACTGCTAGCTGCCCGTGCGGAAAATGAGGGCACCCAGAGTTTAGGTTAAAACAATAAACTACAGGTCAGTCATGTGACTGGTGTGAGAACTAAAACTGTTATTAAAACTTTATTTTAAAAGAGAGTAATTCAAGGGACCACGCCGTATAACATGGAACGGGTTTCCTCCCAAGAATACCAGTGCATAGAATAAACAACGCAATGCTTTTTCGAAAAATGAAGCTATTACAAGACCCAGGTCCCATCACACAATGCAACGCAAGCCGGAGGATAGGGTTTTCCCTTATAATAGCCAAACATGCTTGGTACGTTTAAAACAAATCATTTGATACTATAATAAGTGTATAGTGTCAAAACAATTTCAATCATAAATATAAATCATAGACGGCATAGTATCCCATGCTACTATGTCGCCATACTAGGCTCTACAAATAAAGCCGAAATATCTCGTATTGGAAATTGGATTTCCGTCATGAGTCGAGGCAAGGGGCAAGCTCCTCTCCGCGTTCGAGACACTCTAGCAAATGCCTCAGGGCTACGCACTCTGGGCAACCCTTGGATGCTTCAGGGTCGGTCCTCACTTACGTTAGAGGATTAGTTATGCCTGAACACACGTTTCCCGGTCCTTACAGACCTAAAATCGAGGCGCCTCATCCAACAACCACAAAGGTGAAAAGTATATAAATGTCAGGGCTGGTAAGTCACTGACACCACCAAAGCTAGAAAGAAACGTCGTGCTCTCCCTGCAGTCCGTATCCCGTTTTTGACTCATACCGAGGTGTGAGGCTCGCGAATTCACGTTATACACAAAGCTGCCACGTAGGTCGTGCTTTGATCATCAACCACAAGACTCTGCTTTTCAACAAAAGCCTTGATCATTGCATCTTAGCGTGCCACACAGGCAATTCATGTCATGCGACTGATGTCCATCGATATACAACCTCTGAGCTCGTACGTCTCAGAAAAGGGCGTTAAGCAAAAGAATAAATTCTCCGCCGCCAAACAGATATATATTCAATAGAAATCAATCAACACAGAATAAAATCCAATGTCAGACACACAATCCATTTACAAGTCCGTTCTGGGTCTGAACGAAACCGGAGGCACTTTCCTCGCATATCCATCCATCTCCAAGTACGTCTGGACAACCGCCAACTATTTCCATCCTCTTGGGTGTACAGCCCAATCAGGATCGTCAGTAATTACCCAAACGATGTGAAGACTTCCGGTCTTCGACCACCGTCTTCATCTACGACATATCGTCGAATCGGTTATTCAGAATGGGTGTAAACCCGGCCTTTCCGAACAACCCGCGTATATTAAAACGAATGTTACAAAAACACAACATACGCCTCATTCCAATTCATATTCTCAGGGAAAAGTTCCCATTAATTTTATCCAAGATAAATTCTTTAAAATTTATCCTTTAATCTTCCTTTGGATGTCATTTCAAACCAAATTATGGTTTTCCAAACTAGTCGAGATTAGCGAACCACACCGAAGTAATTATTTATTTTATTTCCCAATCCCAACCTATTCATCCCATGAAGCAAAACTGGTAACACTCCATATTTAATACTATGGTGTTATCGGTAAAATTAATTACCATTTCACGTTCAAATCTAACTAAAGATTTAACTATCGCTTTGGAGCAAAACTGGCGATACTCCATTCTCGCTCATTTCTAAATTTGATAATTTAGATTATAGATTCACATTTCAACCTAATTGCAGATTCGTTAAAACTCCTTTTACTGGGTTAAAGAACTAGGTGTTATTTAAAACACAGTTCACGACAAACCCAAATCACATTCTATTTATTATCGGGTTAAAGAACTAGTGTTATTTAAAACACCGTTCACGATAAACCCATGAATCCGTTCTATTTAAAATCCTTTTCAAATCCAATTTATTTATTTAAAAATAAACGGGTTTAATTTTAGTTCAAAACTAGTTCATTTCGATAAAAATCCATTTTTATCTTTTCAAATATGGAGTTTTTCATCCCAATTTTTCTCAAATCATTTCTTATGATTTTACATAAATTATTACTATTTTTAATAATTTTATCAAGGCCCGTACAGTCGATTTCCATCAATGGCCATCGAACTGCACTTACAGCGACCTTTTTCGAATTTGATTTGGACGTAACTCCAAATCCAACCGTTAGATTTCAAATTCCTAATATTCGTTAGAAAGCTCTTTTCGATATGAACCCAACGGTTCCAGTTTTAGGAGAATCCGACGGTCGGATCTCCCGTAATGTCCATTTGAAATAAATGGTCGAAATTCACGAACTGCCGCGGCGCGGCGCGTTCTATTCAGGCCATTATATTATATATATAATATATATTTTGTCGATTTCTATTTAAAACGAATTATATAAATATTTTTAAATTCATTTCAAAAACAATTTCAACTTCCATTTCAATCCAAAGCAAAATTGAATTCTTCTTTATAAATTCGTTTTAAAATTCATTTCTATTCAATTCAAATTTCAATTCAATTTGAATTCATTTCGATTCGCTTTGTAACACCCCGCCTCCGCTAGGGTCACTCGCAAAGGAATGCACTAGCTTTAGAGGGGCATTATTGGTAAACATGCACAGAAATATCACAAGACAGAACATATACAATAGCGGAAGTAAAATCAAACTTTCATAACATGAATAAATAAGGTCTAAAGCCTTTTACATCAGAGTACATCAAAACCTGTCTTGCAATAGTAAAGAAGCATAAAGACATTTTCATAAATTATTCCCCAAGTAAAAACAGTAAAGTAGCCATTAGCCAAGAAAAGTCCAAGCCATCCATGATGACCTTCAAGCAGAAGAAGTCCGAACTAAACAACAGTATTTCCTCCCTGTAACCTGGGGGGGAAACGGAAGAAAAGAGGCGAAACAAAACGGGTCAGTCAAAAAGACTGAGTAAGCCCTATCTACTATTAGCATAAAAACTAGTAAAGTTAACTGACATGAGAAACTGAGATGAACATAAGCATGATAACAAGATAGATAAGCTAAATCAAAATAACAGGATGAACTACTGAACTCAGATAAACTAAGGTGTCATGATAAATTACGATGTCAAGATAAAACAAGGTATCACATCGTCAGGTTTCTATCAAGTATAATATCCCCAAGATATCTGTCACGTATAACGCCCCGTGATATCTATCCTGTATTTTAGCTCTGCACCTACCGTACTAGTATCCCCACCGTGTCATGTGTTAACCAAGAATGACCCTCACTCAAAAGTCGTTTAATGGTCCATGTCAACCTAATATTTTGCATATATAGGTTACTCAACTTGTATGTTTTATTCCACGTAAATGTTCAGTCCCTTGCCGTAGACCATACGGGCTTTCCCATGAGATTCTATATTACTTTAACATAGTTCCATGATCCTTAAGATCGGTTTGGACTGTTACCCTAAACCTAGCTAGGGTCTTCCAACATGAATTATCGTTTGTACAACTAGGACTTATGCTACCTAGGGCTACTAGGGATTATGCTTACCTATTGCACGTTTTCGTATCTCGGTTTTGGTTCAACCACCCAGGGCCACTGGGGATTACGCTAACCGTCAACCGCGCCCTTTTTCCCACGCATTCATCGTGAATCGTTTTTCCATGACTGTATGCACATGTATCACATCGTGCCATCCGAGTCCTGTCATAGGGCAGACCAGGAAATACAGGACTCGGTCGGGAGCTTTAGATTTATCTGCCGATGCAGATGCAGATGCTAAGGTCTGTTTTTCCTATACGTGGCTATGGTCCCACGAGACCACTCCCTCAACTAGCGAAAGACAAGACAGGATAAATCCTGTATGAGAACACAACACTGGCCAACCCACATCCGAGCCTTACCGCACCCATAATTAGATAGCAATTATGGTCTATTGGGTGTTCTCTGCCTTTCCGTACGTACAAGCTTGACCAAAGATGGTAGGTAGCCTGACGAAAATGCTATCTAGGGTACGACCGTGTATCGTCGACTATCCCCTATCCATCCCCGTCTTTAGGTTGCTCGTATAGCAACCAAGGCATACTCTTGGTTCTTCTAACGTAGACCTTAACCTCTCATGAGCCTAGTATAATCACCTGGCATCTCATAGAGGGATACCAAGAATACCCTCACGTTCCCCGAAGCCGCTGCTTCGTTACCCAGTTCGCTGGAGCCTTTATCCAAATCAGATACTTGCTCCTACTCGTATATTTAAACGATGACCTACCGTATCAGGTTACTCATCTATCTATGAACTGGTCTAAATTTCCTTGACTAAGAATCATTACTTAGTTATCCTTCAACTAAGGTTTACCACTTAGCCTTATTCCCGTTATCCTTGTTAACTACGGTTATCCACCTAATTCTCCGAATTAGGGTTTATATAATAGATTAAGTGTCACTTAAGTTCATGACTTAATCCCGTCTACAAATCATGTCAAAATTGGCTAAGTATCCAAGTCCAAGACTTAACCCTACAAACCATGCTCAAGTTGGTTAAGTATGTATTAACTTGACCCCATCAAATTACTGAGTCAAACTGGTCAAGCGTATTCAGACGATTCGTGACTTAGCCTTATCATGTCTTCACGTTAGATTGGTTAAGTATAGGTTAACTTAACCTCAATAAATTCACGTGTTAGATTGGTTAAGTATAGGTCACTTAACCTCAATAAATTCATGGGTTAGATTGGTTAAGTATAGGTCACTTAACCACATCAAATCATCATGTTAGATTAGTTAAGCGTTTAACTTAACCCCATTAAACTGCCAAGTGGGATTAATTAAGTCTAGGCTAACTTAACCCCATCCGATTTCCCTGTTTAGACTAGTTGAGTCTAATCTTAACCCCATCCATTAACTGTATCTTTCGGTTAAGTGTCATTAAGAAAACTTACTTAACCTAACCAAATTATCGTGTTGGATTGATTAAGTGTTGGTTAACTTAACCCCGTCCACTAGTCGTATAAAAATGGTTAAGTGTCATTAGGCAAATCAAGTCCCTTAACCTTCCCAACCTTGTCATGTTTTGTTAAGTACCATTAGCCTAATCAAAATTACTTAACCCATTTGTCTATGTCATATTTGGTTAAGAGTCATTAATCAAATTAACTTAACCCTATCATGTGGCATTAATTACTTAATGCACCTTCACCTCTCACATTAGACTTTGTTGTGGTTACTAGTTAAGCCGGTCGGTTCCGGGTAGCTTTACACCACAACTTGGTCTAACCTCGGGTTCAAGCACAACATGACCAACTTCTCACATTGGGTCCTATTGTTTGCAACTACTAGTTAGGCCGGTCGGTTCCGGGTAGTTTTACGTTGCAAACTCAACCCAACCTCGAGTTGGCCACTTTCATGTTTAGTCTAGTGTCATGTTCATATTCAAGTTTTCAAGCAATTGGGTAGACCTAACTTAATAGGTAAATTCCCAATGGGTAGACCTAACTTAATAGGTAAATTCCCAAGCTTATGTTTTCAAGCATACTTACATGTCAACTTCCATGTTATGATTCAAGTCATGTTTTCAAGTTGTATTTTCATGTCATTAGAAATTACCCATAACATAACCCAACGCTTTTAAACTCGCATATACGTTCGCAACAACGTAATGGATTAAAAGAAGAGACTTGGCAAAGGCATGACAAAAATGGATATTAAGCCACAAGTTAATCATGGTGGCAAATGAGGCACAAATGTGTTCATTAGCTTGCATGTTACATTCTTAAGCCTCAAAATCATGCATAAACCCAAACTTGGCACATAAACGAATCATGGTGACAAAAGACATGGAATGATGACTAGAAACTCGCATGTATCATCATATAAGGGTTATGACTTCATATGCAAGTTGACATAAAGATTATGAAGGTTCTCATGTTGCATAATGCAACATTTCAACATAAAGGTTGTAGCTTTTAGCTCATAAGATCAAGATAATGACTTCATAAGCTTGCATGACATGATAGCATGTATCATTCTCAATGATCAAACCCAAACTTGCAACATGAACATTTAACTTCATAGTTAATATCTAAGAGTAGGGAAAGGGCTTACATTGTTATGAAGGCACAAATCGAAATGCAAAACAAAGATTGTGATGAAGCCTATGCATGCCATCACCCAAAAACCCAAAGATGAACACTCCAAATCAATAAAAACCCCATCTTTATGAACAAAGATCAAAGCTTTAGCCTTGAGATCAACTTGAGAAGCTCTCATACTAACATAGGGACTCTCTAATACTCTCATGATCATGAAACCTCTCATAGAAATGAAGTGGAGGCTAGGATAGTTGAGTGGAGGCCATGAGAGTAGCAATTTTGCCATAGTTTAGTTGCATGAATGAATAATGAGGGTTTAGGATAGGTTAGGGTCTTATTTATAGATTAGGCAAGTGTTTTAGGCCATAGGATTAAACCTAGATTCAATCCAAACCATCAAAGCATGTCTTGGGGAAGAAGTCAAGTGTAGGAACCATCTAGGGCCTTTAGATTAAAGATGAACCATGAGAACCATCCAAATGCAAAATCTGCATTTGAGCGAATCGGCCCACGGGTTGACAGCCAAACACCCTGGATTAACCCCTAGTCGACCCAGCGGGCTTGGGTCGACCTCAAAAATCGGCCGGTTCGGTTATTCCCCTCTCCCAATTCGCTGTTTTGAACATTTTTGCATATTTATTTATTAAATTTTCAATTATATATATATATATATCAATATATATATTTCTCTGCGCAACCCATTTCACTTAATTAAGTATACTTTAATTTGGGAATTTTTCGTGAAACTTCGCGAGGCCATATCTTGGTCATACGGACTCCGATTTTCGAAAACTCGGACTCTATTTCGCGTATTTTTCCGAGACGAACGCAATGGCATAGCCCGTTTCCCTTGATTCAGATTTTACAGTTTAATTCTGCCTCCATTTATGTTATAACAGGTTATTGAAAATACGGGTTGTTACATTCTCCCCACCTTTTAGGATTTCGTCCCCGAAATCTCCAAGTTAGGAAGAACATATCCTACCATCCATCATCCATCTACTCAAAACATCATCCACAAGCAACCATTGTCCTTAGATGATTTCTAATGCTGTATGAATATATGCAAAACGTGTGTGTACATGTTCCTTAGCTAATGCTAATGATCAGGCCTGAATAATCTTTCTAATGCAAAAATATGTATAGTGCCATGAATCCAACATGTATGCAAATAGTCCTAGTCATATAGATACTATATGCGTGCACAATCATTCATTCATATGCAACAACCGCATGATAATACATTCGATTTCATCCATAAACAAGTATAAATACTCGTGCATATGCAATATGAAGTGTGACCGAGTCGAGCTAGTATCTAATGTGTATTCGCGCATCCACGAGCAACCACTTGCAACCACTTGCAACCATATCAATCATAACATGTTTCAAATACATGTTTACATCCATAGGGTTCTACCTAGGATTCCCTGAAACAGGGTCGAGAAGATAAACAAGACAAACTCCTTACGGAGTTTGTAACAGAAAATAGGACCGAGGGGATGTCCACAAAAGATAGCCTACAAGCAAGCTCTACAGGAAAACAGGGATCAAGGATATACTCCCCAAAAGAGATATCATGCGCGTATCTAGTCTTTGACCATCAAAGTCGTCTTTTAACTTCGCGATTTTGTAGCTTCTTATTCCTGTTTCCATAACATGAGCTGGAACTCATTTCTTCGTCGCCTCTCGTTCCACTTGCACTTATCCTTTTCCTAGAATACTTGACGCAAACATGACTGCGTACTCATGATCTCATGCAAGCTTTCCAAAATTCACTAGTGAATCTTGGATCTCGTTTATATACTATAAGGCATTCCATGTATAAGAACTTTCTCTTGAAAGTAAACAGATGTCAATCAGGTTATCATGCGCACTTACTAGGGTGATCTCTATAACCCATGCATAAATGAAGTAAACCATCCGCCTTATTGGCGAACACCACTCGATCGGGCTTCAAATTTCCAATAAAGGCATCAAGGGATTCTAAGTAACTAGTCATGACAGAACCTCAAAAAGGTTACCCGATACTTCGAGGGCATTACCAAGGCTAGTCAAAAGGTCTAACTACCCTCCTATCAAAACCGAGAGTGGCACCCCCTACTGGATAACCACTTCATCCCTAGAATCCATACATAGCTTATAAACATAAGCATTATTTCCAAACTCAACACTTGGCATAGACATTCCCAAATCCAAACAAGTCATGTATAAATGGACTGATTCTCCAATAGGACTTTGAGACAAAAATGGGATTCTCTATTACGCTAGTACTTAAGGTGCAGAGACTCAACTATCGAAGCAGACTTAAATGATACGAACAACGAAGTCCTAACGGGATGATAGAGAAGAAAAGCTAAACCTTTAACAAGATCGTAACCCTCCTTCCGAGGTACTCTAGAAATGAGAGCATACTACTGCCCTCCCGATGATCTTGTCCTTGTCCCATAATACTTAACTATCCGCCCCGTTTTACCATGCCAAAGGTACTCTCTCGTCGTGGGTTTCATTGTTCATCTTTCTCCCTCCTTTGAGGACTAAGCCATACCAACAAGTTGCTCATCCTTAAGCTCGTATCCTTTATCCTTCTTTCTCACGATCCTTTCTTATAACGCGGCCACTGGTCTCTCGAGAACCACCTCCATCGTATGGAAAGCACTTTCGTAGGTAGAAAAGACTAGTCGCAGTTAAAACTACTGTGACTACAGATGGAGGAAAGAAAGGAAAAGAGACTCAATTAAGGAAACAAGGATAGTGCTAATGGCCTTTGGGGAATAGCCTTTTTCTTTTAAAAGAAAATTTTCTTGAAAAATGCTTCTTTGTAAACGGCTTTTTTTTTCAAATAGTTTTCAGAAGGTCTTTAAAAACTTTTGCCCAGTCTGGTAACCTTCTGCTCTGATACCACGTGTAACACCCCGCCTCCGCTAGGGTCACTCACAAAGGAATGCACTAGCTTTAGAGGGGCATAATTGGTAAACATGCACAGAAATATCACAAGACAGAACATATACAATAGCGGAAGTAAAATCAAACTTTCATAACATGAATAAATAAGGTCTAAAGCCTTTTACATCAGAGTACATCAAAACCTGTCTTGCAATAGTAAAGAAGCATAAAGACATTTTCATAAATTATTCCGCAAGTAAAAACAGTAAAGTAGCCATTAGCCAAGAAAAGTCCAAGCCATCCATGATGACCTTCAAGCAGAAGAAGTCCGAACTAAACAACAGTATTTCCTCCCCGTAACCTGGGGGGGGAAACGGAAGAAAAGAGGCGAAACAAAACGGGTCAGTCAAAAAGACTGAGTAAGCCCTATCTACTATTAGCATAAAAACTAGTAAAGTTAACTGACATGAGAAACTGAGATGAACATAAGCATGATAACAAGATAGATAAGCTAAATCAAAATAACAGGATGAACTACTGAACTCAGATAAACTAAGGTGTCATGATAAATTACGATGTCAAGATAAAACAAGGTATCACATCGTCAGGTTTCTATCAAGTATAATATCCCCAAGATATCTGTCACGTATAACGCCCCGTGATATCTATCCTGTATTTTAGCTCTGCACCTACCGTACTAGTATCCCCACCGTGTCATGTGTTAACCAAGAATGACCCTCACTCAAAAGTCGTTTAATGGTCCATGTCAACCTAATATTTTGCATATATAGGTTACTCAACTTGTATGTTTTATTCCACGTAAATGTTCAGTCCCTTGCCGTAGACCATACGGGCTTTCCCATGAGATTCTATATTACTTTAACATAGTTCCATGATCCTTAAGATCGGTTTGGACTGTTACCCTAAACCTAGCTAGGGTCTTCCAACATGAATTATCGTTTGTACAACTAGGACTTATGCTACCTAGGGCTACTAGGGATTATGCTTACCTATTGCACGTTTTCGTATCTCGGTTTTGGTTCAACCACCCAGGGCCACTGGGGATTACGCTAACCGTCAACCGCGCCCTTTTTCCCACGCATTCATCGTGAATCGTTTTTCCATGACTGTATGCACATGTATCACATCGTGCCATCCGAGTCCTGTCATAGGGCAGACCAGGAAATACAGGACTCGGTCGGGAGCTTTAGATTTATCTACCGATGTAGATGCTAAGGTCTGTTTTTCCTATACGTGGCTATGGTCCCACGAGACCACTCCCTCAACTAGCGAAAGACAAGACAGGATAAATCCTGTATGAGAACACAACACTGGCCAACCCACATCCGAGCCTTACCGCACCCATAATTAGATAGCAATTATGGTCTATTGGGTGTTCTCTGCCTTTCCGTACGTACACGCTTGACCAAAAATGGTAGGTAGCCTGACGAAAATGCTATCTAGGGTACGATCGTGTATCGTCGACTATCCCCTATCCATCCCCGTCTTTAGGTTGCTCGTATAGCAACCAAGGCATACTCTTGGTTCTTCTAACGTAGACCTTAACCTCTCATGAGCCTAGTATAATCACCTGGCAGCTCATAGAGGGATACCAAGAATACCCTCACGTTCCCCGAAGCCGCTGCTTCGTTACCCAGTTCGCTGGAGCCTTTATCCAAATCAGATACTTGCTCCTACTCGTATATTTAAACGATGACCTACCGTATCAGGTTACTCATCTATCTATGAACTGGTCTAAATTTCCTTGACTAAGAATCATTACTTAGTTATCCTTCAACTAAGGTTTACCACTTAGCCTTATTCCCGTTATCCTTGTTAACTACGGTTATCCACCTAATTCTCCGAATTAGGGTTTATATAATAGATTAAGTGTCACTTAAGTTCATGACTTAATCCCGTCTACAAATCATGTCAAAATTGGCTAAGTATCCAAGTCCAAGACTTAACCCTACAAACCATGCTCAAGTTGGTTAAGTATGTATTAACTTGACCCCATCAAATTACTGAGTCAAACTGGTCAAGCGTATTCAGACGATTCGTGACTTAGCCTTATCATGTCTTCACGTTAGATTGGTTAAGTATAGGTTAACTTAACCTCAATAAATTCACGGGTTAGATTGGTTAAGTATAGGTCACTTAACCTCAATAAATACACGGGTTAGATTGGTTAAGTATAGGTCACTTAACCACATCAAATCATCATGTTAGATTAGTTAAGCGTTTAACTTAACCCCATTAAACTGCCAAGTGGGATTAATTAAGTCTAGGCTAACTTAACCCCATCTGATTTCCCTGTTTAGACTAGTTGAGTCTAATCTTAACCCCATCCATTAACTGTATCTTTCGGTTAAGTGTCATTAAGAAAACTTACTTAACCTTACCAAATTATCGTGTTGGATTGATTAAGTGTTGGTTAACTTAACCCCGTCCACTAGTCGTATAAAAATGGTTAAGTGTCATTAGGCAAATCAAGTCCCTTAACCTTCCCAACCTTGTCATGTTTTGTTAAGTACCATTAGCCTAATCAAAATTACTTAACCCATTTGTCCATGTCATATTTGGTTAAGAGTCATTAATCAAATTAACTTAACCCTATCATGTGGCATTAATTACTTAATGCACCTTCACCTCTCACATTAGACTTTGTTGTGGTTACTAGTTAAGCCGGTCGGTTCCGGGTAGCTTTACACCACAACTTGGTCTAACCTCGGGTTCAAGCACAACATGACCAACTTCTCACATTGGGTCCTATTGTTTGCAACTACTAGTTAGGCCGGTCGGTTCCGGGTAGTTTTACGTTGCAAACTCAACCCAACCTCGAGTTGGCCACTTTCATGTTTAGTCTAGTGTCATGTTCATATTCAAGTTTTCAAGCAATTGGGTAGACCTAACTTAATAGGTAAATTCCCAATGGGTAGACCTAACTTAATAGGTAAATTCCCAAGCTTATGTTTTCAAGCATACTTACATGTCAACTTCCATGTTATGATTCAAGTCATGTTTTCAAGTTGTATTTTCATGTCATTAGAAATTACCCATAACATAACCCAACGCTTTTAAACTCGCATATACGTTCGCAACAACGTAATGGATTAAAAGAAGAGACTTGGCAAAGACATGACAAAAATGGATATTAAGCCACAAGTTAATCATGGTGGCAAATGAGGCACAAATGTGTTCATTAGCTTGCATGTTACATTCTTAAGCCTCAAAATCATGCATAAACCCAAACTTGGCACATAAACGAATCATGGTGACAAAAGACATGGAATGATGACTAGAAACTCGCATGTATCATCATATAAGGGTTATGACTTCATATGCAAGTTGACATAAAGATTATGAAGGTTCTCATGTTGCATAATGCAACATTTCAACATAAAGGTTGTAGCTTTTAGCTCATAAGATCAAGATAATGACTTCATAAGCTTGCATGACATGATAGCATGTATCATTCTCAATGATCAAACCCAAACTTGCAACATGAACATTTAACTTCATAGTTAATATCTAAGAGTAGGGAAAGGGCTTACATTGTTATGAAGGCACAAATCGAAATGCAAAACAAAGATTGTGATGAAGCCTATGCATGCCATCACCCAAAAACCCAAAGATGAACACTCCAAATCAATAAAAAAAAACCCATCTTTATGAACAAAGATCAAAGCTTTAGCCTTGAGATCAACTTGAGAAGCTCTCATACTAACATAGGGACTCTCTAATACTCTCATGATCATGAAACCTCTCATAGAAATGAAGTAGAGGCTAGGATAGTTGAGTGGAGGCCATGAGAGTAGCAATTTTGCCATAGTTTAGTTGCATGAATGAATAATGAGGGTTTAGGATAGGTTAGGGTCTTATTTATAGATTAGGCAAGTGTTTTAGGCCATATGATTAAACCTAGATTCAATCCAAGCCATCAAAGCATGTCTTGGGGAAGAAGTCAAGTGTAGGAACCATCTAGGGCCTTTAGATTAAAGATGAACCATGAGAACCATCCAAATGCAAAATCTGCATTTGAGCGAATCGGCCCACGGGTTGACAGCCAAACACCCTGGATTAACCCCTAGTCGACCCAGCGGGCTTGGGTCGACCTCAAAAATCGGCCGGTTCGGTTATTCCCCTCTCCCAATTCGCTGTTTTGAACATTTTTGCATATTTATTTATTAAATTTTCAATTATATATATATATCAATATATATATATTTCTCTGCGCAACCCATTTCACTTAATTAAGTATACTTTAATTTGGGAATTTTTCGTGAAACTTCGCGAGGCCATATCTTGGTCATACGGACTCCGATTTTCGAAAACTCGGACTCTATTTCGCGTATTTTTCCGAGACGAACGCAATGGCATTGCCCGTTTCCCTTGATTCAGATTTTACAGTTTAATTCTGCCTCCATTTATGTTATAACAGGTTATTGAAAATACGGGTTGTTACACGCTTTCAATTCAATTTGAATTCGTTTTAAATTCAATTCAATTTCAAAGTCGTTTTCTATTCGATTCAATTCAAATTGGTTTTCTAATCAATTCAATTCAAATTGGTTTTCTATTCGATTCAATTCAAATTGGTTTTCTAATCAATTTAAATCAAATTCGTTTTCTAATCAATTTAAATCAAATCCATTTTCTAATCAATTTAATTCGAAATCGTTTTATATTCAATTCATTTCAGTTTTCTATTTGAATCAAATTCATTATATATTCAATTGAAATAAAATTCGTTTTATATTCAATTCGAATTCATTCGTTATATATTCAATTCGAATTCGTTTCTATTCAATTTGATTCAAATTTCATTTCAAAATATGCGATTTCGAAATCACTTTTCAATATTCATTTTAAAATGAATAAAATCGATATAAATATCGTTCACGTCAAAATGGCGTCAATCTAACCAACACGGCTTCATATATTTCTATTTTCAAATATTCAATTCAACAAATGAATATTTATTTTTGTCAACACACGACTAATCTCAACGAATGAGTACTGTCCACGTGTGACTATTTTTGTTATTTAATATATTTTATAAAAATTAAGGTATCTATCGTTTGATATTGAATCAGACTCCAACCGTAATTTAGTGAGAGAACGATTTCCTGAATATTAACCCCGAAGGCCGAAACCAACATCAGATTAATATCCAGGAGACCACTCATCTCATCTATTTTCCAGCCGATTTCTAATTCTGTATATGATAAAGATGTAAATTTATTGTTAAAATATTTCGTTCAACACATGACTAATCTCAACGGATGAGTACAGTCAACACATGAACCTTTATTTTATATTGATAAAGATGTAAATTTTATTGTTAAAATATTTCGTTCAACACATGACTAATCTCAACGGATGAGTACAGTCAACACATGAACCTTTATTTTATATTATTCTTTATCTTCTAAATTGGAATGAGGCCCAATCAATTACCATATAGTGTTAATTATATGGATTTTCATACATCACAAGTATATAATTGCATTGAAAAATAATCAACCATCAACCAAAGTGCACTACACTGTATAAGCATCAAATATAGATATCTAACGCTTATAACAGCCTGTCAATCAATCGATCGACATATTTAATCAATCAGGATGAGTGAACTTCAATTTCATCCCAACACCCGTGTGGGGTTTCAAACGATCAAACACAGATTTTGTTTGTGCCGTTGGGCGATGTGTAAAATTTATCGACCCAATCAATGTCCTTCAAATAGGTGTACATAAACAAACCGTCCGGTTTGTAAATGAATATATTATTTTATTCACTTCCACGTTAAAACTATATTTTTAACGATAAAATATTTTATTTCAACACATGAATTTCTATTCAGTTCATTTACACAATAAAATGATATTTTTATTTTTCTAACATATTTTAGAAAATTTCGGCGGCATAACGGCACGATACTAGAAACGGGACAAGGCCTAGCCTTACCCCCGGTTTAGTGAAGGCCCACGCCATTCACACATCAATCAGTCCATTCCTTTTCACCAAACAACTCAAATTTCAATCAAATAATCTAACTAATTTTTGCAATCAAACAAACAAGTCCATGGTCTGTGGACGATTGTGTCGGGTGCTACTAAGCACCGTCTGCATCCTAGTATATATATATAACTAGAAAAAGAAATTGAAGAGTGAGAAGTTCTCACCGATAGCTATCCTAACTCCACGGCACTTCTAATGCAGGAAATCTTCATTGTTCTCGCATTTTGTCACTTTCGTTGCCCGTAGCCACTACATATGTAAAAATCGAATTTTTACTTTGTTATTCAATATATAAAAATCGAATTTTTACTTCGCTATTCTATATATAAAAATCGAATCTTTACTTCGCTATTCTATATATAAAAATTGTTTTTTTTACTTCGCTATTCTATATATAAAAATTGAATTTTTACTTCGCCTTTCAATATATAAAAATTGAATTTTTACTTCGTTATTCTATATATAAAAATCGAATTTTTACTTTGCTATTCTATATATAAAAACCGAATTTTTACTACGCTATTCAATATATAAAAATCCAATTTTTACTATGCTATTCAATATATAAAAATCGAATTCTTACTATGCTATTCAATATATAAAAATCAAATTTTTACTATGCTATATGGATAAAAATTCTATTTTTATACCGCTATTCACTATATAAAGATTTCGCCTTTTCAAATACAAAGATTTCGCCTTTTTGAATATAAAGATTTCATTTTTATAATTCCTACTATGTAAAAATCATATTTTTAATATGCCACTAAAATCATATATATTCTTTACTGTAAATAAAATCCATGCTCTTTTAATTTATAAAAATCTAGTTAGAGTTTACTTATTAATTTAAATAACTGGTTATATAGTAATTAAAATAAAATAAAATAACATAAAAAAAAGAAAGGAAGAAGACTCACATCGTTTGCAAAAGGAAAAGGGGGGGTTTTTACCGTCGGTCCGGGTTGGGGAAGGCGGAGGGGTCGGCGCAGGTGGAGTAAAGGGGGGGGGCGGAGGTGGTTGGATGCGGGTTTGGGGGTAGCGGAGGCTGTTGGATGCGGGTTCGGAGGTTTTGGGCGCGGGTTCGATCGCAGGGGGTTAGGGTTCACGCAGGAGAGGGAGAGAGGAAGGAGAAGAAGGAGGGGAAGGGGGCGCGCATCGCCTGAGGTGGAGGCGGAGCACCGCCGGCGGCGGCGGCCTGGGAGCTCGAGTGTGCGTTTTTTATTTTTTTTTATTTTCTTTTCTGATTGATGAATCGGGGGGCAAGGTATAGGAGAGGGTGAGGAGAGAGAAGAGTTTTAATTATTTTATTTTATTTTTTTTCCCCAAAAGTTGACTTTTACATACGACCTCGAAACGAGGCCCACCGCCTGTCGTCCATAGCGTTTTACCCCCATTCCGAACACAATGGGATATGTATCGTAGGCTGATTCGGTCGTACAATCGGTTTTCACTTAAATCAAAATTTAAATCTTTATATTTTAAATTTAAACGCACATTTCAATTTACCGGGGTCACATACGAACTCTATACATTGCAGAAAAATATTTTCTAGCTTTGTATTGACGATACGGTCCTAACAAAACTAGTTTCGTCGAATTCTGAGACCGTTTGAAAAATGGCCAATTTCCAGACGATTAAAATCAACTAAAACTGGTCAAACGCGTTTTCCTTTGCCACGCTCACATATTGATTCGAAAAATTATGAAAATTGGAATCTAGCAATAATTTGACATCACGGACCCAACAAAAGTGGTTTCGTCGAAATCCGAGGTCGTTTGCAAAATTCCCATTTTTAAGGGCTGAATTCCATAGCGACTATTCAGAATTTTCAACTGGACATATCTTTTGATCCCCGCTATGAAATTTTGATTTTTCGGATTCGTTGGAAAGATATTGTCAATTAGATCCTAATGTTTTTGGTTTCACTAAAATCCGGATTGTTTTGCACCCGGTACGTTCAATTGAAGTTTGAAATCGAATTATCGAACTACCGCGCCATTTTCAATTCTATTTATAATTATATATAAATATTTATATTCTAACGACGGCGTATATAATATATACATTCGAATTATATTCAAAATAAATTTCTCGTCGATATTTATTTAAAATAATCTATTTTAAATATTCAAAATTCGCTAAAATTGCCAAAATAAAAATTTTAAACTGGCTCGGATTTTCGGGTTGTTACATATAAGTACCGAGCTAAGCTCGCGGCGCAGTATCATATCTCGGGCAGATACATTATATTATGATGGCATGTGCAAATTTATTTGATATGGATCTATATTATGAGGTTATTTGCAACTTGGGATTTTAGTTTTACGATCATATTTTGAAATAATCGTTTGGATTGGGAATCCATTTATGCACTACGTGATTTCTATATTGGAGTGTGATGCTCCATTTTATGGTGTTTTAACTCATTTAAGTTATTTGATGAGTTTGATTGTTCTTGGGGATTGGTTTCACATTTATGAATGTGTTGAAGCTATATCTAGCTTTACACTAGCAAGAGAATCGTTTAGTTCACCCTTTACTTATGACTTATGTAATTAACCTTCTAGAACCCTTTAATGAATTATATTTTCTAACTCTTTGATTAAAGAGTTGTTCATCTCATTCTTATTCATCATTATACCTATTATTACTCACTGTTGACTAGATTGACTTGTATGTTTTAATGACTAGTTAGACTGAGCTTTTACAGATATTACCTGATGTACAATTATCTTTTAATTCCGCCATGGATCCTTTCCAGTTTTGGGCTATCCAGTAGCTACTTTGTGTAGATATATGTTTATGATCCATTGTACTTCGTTATGTTGTATATTCATTTCGGACCAATGTTGTACTTATTGTGGTTGTATACCCTTTTTTTAACACTACATGTTGTATATTATATGTATATGTATATGATGTTGGGCGATCTGTTATGTGATGTATATTATGTTTATTATTCGTATTTGTTCTGGATCTATGTAGTTAAAGCCTCGCAATATCCCTACCATAGCCTATAGCACTCTTCATCTGCTACGCTATTTTAGTTTAGCGCTAATTAACAATAGATCCGCTTTTAGCCCCCGCTATTTTCCGATGCATCCTCTATATCAAGACTTTTTAGTGTCCGCTTTTGTAGTATTAATATATAGAGATTTCTTTGATTAGTTCTATTTTAAATTTTTCAATAAATTTAGTGTAAATGTCTAAATTTGAGGCATATTGCCTAATATATTGTAATAATCAATCGCACTCATCAAATTTAGCATGCTAACTGTGATATTCCTTGATTATGTTATATAAAATTAATTAATATTAGTTTCTTGCACACATATAATATGAGAAAGATGATTAATTAATTTTTAAACATTTGGTTTTACATCTAATGACCCTTTTTACGCCTCCGTTGTATACCCGCTATTTTCCCACTTTCTCTTCACTACAATTTTTGCACCTCCACCGCTATAGAATCGCTAAGCGCTTTAAGTGCAAAGTTCTGAATTATCTTTGAGCTACCATAGTATTGTATTGGATAAGAATTAAGAGTACTAGTCCACGAGAAAGAAAAATGGATCACATTTTACCTATATTCTTAATGTTTATTTAATACAAGACTTATGGATAGTCACCGTTATCCAATCATGTTCTCTGCATTAGTAGACAACATTACTAGTTAATATTCTTTACTAATGTAGGTCTCGGAGTGGGGAGTCACAAACAACAACAACATCATGATCTGAAAGACTACAGTCAGTCTACATATAGTCAAATTCAATATCATCAAGACCAGTTATGCCCTCAACAACACCTCCTCGAGGCCTAGGGTGGCAGCGCTCCTTATCGGTGGTAGAAAGCTCACAAATAAGTGTAACAGTCCAAACATTTTGAGTAGTAAATATTTTAATATCGAGATTATTCAAATATTCAAATCTTGGATTTAATGTTATAAAAAGTTTTATAACCTTGTTAAATCCTATAAATAATAAATAATAAGGATAAAATATGTTGTTTACAAAGATAAGTAGTTCGAAGAAATGTTGATAATGTGATAGAAAACCGTTTTGTCGATAAATGACGTTTAACTTGTTGAAAGTTGTTAGACCATCATGTGCATGTCATTACAATAGAAGAACACAAATATGTATATATATATATATATCTTATAAAAAAAGAAAATGGTATATGTATATATATTCTAAAATAAGATAAGTGGCATGAAATGATAAGGACACGTCTCATCAAATAAACGGTACACATGCCTTGAGATTAAAGGAAATAAAGACACATAACCCTATTAGGTGTCCATGTGTAGAAACATCTTAAGACACCTAAGGGGGCATATGTCTACATCCTAAAGCTTGCATAAAGATAAGGTAGACAAGTATCCAAAACCAAATTACTAAACTAGCCTTAACGAATGCTATTACTGACATATTTCATCTTGTGTTGGTGCATCTTTCATGTTTAAAATTTTAACCCATACTGACATATTTATCGAGATGGCAGGAATGAATATCGATGTCCATCTCACTAGAGTCGCATAAAAACAGATTTATGGTAGTTGTGTTTAATTTGTATTTAAAAACACCCTGTGAATTAAATGAATATTCTAATAAGTGCTATTTATTAATAATCATTTCAATGCATTTATTGATGTTGTATATTTATTCAAATGAAGTGGTAGTTGTCATTGTTTGTTTCCGACAGAATGATTTCTGCAATTTTGACTGGTCCGAAATTTCTAGGGCGTTACAAGTTGTTATCAGAGCATAGGTTAGGTGCTAAAATAAAATATCACCTAATATTAGAAAATAATCTTAGAAATTTTGAAATTAAGCTACCTTAATTTGATAAATAAATCTGGATAAGGTAACGCACTACACCTCTGATTAGGGTTATGGGTAGTCTTTATTTTGTGTGTTTAACTTTTATTTAGTGTTAATACTAATAAGAATAATACGTTGATTCATTATCAAGCACCACATAGAGAGGTCTGACGAAGTTGTAAGTGCATACAATTAGTTATAAAGTAACAAAGGAACGAATAAAGTGGCTTATAAAGTAGGTATGTAGTAGCTTGAAATGGATGAATGGAGTGGCTTAAAAGGAAGTGGAATAATAGCTTGTCGAGGAAGGAATTAAATGCTTGGGTAAATGAACTTGAGGAAGATCAAGATGAGTAAATTGAACATGACATTGATGCAAAACTAAGGTGAGAAAATCTCTTTAAATATTTGTGTTATTACATAATGTGATATTTTAATTATTTAGCATTGATGGTGTTAGCTTAAAGCTGCTAAAAGATATCTCAGCAATTCGGTCATAACTTTTGATTCCTTGATTGGGTTTGGTCGAAGTTAATCTTATTGGGAAGCTAGATTAATTATCTAGAATATTTACATCATACACATTTTAAATTTTGAAAGTTGCTATCTTAAAACATTGTTGCAAAATTGATTATGTGTTTAAAAAGAAAAGTGGTTGACGTCTTTGAATATGAATGTCATAACTAGTGTCCTATATAATATTTTGAGATACATCAAGTACTTTGAAAAGGCTGAGGTGGAATATAAAAAAGGGTTCATACTTAATACCTTATAGATAATTTTTAAAGTTGAGCGTGTGAATATTTCAAAAGGAAATAGTTATCTATGTTGGAGTAATAATTACAAAGTATAAAAGTACTTTGAGAGAATACTTTGTTTATACTTACAAAAGATATTTATAGATTATTTCATCAATGATGGTTACCTTCGAATGACGACGACGATGTGCGATATAAGACAATAGATCTTGGGTAGTGTACTATTACTCTGTGGTATTGAGCCAATAGAGTACATCCCTACTTGGTAAGGGGATGCCGACTGCAATATGATGGTTACCTTCAGATGATGATGATGATGTGCGATATAAGACAATAGGTCTTGGGTAGTGGACTATAACTCTATGTGGTATTGAGCCAGTAGAGTACATCCCTACATAGTGAGGGGATGCCAACCGCAATAGGTTAAAATATCCTAAACTGATTATGTGCCTTGGATCCACTTTGATGAATATAATCATTTTTTTGAAAGAAAATAAAACTTATTTGAAGATATTATTTGGGATGTTTATCTTAAAGATCTTACTCTCCCATACATTTCGATGGGTACCACAATAAAGAGAGTACACCATTGCTTGATGAGTCGACATTGGTCGAAATAGGGTGAACTATTCTACATTGAGCGTGCGATATAAATCCACTTAGATGAATAAGTTGCTGCTTTGATAAAAGTATTTGTTGCTATTGCAAATTTGTTTGATTTATTTGTGGATATCATGTGAAAATCTATCTTGAATATAATTTTGAACTTTGATGTGATATTATCCTAACGAAGTTAATTGATGATAAACTTGAAGTTCCTTAAAACAGGAGCGCCACAATTACACTTTGGTACATTTCAATGGTTACCACATAGGAAGGGTATGTCTTTACTGCCTGATCCAGTAGTAGCTTGCAAGATTGATAAAATGTTGATCACAAATTGAGAAGTTCGAACCATATAATATCTAGGTATGTTTTAAACTCCCAATTTCGATTTATGAAATAGCTTTGTAAGTATACTTTCAAGAAAATTTCCCTGAATACATAGATTTTTTTTTATGGAATATTTGACTTTCTTTTGATTAAACATTGTGTATAATTTTGGGGATGAAATTCCTTTTGAAGGGGGAAAGAATGTAACAGTCCAGAAATTTTGAGTAGTAAATATTTGAATATCGAGTGTAACAACCCGTATTTTCCATAACCTGTTATAACATAAATCGAGGCAGAATTTAATTCTAAAATCTGAATCAAGGGAAACGGGCTATGCCATTGCGTTCGTCTCGGAAAAATACACGAAATAGAGTCCGAGTTTTCGAAAATCGGAGTCCGTATGACCCAATTAAGGCCCAACGAAGTTTTCTGAAAATTTCAAAGTAAAAAAAAACAGATTTCAAATTCAAACTTGAATTTGGAAAATTGATATTATGTTGTACCAGACTTGTTTTGAAATGGTTTAAATCTTCCGCTGTTTTATCTATGTTATTTACTCTGTTTACATATATACATATGTTCTTGTTCTGCCTTGATATATCATTATGCATGTTTACCTGATTCAAACGCCCCTCCAAAGTCAGAGTGCTTGCAAGAGTCACCCTGGCGGAGGTGGGGTGTTACATTTGGTATCAGAGCATATGGTTTACGAGAAGGAACAAAAAGGTTTTTTAGAAAACTTTTGAAAAACTATTTTCAAAACCAAGTATAAAGTATTTTCCAAAGAAAAGTCTAGTTTATTTTAAAGGTTATTCCCCAAAAAGCCATTAGCAAAATTCCTTCGTTTTTCTCCATTCTGAATCCATCTTTTTCTTCGTTTTCAGTATGGCCGATAACTTTGCTATTCCGGAGGGAGTACACGTACCTATTTGGTATAGGAGACTTTTGGAGGCTAGGGCGACCGAAGCCGGCCCCGCAAATATTACTCCTCCTCCGGTAGTTGATGTTCCTCCTCCTCCTATCGCTGAGGTTCCTCTTCCTCCTCCCCCTCAGCATCCACTAAAGGACTTCGCAAAGATTTGCCAAGATTTTAAGGCGATGGGTTGCAAGAATTTCTTTGAAACCGAGACTTATGTAGAGACAAGGAATTGGTTGAAAGAAACCGAAGATCTTTTTACCTTCTTTGATATAGATGACCGTAGGAAGGTTTTATTAGCAGTGTGGTTGCTAAAGGAAGAAGCTGCACGTTGGTGGGTGGTCACCACCGTTACTAGGCCAATTGAGACTTGGGATGACTTTCGGGGAAAGTTTGTACTAAGGTTCCTATCACTAAAGCAAGGGGACATGACTATTAGGGAATACATAGATAAGTTTAATCAACTTGCTCGGTTCGGTTTAGACTTGGTTAACACAGCTCAGAAGAAGGCCCTATACTTTGCTCTAGGATTAAACGAGCCATTACATGGTTTAGCCATGACTCATATACCTTTGGGGGCAACTTTCGAGAGCTTGGTGAATATGGCCCTACTCAATGAAGAGAATAGGAGTGACAAGAAGGAGGAGAAGTCTAAAGATAAGAAGGAAAAGAGGTGCTTTACTTGTGGAGGCTCGACTCATCTAAACAAGGATTGCAGAAAAAGGAAGGGCACTTGCTTTAACTGTGGAGAAATGGGGCACTTCACTAGGGATTGCCCGAAGAAGCGAGGGCAAGGCCAGGGTCAGACTCAGCGTGCTGGACCTTTAGGAGGGCAAGATCATGCTCTAAATGCCGCTCCAGTTCCCGATCGAGGTAGTATTTCCTTTGAAAGCCTTGTATATATTTCTGATTTTCCTGTTCGTACCTTGTTTGATTTTGGTGCATCGCATAGTTTATTTCATCTGATCTAGTTGAAAATTTGCACCTAAGTACTAGTCTAGTTTATGATCCCATGTGTGTTTCAAATCCAATTGGGGGTTCCGCCCATTTGTCTATTATCTACGTGGATTTGAAAATCTCTATCTTAGTGTAGAGTTCTCGTGTGATGCTTATATTCTCGGTTTCATGGGGTATGGGTTGATTTTAGGCTTGGATGGGTTGTCCAGTTTTGGAGCCATCCTTGATTTTTGAGCATAGGGTTGTGAGGCTCATGACTCGCCTCGGTGACACCCTAAAAATTTCTAGTAACCCTATGAGCCCCGTCATGTTGTGTTATCTTGAATCCCTCAACTCGTCTATCGATAGTTGTAATCGGTAAGGGTGGTCCGAGAATATCCTGATATCTTGGGTGAAGGGAAGGGGGTTACCCCTAAACGAAAGATAGATTTCCGTATTTACCTGGTTGATAATGCCAAGATAGTTTCGTGGCTGGTAAGGCACATGGCCCCGCAAGACGAGAGTTAAGAAAGCAAGTCAAGGAGTTGCTTAAGAAGAACTTCATTAGATGAAGTATATCTGGTTGAATGGGGAGCGCCTGTAGTATTTACTACCAAGGCAGATGATTCTCTTTGACTTTGTGTTGATTATCGTGAATTAAACAAAGAGAATAGGCAACCATTGCCAAGGATCGATGATTTGTTTGATCAGCTTGTAGGAACATCTGTTTTCTCTTGATCTTGCTGCTGGATTCCATTAGCTCAGAGTAGCTGAGGATAGTAAAGACAAGACTGCGTTCAGAACTCCAAATGGATTCTTAGAATGGCTGGTCATGCCATTCGCACCCACCTACTTCGTGGACTTGATGAGTAGGGTGTTCAGGGAGTTCTTGAACAAGTTTGTCGTGGTCTTCGTAGATGATATTCTGATCTTCTCTAAGGATGAGGAAGAGCACGCAAGGCATCTCGTGGAGGTGATGGATACGCTTAGAGCGCATCAGTTGAAGGCCAAGTTCTCCAAGTGTCACTTTTGGAGAAAGGAAGATTAGATTCCTTGGGCATATAGTATCTAAGCAAGGCTTAGCGGTGGATCCCGCTAAGGAAGTGGCAGTTCAGGATTGGAAGACTCCAAGGAATGCAACTGAAGTAAGAAGTTCTCTCAGTTTAATTAGTTAGTTAGCGTCCCTTGAGCTTAGACCTACCCTTCTGGATCAAGTAGGGACTTCGCAGAAAGAAGACCCGCCGTTAGTCGAGATCATGGACAAGTTGATTCGAGGCGAGATGGTAAGTCACCTCGCTATAGATGACAAGGGATGGCTAAGACGCGATGAGAGAAAGAAGGTTCTTGAAGATGCACATCACCCGAGGAGGTGGCCGAGTTTGTCCCAAGGAACATGTTGTGCCAACAGGCAAAAAGGTCGAGTCATAAAAGCCCGGTGGGCTATTACATCCATTGGAGGTCCCCGCAATGGAAGTAGTAAAACGTCACGAAGGATTTCGCGAATGGACTGCCTAGGTCAAGGAAAAGGAATACGAGCATGTGGGTCATAGTAGGTAGACTCACGAAGAATGCTCATTTCACTCCGGTAAAGAGCGAAAGGACCGCATCATAGCTAGCGACAGTTTGCCTTCAAGAAATAAAGCGGTTGCACGGGGTTCCCGGAAGTATAGTTAGTAACCATGACTCAATCTTCACTAGCCAGTTTTGGGATAGTCTACGGGAAGTCATGGGCAAACGGCTGAATCTAAGTACGACCTATCATTCACAGGCGAATGGTTCATTTCGTTCAAGCATGAGTTATAGAAAATCACATTAGTAAGAGCAATTGGCAATGTGGATTGGTATTTTCAAGAAAAGTTCTGCTGCGTGGAATACTTTATAGTAAGTGAACGAGATCCAGGATTCACTAATGAATTTTGGAGAGCTGCATGAAATCATGAGGTCATGGTTATGTTTAAGCCAAGAATGATAGTAGAGTAAGTGAAAGAAGAAGACGAGAGGCGACAATGAAATGGGTTCCCACTCATATTTGGAAATAAGAGTCAAAAGACGGTCTAAGCACAGTGAAGTTAAGCTCAAGGAAACGTGACTTAGAAGATTGAAGGCTAGATACGCGCATCATATCTCTTTTTAAGAGAGCATATCCTTGATCCTTGTTTTCATGTGGAACTTACTCGCATGTTATCTTTTTCCGTATATCCTCTCGGTCCCATTCTCGATCCCATTTCTGTTATAAACTCCATAAGGGGGTATGACTCATCGGTTAGTAATACATGTCAGGGTTTGAAGGGGTCCGTTAGGTTGGCTAAACCTTTTGGGCTTTGATAGAATATGGGTTGGGTTAGGAAGGGATTTCTTGTAATCCGAAAGGAGTATATCCTGCTTATCTTCCCGATCTCTTTGTAGCATATCTTTTGCTATCCATGTTTGTTTGGATTATCTAGTATATCGTGTTAATCTTGTCATGAGAACCTTAGGTAGAAACGCTTTGGATGAAACATGTGTTTGAAACATGTTATGCTTGATGGTTGCAAGTGGTTGCAAGTGTTTGCAAGTGGTTACTCGTGGATGCATTATACACGTTAGGCACTAGATCGGCTCACACACTCCTCATATTGCATATGCATGAGTGTTTATGCTTATTCATGGATGAAAATTTTTGTGTTATCACATGGATGTTGCATATGGATGTATGTTATGCGCACACATATAGATGTTATACATTATGTTAGGAATTGCATACATATGGATTCATTTCACTGACATAATTTGCATTGATGATATTTGCATTAGATAAGGACATATACACACACCTTTGCATATGCTCATACAACATTTAGAATCTTGTAAGGACAATGATTGCTCGTGGATGATGTTTTGAGTAGATGGATGATTGGATGGTAGGATACGTTCTTCCTAACTTGAAGATTTCGGGGACGAAATCCTTTAAGGAGGGGAGAATGTAACAACCCGTATTTTCCATAACCTGTTATAACATAAATCGAGGCAGAATTTAATTCTAAAATATGAATCAAGGGAAACGGGCTATGCCATTGCGTTCGTCTCGGAAAAATACACGAAATAGAGTCCGATTTTTCGAAAATCGGAGTCCGTATGACCCAATTAAGGCCCAACGAAGTTTTCTGAAAATTTCAAAGTAAAAAAAAAACAGATTTCAAATTCAAACTTGAATTTGGAAAATTGGGCCAGTTTGGGCCAGGCGGGAAATTTCCCGCCAGAACACCCCAAGTCGACAGCCCTGTCGACTTGGGAGTCGACTTGGTTAGACCAAGTCGACAGCCCTGTCGACTGGGCTGTCGACTTGGCTCAGACGGGCTGTTCAGCCTGGTGCACCATTTTGGGTTTGTGTTGAGCTTGGGGGCCAGATTCGGTTTTGAGGGCTGAGATTGGAACTAGGGTTTAATCCTATGGCCTAAAACACTTGCCTAATTTATAAATAAGACCCTAACCTACCCTAAATCATCATTATTCATTCTAGCAACTAAACTATGGCAAAATCAATCCTCTCATGGCCTCCACTCTCTTCATAAAATTCCTAAACTAGTTTTTATGAGATTTTCCATGCGAACAAGTGTTTTTAGACTTGTATGATCATCATTAGCTTGCATTCAAGTCAAGTTTCTATCTTTGCATCATAAAGAGAGAGTTTTGATCAATTTTGCTTGCATTTTTGGGGTTTAATTGGTTGCATAAGGGTTTTCTTACATTTGCTATACCCATTTGAGTCCGCATAAGCATTGTAAGCCCTATTCTACTTTCATACTTAAACTTTAAAGTTAAATGTATGATATGCGAGTTTATATGCAAGTTTACTATGATGTGATATGCAAGTTTACTATGATGTGATATGCAAGTTTACTATGATGTGATATCAAGTTTACTATGATGTGTTATGCAAGTTCATCAAGTTATGCTATGCAAGTTTGATATGCAAGTTGTCATATGATATGCAAGTTATGCTATGCAAGTTTGATATGCAAGTTGTCATATGATATGCAAGTTATGTTATGCAAGTTTGATATGCAAGTTGTCATATGATATGCAAGTTATGCTATGCAAGTTTGATATGCAAGTTGTCATATGATATGCAAGTTATGTTATGCAAGTTTGGTATGCAAGTTGTCATATGATATGCAAGTTATGCTATGCAAGTTTGGTATGCGAGTTGTCATATGATATGCAAGTTATGCTATGCAAGTTTCGTATGCGAGTTGCCATATGATATGCAAGTTATGCTATGCAAGTTTGATATGCAAGTTATCATATGATATGCAAGTTATGCATGCTTTTTGAGGCCTAATGCAAGTATATGAACATATGTACGTTTCATATGCCACCATGTTGAACTTGTGGCTTCAACACTGTTATGTCATGATTATGCCAAGTTCCCTCTTTCTATCCTTTATGCGCTATTGCGATATGTAAGCGATGGGATTGCGTTTGGGGTTGGGTAAACTTAAAAGACATAAAAACATAAGCTTGGGAATTTACCTATTAAGTTAGGTCTACCCATTGGGAATTTACCTATTAAGTTAGGTCTACCCAATTGCTTGAAAATTTGTAACATGTTTTGGAAACATGGTGGACATGACACTTAGAAAAGATAAGTGTGGCCAACTCGAGGTTGGGTTGAGTTTGTAGCGTAAACCTACCCGGAACCGACCGGCCTAACTAGTTGCTACAAACAATAGGACCCAATGTGAGAAGTTGGCCATGTTGTACCTTGAACCCGAGGTTAGACCAAGTTGTGGTGTAAAGCTACCCGGACCCGCCCGGCTTAACTAGTAACCACAACAAGGTCTAATGTGAGAGGTTAAGGCGCATTAAATTAATTAATGCCTCATGATTAGGGTTAAGTCATGGTCCACTTAATACTTAACCAATTTGGGCTTGGTAGATTAATCGGGGTTAAGTCGTGAACTCATCGTTACACTTAACCAAGTTAATCCATGATTAGCAAGAGGGTTAAACCGTACTTAACCCACTAGAAAAATCCTAGCAATGGGGGTCCACTCCAGCAGTAATCCCAAGTTTGTATCATTAAGGCCCTAGGGTCTAGGTTAGGGAGGGAGCACGATTACTGGACTGGAGGTAAGTGACCAAAAGCGACGGCAGAGGGTACGCCGGTGTAGTTTCGGGCGGACCATGGTCGTGCACATAGTCCGAAGCCGGAGAAAGCATGCACGGGTACCAGTAGATCGAGACTGTGCACTCATGTTTATGGTGTCCAGGGGTTGCCACCCTAGGGCTTGATACACCCGACGGGAGACCCTGCACAGTCTGACTACAATTATGTTTGGGCCATATTGACACCGACACGTGACGAGTTAGGCTTAGGGAGCCGATCGACTAGACCATTTGGGTTGGACCTCGTGGTAGGGTCACTTCATGTTATTGGACCTCGTGGTAGGGTCACTTCATGTTATTGAACCTCGTGTTAGGGTCACTTCATGTTATTGGACCTCGTATGAGGGTCACTTCATGTTATTGGGCCAAAGCTTGGGCCATGGGATCAATACTTGTTTATTCAAGTCATGTTAGTTTGCTAGTACACCTGTGGTGCAAAACCTTAATCCTGATTATGCGATGACACCTTTATCTACTTTGTTAGTTAATCATCATGCTAGTATGTTGTTATCCTTATGTTCATCCCTGCTGCTCATACCAGTTAACTTTATCAGTTTACATTGATTGTAGTAGGGCTTACTCAGTCTTTTTGACTGGCCTGTTTTCTTTCGCCTCTTTTCTTCCGTTTCCCCCCCCCCAGGTTCTCAGGGAGGGAATACAGGAGCCTAGCTTGGATTTTGGATTGCTTGCTTGTGGGATTTCAGCTCATGTACGTTTTCTACATGAAGCTAGCTATGGTTCTCACGTATTTTGGGGATAGCACTTATGTATTTCTGTTTTCAGATGATGTTGTTTTATCTAGACTTGTTTATTTGGAAAATTGATATTATGTTGTACCAGACTTGTTTTGAAATGGTTTAAATCTTCCGCTGTTTTATCTATGTTATTTACTCTGTTTACATATATACATATGTTCTTGTTCTGCCTTGATATATCATTATGCATGTTTACCTGATTCAAACGCCCCTCCAAAGTCAGAGTGCTTGCAAGAGTCACCCTGGCGGAGGTGGGGTGTTACATCGAGATTATTTAGATATTCAAATATTGGATTTAATGTTATAAAAATGGTTTTATAACCTTGTTAAATCCTATAAATAACAAATAATGAGGGTAAAATATGTTGTTTACAAAGATAAATAGTTCGAAGAAATATCGATAATATGACCAAAAATCGTTTTGCCAATAAATGACATTTAACTTGTTGAAAGTTATTAGACCATCATGTGCATGTCATTACACTATCAGAACACACACACACACATATATATATATATATATCTTATAAACAAAGAAAATGGCATATGTATATATATTTTAAAATATGGTAAGTGACATGAAACCATAAGGACACGTGTCATCAAATGAACGACACACATGTCTTAAGATTAAAGGAAATAAAGACACATTACCCTTTTTGGTGTCCATGTGTAGAAACATCTTAAGACACCTAAGGGGGCATATGTCTACATCCTAAAGCTTCCATAAAGATAAGGTTGACAACTGTCCAAAACTAAATTACTAAACTAGCCTTGAAGAATGCTATAAAAAGGGTGGAAATCTTCATTTCTTTTCATACATTCCCAAAACAAAAGGAAGGTAAGATAAAGAGGAGAAGTTCCAGAGAATCCAAGAGAATAATTACAAGTTCAAACTACAATTCTAAGGTGAGAAAAATTATTTGAGTACGTGTATTCATTTCACACTTTAAAGAAAAGTTGTGAAAATTGCGAAAGAATGGTAGGGTTCAAACCTATGAAAATGACGTTCGACATTTTGACCACAACTTCTTTATTTCTTAATGAAATTTTGATTTCTTTAATATTCTGGAAAGCTAGTTCAAAGACATACAACTTTCATGTCGACAATATTTTCTAATTCGATCGTTTATGTACCTGAAAACTGGATGCAAAGTCAGGTAAAAGTCTACCCGTAATGGACATGTTGAAAGTGCCTCGTATTTGAATTTTATATATTAAATTGATAAATGATTTTAAGGGTTTCTTTCTATAGCAATTAAGTAGACTAAGAAAGCTTCTTACTATAGAAAATTTGGAGTAAAAGACTATATTCATCATAGAGAAATAAAATCAAACATTTTGCTGAAAAACCGGTCAAAACTCTGAATTTCTGAAATTCGTAGCATTTCTGAAATGCTGTCTTTTCTCTGTATTATTTATAACCAGAACTTTTCACAATGCACCAGAAACGCTTTAATACCTATTTTGAGTCTAAAACCATTATAAACTACCTAGAACTTTTTAGCACAATAGAAATGGTGTAATAGCTGTTTTGAGTCTAAAACTATCTTTTCATAATGCTTTATAAATGCTGCAGTTGTTATTAACATATACAATTGATGATTGAGGATATTTATAACTTAGTACGACTAAAACTTTCTATAGCATTTTCTAAAATGCTATTTTTTTAGTTTGAAAGATTTAACGGGGTATAAATGATGTTTAACTTACTATTTTCCTTCAATCTTTAAAGATCTTTCCAAACATATATTAGAGAGATACAAAGATGGTTTGAGATTGTTTATAAAGGAGTTTCTTCATAAGGAAGTTGATTAGTATGTAAAATAGAAGATGTTTATCTTTTGAAAGAAAGTGCTACAAGAGATATATATATATATATATGTCTTTCAAAATGAGTGTTTACAAAGTGTTTTGCCCCTACTTGATATAAAGAGTATTTTGGAAATAACTATTGATTTTAAATGTTTTATGTAAAGAAGAACTACGTTGGCTTGATCTTGTATCTAATTGCTCACCCAATTAGATAAAGGTACGTAGGCAGTCACAAGTGGTAGTGATGCAGCTGCTATATTAATAAAATTATTTTATCTTGTGTTGGTGCATCTTTCATGTTTAAAATTTTAAGCTATACTGACATATTTATCGAGATTGTAGGAATGAATATCGATGTCCATCTCACTAGAGTCACATAGTAATTGTGTTTAATTTGTATTTAAGAACACCCTGTGAATTAAATGAATATTCTAATAAGTGCTATTTACTAAATTCTATCCAATGTATTTAGTGATGTTGTATATTTATTCAAATAAAGTGGTAGCTATCATTGTTTGTTTTGGACGGAAGGATTTTTGGCAATTTTGACTGGTCCAAACTTTCCGGGGCGTTACAATACGAGTTGTCAAATCATCTATGCTACGCGATGCTCGACGTACGTAACCTTTCTCAGCCTTGACTGTATGTGATATAAATCCTCATACAGAAAAAAAAAGTTGGATCTAGTACTGAGTAACTTGTACGTGGGGAATATCCACATATCTATCACCACCTACAACTATAGGAATATACACTGTCCATGCGTAATCTCCTACTCGCGGTGGAGGTTGATATAACTGCGTGCTCCGAGTTAAGTCTGGAAGCATTAGGGGAACAATATCATGTCTGATAGTTGAGGGTCCAATCAAATCAATGATTGCAGCATGAGCCATAGGAGCCATATGCGCTGGAGTGAAAAAATTATGCCAAAATTCTGCATAGTTCAAATCGGGAATGATGAAATAATTAGCTGACCACCACTCATGATCCCGAGCTGTTGCCAAATCCGCAGTCTTATACCCCACTAAGAAAGATGTATCTTGATGTGGATCATCAGGCACGAAACCACCTTCTAATATCTGCCTCGAACAACATTCCCGATGGAATCAGTAACAATCACCAATGGAAGGAGTTGACACTAAAGGAAAACATATCGTCGAAAGCAATGCAGAATAAACCACACCGTCATATCTCAAGTAAGGTGAGCCCTCATATCAATGCCAAATGATACTCCTCTGTGTGGTGTGTAACTCGATTTGGTTACGAGCCACTGTAAATATGTGATGGGCCTGACCTTCTTACAAAGTCTTCGAATCTCACGAACCCATGCTCTCACTCGAGAAAAGAGGGATAAAACTGGATCCAATATTGGATAAGTCATATTACAGAAGTACTCGTAGTACCAAAACTGTAAAACTCGTCTAGGATTGAAGTCCCCCAATCATATACAACTGACTATCAAATGTCAAATTTGCAATCGTTGCTACATGTCCAGCCGATAACGTGTTTGACAGGTTTGGAAAAAAACAAATAAGTTTTCTATCAAATATAAAATAAATAGCCATGTTATCTCCAAAACGTCCAAAATGTGGTTTTCTTTGCCGTGTACAGTGATTAAATTTAGGATTGTCGGTATAATATAGCTAACATGCAACTGTTATCTAGATGTCAACCCATTTTGGAAGTCAAAATGAGGCAGTAGAGACGATAAGAGGTTAGAGCGCTGATAATGCTCATTGTAAGAGTGACTCACCAAATCCTACCAAAGCCTGGTAAGCACTGTAAGGTCTAAAGGGGTAATGTTCATCTATCCAAACCTGAAATGAATGTAAATGTGGTCTTCCACCAGCTAGACGCTAATGCACTAGTCAACCGAACTTCCGAATTTAAAAGATTCGTTATACCTAAAAATTTAATTTATGATTAAGTGAAGTTATTTTGAAATATGAATAATTTAATGATAGTTAAATGAAGACGTAATAATGAAATCACCAAGTCCCACTTCACCAAGAAATGTGTGTCTAATGCCTGTTGTATTGTAATTGAATATAGTGGCATATAAACGAATAACACCTGGTCATGAGCCACACGCTCTATCTCGTCGTGTCTAGTAATAAATGGGACGATATTTAACTTTCTAATCTACCTAAAGTTATTGTTATTGGTAAACAAAAAGTAGATAACTTACATAATCTTTAACGAGCGTGCTTATATGCTCTTCTTCATTGAGAAGTACACCAAAATTGCTCAGTACTTTTACGAGTCCTAAATTCTGATCAATATTCGGATCCAACTCTGCTTCCCATATAGCTCGTCTTTCCCTAGTTATATCTCGTCTTGTCGGAGGATCAACTTTTTCTTCAATCAGAACGTTTTCTTCTTGTGCTGATGCATTTCCCAAGCTGCGACTTATGCTTCCTCGGATTGCTCTCATAGCTCCTCTCAATTATTATTTTGTTTGGAGGAAGAGGGAAAGAATAAGGAATGAGGAAGGAGAAGAAAGGATGTGAGATTGTGGTGAGAGGTTAACACCATAGTCAACCTTTATATAGCTGACTATAGACGAGAAAAATAGTCAGCTTTTATAAAGCCAGCAATTTTTACGGTGTGGATCCTGGTCCACATCGTGGTGTGGATTATGATCCATTGACTATGGATCGTAATCCACACTGTTTTCCTAGTCGACTTCATTAAAGCCGGCTAAGAAATCACATCAATCTCATATTGGGGTTGTTGTGTTTTATTCCTTTGGGGTAGATGGAGGGTCAACCGACCCACAATCCAACTCTCTGTTAGGAATGGTCTAAAAGACTCGAATTTTGATATTACGGGTCGTACGAAAAAAAGAGCCGCAAAATATGATATTTCATATTTTCTGTTACCGCCAGAGCATTCCCAACCCAAGGTTGGATTGAGAAGTGGAGGTCGGTTGTGTTTTGCGGGTTGTTTTCCATGACAACCAAATGATCGATTGAAAAAAAATGTCTCTTGAGACAATTTTTTATTTTAAAATAATCTTTTAACCGGCTAATGTGGTTTACTTCTATTTTTGTGTTGGGAAGAGTTGAAGGTCAAATGAGTTCAATTTGACTTCTCAAAAGTCCCCAGTTGGGAATGCCCTTACTATGAAAATACTCCATAATCAAGGTGAAAGATCCAACGGCATACAAGCTAAATTTTTGTATAATTTGATCCATGTGTTTTATATCAGATTAACTATTAGGCTGAATGATAAGGCCTAGGTTAGCTGTATTGGGCTTATGTATCCAATATCAATAAACCAAGCCTTTTTGACCATTCATCACAAACTCCGACTCGTGCACTTGTACGTGGCAATCCATTAGAATGATCTCTTTCGCTAACATTAATTATATTTTAATCATTACATATCCACATTCTACACATTCTCTCTTCGTTAACTTATTCTACTCTGCTTGCAACATCAAAAATATCGCCAAAAGCCTTCTGATATCGGTAGAAATGTGTAAAACATCTGTAAGAATTCATAATTTATGATTAAGTGAAGTTATTTTGAAATATGAAATAATTTGATGATAGGTAAATGAACACGTAATAATGAAATCACCAAGTCTCACTTCACCAAAGAAATGTGTGTATAATGCCTGTTGTATTGTAATTGCAAATAGTGACATATAAACGAATAACACTTGGTCATGAGCCACACGTTCTATCTCGTCGTGTCTAGCAATAAATGAGACGATATTTAAATTTCTAATCTACCTAAAGTTACTGTTATTGGTAAACAAAAAGTAGACAACTTACATAATCTTTAACGAGCGTGCTTATATACTCTTCTTCATTGAGAAGTACACCAAAATTGCTCGGTACTTTGTCGAGTCCTAAATTCTGATCAATATTCGGATCCAACTCTGCTTCCCATATAGCTCGTCGTTCCCTAGTTATATCTCGTCTTGTCAGAGAATCAACTTTTTCTTTAATCAGAATATTTTCTTCTTGTGTCGGTGCATTTCCCACGCGGTGACTTACGCTTCCTCGGATTGCTCTCATAGCTCCTCTCAATTATTATTTTGTTTGAAAGAAGAGGGAAAGAGTAAGGAGAAAAAGGGAATGAGGAAGGAGAAGAAAGGATGTGAGATTGTGGTGAGAGGTTACCACCATAGTCGACTTTTGTATAGCTGGTTGTAGACGAGAAAAATAGTCAGCTTTTATAAAGCCAAGTATTTTTACGGTGTGGATTCTAGTCCATCCGTGGTGTGGATTACGATTCAACGGCTATGGATCGTAATTCATATCATTTTCTTAGCCGACTTCATAAAAGCCGACTAAGAAATCACAGTAATCTCATATTGGGATTATTGTGTTTTCTTCCATTGGGGTGGATGGAGGGTCAACCGACCCAGATTTGATCCACAATCCAACTCACTATTAGGAATGGTCTAAAAGGCCCGAATTTTGATATTACGGGTCGTAAGAAAAAAAAAGCCGTGAGATATGATATTTCATATTTTTTGCTGCCGGTAGAGCATTCCCAACCCAAGGTCGGATTGAGAAGTAGAGGTCGGTTGTGTTTTGTGGGTTGTTTGCCATGACAACCAAATGATTGATTAAAAAAAAAAAAAAATTGTCTCTTGAGACAATTTTTTTTTAAAATAATCTTTTAACCGGGTAATGTGGTTTACTTTTGTTTTTGTGTTGGGAAGAATTGAAGGTCAAATGAATTCGATTTGACTTCTCAAAACTCCGCAGTTGGGAATGCCCTTACTATGAAAATACTCCATAATCAAGATGAAAGATCCAACGGTATACAAGCTAAATTTTTGTTTAATCTGATCCATGTGTTTTATATCAGATTAACTATTAGGCCGAATGATAAGGCCTAGGTCAGCTGTATTGGGCTTATATATCCAATATCAATAAACCAAGCCTTTTTGACCATTCATCACGAACTCCGACTCGGGCACTTGTACGTGGCAATCCATTAGAATGATCTCTTTTGCTAACATTAATTATACTTTAATCATTACATATCCACATTCTACACATTCTCTCGTCGTTAGCTCATTCTACTCTGCTTGCAACATCAAAAACATCGCCAAAAGCCTTCTAATATTGGTAGAAATGTGTAAAACATCTGTAAGAATTCATACCCAAAACCCTAGAAACGTCGACGAAAGTAAAATTGAAATTCTGTCGGTAAAGCTTGCTAATGGCGATCTGTGGGATAAAATAGATGCGGCGAAGGAGATTAGGAAAGTCGTTAGGGCTTCTGAGAAAGCTAGATCGGCTTTCGCGTTGTCTTCGATTGTGGATCCGCTTATTTCAATGTTATCTATGATCGATTGGAGAGCGAAAGAGTCTGCCTTGCTCGCCCTCTTGAATCTGGCTGTCCGAAACGAACGGTCAGTTTTTTTTTTCGCCATTTTTTCGGCATTTGATTAATTTACTGTTGATTAGGCTGGGATTACTTAGTGTTAGGACTTAGGAGTCGACGTTAGTTTGGGCGTGTCTTTATTCGCATTTAAAGAAGTATGTTAAATGTAGTCTTTAATCAGGGCTGTTATGGTAACGACATGAGTCATTTAAATATCTAGTTACAATCAGGCCGTGACTCTTACCAGTTGACCAAATGGATAGTCCATTGAATTTTCAGTTGCATAACTTCCTAGGAATTATATAATCTGACATCCACCAAAAGCATCAAAATGAACATCTGAAATATTATCTTTGAGTAATAATTACTTCCTCTAAACAACATTGATAGCTATCCAAGGGAAAACTAAAAACGCACAACTTTATGTGGATTTATGTAGTAGAGAGAGATATGATAAGCATCAATTACTCATAAACGATGGCGATATTTGTTTAGAAAGAAAAACGAAATGCTTTGATTTGGATATGTGGTGGAAATGAATATAATCCTTGGGTTGTTGTAGGTGCATTGTGTACCATAACGACTTCAAATTTTTTTGAGATGTGAATCTTAGACATGAAAATCACATTGATTTGTCTTATACGCCTACAACAGCTTCAGAGTTAAGACCTTTTTAAACTTTTTTATAAGATGATCAAGTTCCACACAAAATAAAGGGATGCATTCGGTTACCATGTAAATGGATTAGAATTAGTTAGTGTTACAATCGTGGAGTAATTAAATACTCATAGGGGTTCAATATTTTTCTAGTTACATATAGAAAATGGATCATTGAGCTTCATATCATTATTTCTTTGAATATATTGACTCCATTATCCTAATTCATCTGCACTACATTCTTTACCCAATAGTGAATTGCTTGTAATGTAAACCATTCAAAAATAAATTCTTCTTTGACCTCTTCAGTCTTATCTATTTCTTGCATAAATGTATGTTTATATTATGCACGATGAGAACCTGTATTTATTTACCGTATTCCAGTATATCATATCATATCACGAGCTTCAAATCAAGTAAATTGTATCCAAGTTTATTTGCCTAACCTTTTTACTGTTTTCATGTTATTACTTTTTAAACCGTTTCTCCAATTTTAGTAACTCAAACCTTGATGCTATAATGAAACATGAATAAGAAGGCGAAATCTTATATGAAGACTTTCATGTTCATATCATATGTTGTCCAACTGACAGGAGAGATGGCTAAGACTATATTCGTTTAGATAATTTAGATTTATTTTCAAAATTTTCTGGTTGGATGTCTCCATAATTGCTCTCTTGTATCTAGGCCATACTTTTTAGAGTCTTAGGAGTGAAACTCAATTACTCGATCCTAGACGCAAATAAACACAATAAATGAACATTGCTACTAAACTCATTTTCCATAATGTACATAACTGCATATTTTGATCACCATGGTAACATTGCATCTTTTCCCCCTTTTTTTGGTTTCTTCAGCAATAAGGAAATAATAGTAAATGGTGGCATCATCCCGTATCTCATTGAGTATCTCAAATCTGGCAATAAAAATCTTCAAGATCTTGCAACTGCTTCAATTCTAACTCTCTCAACCGCAGCCTCAAACAGACCAATCATCAGCACCTCCGGAGCCGTTCCCCTCCTAGTCAAAACCCTAGTTTGCGGAAGCATCCAAGGCAAAGTCGACGCAGTCACAACTCTATACAACCTTTCAAACTCCGAACACGCCCATCAGTTCACCATCTCAGTGACAGCAACCTCCCCTCTGATAAACCTTCTCAAAGAATCCAGAAAACACTCAAAATTCGCAGAAAAAACCTCTTCCTTACTCCACTTCATTTCTCAATCGATCGAGGGTTTAAATTCGATTTCCGAAGCAGGCAACTCTATCCTTACCTTGGTGGAGACTGTAGAAGAAGGTTCCATTGTCAGCACGGAGTACGCAGTCAACATTCTACATGCACTCTGCGTAAACTCCAGGGAAAAAAACAGGGAACTGATCCTTAAAGAAGGGCCTATACCAGGCCTTCTCTTGCTCACCGTGGAAGGTTCTGATAATGCACAGGGAAAAGCCCGAAAGCTTCTGGAACTTCTCCGGGATGATGGTAGTAGAATGAAGAGAGCAGGGTCAGACGTCGTATACAGTGTTGGTAGGAAAGCGGATGCGAAAGCAGAGAAGGCGGCGAAGAAAGTGTTGAGGAGTATGGTTAGGAACAGTATGGAAATGAACTTGAGGAGGATTCAGAATAGAGCTATTTCAGGACCTTCAAATTGACTCGGACCGAGCTCGATACCGGGTTTTCCTAATTTCGTGTTGATTTGCTAATTTGTGTAAGTTGTATCTGAAATAGAATGGTATATAGCTTAAGTGATGCAGTTGTAATGTTTTTTCTGTGTATATTTTGCCTAGGCTATACAAGCGGAACGTTTTATAGGTTAGACTTGTGATTTCTGGCATGCTCTTTTGCTGTGTTTTTAACGAGCTTGGGGTATATGAAGATACATGAATTCATTACAACGTTGTTTTCATTGTTTTGGTTTCTGCTTCATGTGGTAGTGTACGAGAATTCATCTCATCAAAACTCCATTTGTTCAGCTTTGATGGGTCGATGTTAGTCAGCCGACAATGAACTGTTACAATCGAAGATGAACTATTATGTTTATGTCTTGAAAATAACTTAACTTTTGAATTACTGAATCCCCCCTTCCTGGGAAGAAAGCATTAGATAGGGCTTCGGCCTTTAGCCTATTTAAATATGAAAAAGTGCATGTTTAAGTAAGTTGGTTGTGCTACACTACTGGGAAATAGACCATTTAAAATGATTCAGCCGTTCAAGAAGCCCACTTCCAATATGAATTCTTTTATTCAATATTTGCCTATTACAAGTAATTAGAGTACAATTGATTGAATTGATTGAGTTGTGAAGAGTCCCCGGTTCACAAGTCTATTGGAGACTCACAACAGCCTTGTTGAAGACTATAACTTCAATAAAGTCTAGGCAGATAAAAATTTAGATTCAGCTTATGTTGCAGGTAGTCTGGTATTTCTAGGAGCTCAGAGATGAGTTGGGTCATACCACAACACCAAAGAGCTTACAATGTCGGGTCGAAGTAACTTGCAAATTTGGAGTCTACATGAGTCATAGATATGGATAGGTACTGATCCATAGAATATATATCGACACAGAGTAATCCATAGACTCTATTGACTTGTATTTTTTATTATATTTTGGTCCTGGCCTCTTTACTTTGTTATGGTCCCTGCAAAATTTCATAGCTTTTGGACTTGATAGCACTTCATGCTTGAGTTGGTTTGGACTACATTCTGGATTAGATGAGTCATTTTGAACTTGAGATGGACTCATTGGATTGCTAGCAAACTTGGAGGGTGGACTAATGGGACCAAGTGGGGGTATGATGGAGGTTAGCCCCGATGGATCTACCTTACAGGTTTAGATTGGTACCATTCCATCGGGAATGGATCCGTACCAATCTGAATACTAAGTGTATTTTTGGTTTATTTTTTAAGGTCCATTTTTGTCTTTCTTTGCATGTCGTTTCCAAGTCTCGGGTCATCTTGACTTCATTTATATGTTTTGACTTTTTTAGACTCCTATTCGAGTAAAAGATTATTTGACGTTTATCATCCTAAGTATGTCTTCTTTGAAAATTAGATATGCTCTGGAATAAGTCAGCTTTGAAATCCTATCATGGATGTCCGCTTGATTGTATCAAGTTGTTTTCGAGAAGATGTATTTAACTAACTTGTCAGTTATTTATTCGAGTTTTTAGGTTGAGTCATTAGTACTTCTTTGTGACGACGTCCATAACTCCTGCACTAAACAAGAGGAATAATGCGTTGAAAGATGTGCTAAGGCAGCTATGGACGATCATCTTGCTGGAATAATACAAGCGAAATCTGTCGTATAACTCACAGCGCAACGATAAAATATAATAGAACATATACAACAGGCAATAATAGTGAAGCAGAATTGAGCAGAATCTTAAACTTTTTCATATCATCATGAAATATCCATACATGACTGGAATATACCATAAGAGTATGTACAAAATGTCTCACTACAAGTCACTCAGAGAATCATACAAACATAACAGCGGAAACATCAACTAGTAGATAGTAGCAAATAATATGTAAGCCTCCTCCTCGTCTTTGCTCAGCAACATCATCCTCATCAAGATTTATCACTTATCACCTGCTACATAGTCTGCCCATGCACAACACAATGGATGAACAACCCAAGTTAATAAGAGGAAGATAAAATCTTGAGTCAGATAACAGTCTTAATGAGCGATAAAACAACTATCTAACATCATCAGTAAAGTATATGAGAAATAAATAGATAAATCAACAAATATACCAACTCAACAACAGAGAAGAACCCAAACATGTCTCCCCCACATCTGACAATGATAGCATTTACAACAATCAAGATAGGAAACATAACATACATAGCAACCAGTTATCCAGCGTAGACTATCCTAATCGAGATCAACATCCCCTAAGCACAAGCCTCGAAGTCCTAAAACCAACATCAAACAAGCACCTAAGAGATGTCTCATTCGACATTGATCAATCTACGCAAGATGATACAAGCAAATCAACCAACATCCATGACTCGGGCTATCACTGCCTATCCTGCTTTGAAACCATCGTTAATCGTATAACTGGCCGACCTTGTCATCCGTCAAGGGCCAATGGTAACCCGATTCTACCAAAACTCCATACGCCATCATGACTCGTATCTAGGCCTTTCAACGATACCCAGGGTACTCGTCCAGCTAAGTTCTAGTCTTCTGAGTTTCCTCATTATACCCCTGCTTTGAGTTTGCTAGAACCTCCGACTAACGATAATCATTCAGCCATCGGTATCTCTAGTCAACCGATTTGATGACTATCCATAAGCTCAAGCATTTTCTAGAGCAACCATTATCCATGAACTCACAACTTTGAGTTGTCTTCACATTTGTTCTAATACAACGATCAACGAACTCTTCAAAACACTTCGAACCAAAAGCATACATCGTTTGGTCGATATTCGATTCACAACGTTTCACTCTTTTGCAATGAATCTCGAATCACATCGTTTAATTTTCCTTTGACAGCATTTATAAAATGCTATGGTTACTCTGCCATGCCCGATCCATCCGATCACTCGATCCATCAGTAACCCCCTTGCCCGATCAAGCATTTCCACGTGCGCACCCTTTCAGATCATTCAGCCGATCCATGCCAATTTGCCAAGCCCTATCCATCATTCCACAACGTTTCCAAAACGCTGTGACCAAAATTCTTTAATCCACTTCATGAACCTTGCCGATCCACACCTTTCTTCGGGGTGCACACTGCCTGATCCACCATGAAAACGTGCATGATCCATCTCCAGAAAACATGACCCATCCATGCTTCTACAGCGTTTCCCAAACGCTGTCCGATCCATTATTTCTGGCTATGGCCGAGCCATCCATATGCTTGCCAAATCAAGCTTTTTCACGTCACGTCACCTAGTTTTCTTGCCCGATCCATTATTTTGGTATGCCCGATCCATCACTCCAACCAAGCCGGATCCTTGGAATTTTTTGCCTGATCCATACTTTTTCATCGTGTCGATCCATCAACCAGGAAACGTGTCCAATCCATCGAAGTTCACCACGTGATTTTCCTCTAATTCGTCCTGAAGTTCGACCGATCCATCAATGCTCACGCACACACAACTCCAACTAAATCCATACTTAAAATCGACTCAATTCCACACTCGAAAGCCAATTCGATTCAAACTCGTGAAATCTCAACAAAATCACGCTACCATCAATAATCACTAATACATCAAATGTCATCATATAAAATTCACTGAATCATGATAAAATAATAAATGAATAAAATAATGGATTTAAACTTGCATAACATATGAACTAACATAAAATTTACCGACTTAAATTACTAGATTAGATCCTATGGTGATTCGAATAAAAATATACTTACCGTGATGTAGATCTAGTGTGAAAACAACTTGAAATGATGAAAATAAGATCAAACAAACCATATACTTGATTGAATCCGTGTGAGAGATGCTTATGACTCACCAACACTTTAAATTAGCTTCAAATCAACGATCTACAATACGAACATTTCTGTCTAGAATATATATACATGTATATGCAGGATTTATATATAGGAATTAATACTGAAGACTGTACAGTTTAGAGATTCAGAATTCAGAGAAGATTTAAGACCCATGAGTAATCAAAAATTCAAGAGTTAAAGATAAATATAGTAATAGAGACTATTTACATGTAAGACTCTGAATAACACTCCAGGTTCAAACTCAAATTCTTATTTTCAAATTCAAATTCTATTTTTCAAAATTCAAATTCTAATTTTTAATAGTTTTTCTATCTTACTTTTGATTTCAAACATAAGTTTTAAAGTTTATAAGTTCATATACTTTTATCATTATATACTTTTATAATTTTATATTTTATATAGTTTAAACCTTATATTTTCATAAATATGTTTATATAATATATATTTATGTTTTCATATGGTTTTATACTTTATAATACTCATTTATATCACTATGTTTTAACTCAAGAATTTCCAGAATTATATATATATATATATATAGTTAAACACTTGAAAATATTCAAAATTCAAAATTTTAAAGCATATATGTCGACATACAACTGTCATTTTTTCAATTTTGAAAGGTAGTCTTTTCAGTATTTGTAACATTCTAGAAGCGTTGCAACCTTTCAAATCTTATAAATAGGGGTTGAATTCAATTTTTTTAACCATTCTTGTTCTCCATCTTCACCCCTTTTCATTCCTCCATTTATGCTTCTTATTTATTTATTTTTACACTTCTACTCTGCCGATTTCTATTCTAATTTCATAAAACTTCTTCTCACTCTCTACTCATTACTCTCTGAATTAAAGTGCTATTGAAGAGTTATACGGCTGTTGTAATCATTTGGGAAGTGTTTGCAAAGGGTGTGTTCCTTGTAGCCCTGAAATCAAGGAAAGGAAGCAATGGCAATCTTGTAGCCATGAAATCAAGAGTTGTTGGAGCGGTGTTAACCTTGTAGTCGGGAAATCAATGAGATTGTACTTGGATATTGATATAGTAATAAAACTCTGTGCAATCCAGCGTTGCATTGGACTGGACGTAAGAGTAATCCAACCAGTATAAAATCTGATGTGTTCTTTCCTTTTCTGCATTTTATTTTTGTTTATTTCTGTGTTTGTGTTTGATTCTGTATCTGTGATCATCTCAGTGGTGTGTGATTCATATAAGTAGATCATATAAGTTTTAGATTTTCTTAAATTCCTTGAAAACACTATTTACCCCCTTTTAGTGTTAGCCTTGCCGTAAGATCCGCATTCCACAACAATTGGTATCAGAGCAAGATTTTTCAAAAAGTTCACAATTTTGAAAATACTAAATGGCAAAATTTGAAATGATTGTTAACACTAGTGTCAATTCATGCATTGCATCAATGTTGAAAGAGTCTGCATACAATTGTGTTGAAATTCAAGTGATCTACTAAAATGTTGTCCAATACAGGAAAAGATGTATTATATGGCTTTTGGAAATTCAAAATTTGAAAAGATGGGTGAAGTGGCTGTTGAAAATTCAAATTCCGAAATGGTGTGTTACATGGCTGTTAAGAATTCAAATTTTGGTGAACAAATGGTGGAAATCAAAAAGGACAAATGGATATTAGATAATGGTTGTTTGAGACATATGACGAGAAATCCGGAATTACTAAATAATCTGATATATGAAGATGGTGGAATGGTCAACTTTGGTGATGACCCTAAAGGATGTAATGTTGGCATCGGAAATGTTGGTAATTCTGAAACTCCTATTATTTCTGATGTTTTATTAGTTAGGAATCTAAAACAGAACTTACTAGGTATAAGTCAACTTTGCGATAAGGGCTATGAAATAAATTTTGAAAAGGATAAACGCTTTATTGAAGATAGGAATTTAAAAGTAATATTCAAAGGAGATAGAAAGAAAAATATCTATATATTGAGTATGAAAATCTCCAATGATAATCTTTGTCTTATGGCCAATACAAGTGGCCCTTGGATCTGGAATTAGAGATTCGGTCATATAAATTTCAAACATATTTTTGGGATTTCTAAATTAGATTCAATTTGGGGATTACCCAAAATAAAATTTAAAGTTAATAATTTATGCGATGCTTATCAGTTCGGAAAATTAAAAAGAAGTTCATTTAAATCAAAAGAGGAAATTACAACCTTGAAATCATTAGAGTTAATTCACTTGGATTTATTTGGTCCATCTCAAAGCCAATCAATAAACCACAATATATATGTTTACGTAATAGTCGACGATTTTTCTAGATTGGACTTTATTTCTTAAAAATAAAAGTGATGCTTTTGTTCAATTTAAAACCTTTGCTAAAAGAATTCAAAATTTATTATCCTTAAAAATCAAAACAATACGTAGTGACCATGGTGGAGAATTCAAAAACGAAAATTTCGAAAAATTTTGTAATAAAAAGGGAATAGCCCATAATTTTTCTTTCCTTAGAACCCCCCAACAAAACAGAGTAGTTGAACATAAAAATAGATCACTACAAGAGTGTGTGAGAACTATGTTATCTGATAGTAACTTATTAAAGAATTTTTGGGATGAGGTAGTTGCAACAACTTGTTATATTTTAAATAGAATTTCAATCAGACCCTTAACTCATAAAACACCATATGAGCTTTTGTACAGTAAGAAACCAAAAGTATCATACTTTAAGGTACTTGGAAGTAAATATTTTATTCTTAATAATAAAGATAATCTAGATAAATTTGACCCGAAATCTAATAGAGGAATATTTTTTGGATATTCAGATAGAAGTAAAGCATATAGAGTTTTTAATTCTAGAACCAATACTATAGAAAAAACCTTAAATGTATCCTTTGACGAAAACTATAAAAGTATAACACAACACAATGAAGATGAATGTGAAAATGAGATTAATGAAACAAATAATGAACATAGTCAACCAAATAAAAGAATTAGACTACTAAGAGACCACTCTGTAGAAAATATCTTAGGTGATATTAAATTTGTCGTTAGGACTCGTAATCAATTGAATATTATGAGTAATTCAGCATTTATTTCAACTATTGAACCTAAGAATCCAAAAGAAGCATCATCTGACAATTCATAGGTCCTAGCCATGCAAGAGGAATTGAATCAGTTTACTCAGAATGATGTATGAGAACTTGTTCCTAAACCAGAGGATAAAACTATAACAGGAACTAAATGGGTTTATAAAAATAAAATGAATGAACACGGTGAGGTCGTAAGAAATAAGGCATGATTAGTAGCATAAGGTTATACTCAAGAAGAAGGAATAGACTAGTTTGCCCCCCGTAGCCAGATTAGAAGCAATTAGGATATTACTAGCCTTTGCAAACCATAATAATTTCAGATTATATCAAATGGATGTTAAAAGTGCTTTTTTAAACGGATTTGTTAAAGAAGACGTATATGTAGATAAACCACCTTTTTTGAAGACGAAATATTACCAAATCACATATATAAGTTAAAGAAAGCGTTATATTGACTAAAAACAGGCTACTAGAGATTGGTATGATAGATTACGAAATTACTTATTACAATCTAACTTTGAAATGGGAATACAAGATAACACTTTGTTTATTGAAAGAAATAATAAAGATATACAACTAGTACAAATATGCGTTGACGATATAATTTTCGAATTGAAAAATAATAAAATGAATAAAGAATTTTCAGATATTATGACCAAGAATTTGAAATGAGTCATATGGGAGAACTAACATTTTTCTTAGCCTTACAAATTCGTTAATTAAAGAATGGAATATTTATTAATCAAGAAAAATATGCAAGGGATTTAATTAATAAATATAATTTAATAACAACTAATGGGAGACTAACACCAATGGCAACTAATATAGCCTTAAGTAAGGATGATACGTCAAAAGACGTTGATCAAAAATTATATAAAGGAATGATAGGATTATTATTGTATATAACCGCTAGTAGACTAGATATAATGCATAGTGTATGTCTCTGTGCAAGATATCAATCACAACCTAAGGAAACACATTTAGCCGTAAAACGTATTCTAAGATATGTAAACTTTGGATTATTTTATCCTAAGGATGATTCGTTCGATTTAATTTCTTATTGTGACGCTGATTATGCGGGATGTAAATCCGATCGTAAGAGTGCTAGTGGAACATGTCACCTCTTAGGACATTCACTAGTCTCGAGGTTTAGTAAAAAGCAAAATATCGTATGTTTGTCAACAACTGAAGCAGAATATATCTCTGCTGCTTTGGCTTGTTTACAAGTAATATATATGCAACAAACTCTAAATGATTTTGGATTAAATATAAGTAAATCACCAATATAGTGCGATAATACGAGTGCTGTATATATACATATATATATATATATGTATATATCCAAAAATCCAACTCATCACTCAAGAACTAAACATATTGATATACGACATCACTTTCTAAGAGATAACGTAAGTAAAGAGAAATTTTCACTCGAATTTATAGAAACAAATACGTAAATAGCAGATATATTAACAAAACCATTAAACTAAGCAACATTTACTAAATTTAGAAGAGAATTAGGTATTTGTTCACTAAGTGAACTAGAGTAATTAAATATATTAATACATATACTAATAACAATAAAATTCAGAAAATTAAAATTAAAATTACATGTATGTCGACATACATTTATCTCTATGTCGACATATAACTGCCAGATTTTAAAAAATTAATTCTAACCAAAAGTTAGTTATAATAACCATTTAAACTCTCCACTTTAAATTTTCTTCTTCACTCTCCTATTTCACTTCTGTAAAAACTCAAAACCAAAATAAATCATGGCCTCCACTAATTACAATAACCAGATTAACCCTGAATCATCCTCTGGACCATCCGAAGGTCCACTTCAACGTTCTATCCTCTCTCGTGTAATCAAATTGGAAGATAAAATGGAGTATGCTCTCAAAATGCTCGCTGAGATTCAATTACTTCAAAACGGATGAATCAAGAGCAAATTAAACAAGGAAAGATGATGTAGAATCTCCATAAGTTTGTAATGGATAATCAAGCGAATCCAATCATCATCGAAATCCAACAATGGAAGAAGAAGAAGAAAAGGAAGAGATGATGGAAGAAGAGAACCAGAAGAGGCACAACAAGAAGTCATGGACGAGGATGATCAAGTCATATGCGTTGGTTGAAGTCTCGTTCGATCGATATGGAAATATAATTGAACAAAATGGAGATTTTTGTCTCCATTACCCTAATTGTCTAATCCATAAGTCCCCTATCGTAAAGAATCATTAGAAGTTAGGATTTATTTTTCATTTATTCGTCTATGCGGTATAATAAGCATGTAGATTCCATGTTATCGTTTAAATATTGTAATTCGCATTGATATGAATCATTTTTATTAAAAAATTGTTTAATTTAAGGCTTGCTTTGTCTTTCATGAGCATTTAAATAGTTTGTTAAGGCATGTATGTAGGGGGAGTCATATACACTAAGTATATAGAATCAAATATTATAAATCATAGAATAATTAAAGACATAGAGAGATATTGGATTTTGGGGGAGTATTTATAGAATTTAAGGGGGAGAAATTATAAAATATAGACTTAGTTTAAGAAAAGTATATATGATTCATATTGACAGGAGGAGTATTAGAAGGATCAGAATCAACATGTATGAACAGGTATCAGTATCTTATAAACTAAGGTTGTCATCATCAAAAAGGGGGAGACTGTTGGAGAATAGAGTTTTGATGACAACAACCTTTTTTCAATTATCATTGATTATTATATATATATATACACACACCAACATTTCTGTCTAGAATATATATACATGTATATGCAAGAATTATACACAGGAATTAATACTGAAGACTGTACAGTTTTAGAGATTCAGAATTCAGAGAAGATTCAAGACTCATGAGTAATCAAGAATTCAAGAGTTCAAGACAAATACAGTAATAGAGTCTAGTTTATATGTGAGACTCTAAATAACACTCCAGGTTCAAGTTCAAATTCAAATTCTGTTTTTCAAATTCTGATTTTCAAATTCAATTTCTGTTTTTCAAAATTCTAATTTTTAATAGTTTTTCTATCTTACTTTTGATTTCAAATATAAGTTTTAAAGTTTATAAGTTTATATATATTTATAATTATATACTTTATACTTTTACATTTAATATAGTTTTAAACCTTATAATTTTATAAATATGTTTATATAATTTATATTTATGTTTTCATATGGTTTTATACTTTATAATACTCATTTATATCACTTTTTAATTCAAGAATTTCCAGAATTATATATATGGTTAAATATTTGAAAATATTCAAAATTCATAATTTTAATATGTCGACATACATATTTGTACATGTCGACATACAACTGTCATTTTTTTCAATTTTGAAAGGAAGTGTCTTTTCACTATTTGTGACGTTCTAGAAGTGTTGCAACCTTTCAAATCTTATAAATAGGGGTTGAATTTGATTTTTTTAACCATTCTTCTTCTCCATCTTCGCTCCTTTTCATTCCTCCATTTATATTTCTTGTTATTGATTTTACACTTCTACTCTACCGATTTCTATTCTAATTTCATAAAACTTCTTCTCTTCACACTCTCTACTCATTACTCTCTGAATTGAAGTGTTGTTGAAAAGCTATAGGGTTGTTGCAATCATTTGGAAAATGCTTGGGAAAAGGTGTGTTCCTTGTAGCCCTGAAATCAAGGAAAAGGAACGGTGGTAATCTTGTAGCCGTGAAATCAAGAGTTGTTGGAGCGGTATAAACCCCGTAGCCGGGAAATTAAGGGGATTGTTCTTGGATATTGATATAGTAATAAAACTTTGCGCAATCCAGCGTTGCGTGGGACTGAACGTGGGAGTAATCTGAAGCAGTATAAAATCTGGTGTGTTCTTTCCTTTTCTGCATTTTATTTTTGTTTATTTCTGTGTTTGTGTTTGATTATGTATCTGTGATCATCTCTGTGGTGTGTGATTCATATAAGTAGATCACATAAGATTTAGATTTTCTTAAATTCCTTAAAAACACTATTCACCCCCCTCTAGTGTTAGTCTTGATGTAATATTCGCATTCCGCGTTCCCTAACACATAGTTCTACCCCCTATTTATAGTCATATAATCAACCCACTAATGGGCCACACCAAATCAACCCACTAATGACTAGTTAACATGTCCAAAAATTGTGTAACACTAAAACAACGATTCCTCCCAAACCGCTGAACCAAATCTTTAATGTGACCACTCTACGGAATTGGCAACACCATTTCCTTTTCAATGAAATCGATTCCAGCACCTGATTCGATCCCATTCAAAAGTTATTCCCTATACAAAAACAACAAGGGAAAAATGGTCACAAATAAAATTGCTAAAAATTATGGACATGTCTCACATCCCCATAACCAACATATCAAAATATGAGAATGGTCTGACACTTGGGGAATTAAATAGAAATATTTTACGATTCTCCGATATGTAAAATGTGGGTCATTACATTCTCCTCCCTTAGGAATTTCACCCCCGAAATTCGAAGCAAACACAAGCAACCAGAAACGATTCCGCATGCCTATCATCCATGAGCAGCCAAATTACCATCCAAGTTAGCATCCATCAAGCCTTGCATCCATAGCCTTAACATAGCACGCGGAATTCTAACAAAAATAGTACAAGCTACAATGGTGTAAGAGTGACATGACATTAATGCGTCATACCAACGAAGAGTTTTGGATGGATAGTCTTTATACTCTCTTCCGTTTCCCACGCGCAATCATCATCGTCCTCACTCCATTGTACCTTGACTAGCTTAACCGTCTTTCTCTTAAGCTATGTCGTATCATTCCCCACAACACGAAGCAACTTACGAGGTTTCGAAACTATGGACTCGACTTCTAGGTCTTCATACTGATTTGAAGATACCACCACATTTGAATCATGCACACACTTCCATAGAAACGACACATGGAAAACACTGTGCACACTCGACATCTTCTTGGGTAAATCCAATCTATACGCGAGCTTTTCAATTTGCTTGATTATCGGAAACGGTCCAATGAACCTTGAATCTATCTTTCTTTAATTCCAAACTGAAGAACATTATTTAAAGGAGAAATCTTCACGAAAACCATATCGCCAACGTCGATTCCAAATCTCTTCGACGCTTATAGGCATAACTCTTCTAACGATCTCGACGCTAATGTCTCACTGATCATCTCTGGCCCTAACATCAACTTATCTCTAGTTTCTAACCAATATGCCGGAGAATTACACGGTCTACCATACAACGCCTCGTATAGTGCCATCACAATGCTCGAGTGCTAGTTGTTGTTATATGCAAACTAAACTAAATGTAGAAGGTCTTCCCACGATCTCTGGAAGTCCAATACATAAGCTCTTATGAGATCTTCCAAAACTCGGTTAACCCTCTAGGTTTTACCATCATCTGCGATGATAAGTCATACTCAAACATAACTCGATTCCCAAAGTCTCTTGCAAACTCTTCTAAAATCCACTCATGAACAATGGATCTCAATCACTCACTATGCTCTTCGGGATACCATGGAATCGAACTATCCATTTAATATAAAGCTCAACCAACTTCGATGTTGTCCTAGTCGATCTAACAGGAATAAACCTTGCACTCTTGGTCAAGCGATCCACTATGACTGAAATTCCTTCGTTTCCTGCCTTGGTTCTAGGTAGTATATCGATAAAATCCATCAATATCTATTCCCACTTCCACGTAGGAAGTTCCAATGGCTGATGCAATCCACTCTGCTTCTTCTGTTCATCTTTCACCAACTGACAGTTCATGCATTTAGAAATAAACTTTTCAACATCCCTCTTCTTCCCTTCATAGAAGTAAGCTCGCTTCATGTCCTGATACATCTTGTTACCATCAGGATGAATAGTCAACTTCGAGTGATGACACTCCCTCAGAACCTCATCTTTCAATTCATCAATATCAGGAACAACCTGTCGTCCTTTCTTTCGAAGCCAACCATCACGATCAACTTTGAATTCCTTATTTTCTGGTTCCAATTTCTAGATGATATCGACAAGCTTTACATCATGCTTTTGGCTTTCACCAATCCTTTCGAAAAAAGAAGGTCTTATCAATAAGCTTGCCAACATTTTAGGTTCTAACATACACCAGGCCTGAAATCAAATCCTGCCAAGTACTCGAGGTTCTTCCATTCCGAAAACATAACTCCCACTCCTGCATGTCTTTGACTTAACGCATCAGCAACTACTTTGAGTATAGGCTATACCCAAATCATAAGATGCCAAAAACTCTAACCACCATCGCTACCGAAGATTCAAATCATTTTGGGAGAAAAGATATTTCAATGACTTGTGATCTATAAACAACTCGAATCGAACATCCAACAGGTAATGTCTCAACATATTCAGAGAAAACTGATCGCGACTAACTCCAAGTCATTAGTCGGATAATTTCTTTCATGCAGCTTCAGTTGTCAAGTCGCATATGCCACAACTCTATCCTTATGCATCAGCGCTGCTTCAAGTCTAGTACTGCATGCATCAGTATATACTACCATATCTTCATTCCTACTCAGAATTGTCAAAACATGGACACTCGTTAGTCTCTCTTTCAGGATTCCAAAACCTTGCTCACACTTTGCATTCCATATGAACACTTGGTTCTTCTTCGTCAATCTTGTTAATGATGCAACTACCTTGGAGAAGTCCTTGATAAACCGACGATAATATCCCACCAATCCAAGGAAACTCCTAACGTCCGTTGTAATCTTAGGTCTATCCCAATCCTAGATTGCTGCCACTATGCGGGATCAACCACTATTCCATTTCTAGAAACAACATGACCTAAGAACCTCACTTCACTCTTCCAGAAGTGACACTTTGAAAACTTAGCACTCAGCTGATGCTTTCGCAAGATTTCCAAAACAACACGCAAGTGCATCTTATGCTCTTCTTCATTCTGGAAGTAAACTAGGATATCATCCACGAACACAATCATGGACTTGTTCAACTGGTCTCTGAATACCCTATTCAAAAGGTCCATGAAATACGCTGGTGCGTAAATTAATCCAAATGGAATCACCAGCCACTCAAACAAACTAGATAGTGTCCTAAAAGCTGTCTTCGACACATTATCCTTCGCCACTCTCAACTGGTGAAATCCCGTTGCCAAACTGTCTAAGAAAACACTTCGGCTTCGCGAAGCTACAAACAAGTCATCAATCCTCGAAAATGAATACTTGTTCTTATTATTCACCTTGTTCAGCCTATGATAGTCTACACACAATCTCAAAGATCCATCAGCTTTGGTTGTAAAAACAACGGGTGCACCCTATTCAGTCCTTCGAATGAATCCTTTTCCCAAAAGGTCACGAACTTGCACCTCTAACTCTTGTTGTTCTCTAGGCGCCATCCTCTTAAGGGCCATAATGATAGGTCTAGCATGTTCGACCAAATCGATTTTGAATTCAATCTCACGATGTGGCAACAACCCTTTGACCTCGTCTGTAACAACCTAATTCAAAAATAAAATCCCGGTATGTAAAAGTTTCTAGAAATTTTGAATATATTAGTTAAATCCGATTCAAATATTTAAGTATGTTAAATACATAAATATATATGTATAAATACATACATAACACGTAGTTTATAAATGAAACACAGATGGTATATGCGTACAAATTATAGAATATGAAAAATGGCTTAAAATGAGAGGGACACGTGTCATAGAATAAAAAGAACACATGTCTTGTAAGTAAATAAGTTTATGACACATATACACATTAGGTGTCCATGTGTAGAAGCATTTAAAGATACCTAATTATGCATATGTCTTTATCCTAAAGCTAGCATGAAGATAAGGAGGACAAGTGTCCAAAACTAAATTACCAAATTAGCCTTGAAAACTACTATATAAAGGGTGGAAAGGTTCACTTCATTTCATACATTTTGAAAAAAAATAAAAAAAAATAAAGAGGGGAAGTTTCGGAATAGGCAAGAGGATAAGTACAAGATCAAGATACAAGTCCAAGGTGAGAAAAACTATTTAAGTTCGTGTATTCATTTCATATTTTGAAGAAAAGTTGAGAAATTTATGAATGAATGTTTGGATGTGAACCCCTGAAAATGATGTTCGGTATTTTAGGCATAAATTTTGCAATTCTTAATGAAATTACAACTTCTCTATCAATTTGAAAAGCTAATTCAAAGGTCTACAACTTTCACCTATGCACTTTTTTTCTAATTCGGCCATTTGCATACCCAAAAATTGGATGCAAAGTAAGGAAAAATCAGCCCGAAATGGACAAGTTAAAAATGCCTTTTATTGTTGAATTTTATTTATTAAATAGATAAATAACTTTAAGGGTTTCTTTTTATTATAATTAAGTAGACAAAGATAGCTTCTTTCTGTAAAAAAATTGGAGTCAAAATCTGTTTTTATTATAGAGAAACAGCGTCAAACATTTCACCCAAAAACTGGGAAAAAGCCGATTTTCTGAAAATTGAAACACTTTAAAATTTTGGAATGATTTTTTAATGTTTCTAACGCTGAAGTGTGTCAAAACAAAGATTTCTATAGCACTTCTAAAGCACTGTCTTTTCACTGAATTGATTATAAAGCCTTGAAACTAGCATGCCTGAAACGCTGTAGATAGCTGTTTTAAGCCTAAAACCACCCAGAGCTTTTCATAGGATGTCTGGAACGCTGTGGATAACAGTTTTGAGCCTAAAACCATCCGAAACTTGTCGTAACGCTTTTAAAACGCTGCAGTTTTCATTTTATGGATGTTGAAATTTTTTATAGCATTTTTTTTAAATGCTACTTTTTCTTTATTTCAAGTAGTTTCGTGGTTCTTCTTAACATAGATTGGAATAATTTGAGAGAGTTTGGTTTTGTCTTAGACCGTTAAAAAGTACGAATTTAAAGGTAGGAGATTTGCCTATTACCAATACAATACCCTAATTGTTGCGCGAATACACATATATTTATAAAGTATCTTTCAAAATGAATGACTGGAACGTTCTAGGGTGACAGAGATGATAGTGTCTAGGCTTGAGTTCTAGAATGACTGGACATCCTATTTGATAACAGGATGCCAACTGCAATAGGATAATATATCCTAACATCTAAATCAAGTTGAGGGTGTGGTTTAGATTTATAACTATATATTGGATAAATTCTGAGTTTTGATTAAAGGAAGTTATCATAAATTTGTTTGATTTAGTATTTCAAAGTCTTTCTTGATTTTTATTTTGAACTTTGAATTGATGAAACCTTCGAAGTAAAGAGTGATGATGAAACTATAATACAACCCACTAAGAAATGATGTGAAAACTAAACTTAAATAGTTATATCACTGGGTCTGTGTTGCATATGATGCTACACTTAAAACTTTTCAGGTTTAGATGGTTAGTTGGATGCTTTGAAGCGAAGACTTACATTAGTAGATTATCTTTTTATGTACTCCTATGTTTAATTATTAGACTCGTGAATCTTTGTAACCATATTCTATGATGGGATGATTGTATAATAACTCTTCCATTTAAAATCATGTACTAAGAATGATTTTATATTCCAACAAGCTTTTGTTAAGTTGTGATATTGTTCTATTAGCACCATGGCTTATGTGTGGTACCGCCGAATCTGGATAAGTATACCAGAGTGGGGGTGTTACATCGTCAAAGCCATTATCGAACTAGCGATCGGCACGGATGACAAGTCTTCCCATGGAATCAAAGCGAATATAAAAAGCTTACGAAGACCCCGTCTTCGGGCTTACATTGAATTACAACCACTCGATCTTCCACATTCCCGACTATCACCTCGAGGTTCTCGCAATCCACTTTTTCGGCGTACCTCTTGAGCCAGTCCATGCCCAAAATGATCCCAAACCCAGCGAAGTTCAACACAAAGCAATCATACGTAAAAGAGCAACCATGACTCGATAACACTAGACCACGACAAAGCATACACAAGATGGACGAACCCCCAATTGGATTAGTCACAACTAAAGGTCTATCAAAAATCTCGGGTTCCAAACCCAAGCGGCACACAAGCTCATTACAAATGAAAGAATGCGATGCTCCAGTATCAAACAACACTTGAACTGAAACACCTTCAATTGAAAGCGTATCTTGAACAAAACCACTCTTCCCTTTCTCCTCTTCCGTAGGAGCTCTTGAAGAATATGGCACGACCTCCAAAGCATATGCCTTCACTATCTGCTTTCCATTTGCCAGTTCCGGACGATCCTTCTTGTCATGCCCAGGCTTTCCACACTTAAAGCACTTCCTTTTAGCTTTTGGATCCTTGAAATCCTTGGAATAATGACCCTTCTGCTGGCGGTTATAGTAAGTCACCTCTCTCTTTTTTTTCTGACCATCTTTTCCTTTCTATTGTTGCTGCTTCCTCATTTTGTTGTTACTACCCTGTTGTGGTTTTGGGTCCTCTTTGGCTGCAACATCAACATTTTCTTCCTTAGGAAAAAGACTCTCATGCCTTAAAGCTTTTTCCACGATCTTCTCATAAGTATCATCCAAGCCCATTACTAACTTCTCGTTCTTCTGATAAGGAGTGTCAATATATGAATGAGCATACTTGGACAAAGCTTAAAAGTTCGAAATATAATCCAGCACTGGTCGACCATTCAGTTTCATCTCCACAAACTTCTTGAACATAACTGACTTTTGAGCGGTTGAAATGAACTTTGTCTCGAACTTGACTCGGAACTGATCTCACATGATCTCATCTTCTGGAGTTTCTAAAGTGAAAGAGTTCCACCAATCCATAGCTCTGCCTTGTAGCCGCCTCGATGCATGCTTCCTCTTAGTGCGTCACTAGTATCCAAGACTCCAAAAATCTGAATGCAAGTATCTAGCCACCCTTGAATCTATATAATCGCCTCTGTCCCTTTGAATGACTTTCCTCTTAGAGAAGTGAAGTCCTTGCATAATTTCGTGAAGTCCACAACCCTAACAAGAACAGCAAATCGAATGAATGAAATGAAATTGTACCAGCACCTAAATCCCAACATCTACTGCGAATGCTCCTGGAGCGGGTACCCTCCTCATGATCGCAACCATCATAGCCTCGAACATAGCTGAGTAATCTGGTATACTGCCATCACCCCCTCTAGGAACAGTCTCCTCCCTAGCAGTGTGTCTCTACGATCGAGGACTCATTCTAAATCTGTAATATATAATGATTAGTCCACACCCAAGAAAAATTGCAATGGAGTTCAAGTACTATTATACTATACACTAATATATAATATACATCCATCAGAAATCTACAAATACGTCTCTCATACGTTATTACGTCCTTGAAATTTAGCTAAAATTGATTAACCAGAGCTTTGATACCAAATATGACGACCGCCCATAACTGCTGCACTTAACAAGAGGAATAATATGCTAAAAGATGCGCCAGGCAGCTATGGACAATCATCAAGGTAGAATAATACAAGCGGAACGTTTCGTATAACTCACAGCGCAAGGATAAAATATAATAAAACATATATAACAGGCAATAATAGTGAAGCAGAATTGAGCAGAATCTTAAACATTTTCATATCATCATGAAATATCCATACACTAGAAGAGTTTGTACAAAATACCTCACTACAAGTCACTCAGAGAATCATACAACAAACATAACAGCGTAAACAACAACTAGTAGGTAGTAGAAAAAATACGTAAGCCTAATGCTCGTCTTCGCTCAGCGGCATCATTCTCATCAAGATCTATCACCTGTCACCTGCTACCTAGTCTGCCCATCCACAATACAATAGATGAATAGCCCAAGGTAATAAGAGGAACATAAAACCTTGAGTCACATAACAGCCTTAATGAGCGATAAAACAACTATCTATGAGAAATAGGTAGATAAATCAACCAATCTACCAACTCAACAACAGAGAAGAACCCAAACCCGTCTCCCCCACATCTGACAGTGATATCCTTTACAACAATCACAATAGAAAACATAGTAACCAGTTATCTAGCGTAGACCATCCTAATCGAGATCAACATCCCCTAAGCACAAGCCCCGAATGCTTAAAACAACATCATAAAAGCACCCAAGAGATGTCTCCTTCGACTTTAATCAATCTATCCAAGATGATACAAGCAAATAAACCAACATCCATGAATTTGGCTATCACTGCTTATCCTACTTTAAAACCATCGTTAATCGTAGGACTGGTCGACCTTGCCATCTGTCATGGGCTAATGGTAACCCCGATTCTAGCAAAACTCCATACGCCATCATGACTCGTATCTAGGCCTTTCAACAATACCTAGGGTATTCGACCAGCTAACTTCTAGTCTTTTGGGCGTCCCCATTATACCTCTGCTTCGAGTCATCTAAAACCTCTGACTAACGGTAATCCCTTAGCATTCGCTATCTCTAGTGATCCGACTTGATGACTATCCATAAGCTCAAGCGACTTCTCGAGCAACCATTATTCATAAACTCCCAACTTAGAGTCGTCTTCACATTCTTTATAATACGACGATCAACGAAGACTTCAAAACATTTCGAGCATCTCATCTTGAATTAGCTTCGAAGCCACAACTATCATCGAACCAAAAACATACATCGTTTGGTCAATATTCGATTCACAGTGTTTTATCCTTTTGCTATCAATCTCGAATCACAGCGTTTATAAAACGCTATGGTTACTCTTCCATGCGCGATCCATTCGGTCACTCGATCCATCAGTGCACCCCTTGCCAGATCATGCATTTCCACGTATGCACTTCTTCAGATCATTCGACCAATCCATGCCAATTTGACAAGTCCAATCCATATCATTCCACAGCGTTTCCAAAACACCCAAAATTTCCCGATCCACTTCCTGAACCTTGTCGATCCACACCTTTCTTCGGCGTGCCCTCTGCCTGATCCGCCATGAAAACGTGCCTGATCCATCTCTAGAAAACATGACCGATCCATGCTTCTATAATGTTTCCCAAATGTTGTCCAATCCATTATTTTCTGGCTTTGCTCGATCCATCCAGATGCTTGCCAAATCAAGCCTTTTCATGTGTGCTTCACCCTGTTTTTTTGCTCGATCCATTAGTTTTGGCATGCCCTACCCATGAATTTGGCACTTGCCTCATCCATCACTTCAACCAAGCCCAATCCATGGAATTCTTTGCCTGTTCCATACCTTTTCATTGTGTCGATCCATCAGCCAAGAAACATGCCCGTTCCATCGAAATTCACCACGTGTTTTTCCCTCCGATCCATCTTGAAGTTCGATCGATCCATCAATGCTCGCGCACACACAACTACGACTAAATTTGTACTTGAATTTGACTCGATTCCACATTCGAAACCCAATTCAATTCAAACTCGTGATGTCTCAGCAAAATCACTCAACCATCAATAATTACTAATATATCAAATATAATCATATAGAATTCACGAAATCGTGATAAAACAATAAATGAACAAAATAATGGATCTAAAATTGCATAACATATGAACTAACATAAGATTGACCTATTTAAGTTGCTACATTAGATCCTATAGTGATTCGAATGAAAAAATACTTACCATGATGTAGATCTAGTGTGAAAACTACTTGAAATCATGAAAATAAAATCAAACAACCCATATACTTGATTGAATCTGTGTGAGAGATGCTTATGACTCGCCAACACTTCAAATTAGCTTCAAATCAATAATCTACAAATCCAGACAGCGAAGAACGATCTCCAAAACTCTTAATTTGATGCGATGTACTCTCTCCTGATGTTGATCTTCAACCTTCTAATCTAGATCTAAAATTTTAATGGAGGAGAGATGTATTTGATTGGAGTAGGGAGAATCTCAAACCCCAACCAAATAAGAAATAAAGAAAGTAAACCATTCTCCATGCCTCTACCCCTCCATTTATAGCCATTTAACTAGCCCACTAATGGACTACACAAAATCAGCTCACTAATGACTAGCTAACCTGTCCAGAAATTGTGTAACACTAAAACAACGATTCCTCCCAAATTGCTAAATCAAAATTTTAAAATGACAACTCTACAGAATTGGCAACACCGTTTCCTTTCCAAAGAAATCGATTCCATCACCTGATTCAGTCATATATAAAAATCATACCCTAAACAAAAACAACAGAGGCAAAATGGTCATAAATAAAATTGGCAAAAATTATGGACATGTATCACATCCCCATAACCAACATATCAAAATATGAAAATGGTCCGACCCTTGGGGAACTAAATAGAAATATTTTACGATTCACCAATACATAACATGCGGGTCATTACATTCTAATAGTGATGCCATTAACTTCAAATTTTCCACGATGTCTTAGAATAGGATGCAGATCACAAGTAAAAAATGTAGAGTCCATCTGATGAGAAGATATTATTTAGTACTAATCCATGGGATATGGATCGATACCAACTTGATTTCTTCATGAAGTTTTGGATTAGAAAGTTTTATAATTAAAGTAAGGTATACTCGACCCTTTTATCACTTTATCACTTTAGCCAAACCCTCTAGATTTGATCTAAGCCACCGTCATCTAATTTTCCACTTCATATCGCACCGTCTCCATTTGTCCTTAATCCTCGATAGAGCATGTCTTCAACATCTGATGTCATCGTCGTCCCTTTGATCAACTAACAACAATAATGGCCCATCAAACCCAGCTAGATTTGACATTTTGGGCTTGAAAACCGTAGTTATTGGATTCAACCCTTCATCCAAGACCTAACTGTTGTCAATCCCCATTTTCATTTCTTAAGATCACCGCCGTCAACTGGACTTAATTACATCACTAGCCAGCAGCCTACAATTATTTGGTTTGAGTCCAATCCATCTGAGTTGAAACTCTAGGCAATTCGAGGTTTGCCTCGACCAATCTTAAATACACTTAAAGGTTTTTGAATGATGAAACATAATGATAGATTGAATTTGAAAATGTGAAGTATGACAACTTCAGATTTGGTTGAAACTTAAGTGGGACTGAAATGACCGATGCTGAATTTAAACCTATGCATACACATTTGACTCATGATATGCACGTAAGAACACATATTTTTCCTCGCATATTTATTCTTGTTTTAAATAAGTACATGTCATATTAGGATGTTTTTATATGTCTTAAACCAAAATTCAAAAATATTTTAAAATCATCATTCATTCATTTACACAAGAGTGAAACATTTTGTATATAATTTAATTTCAAAAAAATTTTACTTGCACATTCTTATTTTGTTTTATAGGAAAATGAATGTAATTGGAAGAGGCTACATGAAGATATATGTACACACAAGTGTTAAAGCCAAAAAAACATGAATAAATAAATTGATTCCTTCAACATGGAGGACTGCACCTACTTACTGCTTAACATAAAACAAATCAAAAGCAAAATCAAAGTTAGCCTTGTTCTTATTTTTATGCGACTTTCTTATATGTCTTTTTTCTTATGCTAGTGTTCTCTTTTATGCTTTCTTATTTATGTTGTTTTATTCTTTCTTTTCTTCTTATGCAAATAGTTTCGTTTATTTTAATGCAAGTCAGTTAGTTGTTTTTATTCCGTACTTGTTTCTTTCTTCTCCTTTTTGTGTTCAAATCACTTTATGTTATTATGCATTTACTTATGAACAACTAAACCGCTTCAGCTTAAGGGTAATGCAGCTCTCATGAATCATAGAAAGTTAACATAAATGATTTAATTACGATCTTTTCTTTTTGTGCTTAATGGAAGTTGTATGTTTATGTATATTTGTTGTTTAATATTAAGTTCGTTAACCTATATTGTTCAAACCAAATAGGGTATGTTTGATCAACATAAATATAAAATACTTCTTCAACAATATATGATAATGATAATTAAATTGATATCAAAATCAAAATGTGATGCTATATATTACCAGTTAATTGTAAATAGAGCATACTTAAAATAGATTTTATTTTTAATTTAATTTCATGTTTATGAAACTTGAAAAGTGAGTTAGAGGTTGTATTATAGGTTAATTATTTAAGTTTTGTTAATTAATAATGCAATTAGACCATGCTTATGATAAATACATCCACTAATTACACAAAAGATAAAAAGAGATACCATAAAATAATTACATGTTGATTTGTGTGACCATGAGAGTAAATTTTATCTAAATTACTCTCTAATCTCATAGTTAACTCTCAATTTCTTTTCTTGTTTTTGTTAGTTTTTAGTTAACATGATCTCAAAACTTGGTTTAATTTGATTGAATAATTTTAAAAATTAAAAAAATTTCCTTATGAATCGACTCATACTTGTATGTGTACTACGATTGTATGTCGTGCGCTTGCAGTATTTTATAAAGATATAAATTCCGTGGATTTTCTAAAATGATAGAAAAATCCAAATGAAACAAGCTTTGGCCCCGTTGCCGAGGAAAACATTTTAATTCTGATTTTACTCTTTAGATAATTTTTATGTTTGCTTTGTCTTATGTAAAAGCACTGTGCGTATTTCATTTTTTTTATTTGAGTATTTTTGTTTGTGTGTGTTGCATTTGTGTGTATTGTTTTGTTAGCTTGTTTGGTTCACTTGTTATGTTCATTTATGTCATTTGCTTTTTTTCACTTGTAATTTTCCTTTTCTTCTTAATAAAAATAATAATAAAATAAAACAAACCCTTTCAATTTAGCTTGTTGTTTCTTTTCGGTTTGCAATTTAATTTGCTTATGCATTTGGTTTGTCAGTTTTGCCACTAGGAAGTTCACATTTTCTTTGATTCACTTTTGCATGGGTTTTCATTCACTTTTTGCACATTATACAAATCAAACTTTCTGAAATTCAAACTTCCATTATTTTTCATTCAACACAGTTTACACTTAAATGTACACTTTAAAAAATCAGAAAATTTCATAGCATTTCTTCCATAATCTTCTTAAATTTTTGCAGCTGCATATCCCACTTGTGTTCACTGCCCCATTCTCAACATCTACATCTTCCCTCCACCACTCCTTCACCACTTCATACAACAACCAACACTAAAACCATTCCACTTAGCAACTTTCCTCTTCACCATCACATTCCTAACTAACAACTTCGTCTCTTTGCATATGACAAACTTCTGTCACCTCTTTAAACCAAAACAACATCAGACCAATCTTATTCCTTCCTTTAGCCCTCACAATCACATCAACTTGCGGCGTCAACCACCACTCCACCATCATACTGTCTACACTCTGCCTCAAGTCATACTGCAACCCTCCTCTTAAACCAGTCAAACACACACCCACAACCATAGCAACATCAACTCCACATCACTGCTACCTCAATCACCTATCACCAGCACCCCTAGCAGCACCATATAAATCCATCTACTCCTCATCTCCTACATACAAACCATACTCCTCTACTAGCCATACACAAATAGTGGCCACTGCCACTTCCACTACACAAACGCCTCAGCCTCATTCCAATATGCACTTGTAGCTTAACTCCTACTACATAGCCAACTTCATGATTCATCACCCACCTGCATTTAACAGCAACTAAGTCCCTCTATACCACACTTCAACTCCAAGTTCACCATATATAATCCAACTGCATCAAACACCAATCTAACCAAATCGATTACTCCCACTCTTCAAATCACTTCCAGAGACAAGCAATTCATCTTTCACCATGTTTGAATTCACCCACAAAATCACTCCATCTCCAGTTCAACTTCATTCCACAAACCATAACCACCCTAATAGAATTCCCCCATCTTAAAGTCCTCTTCCATAACCCGAATCGCTCTGCATCACCGACTCTTGAGCGAAATCCTCTTTTCCTTTCATTTTTATTTTGCAAGTTTTAATTTTCTTGATTGTTTAGTTTGGGTGTTGAATTTTTTGATTCAAATATTTTATGAAGAGGATGTAACTAATTGAATGATTGATTGAGTGGATTGATTAACTAATTGACTAATTGGTTGATTGATTTGATCATAGAAGGAAAGAAATGAATGATTATATTTTGGACATATCTTGAAGGGGCAACTTGGATATTTGCCTAGGCTTTCTATTCTCATATATATATATATATATATATATATATATATATATATATATGCAGCCTTCTTGGTTATATAGCGAACATCAGAAGAAGAAACCATGTGAGAATATTAGGTGAGGTTGTGTTCCTCCATGGGCTTGCGCCCTGGAGAAGAAGATGTAGGAATTTTGGCTAAGGGTAGCTATTCCTATTTACTGCTGAAAGACGCAATTGGTGCCTCCAGATTATCCAAGGGTTTGTCATCGTTCTTCATCGCTCTTCTGCTCCAACAATATTTGTAGTCATCTAGATATTCTTTTCCTATCGCAATAAGGCTATTGATTCATTGTATTTTGTTTATTTTATTTTTTTGGTTGTAATCCATTTAGTGTAAACAAAATTTGTTTTTGGTGAATCAATAGAGGGTGGTTGGGTGGACTATTAGTGTACTGCTATTATTTCCAATTTGTTGTGTTGTTATTTTCAATCAAATCCATCTTCTAGTGATTGGTGATAAAGATCCTGTTTTTTGGACGTTTTTGTCAAACTTCTGCTGCGCACAAAACCCTAACACTTTGGTATCAGAGCGATTTTTGCATAACAAATTGGTATCAGAGCTCAGATCATCGCATAACTTAGAGTGATTTCAGATTGAAGATTATAGATGTCAGAGATGATGTTGCTTTCGTTGATGACTATTTTTTATAGTAGATATTGAGGGAATTTAAAAGCCTATAATGGTGGATATTTCATGCCTCAATGGTCCAATTGATGGAGATGTGAAGAAGCCCTCTGATAGGGAAGATGGAAGAAGACGAAGAAGAAGGCGGACGATGGTTAAAGAACCTAGTCCATAGCATGGTGGAGAGGTTAATATGGTCACTACTTATGGTCCTAAGATGAAGGATCATGGTATCGGCAAGGGTCAGATGTTGATGATGCTCGAGGGATGCCAGAGATGAAGAGATCATGTCAAATGGAAGACGGATGTCGAGTTTTGTAATCCACAAAGACGATGGAGATCTTATGGTCCTGTAAGCACTTTTTAGACCGTTGGTTTTTGCGTGGTGCAGTTCAGATGGTTGATGCATCTTTTGCAGGCGGTGGGTTATGCTTGTAATTGAGGTGTGGTCGTATTCCTTTCAAATCGACTGGGGTATATCTCGTTTCCTTGAAATCGAGGTTGGTTTTAATTGAGAGTAGGTGTTGTTGGAAGAGCTAGTTTGACTTGTTGTGGATTGTTGGAGTTTTTCTGAAGATGTTTAAATCTTCAGTAATACTACAGTGGTTCGTGATGCACTGATTACTCTTTCCCATTACTTGGCTAAGAATCACTTTGCTAATTTAAATACAAACGTCTTGATACAAACTTTGATTAAGAGCTACTAAGGATAGTAAATTTCTACTTAAGTCTTTATATTCATTTAGTTGCATTAGTTCATGCATATGTAAAAAAAATTCAATTATGTATTCTTGTTTCTCAATAAAAAAACATCTTCTTTGTTAAAAAACCAAAAGGTATTTCGTCTTTTTTTATACTCACTTCTCCTTGATTCTCACCATATTCTTTTCTTGACTTTTCTTGTATGCATGAGCATCTAGACTCGAGACACTGCGACATATCGTTTTTTTCAAATAAAACTTCTTACTCAAATAGGGAATGATAACCCTCTACGTATCCTCATGGATAGAATATCCCATGATTGAGTTATTTTCCCTTTTATATCTACCTACTCTGACGGATAATCATTTTGAAATTCATTCGAACCATCTTAACACTCCTTCAAAATTTGAAGATTTTGAAATCGATGATCCTTATATATTTTTACCGAAATTCAAGCAAGTTAGTGCAACCATTAAACTCTAACAATTATATGAAGATGGAGTAGTTTAGCTCCACCTGCACTTATTGATTATGCCGAAAAATGGTTACATGGCTTGCCTTCGAATTCGATTAGAACTTGGCACGAATTCAAAAAAAATTCTTAAAAGATTTTTATCCTCCAAAAAAAACAATCAAAATATGTAATTGTAAATTTTCATCAATTTAGGGATGAGGCTTTTGGAAAATATTTCAAAAGAATTAAGGAACTTTTAATCAAATGTCCACATCACCATCAAAAATGGACACTTTGTCATATTCTGTGCAATGCTCTCAAAAATGGTTCTCAAACACTGCTTAGATCGATGTGTCAAAGGAAATTTTCTTGCGCAAGACCTATAACATCCCTCCCGGAATAAGCCTAAATTTCAACCTAGAAAAGGCCAATCAGAATTTAGAGTCGTTCTAAACGGGTCGTTGGTTCTTATAAGAATTACATTCACAGAGCAAAGCTAATAACGATATCAAAATCTCACAGCGGAAGGGATAAAGTATACTTACAGAAAGCACGTGTACCATTAATTAAAACCCATAAAATGTTGATTACATAAAAATCTCAACTGTCAATAGTGGTACATCGATAATAATAGTAATGTCCAAATAAAAAACAATCATGATAGTAACTGAAGATCCTTCTTCATCATGCTCCAACTGCATCAACTGAGCATTCCCACGTATTAACCTGTTTATTTGTTAAGAGGAGGGAGGTCAGAATAAAAGTTCTAGTGATTGAAAATCATATAATTTTGAGGAATGTCTATGCAAGCTCCATACAAAAATTCATGAATAAATTAGGAAGACTAACTAAAAGTCACTTAGGGCCAACATGTATGTTTATAAGGAAGTATTCTATTATCACTCAATGACCTACAAGGAGGACTACCATTTGATCACTTAAGGCCAACAGATAAATACTTATTTATGGGTGGATCCCTTCGGTCACTTAAGACTCTATGGCGAACCCTAGTCACCTAAGACCTTATGTTATAATCATTAATGCTATTAAATATTAACTCTCTTGTAATACGAGAAATACTAAGTTGCCACTTAATACTGGTTTAGGTAGACCCTCGAAATCATTTAAGCTTTGAGTATTCAGAGACGCCCTCGTTATTCCTAATAAAATTGCCCGGGCCCTCCGACGGACCCCTTCGTTACTATTAAACTGGTATTACGGGTGAACCCCTAGCCACTTAATACTTCCTGTAGACAGACAGTCTTTTAGAAAACATTCAATTCCTCTTCATTAATTTATATTGCCAATCCCTCTCGGTAGACCCTCACACAACCCTAAAGAGAAAGTGGACAACTTACCCACTCAACGTATATTGTTATTTAAGACCATTTAATACCTTTTTAAGAGAAATGCGGACCTTGTGACCACTTAAAACCGTTGTGAGGGCAAGTCTTACGACTTGGGTCCTAAACCAAGAAGTGAGCCTTAAGAATAGACATAGTCCTAACTATTTGTTACCCAAACTAGCTAGGTCAGCCACTTAATACCTTCTTTAGGAATGTTTTCTTAACAAAAATATATACACACACATACATACAAATGGCATCTCACATTAAATCGACCACTTGTAGATGTTGGATTTGCCAGGTGGTCTCGGGCAGGCTCTACTACAAGATGGACTTAAACTCGCTCCTTTGTGTAATGGTGTCAGTAATGGTCCATGACACCTAGACCTCTCACATTAACCCGACTAACTTGTAGATGCTGGGTATGCCAGTCGGTTCTGGGTAGGGTTATATTACTAGTAGTGGTTAACTTCGTGTGAAACACCTCCACACCCCATAACGTTACCTATATGAGGATTTCAAGTAAAAAAACTACAAGTTTCCCATCTCTTTTTTACAACGACTATTTTAATTGCGACAACTTGTTGTGCTCTCTTGCGATAATTTACTGCTATCTCTCTTAATCTCTGCCTTTTTCTCAAATTACTCTTGCTTGTTATCTCTACTTCTATCGCTTTTCTTTGCGAGTAGCTCTGGTCCTTGTGTGTTGATTTTTGCGATTTGCCCTATAATTTAGGGTTATGCCATCTGTTCCTAGTGCTAGTGAGTTCGTGGTTACTAGGTCTTTTACCTTTTCCTGTCATCCAATCGAATCGATCTACGCTTCGATTAAGGCAGTGATTTATGGTCATTTCCACGCAGAAATCACTGACTTGTCTTCGTTGGTGATTTGCTTAGCGGATTTGGACTCCTTTGTGGGCATTATGAGGTTTCGGTTCCTCGTTGTTGAGGGGTTCTTCTTAGAACTTCTCCCTTTCTATGCTGGCGATCTTTGTTCTGGTTTTTCCTCTACTAGGCAATCGGCCAACGAAGCGCTTTCGATGGCTTTGATCTCTAACGTTTGTCCTCTCCGTAAATGAGACGAAGGAGATTTCATCACTACTTTCACTCTTCGTTTACGGTTTAGAGGCTCGCAAGATAGTGCTCTAAAGATTGTTCCTGGTTTCTCGGTAGGCTCTCTGATCTATGGTGACTTTTTTGGCAATGATTTCTACGAGGTTTATTCGGCTTTGCCTATCAACGATGGGGATTTGACCACCCCACTCCGATCTGATGTTGTCCCTTTGCCTGTTCTTGTTGACGGTGGCATCACGTCGTCGAAGCAGGGGGAAAAGTGAGCGATCTATTGGATCTCGATGTCGTCGTCCGCTCGATGGCGTAAGAGAGCCATTAAGGTATCCACTCCTTCCCCTCCTTCGTCCATAGTTGCTTCGTCTATGGAAGCTGGTTCGTTCTCTGTTGATTTTGTTAGTTCGACTTTGGTTGTTTCTAATCACTTTGACGTGCAGGAAGACTATGAGGTTACTGTGTCGGATAAGGATTCTTCGACTATCCATCCGCTGATCTCGACGTCTTCGCCTTTGGAGTATTGTTGTTCTTGCATCATTGATAGGAGAACTTGTAATGACCTGGCTTTTTGACCGCTCCAAGTCGGTAATTAAACCAATTCGAACCATTCAAAACGACAGATTGTTATTGCTTATAAAGTTGAAATATAAATCATCACAGAATCACAGACACAAAATATCTCACAATAGGAGTAAAATTTATATAGTATTACAAAATCTTTTAACTTTACATGATATCAGAGTATAGAATAGTATAGATACAGCGGAAGACTGAATACAGAATTATACTAATATATCAGTAATGAGCAGAGATGTGCATAACGACATATGGAATAATAGATGGATGACTGGTTCCTACCCAGACCTCAAGCTCTAATAGATAAATTTCCAAGGGGTAATACTCGGTCTGACCCGAGCATTTTTCAAGGAATAAAACAAACAAAATACCCGAGTCAGTACTAACATTCTCATATAAATGAATCGACTCAAGTGAAATATTTAAATGGAATGCATCAGAACTTAAAGAATGTTTGGGATTCACATCCCTTAAGGATCCGTGAAACTAATACATATAGTATAATACGTTATTACCATAGTGTCTATTCAATAAAGTAAATATATCATAATAGCGTAAGAGGGATTACCATATTACCCTTATACAGTTTATAAGCCATGTAGTCTATACAGTACCGTAAATTCACCGTACTGATGTTATCATAGGGCCTCGACCAGGATAATATGACAAGGCACCGAGAAATACCCAGGGCAGGAATCTACCATTTGCGTGCCTGGACCGTTGATAACGCATAGTAGCAACAACCACCCACCTCGAAACACACTCCCACAATCAAAGGATGCACCCAAATCAAATCACAATGGTCATAGAGATGGTATCGAAGAAGCATGTCTGATCGGAGGTGCGACCTCACTTAGTCACGGTATAGAGCCCGTTTTAGTCATTTTAATTATGACCCAAATGTCAAGGCCAATTCATCATCTTTCTCTTTCTTCAAATCCAGTAATCGCCTTCATACCATCCTACTTCGTTGGAATCTCCACTGCGTGAACAGTTGTTAAAGTGGTATCGGTATTGGCACAGAGTATGACATCTATCGACTATGGTCTCTTTAGCAACCGAATGTTTACATTTTTCACACCATGGTCATTAGATTTGACATCATATTTCGAGTATCACAAATCAATTTTTATTTCAAGTATCGCCTTTAAAACCGATTCCCCAAATAATTCACCATTGATTCAGTTAAGTTTTCAAATCCAATATTCATAATTATTCATCGATTTTAAGATTTCAACTTCCACAAAATGTCATTATTACTTGAAATCCTTCATTTCAATCACTTCGGGTTCACTAGCTCGGGTTGACATAGATTTTATTTAAAATATACTTAAAACAGTTAAATTAGAAAAATAGTATATGTATATATATATATATATTAAATTGGAAAATAGTGTATAGTATAAATCTTTAATTGCCAAAGTGGTTATACGTCTTACATTGAATTTTATAAAATATGCTAAGGAAAGTTTTAAAATGTAGTATATTTATTTGCTTACATGAACAGTTGAAAACAATTATAAAATAGTTATACAATAGTTATAAGGTTTTGAATAATCAAAATAGTTTTAAGATTTTTATTATAAGAAGTTTGCAAAACCAAATAATGAGGAAATTTACTTTTATAAGAATATAGTTAGATTCAAACAATATGATCCAATCCAATCTAATTCAAATCTATACTCCAAAAATCTGATTTTTCAGCCATTCGTTTCTTGATTCAAATCAAACTTCCATTTGTTGGTTTGAATTTAAATTCACTTCATAACTCGAAATATTTCCCACTCGTAATTCCCAAGTTTAGACTTGATTTCCCGACCATTAATTCCAATATGGATTTACTTAGATTCCGAGTTCGGTCATCATAATGGTTTTCAAACTAGCTTTGGTGATTAGTTAATGAGTCGTTGCTCAAATCACTATTTAATAAATTCAAAACTCGCTATTTTCCCATTCAAAATCTCACGTTGAGTTTCTTTAATATTTACATTCTCTCATACTTGATCAAGAAATATCACTCCAACATTAAATTCTTTCCTTTAAATCAAATTTGAAAATTCACTAAATCAAATCCTTACTGATTTCAAGTAAGATTTTGTTAATTCTTAAAACAAATCCATATTTCAATATTCAATAAATTTCCTCGTGCATTGGTTCTAAATTCAAAGTCATCAGATGGGAAATATTTCCAACTCATTTCTTTAAATAAAATCCCAACTTAACATTCTTCCTTTGAAATTTAAGTTTATAAGATTTATTAAGTCAAAATACCAAAGTAAGATTTGTTGAACCTTTAAAGAAAATCATTCTTTTAAGAAGTCTCATATTGAATCACACTTTTAATTCTTTGTTATAAAAATCTGCACCAAAAATCAAATTCCATAAATCTTAGTTTAACTCAACCCTTCTAAATGCAAATCTTTACAAATATACTTCAAATGCCTTTATTAAAACAAAATATCACTTAACTTTACCAAATTAAATTAAGTGAAAATAAGGCTCAGGTTCTAAAACATTTCAAAATGTAAGCCACATCCCTGTTATGTTTACAATGTAAACCCACCCCCTATTTTGGGTACTTTCGCGTTTTCGGTTTTTGGGCAAATATTTTGGCACCAGCAAGTATTTTTTTTTGTAAATTCTAGAAATATTCATAGAAGTTTATGGAAATTTAAAAAAAAAAGTCGCATACATGTATGCAACTTTTGCTTATAGTTGCATACATGTATGCACCTATTGCATACGTTGTTTTCTACTGAAAATCTGGACCTAAACTTGCATACATATGTGCAACTATTTAGAATACCTGCACACATGTATGCAATATTTCATGCAGAAATTTGAACTGATACTTATGCATGTGAATTTCTGCACACCTGTATGCCAAAATTACGCAATACCTGCATAGATGTATGCAAAAAAATCGAACACAGATGCATGAGTTGAATGCACGGATGTATGCAGGAAAATACAAATACTTGCATACTATTACGCATTAAAATGCATTTTCATTGTTTTTTTTGTTTTGTTTTTTAACGCCTTGTTTGATTGTTTTTTTATCTGAATTTTTCAGCGTATACATTTTTTAATTAATTATGAATTTACATGATTTTGTTTAGTGAATTTTCGAAAAATAGGGACTAAATTTATGGTAAGTTTATGACCGGACCTGAGCCTAATTTAAAATCTTGACAGGGACCTGTAATCAACGCACCCTTAAATTAATTTAAGGAACATTTTCCAAACATTTCTTTACACGATATCGAAATTACATTTGGTTCCTTTCAAATTTAATTTTTATAAGATTTGTTAAACTAAATTTGTATGTTAATGGAGTGTGGTAAAATCCTTTAAACCAAATCTTTCAACTAATAATCTCTTATTCAAATCAAACATGTTTAATTACGTAAACAAGGAAAACCTATTTTATATTAAAAGTCCAATATAAATAAAGCCTTGTTTAAAATGACAATAATTCAAAGTATTTAAATTAAACCTCACATTTCATTAAGCAAGTTTAAGATTTATTCGAGAAAATTCTCTAACTTTCTTTACATAAAATTTCATTTGAAATCTATTTATAAAAATCGATACATACTTATAATATTTTCTTTCCTTTGAAAATAGCTTTTTATTGATCACGACGTCGTATAAAATTTTCTATAATATGGTCAAGTGATACGAATATGTATCATTCCGTTTTGTTTTAAAGAAAAAATTTGAATCCCGTGTATATATCATTTCAACCCGCATCCCAAATCGATTTGAATTTCTCAAATATATACAATCCATTCGGGTATGTATCATTTCAACCCATGGTGATTTTCCTAAATCTATAGAGAACTTGCAAGGTGAGAGCAATACAAAACATAACATATCACACATCGCATCCAAACGTGTCATATAAGGTGATAGTGTGTGTGTGTCACATGTGCATAAATCACATAGCAAACGAACATAGATTTCTAAGGCAATCCTAACATTTCATTCAACATCTCAGGTTTTTAATTCACTTAATAATTAATTTGTCCTGAGCGGGAGGAAACTCACCTTTCGTGGTCATGGAGACGTTGAAATTTATGAGAATGAAATGAGTGTTGCAAGCAATATTCAATACGAAGCACGACTCCATCCTGTATTCGAACGCAAACTAGACTTAGCATGGAGAATGCCTAAACCAAGACACAAGCTTCTCATTCTAACTCAACGCCAAAAGCTCGCACTTTGCTCTGGAAAATACGAACCCAGATTCACCAAATACCCACCCCGCTTGGAAAACGTCAATGAACCAAACTTTAAGAAGAATAACATTAAAGTGGACCTCAGTACAAGTAAGAACGCTTGGCTTGGGGTAAGATCATAACCAGAGGCTGCCAAGTTATCGAAGACTTTGCTGGAGGCGATGGCGACACAGTAGGATTGGTGCAGCTTGAAAGCGACATATGCTCAAACAGGGGGTGTGCATCTTTGATAGGAGGAATGGGAGAGGGAAAATCCAACGGGTTGGTAGGAACCATCACAGCGGATATTGGAACCTACGCATGTTCTTGTTCCTTAGCAGGAGTTGTAGCCTCTAAATATCTACATAACCAATTGTGGCCCTCAGGATGATTAAAGTTTCTCGACATGTTGTGCAAAAGAAAGGTTAGAAATTAAGAATTCGAAGAAATCAAAGAAGTATTGTAACTTGACTAAAAGGGATATAGTTTATTTTCAAAAATAACATTTTGCCTTTTGAAAATCAGGTTTTCTTTCAAAAGTGTTATTTTAAAACAAAATTTTAGTGATCTTATAACCTTAGACTCTAATACCAAATGTGACACCTCATACCCCTTAATGTTATCCTAATATAGAATTCCATTAACAAATGTGAAGCGTTTTAGGTATAAAGACATAAACATCACAGAGACTAGGATTTCACAAGACATGGGCAAATAAAATTTACAACGGAAGAAAATAACACATTAAAATATAAAACCATTTATTCCATCATAACCAAATTTTCTCAATTTACAATACCTCAAATCATAGCCAAAAAAGAAATACCATCCGAGTACATAATTATTAAAATTTACCCCACATAGCCAAAGTAACAACAAAATCGTAGGAATGAAAAAAAGAAAAAGAAAAATAACATGTCTTCCGAAGAATCTCTAAGAAAGAACTAGTTAAGCAATCCAACTATGCGCTTCCTCCCTGAGATCCTAGAGCAAAGAAAAAGAAAGGAAGGAAAGGAGAAATATATCATACAATAAGTCTACCGAGCTGTAGTGACTACTAGAACGATTGATAAACAAAAGAAAAATAGATAAAGCAATTGTTCTGGTGTTATAAGAGGGTACTTATTTGTGTACACCTAAAAGTGCATAAATAGAATAAGGATAACAAAAATAACATAAAAGATCGACTATTCTCATTAGCAAGATTTGATAATGATGACTGTTTTGTACTTCTTAAAATTCGAAATGAAATAAATATTTAGGAAGAAATTTCCTACTTCTGCCCAATGATCGGCTGCAAACAAATCATGAATAACCTAAGCCTAATATAGGTTTGGGTTTGTTAGGCCCTAGCCTATCAGTAAAAGACATAACCTTATCCATAAATGGACAGATTCTTATGTTCCCAAATCAGGTCAAGGCACGCACAATGACCCGTCGGAATGCACCTGAACTACCTTTTAATTGGACCAATTTACATTCACTACATAGCATGGTGTGTGCCCTTGCCTCTTAATTGAGACCGAAAGTAATAAAAGGTTATTCTACATGGAACAGATCCCAACCCACCAAATAATTTGGTCCAAATCCCCACCCTTGATTTGGCCCCCCAAGCAATTTCAATTTATTAGACCCGTAATTTACCCACACACTATAAATCAGTATGTTCATATTAATGCCTAACGCCAACACACTATAAATCAATATATACAGATTAAGGCCTAACCATAACAGTCTAGTTTTTAGGCTCGTAATTTACCCACTTACTGTACATCAATATATCCATATCAAAGCCTAACACCAAAATTTTAGGCTCGTAATCTACCCACACTTTGTAAATTAATATGGACATGTTAAGCCTAACCATCCTTTCAAATATTCCAAGTCATATTATAATTTGCAAATAAACCATTCGCGTTCATTATGATTTCCAATTATCATTTTATGCAACTTACTTATTATAGTTCAATTTCTATCATAATCTTGTTCAATAGGTATTTATTCAGTTCAAATTAGATTTAATCCAATTATTTCCTTTTTAATTGCAGTTCTCAACATATCCAGTTTAGCCTCAATTATTTTAATTCAATTAGTTTTATTCCCTAATCCATGCGTAGAATAAGAGAAAAAGAGTAATAATCCATTGCAAGTTATTAGGAATATAGGTTCATGCCTAATTTAACAGTTTTCCTATGTTTTAGGCATATTTTAGCATAACCCAAGCAGACTGCAAAAAACTAAAATAGAAAAAGGGAAAAGGGATCCGACATAACAGTTTATAGAAATCTGAATAGAAATTATATAAATAGATAGAAGGATTCAAAAAGAAAATAAAGACGAACAAAATCTAAAAATAACTGTAAATAATCTCTAAATAGGCTACGAATAATTCAGATTTGAGAATACATAAAACTACTATTATACATATTTTTCTTTAACTTGCCAAAAATTTAGATAATTATGATAATCACACAAAAATTAGCTTTTCCAATGGCCTCGGTAAAAATCTCCATAGTATAAATAATCCTCTCCCTAAAATATGCAAACAACTAATTTTACTCTAAAACTTAATTTTTATTTGAAGGATAAAAATGGTGTAGAGGAGGTATAGGAATGAAGAATGGAGTTGTATGGAATGGAGGATGGCTAGAGGCTTATTTGTAGTGGAGGTAGGAAATTCTAGGCCATCATATTTTATGTTACAAAATCTCAAACGTCAGATGCAAAAGAAAATTCTCTAAGCACCCAGAAAACTTTCTATTCCGTGCCAGGCACGAAATCGTGCCTGGCTATTAATTAGGTCAACTCATCTCCTAAGTGGTTTGACGCAAGGGTTGACCTAGCATGGGACTGGGCCATCCTGTAACACCCCGTATGTTGAATAACTTGTTATAATATAAATCAGGGCAGAATAAAATTTTAAAATCCGAATCAGGGGAAACGGGCTATGCCATTGCGTTCGTCTCGGAAAAATACGCGAAATAGATCCGAGTTTTTGAAAATCGGAGTCCGTATGACGTAGTTAAGGCCCGAAGAAGTTTTCAGAAAATTCAAAACAGATTTAAATATAAGAATTTCACATTTCAGAAGAGGCGGGAAAATTCCCGCCAGGCAGAGGGTGTCGACCCAAGGGTCGACATGGGTGTCGACCCCCTCCCTAGGGGTCGACCCAGGGGTCGACCCCCCTGTCGGTTTGTGTGACCTGGGTGCACTCAGTTGGGATCTGGGCTAGGTTTTGGGGTTGGTGACGAAATCTGACGGCTCTAACCTAATCTAGGGTTAATCTAAGGGCCTAAACTACATCCTAATTCTATAAATACACCCTAAGACTACCCTAATCCATACTAAAAATAGATACAACGTCGTTATGCCGTCAAAATGCAACTTGAAGGAGCCTCCATCAAATTGTAGAAGAAGATATCTTCTCAAATCAACTTCTAATCAACTCTAGCAACTTAATCTTCTTCATAGGAGTGCTAATCAACAAGTTGTGAGTACTATAGCCTTAATGACCAATTGTTGAAATGATTATGATAGGATATAATGAGGTTATGGCTATGAATGTGGATCAATGCAAGTTATGTTATCATATGCTATGTGTTCATGATGTTATGCAAGTTATGCAAGTCATATGCTATATGTTCATGATGTTATGCAAGTTATGCAAGACATATACTATATGTTCATGATGTTATGCAAGTTATGCAAGTTGTATGCTATATGATCATGATGTTATGCAAATTTTAGGGTATGTGTTCATGATGCTAGTTATGCAAATCGCTATGATAAACATTGATCCATTATGACACCATGTTATGCAAGTTTGGTGTTTGATTATATGCAAGTTCATATATAACATGTTATGCAAGTTTGGTGTTTGATTATATGCATGTTCATATATGACATGTTATGCAAGTTTGGTGTTTGATTATATGCAAGTAACATGTGCAAGTTTACACCTTGGTATGAGATGCATACATATGCAAGTTAACCCCTTTGTATGTCATACATACACATGCAAGTTTACCCCTTTGTATGACATAAGTAGCTTATGCAAGTTACCCTCTTTATGACATATGTGATTCATGCAAGTTTGGGTTGATTATTTATGCTAGTTGGGTTTGATGCTCTATGCATGTTGACACCTTTTAAACCCATGTTGATGCTAATGTTATGCAAGTTGAACCCATTGTATGTGTGATGAATCTTCCCTTTTAAGTATGTCATGTTAGCGAATTACGTGGGGAACGATGGGGTTAATATTCATGTTAATGAAATGGTGTGAAGTTGGTATGATTATGCATACCATAAAGTGGATGGACATAATTGAGTCAATTATGTACATCGTTAAATTTGTAATTAATTAGGGATAATTAATACAAATTATGGGGGTGATTAATTAGGTGTAATTAATCGACTAAGACATGAGGTTGGACCCTTTTATAGCACAAGACTGCCCGGAACCGACCGGCAAATGCAGCGGCTACAAATGATTGGCCCAATGTGAGAGGTCTTAGGCACAAACTAAATACGTGACAAGTGTAAAGACACGAGGTTAGACTCGGTTATGGCGTAAGGCTGCCCGGACCCGACCGGCAAATCCAGCTGCCATAAAAGATAGTCTAATGTGAGAGGTCTTTACAACAGTTACGTTCTTAATCAATTAAGAAACACTTAACCAGATAAGCATGTAGTGGGGCATGAGGGGTTAAGTGGGTGCCTTGGGTGGCATGTGGAAATCTAGTGGGTTGCCTTGGGTGGCAATGGAAAATACGATTAGAATACTTAACCAAAGTGGAACATGTAATTAAACATGATTAAAGGGTTAAGTAAGTGCCTTGGGTGGCATGTGGAAATCTAGTGGGTTGCCTTGGGTGGCAATAGAAAATACGATTAGAATACTTAACCAAAGTGGAACATGTAATTAAACATGATTAAAGGGTTAAGTAAGTGCCTTGGGTGGCATGTGGAAATCAAGTAGGTGCCTTGGGTGGCATGGGAAATCTAGTGGGTGCCTTGAGTGGCAATTGAAATATGATTAGATGACTTAACCAAATTTTAAACATGTAAGTGGACATGATTATTCAAAAAGGTTAAGTGGGATACACTAGAAAAAGGGACAAGCTTAGGTGGGTAGCTTGTAGGGGCCCATTTCAACTAGTAACCCATATGTATCTTATTGGGCTCGACCCATGTCGAGGACGGGACACACGTACTGGGCTTGACTATAAGAGGCCAAAACGGGTTAGTGGTGGCAACGCAAGTCCAACGGGTTTCATATGCGTGTGTGGACCCGGGCTGGTAGGTAAGACGTTGTTGCATCGTGTAGGTATAAGCCGTGCACCGTTGATTGTATCGGGTTGCCACTTTGGGGAGTGATACACCCCACTGTGGGGCCAGCACGGGTATCTACGGTAGGGAGCCGATCGCTTGGGGAGTAGTGGGTACACCTAGTGGAGATAGGTGCAGACGACACCTATGTAGTCAGCTAAGGGTACACGAAACTACTAATTAAATTTTCTAAGTCCTTGGGTGGGATCAACCTTTAAGTAGGAATTACCCTTGGATGGGTAGATCTGGTGTGGTGCAGTGTAGGAATTACCCTTGGGTGGGTAGATCTGGTGTGGTGCAGTGTAGGAATTACCCTTGGGTGGGTAGATCTGGTGTGGTGCAGTGTAGTATTTATCCTTGGGTGGATAGGCGCGTCTTTACTGTTATCTTAGTTCATCCTAAGTCTAGTTGGCTGCTTAGTGTAGTCATTTATCCCCAGTCGTACCGTACCAGGTTTGTATCATACCCTAATTACTTTAATGATTGTATTGTTAAAGTTATAGGGCTCACTCAGACTTATGTCTGACCCCGTTGTTTTTATCTTTTTCCCCAACCCTCAGGTTCTCAGAGTGGGCCTAGCACTAGTGGACTTTGATCAGATTGCTTTATCTATCTTTTGTAGCTTGGACCGTGATGTAAAGCCCAGCTTATCTTTTCTATTATGGCTATTAGTTATGTAGTGGGATTATGTACTTTTGTTTTATCAAGGCGGATATTATGTACTTGACTCTTGTTTATGGTTTTGTGATGTAACTAAACATGTTTTACTTTCCACTGCAATGAAATGATGTTTTAAATTCTCAAGTATTACTTATATCTGTCTTGTTGTAATTTTTCTGTTCTATATTCACTTAAGATACTCCACCGATGCTATGGCATTCCCTTAGTGAGTGACCGTAGCGGGTGTGGGGTGTTACACGTGGTATCAGAGCTTAAGGTTACCAGAACAGATAAAACTTTTAGAAAAACTATTTTTTCTAAAAACCTTTTTGGAAGAAGTATTTTCAAAACGTGTCTTTTAAGAGAAAAGTTTTTGAAAGAAAAGAATATAATCCCCAAGAGCCATATGTCCTTCCTTTGATTCTCCATTTTGAATCTCTTCCTCTTTCTCTTTTTGAATTTCCCCTCCACGTATAGATGTCTTTTTAAGATAAATAAGGACTTCCGTATGAAGGACGGAAGAACCACTTCAAGGGACTAAGACGTTTGTTGGGATAAGAAGTTAGTCCAAGGAGGTGGAGGGCTTGTGGGTGCCTTTAAGATGGACAAGGGAGGAAGGTTCAAATAGCTGTTAGGTAAATAAAGGACGAAACCTCATCGTGGTGGGAGGTCACGAAAGGAGAATGTGAAGGAGAAGGCTAGTTGTTTTGGAGAAATAGGACACCTTGTTAGGCTTGTCCAAAGACGTAAGGACAAAGTACAGGATCTTCTGGAGGGTAGATGCATCCCCTCATGGCTGGTATACCTGATGGGGGTAGGACCGTCTAGGTTGAAATTTGGTTCTCTCGATCATCCTGTTCGAACTTTATTCGACTCTGGCGCATCACATTCGTTTATCTCATCATCATTAGTTGAGTCACTGCACTTAGACACCAGTCTAGTAGATGATCCCTTGGTTGTTTCAAACCCAATTGGGGGCTCCACTTATTTGTCCATGATATGTTTGGGTATGAAGATTTCTATACTTAGCATTGATTTTAGATGTGATGCTTTTGTTTTGGGCTTCACGGGCTATGGGTTGATTTTGGGCATGGACTGGTTATCCAGTAATGGTGTCGTTCTTGATTGTGAAAGGAGATTTGTTAGGCTCATGACCCGCTTGGGTAGCACTCTCGAGATCTCTTGTAATCCCATGGATTCTGTTATGCTAAGTTATCTTGAATCGCTTGACGCTTCGGTCAAGAGTTTGCGATCTGTTAGAGTGGTCCGGGAATACTCGGATGTGTTTAAGGAGGTGAAGGGCTTACCTCCGAAGCGGGAGATGGACTTCCGAATATATCTGGTGGACAATGCTAAACCAGTATCTTTACTAGTGCGCCACATGGCTCCTCGTGAGAGGAGGGAACTCCATAAGCAAGTAGGGATGTTGCTTGAGAAGGGGTTCATAAGACGAAGTATATCGGAGTGGGGAGCTCCAGTAGTTTTTGCCACGAAGGCGGATGGGTCCCTCAGACTTTGTGTAGACTATAGAGAACTCAACAAGCTCACAAAGAAGAATAGACACCCATTGCCGAGGATTGATGATCTCTTTGATCAGTTGGTTGGCGCCTCAGTGTTTTCGCAGTTGGACTTGGCCATGGGGTTTCATCAGTCGAGAGTGGCTGAGGATAGTATAGAGAAGACTGCCTTTAGGACTTCGGATGGTTTCTATGAGTGGCTTGTGATGCCATTTGGTTTGACGAACACCCCCGTATACATTGTTGATTTGATGAGTAGGGTGTTCAGGGAGTACCTAAATAACTTCGTAGTGGTCTTTGTGGATGACATCTTAGTCTTTTCTAAGAGCGAAATAAGTTTTCGTATGTGCTTAATGGGTTAAGCAAAGCCAGTTATTTGATCAATGGTGGTTTTGGAGCGAGACTGGCAAGGACATCCAAAGCTGGACGAGTGCTTAATTATTTAGCTGTTTTTACTAGTATCATCTCACGTAGGTCATCTGAATTCGAAGGAGGTATCCCTTGGGTGTTTGTCTGATATTGGTTTAGGCCTTTGGGACTTGCACTTGGGGGATGTCGAGTTTGACTAGGATGGTCTGCGTGAGAGATGGATAGTTGTGACGATTTTGCATGGGAGAATATCCTGGTTTTCTCTAGAAGTGGAGAAAAGTATGCCCTACATCTTAGGGAAGTGTTGGAGACTCTTCGAGCGCATAGTCTTAAGACAACAAAGGTGAATGGAGTTCTTAGCATCCTATGATTTCGAGATAGCGTATACCCCTGGCAAGGGTAACGTGGTGGCGGACGCCTTGAGCAGAAAAAGGTTGTCCTTGAGTCCATTGTTCGTGGAACGGCGAAGCTTGGAATTTATCTCGATGTTTGATTTCAGACCTTCCGTTGACTTTATACCCGGTTTGCTAGCATCCTTAGAGGTCAGACCTACTCTTTTGGGACGGATTGGCGAGGCACAGCGGGACGACCCACAGTTGGTTGAGTTGGTAGAGAGGCTCATAAGGGGGGAGTCGTCCAGCCATTTGAGTAGGTACACCCTAGACGATAGGGGATGCTTGCGTAGAGACGGTAGACTTTGTGTACCGTAAGACAAGGGTTTGAGGAAGGCTATTCTTGATGATGCGCATCTTTCAAAGATGATCATTCATCCCGGTGGGGACAAGATGTACCAAGACATGAAGCGATTTTTCTTTTGGGCCGGTATGAAGAAAGATGTGGCCGAGTATGTCGCTAGATGCTTGGTGTGCCAACAAGTGAAAGCGGAGCAAAAGAAACCTGGTGGGTTGCTTCACCCATTGGAAGTTCCGCAATGGAAGTGGGATAGCGTCTCGATGAATTTTATTTATGGGTTACCGAGATCGAGGAAGGGTAATACGGGAATTTGGGTGGTGGTAGACAGACTTACTAAGAGTGCCCATTTCATACCCGTGAAGAGCAAGAGGACTGCTCCATGGCTAGCTTCAGTTTACCTTCGAGAGATAGTCCGGTTGCATGGTGTACCTTCTAGCATAGTGAGCGATCGAGATCCTATCTTCACTAGCGAGTTTTGGAAGAGTTTGCAAGAGGCGGTAGGAACTCAGTTGTGTTTGAGCATCGCATATCATCCTCAGACGGACGGCCAGACCGAGAGGGTGAACCGTATTCTAGAAGACCTTTTGAGGCTATGTATCTTAGATTTTGGAGGTACATGGGAAGAGCATCTTCCATTGGTAAAGTTCGCGTATAATAACAGCTTTCAGTCTAGTATTGGTATGGCTCCTTTCGAAGCTCTTTATGGAAGGCCTTGGCAATCACCTACATGTTGGTGGGAATCTACGGATAAGATCTTGCTTGGGCCTGATATGGTTAGAGAGACTTCGGAAAAGATGGATTTGATTCGAAGAAGGTTGAAAGCGGCGCAAGACAGACAGAAATCTTACGGGGATAAGAGGAGGACGGATCTGGAGTTTGATGTTGGGGACATGGTCTTTGTCAAAGTATCTCCATTACGGAATGTTGATTCGCTTTGGGTCCGTTGGGAAGTTAGCTCCAAGATTTGTAGGACCGTTTCCTATTAAGGAAAGGATTGGACGGATGGCATATAGAGTGGATTTACCCGAGAGACTTAGTGTGGTACATGACGAAGTGCCTACATGAGACCGCAGAGGTGGTAGAGCCGAGCTTGCTTAGAGAAGTGGAGGTAGAGCGTGATGCGACGATTCGACGAGCTCCTACCCGCATCCTTGGGTCAGAGGTTAGGAAGTTGAGAAACAGAGAGGTTCGACTAGTCAAAGTGCAATGGGGAGAGGATGAGAGCAATGCTACTTGGGAGACAGAAGCGAAGATGCGTTCATTGTACCTTCTCCTTTATCGTTGTCTAGTACTTATCTTATCTTTAGTATGTCCTCTCATTAGTATCTTTGACCTTTAGATAGGGTAAACCTATGGTTGAAACATGTGTTTGAAACATGTTATGTTTGATGGATGCGTGTGGATGCAAGTGTTTGCTAGTGGTTGCTCGTGGATGCATATACACACACTTTAGACACTAGATCGGCTCAATCACTTCATATTGCATATAATTGTGTGTAGGTAGCTATATTAATGGATGTATAATGGTGGTGTTATCATATGGATGATGCATTTTGGTGAATGATTGTGCACTCATGTAGAAATAGTATGTGTCGATTGGGTTCTTTCGCATACATATTGGATGCATGGCACTATCATGGTTTGCATTAAGGAGGTCAACTGAATCAGTAGACCGCCTGATTTTACATTAGATAGGGAACATATACACACACTCTTTGCATATGTTCATACAGCATTAGAAACTTTAAGGACAATGGATGCCAGTGGTTGATGGTTTGATTAGATGTTTGTTTGGTTGGTAGGATACGTTCTTCTTGACTTAGAGACTTCGGGGACGAAATCCTTTAAGTAGGGGAGAATGTAACACCCCGTATGTTGAATAACTTGTTATAATATAAATCAGGGCAGAATTAAATTTTAAAATCTGAATCAGGGGAAACGGGCTATGCCATTGCGTTCGTCTTGGAAAAATACGCGAAATAGAGTCCGAGTTTTCGAAAATCGGAGTCCGTATGACCCAGTTAAGGCCCGAAGAAGTTTTCAGAAAATTCAAAACAGATTTAAATATAAGAATATCACATTTCAGAAGAGGCGGGAAAATTCCCGCCAGGCAGAGGGTGTCGACCCTAGGGTCGACATGGGTGTCGACCCCCTCCCTAGGGGTCAACCCAGGGGTCGACCCCCCTGTCGGTCTGTGTGACCTGGGTGCACTCAGTTGGGATCTGGGCTAGGTTTTGGGGCTGGTGACGAAATCTGACGGCTCTAACCTAATCTAGGGTTAATCTAAGGGCCTAAACTACATCCTAATTCTATAAATACACCCTAAGACTACCCTAATCCATACTAAAAATAGATACAATGTCGTTATGCCGTCAAAATGCAACTTGAAGGAGCCTCCATCAAATTGTAGAAGAAGATAGCTTCTCAAATCAACTTCTAATCAACTCTAGCAACTTAATCTTCTTCATAGGAGTGCTAATCAACAAGTTGTGAGTATTATAGCCTTAATGACCAATTGTTGAAATGATTATGATAGGATATAATGAGGTTATGGCTATGAATGTGGATCAATGCAAGTTATGTTATCATATGCTATGTGTTCATGATGTTATGTAAGTTATCCAAGTCATATGCTATGTGTTCATGATGTTATGCAAGTTATGCAAGTTGTATGCTATATGATCATGATGTTATGCAAGTTTTAGGCTATGTGTTCATGATGCTAGTTATGCAAATCGCTATGATAAACATTGATCCATTATGACACCATGTTATGCAAGTTTGGTGTTTGATTATATGCAAGTTCATATATAACATGTTATGCAAGTTTGGTGTTTGATTATATGCAAGTTCATATATGACATGTTATGCAAGTTTGGTGTTTGATTATATGCAAGTAACATGTGCAAGTTTACACCTTTGTATGAGATGCATACATATGCAAGTTAACCCCTTTGTATGTCATACATACACATGCAAGTTTACCCCTTTGTATGACATAAGTAGCTTATGCAAGTTACCCTCTTTATGACATATGTGATTCATGCAAGTTTGGGTTGATTATTTATGCTAGTTGGGTTTGATGCTCTATGCATGTTGACACCTTTTAAACCCATGTTGATGCTAATGTTATGCAAGTTGAACCCATTGTATGTGTGATGAATCTTCCCTTTTAAGTATGTCATGTTAGCGAACTACGTGGGGAACGATGGGGTTAATATTCATGTTAATGAAATGGTGTGAAGTTGGTATGATTATGCATACCATAAAGTGGATGGACATAATTGAGTCAATTATGTACATCGTTAAATTTGTAATTAATTAGGGATAATTAATACAAATTATGGGGGTGATTAATTAGGTGTAATTAATCGACTAAGACACGAGGTTGGGCCCTTTTGTAGCTTAAGACTGCCCGGAACCGACTGGCAAATCCAGCGGCTACAAATGATTGGCCCAATGTGAGAGGTCTTAAGCACAAACTAAATACGTGACAAGTGTAAAGACACGAGGTTAGACTCGGTTATGGCGTAAGGCTGCCCGGACCCGACCGGCAAATCCAGCTGCCATAAAAGATAGTCTAATGTGAGAGGTCTTTACAACGGTTACATTCTTAATCAATTAAGAAACACTTAACCAGATAAGCATGTAGTGGGGCATGAGGGGTTAAGTGGGTGCCTTGGGTGGCATGTGGAAATCTAGTGGGTTGCCTTGGGTGGCAATGGAAAATACGATTAGAATACTTAACCAAAGTGGAACATGTAATTAAACATGATTAAAGGGTTAAATAAGTGCCTTGGGTGGCATGTGGAAATCTAGTGGGTTGCCTTGGGTGGCAATAGAAAATACGATTAGAATACTTAACCAAAGTGGAACATGTAATTAAACATGATTAAAGGGTTAAGTAAGTGCCTTGGGTGGCATGTGGAAATCAAGTAGGTGCCTTGGGTGGCATGGGAAATCTAGTGGGTGCCTTGAGTGGCAATTGAAATATGATTAGATTACTTAACCAAATTTTAAACATGTAAGTGGACATGATTATTCAAAAGGGTTAAGTGGGATACACTAGAAAAAGGGACAAGCTTAGGTGGGTAGCTTGTGGGGGCCCATTTCAACCAGTAACCCATTTGTATCTTATTGGGCTCGACCCATGTCGAGGATGGGACACGCGTACTGGGCTTGACTATAAGAGGCCAAAACGGTTTAGCGGTGGCAACGCAAGTCCAACAGGTTTCATATGCGTGTGTGGACCCGGGCTGGTAGGTAAGACGTTGTTGCATCGTGTAGGTATAAGTCGTGCACCGTTGATTGTATCGGGTTGCTACTTTGGGGAGTGATACACCCTACTATGGGGCCAGCACGGGTATCTACGGTAGGGAGCCGATCGCTTGGGGAGTAGTGGGTACACCTAGTGGAGATAGGGGCAAACGGCACCTATGTAGTCAGCTAGGGGTACACGAAACTACTAATTAAATTTTCTAAGTCCTTGGGTGGGATCAACCTTTAAGTAGGAATTACCCTTGGGTGGGTAGATCTGGTGTGGTGCAGTGTAGGAATTACCCTTGGGTGGGTAGATCTGGTGTGGTGCAGTGTAGGAATTACCCTTGGGTGGGTAGATCTGGTGTGGTGCAGTGTAGGAATTACCCTTGGGTGGGTAGATCTGGTGTGGTGCAGTGTAGTATTTATCCTTGGGTGGATAGGCGCGTCTTTACTGTTATCTTAGTTCATCCTAAGTCTAGTTGGTTGCTTAGTGTAGTCATTTATCCCCAGTCGTACCGTACCAGGTTTGTATCATACCCTAATTACTTTAATGATTGTATTGTTAAAGTTATAGGGCTCACTCAGACTTATATCTGACCCCGTTGTTTTTATCTTTTTCCCCAACCCTCAGGTTCTCAGAGTGGGCCTAGCACTACTGGGCTTTGATCAGATTGCTTTATCTATCTTTTGGAGCTTGGACCGTGATGTAAAGCCCAGCTTATCTTTTCTATTATTGCTATTAGTTATGTAGTGGGATTATGTACTTTTGTTTTATCAAGGCGGATATTATGTACTTGACTCTTGTTTATGGTTTTGTGATGTAACCAAACATGTTTTACTTTCCACTGCAATGAAATGATGTTTTAAATTCTCAAGTATTACTTATATCTGTCTTGTTGTAATTTTTCTGTTCTATATTCACTTAAGATACTCCACCGATGCTATGGCATTCCCTTAGTGAGTGACCGTAGCGGGTGTGGGGTGTTACACATCCCAGTACCAATGTTATTAAAACATTATTAATTATATTAATTTTTTTTTGTTTTTCTATTTTTAAAGTTTGAATTTCAAATTTCGATAGTCACAACTTCATTGTTTTTAGTCCATTTTACACAAGCAAAACATTTGTCTGAACCAGAAAACTGTAATAGATCTAACGACACAAACCCCGTTGCCTAATTCCCATTATTTTCCAACTTATTTTTTAATTTAGTAAATTGTTAATTAATTTACTATTCGTTAAAATTTGGGTTTTTACAAAAATTGTCAACCCGTAACTACCCTCTTGGGAAAAGATGTTCCTTTCAATTTTAACTCCAATTGTGTCACTTCATTTGAGCATCTCAAAAATGAACACATTTTAGCTCTAATAATCAAATCGCTCCAGTAGGAACTTCCTTTTGAAATCATGTGGGATGCCTCGAACTATGTGGTTAGTTCTGTTCTGGATAACTCATCAAGAAAATCCTTTATGTTATTTATTATGCTAGTATGACTCTACATGACACTCAACTTAACTACACAGTAACTAAAAAGTGCTTCTAGCTGTAGTTTTGCTCTCGAAAAGTTTCGATCTTATTTGATAGGCTCACACATCATAGTTTACATTGACCATTCGACTCTTAAGTACCTTTCCTCTAAAAGGATACTAAGTATCGCTTGATTCATTGGATCCTTTTACTCTAAGAATTGACCTTACGCAAAAGATAAAAAAGTACGTCATAGTCAATCACTTGTCTCATCTTCCAAACACACCATCTTCTTTAACCAATGTAAATTTTCCTGATGAATAAATCCTTTTTGTTTCAATCAATCCTTGGTTCGCCAATACAGTAAATTATTTGATCACTAAAAAAATTCCTTCATTTTGTTCTAACAAGAAAGTACAATTTTTTTGTCCTATGTTAAGTATTTCTATTGGGGCAACCCATACTTATTTAAGTATTATCCTAACTAAATCATTCGTTGATGCGAACTTCATAGCGAAAATAGGTATGTTCTTTCATTCTGTAACGGCTTACTATTTTCAAAGTCGATGTGGTGCGCATGTTGGTCGGAGGAAAACCATTGAAAAAGTGCTTCAATATGGATTTTAATGGCTCACTCTTTTCAAAGTTGCATTCGAATTCTGTATGATGTGCGATCATTGCCAAATGGTTAGTAAAATTTCTGAAGAAACATGATTCATATGACCCTCATCCTTACAATCTAAATTTTTGACGTATCAGAAATTGATTTTATGGCCCAATTTCCTTGCTTTCTTGGAAATTGGTATGTTCTTATTGTCATTGAATACGTTTCAAAATAGGTCAAAGTTGTTCCGTGCAAAACAAGCGATCATAAATTTATTTAAAATTTCTAAAAGAAAACATCTTTTCGAGAGGTTCAGCATATCTCATGCAATCATAATTGTTAACAGAATGAACTTCTATTATCGATCTTTTGTAACTATAATGAAGAAATACTCGATAACCCACATGTTATCCACTAGCTCCTTACTATCCTTAAACTTGTGCTCAATTTGAAGTTTCAAATCAACAAATCAAACAAACACTATTGAAAATCGTTAATAGAAATTGAAAGGATTGATATTAGAAATTAATCGATGTGCCTTAGCTTACCGTACAACTCTTAAAACTAATCTTGGAATGCCCCCTTTCCGATTAGCTATGATAAAGCATGCCACTTACCGGTTGAGATTGAACACAAAGCATTTTGCGTGATAAAGAATTGGAACTTTGGTCTTGAAAAGGCGAGCCAAAAAAAAAGTTGCAACTTAATGAACTAGACAAACTTAGGAACATGCGTATGAAAACTCGAAAATTTACAAGGAAAAAATTAAAGTTTTTTTATGACAAATCAATTCTAAAAAAAACATTTTTGCCAAACCTAAAGTTTCTTTTCTACGACTCTCAAATTCATTTATTGTCGAGGAAATTAAAATCGATATGGACTGGACCATACTTAGTACGTGTTGTTTTCCCCAGTGTCCCCGAGATTAAAAAAAACCGTAGGGACGGATCAATTTTCAAAGTCAATATTCATAGCTTGAAACCATACTTGGAATTACCAAGTAACCAAGAGGAGGAGCTCATAATTCTTCATGAGCCACACTACGTTTAGCAAGAAGTTTGAACCCTCTTTTGTAAGTATATATATAATTAATTTTGTCTTTAGCACTCATTATATCATATTTGACTGTGAGAACACAATCAAATTCAAGTGTGGGGGAGTCTCGTGTTTATTTTCCTTTTCACATTTCTTCCTTTCTTTTTATCAAAATAATCCAAAGAAAAATGTTTTCATATTAATTCACTTTTTGAATAAGCGTGATATTGTAAGTATACAAGTTTAGTCACTGGATTGAAATTTTTAGAAAATTACTTATCATAATGAATAATGGAAAGTAAACTCGAAATTCTAAGAAAATTTTAGTGTAACTAGTATATAGGGAGAGTCATAAGAATGTGTGCTAAATTATAGTCATTTTTTAAAGGAATGGTTGATTTAAAGTAAATAAATTAACATTTTAAATCTTTAATATTAAGCCATACTAAGATGATTTTGCATAACTCTCGCTCTTTTTAAAAAAATGAAGAAAAAACTGTATATATGTTAATAATTTTTTGAAAAATAATAAATGCCTAGAGTACTGATAGTTATGTATTCACTCTCATTTAAAAGTCATTGTAGTTATGCAAGGGTGAATAACCTTAATCTCCGTATACGACTTGTTGCATACACTCAATAAATCATGATTCCTATGTAAGTGGATTTATCTTAGTTTAGTTTATTCAAGGATGAATAAATAGATATGTGTAGGTGTATTTGATACGCATGTAAAAATGAATATTTTCATTCTTATACCTACTCTTATTTTAAAAAATTACATGTCATATTATAGTGTTTTTACATGTCTTAAACCAAAATTCAAAAATATTTTAAAGTCATCATTCACTTATTTACACAAGGGTGAAACGATCATCTTGTGCAAGAATAAATTTGAAATAAGTTTACTTGCACATTCTTATTTTAGGTCATAAGAAATGGATGAAAATGGAAGGTGGTGCATGAAGATATATGATACGCAAGTATTAAAGCCCAAAATCGTGAAGAAATAAATCAATTTATATAATATTGAGCACCCAAGTTATCCACCACTTAACATAAAACAATTCAAAAGCAAAAACAAAGTTAATAGAGGACTATTTAAAGGCTAACAATCACTTAAAGCCTACACTTTCTTATGGGTATTTTGGCAGTATGCTAAATACATATTTGAGTTTTAGGCATGTATAAATAACCCTCTTATGATTATGTAAATACACTCTTCTTCATGCAAGTTATAAAAAACAAAATTAGAAATAATTGAGTTTCTTTTTAATGGCTTTTTGGCCTTGTTCTTATTTTTAAGCAACTTTTTTATGTTTTTTCTTATGATTATGTTCTAGTCTATGCTCTCTTATTTATGTTCTTTTATGCTTTCTTTTATTCTTAAAAAGTAGTTTAGTTTATTTTTATGAAAGTTAGTTGTTTTTATTCCATACTTATTTCCTTCTTCTCTTTTTATGTTCAAATCACTTTATGCTATCAGGCATTCACTTACGAGTAGCTAAACCATTCAAATTTAGGGGTAATGAAGCTCTCATAAATAATTAATGTTAACATAAGTGATTTAATTAGGATCATATCTTTTTATACTTAACGGAAGTTGTATGTTTGTGTACATTTGTTGTTTTATTTAGTTTTATAGCCTATATTGTTCAAACCAAATTGGATAGCTTAATCAACATAAACACAAATGACATCTTTAACAGCATATGAATATGGTAACTAAATTGAGAGTGTAATCACAATTTAATGCTTTATGTTGCTAATTAATATTAAATAGAGATTGCTTAAAACAAATTCCATTTTTAGTTTAATTTCATTTTCATGAGACTTAAAAAGTGGGTTAAACGTTGTATTATAGTTTGTTGGTTTATGTTGTTTTAATTAATAACACAATTAGGCCATGTTAATTATAAATACAAAGAGTGACCATAAAATTATTACATGTTGATTTATGTGATCATGAGAGTGAATTTTCCTTTAAATTTCTCTCCAATCTCGTAGTCGACTCTCAACTTCTTTTCTACTTTTTGTTAATTTTTAGTTAACACAATCTAGAATTTTGTTTAATTTGATAGAGTAATTTTAAAAATAAAAAACTCTCCTAACAAATCGACTCGTATGCAATAACGTACTACGATTGTATGCCGGGCGCTCACGGTATTTTATAACAACAAAAATTCCGTGGATTTTCTAAAATGATAGAAAAATCCATGCGAGTCAACAAGGAACTTGAATTGATGCTCGATTAGACATAAAACTTGAAATGGATTTGAATAATGGAGATTAAATTTGACTTTGATTACGTAGGACTGATATTAAACCTAAATTGATGCCCAATCAGACATATCTGTTTTCCCGAATAGATCGTGCATGTTAACTCGATCAGTTCGGAGGTTTAGCTTAACTAGGATTGTTGAGCCAAACATGAACAAATGCAATCATATCAATAGTTAAACATTTCTCTACATGGTACTTGGTCGTCCGATAAACTTGAAAAGAGAAGCTTTATATGCCTCCTCGGGAAACAAATCTGTTATCCATTTTTCAATCAATTACGGGTAAGTTCTAAAAAGAATGTAACTTGGTATGGGCTGGTTTTCTAGCTATTGATCGTCGCTTTCTAAGGAATAGAAAAGCGCGAATTTTCAATAAATACTGCAAGCGCAAAGGTGTGTAACATACAGGTCGAACACAGGGAGGCAAATTAAATCAAATTATTTAAATAATTTCATGGGCGAGTTAGACGAAGCTTGGGGATTGATTTTGTAAAACAATAAAACTATTATTGAATTGAGTACAGATCTGAATTTAATCAAATATATATTCAACACAATATGACCTAAGAACACAATAAAAAGAACAGAAATTAAAGCTGTAGAAATTAAAATAACGAACAGGAATTAAAATTAGGATTACCGCTGAATCTAATCAGACGGTCAATCACTAATGAAAATAAATGTAAAATACAACTAGTACTCTACCAAATCTAATTTTGTAGAAGGCACTAGTTACTAAGAAATAGAAAATTGCAGAAAATAAAACGAAGAAGAAGGACTTTATTAATGGAGAAGAAATAGAAAATGGGATGGTGGCTACAATGATATTACAAGGGTATTTATAGGAGATAACCAAACCCTAACCCTAATTACAAATGGGCCTAGCTACTTCAAGTAAGTTTTAGGCCTTTTGTCATTTGGAACAAGTTCTAGGCCTTTTCTCCTTTTCTCTTGCAAGCCTCCTTTAATTTGAGATGTGCATGGCCTTTTTATCAATCATTTTCTTGTCCAACAGCAACTAGATGTGAGATCTTCATCTACAATTCTTCAAAACGTAAATATATAGCAATCTGATCTCCATTTCTCTACTTTTCTGCTTGCATGCGGGCTGGGTTGAAATATCTGTAAAAGTGACAAAACAATACCTAAGTAATATTTATTTATATACAAAAGATAAGATATAAGAGCATAAATAAACACATTTCTATGTTAATCAAATACCCCCACACTTATCTTTTACTCGTCCTCGAGTAAAATAAAAAATGAAAAACTAAACTAGATAGGTCACACTTTCGTAGGAAACACGATTGCATTGAGCATAACCTCTAGTTGTCCCTAGTAGGACGAGTGGAGTCTCGTGAGGGTTTTCAGCGGACACTACCCACAAAATCCAAATGCAGTGTGCAGTGATTTAATGCAAGTATATGAATGCAACAGACATATGCAAATAAAAACAAAATAAAATAAAATGAAAACACGACTTGTTTCAGGAAAGTGGTACAACAAATTAAGTAAACAATTTCTAGTCAGTTGATTTTATTTTAGATACCTCAACTTGTCACAAATTTTCAACATAAATCAAATTTTCAATGTTTAAACTCTAGTTTGGCCAGTTGGTTCGGTCGATCACATAGTGCAACCATGAAATAAATTCTTAGTTTGCTTGGCATAGTTTGTAAAGTGATATCATTATTTACTCGTGTATGACTAGTTAAATCAATAAGGTCAAGAAGTGTTTGGGCATCATCGTTATTCTCTATCTCTATAAAAATTGAAATTTACGATTAATTACATACACCTAACCTAAAGACCAAGGTATACCACTCATACACTGCCTTGCGGTCTAACGGAGAGTTGGGACAGAGCTTAGCGGATTGTGCAGACCGACGTTGACTTTGTCAACAACATGTCGGTAATCCTTAGGTGTCCAATCTCATAAAATGAGACAAAGATATTCCGACGCTGACTTTGTCAACAACATGTCAAATAGAGCATGGCGGGTTTGCATACCAACGTTAGATATACAAGCAATGTTGGATACCCTTGGATTGCTATTATTATTATTTTGAAAATATAAGAACAAAAGAGAGTTACACGAATTCAGCTTAACACAACTTAGTTTTAAATATTCGTAAAGCCAATATAAGTATTTTAAGTCCTCCACGCATTTAAACAAAGACTACAATATAGAATAGACTTCATGGCCATCACCTAAGAATCTCCCTATGTACTGGTTACATTATTATCCCTCAAGATTCAACTTTTCATTATATTTCATATTCGATCTAATGTTGAGAGAAAAAAATACTGTCAACTGACTAACAGTTGTTAACTTATTTTGTTGTATCAATCTAAAATGAGTCGTATTTTCAAAAAAAAAAGGTATGTTACTATGATCTAAAATGTATGTTTTTTCTATCTAATGCATGAAAATAAAAAGGGAAAATTAAAGAAAAATAAAAACAGATGCAATGCAGACTCCCCCCACACTAGATCTAAACTGTGTCCACATTGTAACATTTCCTAAATTTGAAAGATCATACCCAAAGCTGAATGAGTTGCACAATTATTTGTAAAATGAAATGAAATTTAGCCACTATATGTGAATGCCAATCATAAACAAAATGAAACCTTTAACGGTGATGAGTGTTATGTGAAAAATGAGATTTTCTTTTTCTCCTACACTTGCCTCTATAGAAAATGATGTATGATGATTTCCTATCTGGTTTTTGAGGTGCAAAAGGCATGTCAATAAATTCTAAAATCAAAATCTTTCCTATGAAAATGTTGTCGTGCCAATGATTTATATAATTAAGACGTAGATTATCCCGTAAAATTTTCTCAGGTTTTTCTTTTTGGTCCTCGGTAAGACCAGAGGCCAAGATTACAGGAGAATTTTTCGAAAAGTCCAAGTGATCATACTCAAAGTCTTGTGGCAGGGGTTTGAGGTCTAACTTAGGAAGTTCATGTATGACATTGGTCAACGTTCCTTGGTTAGATTCAGATGACATAGGTTTTGGGTCAAGAAGTTCATTTAATTCAGAAATGTATTAGAGCTCATTGAAATCAGAGTTGAAATGGTTAAAACACATTTTCAAGGCTTTAGAACTGTCAATAAAAGTTTCATCAACTGTGGTCTGAATCATACTAATTTTATCAATCTCCAAATCCGTAGAAGAATTATGGTGGCTAAGACTTTTCTCATTCATCGTTATTAAATATGGAAAATCCAAAACTTAAATTTGACATAAGTAGCTGTTATTACAAAATAAATAACATACTCAAATATATTTTATTAGTTGATAATCTCGATTTGAAGGGGGAAGAGGGTCTTATGGCCGTTCACATATAGTATAAATACTAAGGGATATGACCAATGTTTTACGGGTAGTATGCAACCTCTTTTGCTAGAAGTTCAATAAATTGAACTAATATATATCCGCGATCAAACCGTTGAGACAATCAATTTCATAAAATACACTCTAGTAGTTAAATATTTTGAAAATCAAATAAGATTTTATTCTTGAAAAGCAACGAGAGTGATGCTTATAATTGTGGAAATTCGTTCCTCACCAAATCAATGTAGAAATTTCAACCAACACAACTGTCACACAAGAATAATTGCAGAAATAAAAATTGTACAAGCAAGTCGCTGCCCCTGCAGAATTTTTTTACAAGCAATGTATATATTTTTCTTTTTGCAGCAGAGCACCTGTAGAGTTTAGAAAATATTACAGTGGGGTATGGCAGTTCGTCCAGAGAATTTGAGTAGTGTTAGCTATTCAACTCCACTGTCTACAAGTCGGTTGACCTTTGAAATTCCCGTTCGCTGCTTGCACTTTGTTCCTTCACTTTGGTCTTTGTTTTTTTTCTTTTGTTTTTCAAAGAAGAAAAACAAAAATAACTAACAACTTACTCAATAAAAAAAATGTCTAACAAACAAACAAACTTAACTAAAAAAAACTAACTCAAAGAATAAAAAAAACTAACAATTGACTCAACAAAAATCAAACCTCAACAAAGTTAAAAAAAAAGTCAAAATCTAACTTGCCACACTTAAACACGGGTGCATAAAAAGAAAGAAAGAAAGGTGATCACAACCGTAATCAGAAAAAGAGAGTACAGCTAAACCAAACCAATTAGACCAAGTAAATAATTCCAGCTAGATTAGACCACAAGACTCATGCCTCCTTTCTTTTCTATATAACGCCGCATACACAAATAAAATAAAATAAATATCTCCCTGAAAACCAAAAAGCAGGCGACACGAACAGAAATCAATAAGTTGGGCCTCTTTTATTTTCTGAAATCGATTCGATTTCTGGATCAACTTTCGAGTTGATCATCGCTTGATAGTTTTTTTTAAATCAGTTTGAAAACAGGCACTTCGTAATTTGATTGAAGTTTCGAAATCGTTTCGAGTAGCGAATTGGATTGGGTTTATTGTTTGTCAATATGCGAATTGGGTTGAATTGCAATTGATCTGGCTTGGTTGTTGTATGGGTCTATGAGGATGGCTGGTGATTGGAACTGTGGTGTATTGCGTGAACGGGACAATCGGATGAGGTTTGGCAAGAGAAATGTTATGCGTTACTTGCGTGATGATTTGGACGGGGGGAGGTTGAGGAAATTTGTTGTAGGAGGAATTTATGGTTTGTGTGAGAAGTACGTGAAGATGATGGGTGATTACTTTTGTGTGATGTTAAGTGGAAGGATGGTTTGTGAATGTGGTTTTGGACAGGAGACGAGGATGGAGAAGAAATATGGAATAAAGGCAGCAGAAGAAGAAATATAGAAAAATATGAAGGGAGAAAAGGTAAGAAATTAAGCAATGGAAATGTACAACAAGGAAAGCATTTCAAAAGAAGAATCTTTTTATTACCTTTTTTTATTGTTGAAAAAAAAACAATAGGAAAAAGAAAAGAAAGAGATGTAAAAGGAAAAAAAATTGCAAAAGCGGGAAAAGATCTAATTATTCAAGTAGAGAATTAATCACAAGGCAGAGAGGAAAGATTTTAAAAGAGAATTTTTTTTGGAAAGAAATTGTTGAAAGAAGAGGGAAACAAAAGAGGAAAGGAAAGAAAAAGAAATAAATGTAAAAATTAGAAGGGTGATTGAAAGATGGAAAGAGAGATTAGAGGAAGTGAGAGAGAGTTGCAATTGGAAAGCAATCAATAAAAAAATGCAAGTTTTTTTTTTTGGTTATTGTTGTAAAAGAATGGAAACTAGTGTATTGACAATTGGAAAGAAGTAAAAGGAAAGAAGGAATAGATGGAAACCAATTAAAGAAAATTTGGCAAATTAAATATACAACAATAATGAACAATAAAAATAAAGTAAAAATTGGAAAGAAGGAATAGATGAAGAGGGAAAGAAAAAAAAAGAAATATAAAAGGAAAAACAAAATTGGAAAGAAGGAATAGATGAAGAGAATTTGGAAAGTTCTGTTTTTTTTCTTTTTTTTATTATTATTTGTCTAAAGTAGGAATGAATCTGCAAGAGGGAAACAAATAAATGAAAGAAAGGGGAAAGGGGAAAGAGGTTGAAAACAAGAATGAAATAAAAGGAAAATATTTTTTTTCTTCTTCTTCTCTTGTTTAGATGATTAAAGTATCAGCAATCAATACTAAATCACCTAATTGAGAATTTTTTTTCTATATATACAAGAAAACAAATGGAAACAAAATAAAAAAACCAACATGAATTATAAATTAAATAAATAATAAAATTTAATCATTATCTCCTCGACAACAGCGCCAAAAACTTGATCGATGCTTTCTAAGAACTAGAAAAGCACAATTTTTAAATCAAATACTGCAAGCGCACAGGTGTGTAGCATACAGGTCGAACACAGGGAGGCAAATTAAATCAAATTATTTAAATAATTTCTTCGGCGAGTTAGACGAAGCTTGGGGATTGATTTTGAAGAACAATAAAACTATTATTGAATTGAGTACAAATCTGAATCTAATCGAATCTATATTTAACACAATATGACCTAAGAACGCAGTAAAAAGAACAGAAATTAAAACTGCAGAAACTGAAATAACAAACAGGAATTAAAATTAGGATTACTGCTGAATCTAATCAGATGGACAGTCACTAATGAAAATAAATGTAAAATACAACTAGTACTCTACCAAATCTAATTGTGTAGAAGGCACTAGTTGCTAAGAAATAGAAAATTGCAGAAAATAAAATGAAGAAGAAGGACTTTATTAATGTAGAAGAAATAGAAAATGGGATGGTGGCTACAATGATATTACAAGGGTATTTATAGGAGATAACCAAACCCTAACCCTAATTACAAATGGGTCTAGCTAGTACAAGTAAGTTTTAGGCGTCAATCATGCCGCGGTTTTCAGGTTTGCGCTGCCGGTGACCACTTCTCCAGCTACTTCTATTGATAGCAACGATACAACGTCTAGCATGGAGCTTATGTGATGACTGATGATGCTCTTTTAATTCTCACCGTAGTATTTGTATAATTATGATGGTTAATAGTTTGATCTGCATGCTTTTGTAGTTGTACTCGTTATATGCCCTATGTGTGTTGTATGAAGTGTCTTAAACTTTGGGGTGATGGTTGTTTTTTGGACTACCAACTGGGTTTGTCAGTTGGATAAGTATTAATATCTATTATTTAACCGGCTGTGTAGCCTCGCGCTACATATCCGTTTGCTAAAAAAAAGTAAGTTTTAGGCCTTTTGTCATTTGGAACAAGTTCTAGGCCTTTTCTCCTTTTCTCTTGCAAGCCTCCTTTAATTTGAGATGTGCATGGCCTTTTTATCAATCATTTTCTTGTCCAACAGCAACTAGATGTGAGATCTTCATCTACAATTCTTCAAAATGTAAATATATAGCAATATGATCTCCATTTCTCTACTTTTCTACTTGCATGCGGGCTGGGTTGAAATATCTGTAAAAGTGACAAAACAATACCCAAGTAATATTTATTTATATACAAAAGATAAGATATAAGAGCATAAAATAAACACATTTCTATGTCAATCAGCTATCTACACAAGATGGTCCGCTCGTACGAGTTTAGAACTCATTGGAATCCACTCACATCGACATCACAATGCGCTTGTCCTAGTTATCGCGTAGAATCCAATTGGCTAACACACATCCATTTTCTTCTAATCTCAAGTATAACCGTTTGGGTAATCACTTAGGGATAAATCATACCTGACTGTTTTGAACACAATTTTTATTGTTAGAATGACTTTGATGCTCATTTTGATTCCATTCCATGAGACAGTTGTTTTTGTTCTAAGGTAGAATCCTTTGTTTTAGTCTGTCATCTCCTCTTTTGAGAATCATAGCTAATTCACTAGATAGGATTTTTTTACCATAGTTGCTGCAAAAATGCTTAAGTGTATATGCCTGCACTTTGGCATTTTGGACATTGATGTACAACTCCCATCAAAGAGAGAATTTACCCATAGGCATCCACATAGTTCAAGGCAAGAATTTCTCTTATCATTCAAGTAAAGGCAAGAATTTCTCTTATCGTTCAAGTAAAGGCAAGAATTTCTCTTATCGTTCAAGTAAAGGCAATAATTTCCTTTGGTTATAGTCGTTGAAGCTTTGCGGAACTACGAAATTGTGTCTTTTCTATAATTATCCTGACTCAAAATAAACACAAGGCAGTTGAGGCAATTTATTCTAATTTAAACAATATCCTGACTTGAGAGAGGGAAGTTGAATTCCTCATGATGAATGAAGAATTGAAAACTTTTTCAATTATAAGCTATTGCATCCTGAAAGATCCATAGTTACTAAAGAGGTTGTGGTTCCTACCTAATTCGGATCTTAGGTTTGATCTGCTCTTACACCCTACGATTTCGGAAGGAATGATCAAAGAGAAGAGGAAGATCAATTAGAAGAATCGCATGAGGTGGTCTACGTAGGAGATGGGACTCGGATTATGTTAGCCCTAGATTTTTTTTGACCGGTTCTTGAATCCATTTCAGAACACTTTGCACGAGATTTACCAATAACTTACTAAAGAAGTGAAAACAGAGCTATAATAATGGGATTTAGCGGGGAAGCAGTGAACACAATGAACTGGAAAACTCAAAGCTTTATTTTCTCAAATGTTTGACAAAATGACAAATGAAGACTTTTGAGAGAAAAACCCCCAAACAGATCAACATCAACTAACATGGATTTAGCCCTATATTTATACCCATCAGTTACCCATTTAGCTAATGGACCTGATTTACATAAGCCCACAATTAAATAAACCCTCACAACATAAATTCTTACATAGTTGTGCATTGTGCACGTGAATAGGCAATTCAGTTTATCTGGCAGGGTCTGGTCATCATTGCCTTGACCATAGGATCTTCCTCTTCCATTCCAGTTTACCATCAGTCACCAGTAGCAGATGTTGATGTGCCACTTCCGTTTGATAAGGATGGTGTAAACATGATTGAGGAAATTCATGTTTCATAATTATTTGTACAAACACCATTCAAACTTCTTCCCAGAGAAGATTTCTTCATTGAATCGATGGTGACTCGTTGTAGGTGCGTAACACTCCCCTCCCCATCAAGATTTGACCTTGTCTCAAGGTCAAAGGTCGGGAATCTCTTCACCAATGGCCAATAATCTTCCCAGATGGCTTCCTCATAACTTCTTTGTCTCCATTTGACCAATACTTGAGTGACAGCTCTATTATTCTTTGGGAAAATTCGTCGATCCAGAATAATTTCAGGCTTATCTATAATCACCCCTAGAAAAGAAGGATCCCCTTGCTGTACAATGATGCTTTGCCCCACCTTTCTCTTTAATTGTGAAGCATGAAATATTGGATGAATTCTGGCGCCTAGAGGCAACTCTAATTCATAAGCAACTGCTCCAATCTTGCATATGATCTTATAAGCACCATAATACTTCGGGGATAATTTAGTGGTTTTTGTGCAAGTTACGAAAATTTGTCGATATGGTTGCAATTTAAAATAAACCCAATCACTCTCTTGAAAATGCCTAACTGCCCTTTTTAAATCTGCAAACCTCTTCATTCGATCCTGGGTTAATTTCAAACTGTCTTTTAATAACTACATTATAATATTCCTGGAGTATAACATTTCTTCTACATGAGATATAGTAGCAGTCTTGGGTATATAGGATAGTAATTTGGGGGTGGGATACCATATACAGAAGTAAAAGGGGGCATATTGATTGAACTTTACCACGAAGTGTTGCACCAATATTCAGCTGCAGTAATCCATTTGCTCCATTCTTGGGGTTTATGACACACAAAACATCGTAAGTAACCTTCCAATATCTTTTTAATAGCTTCGGTTTGACCATCTGACTGTGGGCGGTAAGATGAACTCATTTTTAGTGTGCTCCCTTGCAACTTCATCATCTCTTGCTAGAATGCACTAGTAAAAACAACATCTTGATCTGATACAATACTGTTGGGCATACCATGTAACTTAAAAACCCCATCAAAGAAAATTTGTGCAATTTGCATGGTAGTATAAGGGTGTTTGCGTGGGAAGAAATGAGCATACTTGGACAATCGATCAACCACCACCAAAATTGTTGTATACTTATAACTTTTAGGCAGACCTATTATAAAATCCATGGAGATGTCCTTCCCTATAGTTTCCGGTGCTGGTAGAGGTTGTAGAAGGCTGAATATGGCACATTTTCATGTTTATTGCATTGGCAAGTGTCACAATCCCTCACATATTTTTCAATGTCAGTTTTCATACCTCTCCAGTAAAACACTTGTTTAATTCGATGCTTTGTCTTTTTGATTCCTGCATGCCCACCCAGCAGTGTAGAATGATATCTCTACAATCATTTGTTATCAACAGTCGGTTCTTATAATAGATGAAGTAATCAAAAAATTTATATTTGTTACCAAGCTTTCCTTCTTGGAATTTAACTTTTATGGATTGATAAGGGTTTGGTTTGTCCAAATTCCTTTTGAGTTCATTTAACCAGCTACCTTCAATTGTAGTGATAACTTGACACTTACTATTTGTAATTTTCTCACTTGTTTCTTCAGGTAGTTGTGATAAAGCATCAGCAGCCTTGTTTTCCTTCTTCTTTTTGTACTCAACCTTATAATTAAAGCCATGCAACTTAGCTAACCACTTGCCTTGTATTCAATAGTCAACCTCTATGAAAGTAAATGTCGTAAACTCTGATGATCTGTTCGTATGGTGAAGCTTCTCCCCAGCAAATACTGAGACCATTTTTTTGTGGCAAGCAACATTGCTAGGAGCTCTTTTTCATAAGTAGAGAGTGTCAAATTCTTTCCATTCAATGCTTGACTTAAGTATGCAATGGGTCTATCATTTTGTGTCAATACAACCCCTATTCCTACCCCACTTGCATCACATTTAACCACAAATTCTCTATTGAAATCAGGCATACTCAGAACAGAGGGAGAAAGTAAGCAATCTTTAAGCTGTTGGAATGATTAACTGGCTGGTTCATCCCAATGAAAGGAGTTCTTCTTGAGAAAACTGGTAAGTGGTTTTGCAATTATTCCATAATGTCGTATAAATTTCCTATAGTAACCAGTAAGCCCCAAAAAACCTCTCAATCCCATTAAAGTTTTAGGTTGTGGCCATTCCTTGATTGCATTAATTTTTTCTGGGTCCACAACAATTCCATTTTGTGTGATGATTTGTCCCAAATATGTAATCTGAGTTTGAGCAAAGGAGCGTTTTGATGGTTTAATAAACAACTGATTCTCCTTTAGGACCTGCATGGTTAGAGATAAACGCTGCAAGTGCTCAGACATAGTCTGGCTGAATATTAGTATATCATCGAAAAACACTAATAAAAACTTTCTTAAAATGGTTTAAAAAGGTCATTCATGAGTGCTTGAAAGGTAGAGGGGGCATTAGATAAACCGAATGGCATGACAACAAACTCATTATGTTCCTCATGTGTTTTGAAAGTGGTTTTGTGTATGTCATGAGAGTGCATACGAATTTGATGATATCCGGATCGAAGGTCTAACTTAGTGAAATAAACAGATCCATATAATTCATCTAACAAATCATAAATCAATGGTATAGGATACTTATTTTTGACTGTTTGCTTGTTGAGTGCTCTAAAATCTACACACATACACCAAGTCCCATCCTTTTTCCTCACCGTTACTACTGGAGACAAGTACTCACTCACACTAGGCCTAATTAAACCTACTTCTAACATTTCCTTGATCAATTTCTCTAGTTCATTCTTAATATGATATGAATGCCTATTGTAACACCACAACCCCGCTAGGGTCACTCACAAAGAGAATGCACTAGCTTTGGTGGAGCATTATCTAGGTAAAAATACATAGAAATATTACAAGACATAACATATAAAACAGCGAAAGAAGAAATAAATTTCATTGCTTTAAAATCTAGAAAGGTCTAAAGCCTTTTTACATCAAAATGCTACTAAATCCATTACATTGAAATCTGTCTTGCAATAGTAAAGAAGCATAAAACCATAGTCATAAATCATTCCCCAAGTAAAACAGCAAAGCAAGCCATAGCTAAGAGAGATCCAAGAAGTACATGAAAGAGCCTTGGAGCTTGGTAAGATCCGAACTAAGCTGTATTCCCACCCTGCGAACCTTGGGGGGGGACGAAAGAAAAAGAGGCGAAACAAACTGGGTCAGTCATAAAGACTGAGTAAGTCCTAGTGGCTTTCAGCATAAAAGCAGGTGAAGATAATATGGCATGAATAAACTGAAAGTAGACATAAGCATGATGACAAGGTAGGCTACAGGCACGATGAATCAAGTATAACATTGCAAGGTTTCTATTAAGTATAACATCGCAAGATTTCTAAGCTTCACCATTCCACTATTTTCTTTGATTTCCTATATTCTTTGCACCAACTGTACTAGTACCCTAACCCGTATCATCCTTTCCATGTATATGTACAGTCCCTTGTCGTATATCGTACGGGTTTCATCACGTATTTCTATACTACTTCAACGTAGTGCCACCATTCTTGAAACCGTTTGGACTGCCACCCTTGTTCTGGCTAGGTTTCCTTATCATGAACTATCGCGTGTTCAACTAGGATTTATGCCACCTAGGACCACTAGGGATTATACTACCTATTGAACGTTTTCTAGATTCGATTAGGGTTTATGCCACCTAGGACCACTAGGGATTATGCTACCTAACGAATTCCACGTAACGATCTATTAATCGATCGGCTCCCTACATGTCCTAGCTCGTTCATGTGTCTGTGTCATACGGCCCAATCACGAAATGTAGTCACCTGTGCTAGGTCCACCATATGGTGTATCAAGCCCTAGGGTGCCAACCACCGACACGAATCAAGCACGCACAGTGTAAACCTACTGGTGCCCAATGCCTGCTTTTTCAACTTCGGACTACGTGCACGACCATAGTCCGCCTGAATCTACAATGGCGCACCAACTCAGCCGTCGTTCTGGTCGCTTACAATCAGCCCAGTAATCGTGCCCCACCCTGCCTAGTTCCAGGGTACCATGATACATCTAGTGGGTTACTGCTGAAAAGGACCGCGTAACTAGGGTTTCCGTCCAGTAGGTTAAGTGTTGTCATTTAAATTCGAGACTTAACCCCATCAGTCTAGCATGTCAAGTTGGTTAAGTGTTGTCATTCAAGTTTGTGACTTAACCCGCCTACGTGTCATGTCAATTTGGCTAAGTGTTGTCGTTCAAGTTCATGACTTAGCCCTACGAATCATGTGTCAAGTTCGTTAAGTATATTCAAGCGGTTCATGACTTAACCCTATCAAATCATCGTGTCAAATTGGTTAAGTATATTCAAGTGGTTCATGACTTAACCCTATCAAATCATCATGTCAAATTGGTTAAGTATATTCAAGCGGTTCGTGACTTAACCCTATCAGGTCGTCATGTCAAATTGGTTAAGTATATTCAAGTGGTTCATGACTTAACCCGCCACGTATCATGCTAAGTTGGTTAAGTATTATCTATATGTTCAAGTTGACTTAACCCTACCACGTGTCATGTTATATTGGTTAAGTGTCATTAATCTAGCCATATTACTTAACCCTGTAGGATCTAAATTAACCCTAGAGGGGGGTGAATAGGGTTTATCGTAGATTTTTACAGAATAATTAAATAAAAACAGCACAGATAATAATCAGAATAAATGCGGAAAATAAATAACACAAAGATATACCCAGCTTCGGCAAAACCCTGCCTACTGCTGCATTCCCCAAGGTTTCTACTAGGAGTTAAAACAATCTCTACGCTTACAATCCCCTGTAAACTCGCGACACTCGCTCCCAACTGTTCTTAACCCTACGCTCAAAACCCTGCACTGGTTTTTATCCCTAAAACCAGATTTTTCCCGAATTACAATCCCTGTAATTTGTCCCCTAGTTTTAGAGACAAACTAGAAAACTACAGATTTGATTACAAACTTAAATTGAAATAAACAAGAAGAAAAAAAATCCAAAATCCTTTAGGAGTTTAAAAGAATGGGTTATCCCCTTTTGAAGTCTCTTAGCCTTTGGTATAACTTGGCCGGCCCCTTGTTTAATTGCTCCACCACTTTTTTAGCTCGATCTCTTTCCTTAAAAATGGCGGCGGCTCTTGAGAAATTCCTAGGGTTTCTTCAAATCCCTAAATCGCGATTGTATGATTAATTCGATGATGCTCAAGTCTGTTTGGCTTCGATCTCTGGAGGCTGGTGCTTTTTCTAGGGTTTGTGCTTCTCGTTAAACTCGACTTCGACGGTTCTAGGGTTTCGATTCTATTCAACTTGAGGTCGCCACTTTCTCGTGTGATGATTTTGAGTTATTCAGTGGGTATCCTCTTCTTCGATTGAACGTTGATGGGTGTAGAACTGGATCCAAGTAATCTCCCTTTTTCTGGTATGAATTTAATTCGGATTTTTAGTTTTTGCTTGTTCGAACTTGGATAATTTTATGCCGATGATGATTGGTGTTTATATAGGATTAAAAATCCGATATTTGCTCTGATTTCGTATTGGAATTTGTCATTGATATATACGAAAATATTTGGGGCTTTTTAAAATAGCTTTCTTGCGACTGATCTGGAACTTTTGATTGAGTCTTCCTTGACTTCGAATTCCTTGATTTGAACTTGTGATTAATATATATTTTGTGTGATGAATTCTTCCTTGCCTCGTATGCTTCTGGAACTTTGAATTGGTCTTGAAATAAATTTAAATCCTGATTTCTGGAATAAAAAAAATTCTTTGAATCATTCTTTTCAAAGCAAAACCATTTTTCCTTGAATTGCTGCCTTGATTTCTAGTTATTCAAAACTGGTAGTATAACTATGCTTAGCTCCATGTTCTATTGCTGATTCGCTTGATATTGCACTTCAGACTCGAATTTTGTGGTTGATTTGTCTTTGTTGCTGTGTACTAATTTGCTTAGTTTTACTTGCATTTTTTCAACACTGCATTAGTTGCTGCGCTATCCTTGTTTGTGTACAACACTGTTTTACTGTGTGGACTTGTATCACTTGATTTTGAACTGATGCCATTCTTATTAGCCATGACTTGATGAACAGACACTCAACTTGATCTGCCATATACTTGAACAAGATATTATTCTTGATACTTTTGTCATTCTTGCACCATCCAAGTGATTTCACAACTACACTTAATACTTCACTTTGTAATCTTCTGTTTATTTGAACTGATAAGAACAGGAGCTTTACTTGACCTTGTGAATGGATATTTTACTTAAGTAACTTTCCTTTTGCTACACCATGTTAACTTTTTACTGATCAAAATGGGTACTGCACTTGTATGACTGTTACTACATGCCTCGACCTTGGTTTGCTGCCTTGATCTTCCTTTGAACAATACTTGAATTTTGCCAGATAATAAACATTAGTTGAACTTGTCTTGAGTTTTTAAACTAATGTTTTACTTGTTGATGTTCAAACTTGTATACACCTTCAGTTTAACTTCCTGCTTTCAATGATTTTCTTGTGTATTTGTCATTGTCTTGTTTAGCCATTACTCGAAAATTTGCCATACTGATTTGTTTTGGCCTGAAGTGGTTTGAGTGTGATCTGCCATGATTTTGTTCTTCCATTTATAAACCCACTCGCTCGACCACTAGCTTGATGTATATTGTGCCTTGTGCTTTTTAAAAAAAAACTGATTTAATACTTTGTCATTCTGTTCATGTTTGATGCACCATCATATTGCTGTGACCATTTAGCTGTAGCTTTTGAACATGTATGTTGAGTCTCGCTGAAGCATTAGTTAACCATGTCCATTTGATTTGAATCATGATTGCTTTGATCACTTTTCACTGTCCAATATCCCATGTTAATTGATCATGCAGTATTGCACTTGTCTCACCATGCACCCTTGCACCTGACCACCGTTTTATTTATGTTGTAGTGACTTTCTTTCCATTGCCGCTTATATTTGTGGTTGCATACTGGTATACTTGCTACTGTCTCAACTGATTTTCCAGTCCTTGTTGATGCTTTTCTTTCACCATGTTGCTAACCTTTTTCATCATGTTTTCTTGCACTATGCTTCAAGTTTGTGCTGCACCATATTGACATTTGAACTGCTGCCATCAAAAATCACTTGTATTTGTTCTGTCTTGTTTGTAGCTCCATTCTGGCTTGTGATCATGTTGCACCATATAGCTTTGTTTGTTCATGAGTATATTGCGCTGAGTCGAGATGGTCCAAGTGGCTACTCCTCAGTCGCGACACTGGATTGGCGTGGCAGTGCACACGTGTGTATATGCAGCCATCCAGACGAGTTTTTCTGTCCCTGCATATCAGACAAAGTCTAGAAAAATGATGAGAAACACACCGCAAATCTGAGGCAAATAAAATTTAAAAATAAATTTTTATTTTCTTTTATTTAATTTTATTTTTGTTGCAGTCTACTGTGTGTGTTCTTCTGTATGAACAGGTATGAAGATGACTGACTGAAAGCTGTGAAGACAGAAAACTGAAGATGAAGACAAGAACAGCGTTAGTGTGTTTGTATTTGTGAGTGAACTTGTATAGAAATGTAAACGACTGTTGAGTGAACTGTAGTGAGTGTAGTGTATATGAAAGTGTAAGTGTTGTTGGGAGGAGCTGAGTATGAAAATTGAAGATTTTGAAATGTATATCAGTGATGTATATGCAAATAGTGGAGTTGTAAATCTGTACTGTTTAAATATCGAAATAAAATATTCTTATTCAAATAAAATACTGTGTGAATATTTAAATTTCTGTATAGTTGTATTTTATTTAAATAGAAATATTTTATTCCTGTCTGATGTGTAGTATACCAGTACAGTTACAAACACATTCAATAATAAAATATATTTGGTTGTTATCATCAAACAAAAATCATATAATTGTGTATACAACACTGTTATATACAACAATCTCCCCCTTTTGATGATGACAAACAAATAAAAGATTTTGAATGTGTTTTGAACGTGAAATATATTACTCCCCCTATTTGTATACTCCCCCTACAACTGAACTCCCCCTATATATGTGGAAACATTCTCCCTCTAGATATTTAATTTCCAATCTTAAAATATTTTTGAATTAAATACTCATCAGTCAAAATCTTGACAATTCTCCCCCTTTTGTTATCATCAAAAGGATAATAGAAATTGAAACAGTGATGAATATTGGCTATAAATATAAATTCAAATTAAGAGAGAGAATATATATCGCAAATCCCATTTAATCAAACAAAATCATAATAATCTTTAAATCAGAAGCAAATTTCACTTTCAGAATGAATGGATTTACGATGGATTTTATCGAATGAGGAGAGTTCAATAAAAATTGAATATTTGAATATGAATTATAAAGATTTTAAATATGCTAAAAAAAGTGTTAAGCACTTTCTAACCACGCATAGCCCAAAGGTCTTTTAAATGGGGTAGTAGTAACTTAACTATATCCTCTCTAATGAGTTCCATCCATGCACAGCCCGAAGGTCTTTTAAGTGAGAATGGAAGCACATAGAAATTAAGGTAATTCACCCACGCATAACCGCGAGGATTTTTAATGGGAGTGAATACCAAGGATAAATTATTTATTTATTTTTAATTTTTTTTAATTTTAAGAATAATTAGAACTCCCCAAATTAAATAAAACCATGATGAATGACAGAAATATGGTAGATATAGAAGATGGTCGTGAAATAAGCTCTAATTCAAAAGTATTATAAAATCTGTCTAATCATCATGAGATTTAAAATAATATCTCTTCTAGTTATGAATTATACCATAGTCGCAACTCATCACAGTTTCATAAATCTATCAATAATTTTGATGAGTCCCAAAACGGTTCAAATTAATCAATAATTTCAATTTTTGAATAAATAATCAAAAATAATTTTAAAATTGAAAATATTAATTTCAAGAGGAGTTTTTGAAAATGCAAGTTGAAAATCAGAAAATCAATCAGTTAAAAAATGAAATTTTTAATATTTTTAACACTGATTGCTCCTAGACAATTTTTAATTCAAATTGCCTATGAATTTTAACTAAATCCAGTCACTGATTTTCCAACTTATCATTTAATCACCAATGAATCAAATCAATTTCCTTATCAAAGCAGCACAAGATCATTTTCAAAGCAAGAATCACAAGTGACATCCTCAGAGAACTTTTAGACAAACTCAAGAAACAGTTAACTTGTCAAATCTGAAGATAATTGTTTTAAATCACAAAAAAAAAATTGTTTTTTTATAATCCAAGAATTTCAACAATCCATAATGAATGATTTCAAAAACAGCCAAGTAAAAATAAACTGAAAAGAATAAAAGTACGAGTTTAGAGATCATACCTGACTTACCATAATCATCGTGATGCAATGAATCTCCAACTCTGAATCTATGGCTAAGGAACTCCAAATAATTCGATATATGAATCAACTTGAATTTTATCTTACTAAAGTACAGTTGTTCCTTAGCCTCCTACGATACCTAAATGTTTATATGATCGAGTGGTCTAACAAAAGTTGTTTTACCACTCTTATCTTCGTTTACACGTTTTGGTACCCAAACCCGTTTATATAACAATCCATTACTTTTCACTAGCGTACCCTTTGGAACCCAAATTTGTTTAGATTTGCTTAAATTTATTTTGTTAATTTTTGGAATCCAAACAGATTTAAATGAATTGTTTTTAAGCGAGTTATCAATTTGTTTATGATTTAAAAACCCTTTGAAATTATTAAATTTCAAAAATTCAATTTGATCGTTTTCAAAGCCAATTAAAGGTTTTTTAAAATCATTAAAATTTTGTTTTTCAACTTGATCAGATTCAAATCCAAGTCCCTTTTTATTCTGAACAAAAAATTGATTTTTTAACAACATATTCAACGATTTCTCTCCTTTAGAAAATTTAGTCAAAGCTGACTCAAGTCGTTGAATTTTAAATTTAAGGTCCCTATTTTCTTTCATTAAATTTGAACAACGATTAATAGCGATTTTCCTTTTTTCAGCATCAGTTTGTTTTAAAATCAAATTTTCGTTTTCAAGTGCTTTGATTCTGGCATTGGACTTGGAAATTTCAATTTCAAATTGTTCTCGCTTTTCAAAATCAAGTTTTTCAGATTCTCTAAACTTTTCAATCACCTTTTCAAAATCAAGATTTTCATTTTTCAAATTCATGTTTTCTCTTTTAAGTAACTCAAGATCAGTTTTTAATTTCAAAAAATCGTTACTCAAAAATTGACATTTTTCACATTCTGAAAGCGGTGAATTCTTAACTTTTTCAAGTTTTGTTTCTAAACTGTTATTTTCTTGAACTAGTTTTGACCTATCAGATTTTAATTTCTTAACTTTTAGTTCAAGAGAATCAACGGTTTTTGTGAGATCGTGACACATTAAAATTAAATCTTTATAAGTAAAACTCGATACCTCACTTGAATCCTCTTCACTACTTTCTAAATCAGAATGAGCCATAAGACACAAATTAGCTTCCTCTTCTTCACTTTCAGAAACTTCTTCTCCTTCTTCATCATCCCATGTAGCAGCAAAGGCTTTCTTCTTTCTTCTGAACTTCTTCTTCTTTTCATTTTTAAGATGTGGGCAATTTGGTTTGATATGTCCGGGTTTCTTGCAATTGTAGCAAAACACTTCATCGTTTGAACTATCTGAACTTTCAGACTTGTTGGTTTTTGAATTCTTCTTTCGTGGTTTGTATTTTCCTTTGGCCCACTTTTTCAAAACCATGGCTAGCTCTTCAGCGGGATCATCATCATTACTTTCAACAGAATTATTTAAAGCGATCGTCTTTTTCTTTGATTCAGAATCCTTTCGTTCTTCTCTTGCTTTTAACTCCATTTCGTAAGTTATCAGATTTCCGATCAACTCTTCCATGCTTACTTTATTCAGATCTTTTGATTCTTGTATCGCCGTCACCTTAGCTTCAAAATTCATTGGTAGCACTCTCAATATTTTTCTGATCAATTCCACTTCGGTATAGGTTTTGCCAAGAGCTTTTGCATTGTAGACCAGTGATGAGAAGCGTCCATACATATCTTTTATATCTTCGTCTTTTTGCATAGAGAAATTTTCATATTCGTTGCTGAGTAGAGCGAGACGAGATTCCTTTACTTGAGATGTACCTTCGTGTGTGACCTCCAACGTATGCCATATTTCCTGCGCAGTCTCACAATGAGAAATTCGATTAAATTCAGTTTTATCAAGAGCACAGATTAAAGCATTCATCGCTTTGGCATTAGTTGAAAATAATTTTTTATCATTAGCATCCCACCTGTCTTTTGATTTAGGAATTTCAACACCACTAACTATAACAGTGGGTGATTTATAACCCGTTTCAATAATGTCCCATACATCATAGTCGACTGAACTCAAATAAATTTTCATCCTAGCTTTCCAATATGCATAATCAGTTCCATTAAACATTGGTGGCCTAGCTATGGACTGACCCTCAGAAAACGCGTTATTAGACAGATTCATGACTCTAGAGTTAAAATCAAATAAAAAATACCTGCTCTGATACCACTTGTAGGATCTAAATTAACCCTAGAGGGGGGGTGAATAGGGTTTATCGCAGATTTTTACAGAATAATTAAATAAAAACAGCACAGATAATAATCAGAATAAATGCGGAAAATAAATAACACAAAGATATACCCAGCTTCGGCAAAACCCTGCCTACTGCTGCATTCCCCAAGGTTTCTACTAGGAGTTAAAACAATCTCTACGCTTACAATCCCCTGTAAACTCGCGACACTCGCTCCCAACTGTTCTTAACCCTACGCTCAAAACCCTGCACTGGTTTTTATCCCTAAAACCAGATTTTTCCCGAATTACAATCCCTGTAATTCGTCCCCTAGTTTTAGAGACAAACTAGAAAACTACAGATTTGATTACAAATTTAAATTGAAATAAACAAGAAGAAAAAAAAATCCAAAATCCTTTAGGAGTTTAAAAGAATGGGTTATCCCCTTTTGAAGTCTCTTAGCCTTTGGTATAACTTGGCCGGCCCCTTGTTTAATTGCTCCACCACTTTTTTAGCTCGATCTCTTTCCTTAAAAATGGCGACGGCTCTTGAGAAATTCCTAGGGTTTCTTCAAATCCCTAAATCGCGATTGTATGATTAATTCGATGATGCTCAAGTCTGTTTGGCTTCGATCTCTGGAGGCTGGTGCTTTTTCTAGGGTTTGTGCTTCTCGTTAAACTCGACTTCGACGGTTCTAGGGTTTCGATTCTATTCAACTTGAGGTCGCCACTTTCTCGTGTGATGATTTTGAGTTATTCAGTGGGTATCCTCTTCTTCGATTGAACGTTGATGGGTGTAGAACTGGATCCAAGTAATCTCCCTTTTTATGGTATGAATTTAATTCGGATTTTTAGTTTTTGCTTGTTCGAACTTGGATAATTTTATGCCGATGATGATTGGTGTTTATATAGGATTAAAAATCCGATATTTGATCTGATTTCGTATTGGAATTTGTCATTGATATATACGAGAATATTTGGGGCTTTTTAAAATAGCTTTCTTGCGACTGATCTGGAACTTTTGATTGAGTCTTCCTTGACTTCGAATTCCTTGATTTGAACTTGTGATTAATATATATTTTGTGTGATGAATTCTTCCTTGCCTCGTATGCTTCTGGAACTTTGAATTGGTCTTGAAATAAATTTAAATCCTGATTTCTGGAATAAAAAAATTCTTTGAATCATTCTTTTCAAAGCAAAACCATTTTTCCTTGAATTGCTGCCTTGATTTCTAGTTATTCAAAACTGGTAGTATAACTATGCTTAGCTCCATGTTCTATTGCTGATTCGCTTGATATTGCACTTCAGACTCGAATTTTGTGGTTGAGTTGTCTTTGTTGCTGTGTACTAATTTGCTTAGTTTTACTTGCATTTTTTCAACACTGCATTAGTTGCTGCGCTATCCTTGTTTGTGTACAACACTGTTTTACTGTGTGGACTTGTATCACTTGATTTTGAACTGATGCCATTCTTATTAGCCATGACTTGATGAACAGACACTCAACTTGATCTGCCATATATTTGAACAAGATATTATTCTTGATACTTTTGTCATTCTTGCACCATCCAAGTGATTTCACAACTACACTTAATACTTCACTTTGTAATCTTCTGTTTATTTGAACTGATAAGAACAGGAGCTTTACTTGACCTTGTGAATGGATATTTTACTTAAGTAACTTTCCTTTTGCTACACCATGTTAACTTTTTACTGATCAAAATGGGTACTGCACTTGTATGACTGTTACTACATGCCTCGACCTTGGTTTGCTGCCTTGATCTTCCTTTGAACAATACTTGAATTTTGCCAGATAATAAACATTAGTTGAACTTCTCTTGAGTTTTTAAACTGATGTTTTACTTGTTGATGTTCAAACTTGTATACACCTTCAGTTTAACTTCCTGCTTTCAATGATTTTCTTGTGTATTTGTCATTGTCTTGTTTAGCCATTACTCGAAAATTTGCCATACTGATTTGTTTTGGCCTGAAGTGGTTTGAATGTGATCTGCCATGATTTTGTTCTTCCATTTATAAACCCACTCGCTCGACCACTAGCTTGATGTATATTGTGCCTTGTGCTTTTTAAAAAAAACTGATTTAATACTTTGTCATTCTGTTCATGTTTGATGCACCATCATATTGCTGTGACCATTTAGCTGTAGCTTTTGAACATGTATGTTGAGTCTCGCCGAAGCATTAGTTAACCATGTCCATTTGATTTGAATCATGATTGCTTTGATCACTTTTCACTGTCCAATATCCCATGTTAATTGATCATGCAGTATTGCACTTGTCTCACCATGCACCCTTGCACCTGACCACCGTTTTATTTATGTTGTAGTGACTTTCTTTCCATTGCCGCTTATATTTGTGGTTGCATACTGGTATACTTGCTACTGTCTCAACTGATTTTCCAGTCCTTGTTGATGCTTTTCTTTCACCATGTTGCTAACCTTTTTCATCATGTTTTCTTGCACTATGCTTCAAGTTTGTGCTGCACCATATTGACATTTGAACTGCTGCCATCAAAAATCACTTGTATTTGTTCTGTCTTGTTTGTAGCTCCATTCTGGCTTGTGATCATGTTGCACCATATAGCTTTGTTTGTTCATGAGTATATTGCGTTGAGTCGAGATGGTCCAAGTGGCTACTCCTCAGTCGCGACACTGGATTGGCGTGGCAGTGCACACGTGTGTACACGTGTGTATATGCAGCCATCCAGACGAGTTTTTCTGTCCCTGCATATTAGACAAAGTCTAGAAAAATGATGAGAAACACACCGCAAATCTGAGGCAAATAAAATTTAAAAATAAAATTTTATTTTCTTTTATTTAATTTTATTTTTGTTGCAGTCTACTTTGTGTGTTCTTCTGTATGAACAGGTATGAAGATGACTGACTGAAAGCTGTGAAGACAGAAAACTGAAGATGAAGACAAGAACAGCGTTAGTGTGTTTGTATTTGTGAGTGAACTTGTATAGAAATGTAAACGACTGTTGAGTGAACTGTAGTGAGTGTAGTGTATATGAAAGTGTAAGTGTTGTTGGGAGGAGCTGAGTATGAAAATTGAAGATTTTGAAATGTATATCAGTGATGTATATACAAATAGTGGAGTTGTAAATCTGTACTGTTTAAATATCGAAATAAAATATTCTTATTCAAATAAAATACTGTGTGAATATTTAAATTTCTGTATAGTTGTATTTTATTTAAATAGAAATATTTTATTCCTGTCTGATGTGTAGTATACCAGTAGAGTTACAAACACATTCAATAATAAAATATATTTGGTTGTTATCATCAAACAAAAATCATATAATTGTGTATACAACACTGTTATATACAACAAACCCACCCATTGGTCTGATTAACTATTATGTTGGTTAAGCCCACATTTATAAGTTTTACATGTTCTTAACTCATACTGGTTAGGTCCACATTTACATGTCAAATTTCCATGTCATCCCACCTAACCCTCTAACCATACCCATGTCTTATTATGGTTAGTATTCCTTAATTCATTCATTATGACGAACAAATCATGACCACTCACATTAGACCGTGCATTTTGTGGCCACTGGATTTTCCGGGCGGTTCCGGGCAGATTTACACCACAAACTAGGTCTAACCTCGTGTCATAAATCGTTATGCCTACAATTTGGCCTTCGACCTCTCACATTAGACTGACACTTTGTGGCTACTGGATTTGCTGGGCGGTTCCGGGCAGATTTACACCACAAACTGAGTCTAACCTCATGTCAAATGTTCATTAATGGTCGTATTCCACCCAAATCCCCAATATCAGTTCATGTGTTTAACATATAGAAATGTTCATGTTCGTGTTCAAGTCATTTATCCAATACACAGTCATTTTCATGTTTCAAATCCCCAACTTTACATATTAATAAACATATGCCCAAGTTCCAAAATTACATGCCAATTTATATATATATATATATGGATATATATATATACCCAATTCTAGTCAGATTACATATGTCCAATTCTTGCCTATTTGCCTGTTTGCCAAATTTATGCTATTTCACCCATATCGAGTTCTAGCAAAATTGCATGTATCATGCCCAAATAAACCCAAATCATGATTCATGATGTAGTTATCCCAAACTGTAATCTTTTTATTACAACACACACCAACTACCCAAGTTCATAATACATATTTAAGCCAATTATCAAATTTACAATCGCTTTTATATTCAAATCCCCAATTCTACATATGCCCAATTGTAAGCCTAATCTCTTGATTTAATTTACATAGGCCCGAACTCGTGGTTTAATTTACATGCCAAATTACATACATGTTATATATACCAAATCTCATGTTACATTACATAGATCCTATTTGTGCCAAATTCCATGTATATAATATTTATGCAAATTTGTTCATAACAAGATTATACCAAAATTTACAGATCAAGCCCAAACTTGCAAATACAATGATAATATCCAATTTCATGTTGCCAATTATTACATCATATTCATATAGGCAATAATCCCGTAATTCCCCCTTATACATATCGTACGCAAACCGCGATTTTAGACCAAGTTCCGAAATTGACCAAGGTTAATGAAAGAAAATAAATTGGGGGAGATAGAAATTGAATAAAAATGAGATCAGAGGAAAACATCATCATAGAAATAAATATTACAACTTGATGATAAATTCATTATGAATCAAGAAAACTGTTGAATAGATCATAAACTTGTCATGAGCATAAAGATAGACAAGTCCCAAAACATAAGATTAAAGGAGCAACAAAAATAGATCCGAATCGATAAACATACTTAAATCCAATTCCACTTTATTCCTTGGCCACATTATAGTTAAATGTTTAAATCTAAAATCAACTAGAACTTACAGAGCATGGCTAGTGAATTAAGAACTGAAATTGTCATAGAACGTTTGTAGTAGTGTTGATTTATTGTTTGAACCATTGTTGAAGCTTTGTTCTTCGAATTGATTTGAGTTTGAATGTTTGCACTTTAATTTGGGGGCGGCGACCATGGTTCAAGAGGGAGTTTAGCAGCATAATAGTGTAAGAATGATTTGATATGAATTAGGTTAGGTCTAAGGGTGTTTTTATAGGTGTAGCAACTAGTTTAGGCCCTTAGATTAACCCTAGAATCAATCCGGACCGTCAAAACACGTCTCAGGCTTCAAAAATGAGTTCTGGGTCAAACTAGGCCAACCAGGTCAACCTGTAAAGGGGGAGGTTGACACTATGGTCGACCTGGGGGGTAGGTCGACCTGGGGGGGGGGGTCGACCCCCGGTCCAGTGCTGCCTGAAAACTGCTGAAACTTGTATAGGCCATAACTTCTTCATCCGAACTTCGATTTTCGAAAACTCAGACTCTATTTTATGTAAAATTTCGAGACGAACGCAATGGCGTAACCCGTTTCCCCTGATTCTGACTTTAAAATTTAATTCTGCCTTTATTTCTTGTTTTAATAAGTTATAAAAATACGGGTTGTTACATTCTCCCCTCCTTAAAGGATTTCGTCCTCGAAATCTTCAAGTTAAGAAGAATGTGTCCTACCATCCAATCATCCATCTACTCAATCATCAATCATAGGCATCCATTGTCCTTAAGAGATTTCTAATGCTGTATGAACATATGCAGAAGGTGTGTGTATATGTTCCTTATCTAATGCAAATGAGCAGGCCTGATTGATCTTCTTAATGCAAAATATGTTTAGTTCCATGAGTCCAACATGTATGCAAATAGTCCTAGTCACATAAACACTATATGTGTGCACAATCATCCATCCATATGCATCATCCATATGATAACACATCCAATTTCATCCATAAACAAGTATAAACACTCATGCATATGCAATATGGAAATGTGTCTGAGCCGATCTAGTGCCTAATGTGTATTATGCAACCACGAGCAACCACTTGCGACCACTTGCAACCACTTGCAACCATCAATCATAACATATCTCAAACACATGTTTCACCCAATTGTTCCTACCTAAAGATATAGCCGAATGATAGAAGCAAGTAAAAACTTTGTGCCCATTAGGCAATGTCAAAGCTGGAAATCTACGTCACATATATACTGTATAGGAGAAGAACTCCCTAAGCACCAGCCCATATCCTATAAAACCCAAAAAGTTTAGTCAACCCAACGGACACCCTCAAGCCCCAACATGTATTACTAACAGATAAGTCATACTCCCTATGGGGTTTGCAATAGAAATAGGATTGAGAATAGGACCGTGAGGTTATACTTAAAAGATAGCATACAAGTAAGCTCTATAGGAAAAGAGGGATCAAGGATATACTCTTAAAAAGAGATATGATGCGTGTGTCTAGTCTTCAATCTTCTAAGTCGTATTTCCTTGAGCTTAGCTCCAATGTGCTTTGACCGTCTTTAACTTCACAATTTCGTAGTTCCTTAATTCTTGTTCCCAGAATATGAGTTGGAACTCATTCCACTGTCACCTCTCGTTCCACTTTCGCTTATTCTCTTTCTAGTATACCCGATTCAAACATAACTGCGTACTCATGGTTTCATGCAAGCTCTCCTAAATTCACTAGTGAATCCTGGATCTCGTTTATAGGGTATTCCACACAGAAGGATTATCTCTTGCAAATAAACAGATGTCAACCATGTTGCCAAGTGTACTTACTAAGGTGATTTTCTATAACTCATGCATAAGCGAAATGAACCATCCGCCTTAATGGCGAACACTACTCGAGCGGATCAATAAATATATCAAGAGATTCTAGGTAACAAAGCATGGCAGAACTCTAAGGGTTACACTAGACTTCGAGGACATTACCGGGGCAAGTCAAGAGTCTAGCTACCCTCTTTTCATACTCGAGAATGGTATCATTTTTGGAAAACTACTCCATCCCTAGAATCAACCCATTGCCCAAAAACATAAGCATTACTTCTAAACTCAACACTTAGCATAGACATTCTCAAATCCAAACAAGTCATGAATAAATGAGCCGATTCCCCACAGGATTTGAGACAAAAACGGGATCCTCTACTACGCTAGTACTAAGGTGCAGAGACTCAACTATCGAAGCAAAAATAAAAAAGATGCGATGTACCATAATCAAAAAGGGTATGAACAGGATAGAAATATAAACTAGACTTTCCTACAAAAACATTTCTACCTTCTTGTTATGAGCCTCATTCGCCTTAACCACTCTTATCCCCTCTTATATAACGTGTTAACAGGTCTCTCGAGAACTACCTCCATCGCACGGCAACCCTACAAAGCTTGAAATAAGATTAGTCGCAGATGGAACTAAGGTGACTACAGATGGAGGAAAGAAAGGAAAAGCGATTCGAACAACGAAACAAAGGATAATGCTAATGGAATTTGGGGAATAGCCTTTAAAAATAAATCTTTTCTTGAAAAATGCTTCTTTGTAAATGGTTTTGAAAATAATTTCAAAAGGTTTTAAAAACTTTTGCCCAATCTGGTAACCTTCTGCTCTGATACCAAATGTAACACTCCACCTCCGCTAGGGTCACTCACAAAGGGAATGCACTAGCTTTGGTGGAGCATTATCTAGGTAAACATACACAGAAATATTACAAGACAGAACATATAAAACAGCGGGAGAAGAACCAAATTTCATTGCTTTAAAATCTAGAAAGGTCTAAAGCCTTTTTACATCAAAATGCTACTAAATCCATTACATCGAAATCTGTCTTGCAATAGTAAAGAAGCATAAAACCATAGTCATAAATCATTCCCCAAGTAAAACAGCAAAGCAAGCCATAGCCAAGAGAGATCCAAGCAGTACATGAAAGAGCCTTGGAGCTTGGTAAGATCCGAACTAAGCTATATTCACACCCTGCGAACCTGGGGGGGGACGAAAGAAAACGAGGCGAAACAAACTGGGTCAGTCATAAAGACTGAGTAAGTCCTAGTGGCTTTCAGCATAAAAGCAGGTGAAGAAAATATGGCATGAATAAACTGAAAGTAAACATAAGCATGATGACAAGGTAGGCTACATGCACGATGAATCAAGTATAACATTGCAAGGTTTCTATTAAGTATAACATTGCAAGATTTCTAAGCTTCACCATCCCACTATTTTCTTTGATTTCCTATATTCTCTGCACCAACTGTACTAGTACCCCAACCCGTATCATCCTTTCCATGTATATGTACAGTCCCTTGCCGTATATCGTACGGGTTTCATCACGTATTTCTATACTACTTCAACGTAGTGCCACCATTCTTGAAACCGTTTGGACTGCCACCCTTGTTCTGGCTAGGTTTCCTTATCATGAACTATCGCGTGTTCAACTAGGATTTATGCCAAGGACCACTAGGGATTATGCTACCTATTGAACGTTTTCTAGATTCGATTAGGGTTTATGCCACCTAGGACCACTAGGGATTATGCTACCTAACGAATTCCACGTAACGATCTATTAATCGATCGGCTCCCTACAAGTCCTAGCTCGTTCATGTGTCTGTGTCATACGGCCCAATCATGAAATGTAGTCACCTGTGCTAGGTCCACCATAGGGTGTATCAAGACCTAGGGTGCCAACCACCGACACGAATCAAGCACGCACAATGTAAACCTACCGGTGCCCAATGCCTGTATTTTCAACTTCAGAATACGTGCACGACCATAGTCCGCCTGAACCTACAATGGCGCACCAACTCAGCCGTCATTCTGATCGCTTATAATCAGCCCAGTAATCATGCCCCACCATGTCTAGTTCCAGGGTACCATGGTACATCTAGTGGGTTACTGCTGAAAAGGATCGCGTAACTAGGGTTTCCATCCAGTAGGTTAAGTGTTGTCATTTAAATTCGAGACTTAACCCCATCAGTCTAGCATGTCAAGTTGGTTAAGTGTTGTCATTCAATTTCGTGACTTAACCCGCCTACGTGTCATGTCAAATTGGCTAAGTGTTGTCGTTCAAGTTCATGACTTAGCCCTACGAATCATGTGTCAAGTTCGTTAAGTATATTCAAGCAGTTCAAGACTTAACCCTATCAAATCATCGTGTCAAATTGGTTTAAGTATATTCAAGTGGTTCATGACTTAACCCTATCAAATCATCGTGTCAAATTGGTTAAGTATATTCAAGCGGATCGTGACTTAACCCTATCAGGTCATCGTGTCAAATTGGTTAAGTATATTCAAGTGGTTCATGACTTAACCCGCCCACGTATCATGCTAAGTTGGTTAAGTATTATCTATATGTTCAAGTTGACTTTACCTGCCACGTGTCATGTTATATTGGTTAAGTGTCATTAATCTAGCCATATTACTTAACCCACCCATTGGTCTGACTAACTATTATGTTGGTTAAGCCCACATTTATAAGTTTTACATGTTCTTAACTCATACTGGTTAGGTCCACATTTACATGTCAAATTTCCATGTCATCCCACCTAACCCTCTAACCATACCCATGTCTTATTATGGTTAGTATTCCTTAATTCATTCATTATGACGAACAAATCATGACCACTCACATTAGACCATGCATTTTGTGGCCACTGGATTCGCCGGGCGGTTCCAAGCAGATTTACACCACAAACTGGGTCTAACCTCGTGTCATAAATCGTTGCGCCTACAATTTGGCCTTCGACCTCTCACATTAGACTGACACTTTGTGGCTACTGGATTTGTCGGGCGGTTCCGGGCAGATTTACACCACAAACTGAGTCTAACCTCGTGTCAAAGGTTCGGTCGTATTCCACCTAAATCCCCAATATCAGTTCATGTGTTTAACATATAGAAATGTTCATGTTCGTGTTCAAGTCAATTATCCAATACACAGTCATTTTCATGTTTCAAATCCCCAACTTTACATATTAATAAACATATGCCCAAGTTCCAAAATTACATGCCAATATATATATATATATATATATATATGGATATATATATACCCAATTCTAGTCAGATTACATATGTCCAATTCTTGCCTATTTACACGTACGCCAAGTTTATGCTATTTCACACATATCGAGTTCTAGCAAAATTGCTTGTATCATGCCCAAATAAACCCAAATCATGATTCATGATGTAGTTATCCCAAACTGTAATCTTTTTATTACAACACACGCCAACTACCCAAGTTCATAATACATATTTATGCCAATTATCAAATTTACAATCGCTTTTATATTCAAATCCCCAATTCTACATATGCCCAATCGTAAGCCTAATCTCTTGATTTAATTTACATAGGCCCGAACTCGGGGTTTAATTTACATGCCAAATTACATACATGTTATATATACCAAATCTCATGTTACATTACATAGATCCTATTTGTGCCAAATTCCATGTATATAATATTTATGCAAATTTGTTCATAACAAGATTATACCAAAATTTACAGATCAAGCCCAAACTTGCAAATACAATGATAATATCCAATTTCATGTTGCCAATTATTACATCATATTCATATAGGCAATAATCCCATAATTCCCCCGTATACATATCGTACGCAAATCACGATTTTAGGCCAAGGTCCGAAATTGACCAAGGTTCATGAAAGAAAATAAATTGGGGGAGATAGAAATTGAATAAAAATGAGATCAGAGGAAAAGATCATCATAGACATAAATATTACAACTTGATGATAACTTCATTATGAATCAAGAAAACTGCTGAATAAATCAATAACTTGTCATGAGCATAAAGATAGACAAGTCCCAAAACACAAGATTAAAGGAGCAACATAAATAGATCAGAATCGATAAACATACTTAAATCCAATTCCACTTTATTCCATGGCCACATTATAATTAAATGTTTAAATCTAAAAACATCTAGAACTTACAGAGCATGGCTAGTGAATTAGGAACTGAAATTGTCATAGAATGTTTGTAGTAGTGTTGACTTATTGTTTGAACCATTGTTGAAGCTTTGTTCTTCGAATTGATTTGAGTTTGAATGTTTGCACTTTAATTTGGGGGGGGGGCATGGTTCAAGAGGGAGTTTAGCAGCATAATAGTGTAAGAATGATTTGATATGAATTAGGTTAGGTCTAAGGGTGTTTTTATAGGTGTAGAAACTAGTTTAGGCCCTTAGATTAACCCTAGAATCAATCTGGACCGTCAAAACACGTCTCAGACTTCAAAAATGAGTTCTGGGTCAAACCAGGCCGACCAGGTCGACCTGTAAGGAGGGGAGGTCGACACTATGGTCGACCTGGGGGGTAGGTCGACCCTATGGTCGACCTGGAGGGGGGGTAGGTCGACCCTATGGTCGACCCCCTGGTCCAGTGCTGCCTGAAAACTGCTGAAACTTGTACAGGCCATAACTTCTTCATCCGGACTCCAATTTTCGAAAACTCGGACTCTATTTTATGTAAAATTTCGAGACGAACACAATGGCGTAACCCGTTTCCCCTGATTCTAACTTTAAAATTTAATTCTGCCTTGATTTCTTGTTTTAACATGTTATAAAAATACGGGTTGTTACACCTATAGGGTCTTAAACAAACTGGTTTTGATGCAAGCAATAATGGAATTTTATGATCACATGCACGTGAAGGAGGTAGGCTTTTACTGGGAGTTGTCACAGTAGGATATTGGTCCAATATTTGCAGAATTTCTGGTGGTACACCCTTGTCTTCACTGGATGAATCCATATGTAGTTCCTTTGAACATAAAAGAAAAGAGGCATGACAATGCAAACTCTCCTTATATATGCAATTACTATCAACAACCTTATTAATTCTATGAATTCCCTGCCATGTTTATTCAATACCATTCCAAGTAAATTTGATTTGTAGTTTGGAAAAATTGAATGATATCTCACCCACTTCTCTCATCCATTGTGCCCCTTGTACCATTTGACAGCCCTCTAATGGCACATTTAACAGATCAATTGGCATTATACAGCCTTGACACTTGTAACACCCCACCTCCGCCAATGCCACTCTTGCAAGCACACTAGCTTTAGAGGTGCGTTAAACAAGGTAAACATGCATGCAGATATCACAAGACAGAACATACAAATAAAACAGAGTAAGTAAAGCAGTGGGTAAAACTACTATTTCAAAGCCATAGTCAAGTTACATCAAAGTACTGAGTCATTATTTTCCAACTACTACAAGTCTAGAAACATAAACTGAAAACTGGAAATAACATAAAGTAAACTATTCCCCATAATAGAAGTGATAAAGCCATAGCGAGTCCAAACTGTACATGAGCTATCCAGTAAGCAAGCTAAAGATCCCTGCTAGGTGCTCGTATTCCCACCCTGAGAACCTGGGGGGGAACGGAAGAAAAGAGGCGAAAAAAAACGGGTCAGTCAAAAAGACTGGTAAGTCCTACCTACTATTAGTATAAAAACTAATAAAGTTAACTGGACATGTAAAACAGAGATGAATCATAGGGTGATAACTGGCATGGTGAAAAGTTAACAAGATAGATCAAGTGTGGCATCGCATATACAAGGTTAAGTTGCACCAGGTGTACAAGTATTCTAATCCATGTCAAGTATAACGAGAAATGATCCCTTGGCCCAAAGTTGGCCCACATCATGAGATGACCTAAATCAAGGTCCCACTACTCGGTCTAGTCGATCGGCTCCCGATAAGCCTAACTCGTCGTGTATCGGTGTCATACGGCCTAATCATGGAATGTAGTTGACTGTGCAAGGTCCACCCTAGGGTGTATCCAGCCCTAAGGTGTAAACCACAGACACAATTCAAGCACACACAGTCTAAACCTACTGGTGCCCATGTTCAACTCCGGACTTAATGTGCACGACCATGGTCCGCCTGAACAACCGGTGCACCCTTCAGCCGTCTCTTTTGGTCTCTTACAATCAGTCAGTAATCGTGCCCCACCCTAGCCTAGTCCAGGGTATCCAGGTACTCCCGAGTTGGTTACTGCTGAAAAGGACCACGTAATTAGGGTTTTAAACGGGTTAAGTGTGGTTAACCCTATCCTAACCATGTATTGAGTCGGTCAAGTGTGTCCAAGCAGTTCATGACTTAAACCTATCGATACATCGTGTTCAATTGGTTAAGTATATTCAAGTAGTCCATGACTTAACCCTACCAGTCCATCGTGTTTAATTGGTTAAGTATTCAAGTAGTCTATGACTTAACCCTACCATGTGGCATTAATTAACTTAATGCACCCCGACCTCTCACATTAGACTTTGTTGTGGTTACTAGTTAAGCCGGGCGGGTCCGGGTAGCTTTACACCACAACCTAGTCTAACCTCGGGTTTTAAGAGCGATATGATCAACTACTCACATTGAGTCCTATTGTTTGTAGCCACTAGTTAAGCCGGTCGGTTCCGGGTAGATTTATGCTACAAACTCAACCCAACCTCGAGTTGGCCACTTTCATGTTTTCTACATGTCATGTCCACGTTCATGTTTTCAAGCATAAACACATGTCAAACTTTCATGTCATATTTTCAAATCATGCTTTCATGTTATTTAAGTTTGCCCAACTACCCATAACGTATTCCCATCGAACGTAAATTCGCATCAACGCAAATAGATCAAAGAGGGAACATAACAATATGACAAGGTGGGCATAAGGTGGCAAAGTCTATCACAAGTTAAACATGGTGATATTTGAGGCAAAGGTGTTCAACATACTAGCATATGGCCTCAACATGTATGATGGCATAAAATGTGACCTGGCCTCAAACATATCAAATAGCATAAGGGTGATTTGGCCACAAGCATGCATAATAGCATAAGGGTGATTTGGCTACAAGCATGCATAATAGCATAAGGGTGATTTGGCCATAAGCATGCATAATAGCATAAGGGAGCTTTGGCCACAAGTTAAACATAATAGCATAAGGGTGCTTTGGCCACGAGCATGCATAATAGCATAAGGGTGATTTGGCCACAAGCATGCATAATAGCATAAGGGTGATTTGGCCACAAGCATGCATAATAGAATAAGGGTGCTTTGGCCACAAGTTAAACATGGTGGCATATGAGGCAAATGTGTTCATAAACTTGCATATTACATTATAAGCCTCAAAACATGCATGATATCAAACTTTAGCGAATAGGTGAAACATGATCATAAATGACATAGGATGATCGCTAGTGATTCGCATATAACATCATATGCAAGATAACATAAGGTTGATGAGAGATCATAAACTTGCATATTACATTATAAGCCTCAAAACATGCATGATATCAAACTTTAGCAAATAGGTGAAACATGATCATAAATGACATAGGATGATAGCTAGTGTTTCGCATATAACATCGTATGCAAGGTAACATAAGGTTTATGAGAGTTTCTATGTTGCTTTATGCAACATTCCCAATCAAAGCTCATAGCTTTCTATGCACAAGGTCAAGGTGATAGCTTTACAAACATGCATAGAATAAATTTATGCATAACATGATAGAATCAAAGCACAAATCATACTTAGGCCCAAACTCAAACTTGCAACATGTCATATTTAACTTCATAGTTAGAATCTAAGAGTAGTATAGGGCTTACAATGCTATGAAGACTTATAAAATAAAATAAGATTGAGACGAAGCCACGCTAGCAACACTAAAAACCCCAAATGAATATAAGCTCCAAGTTGTCTTGAGAAACAAGAAGCTCCTTTGATTTGTATGAAGAAAGATCCTTATTTTGATGAAGAAAGGTGGCTCTTTTAATAGCTTAGGACACTCAAATTTTCATGAAGAGGATGGAGGCCATGATATGAAGGTGGAGGCCATGATCAAGAAGCATTTTGCATAGTTTAGTTGTAGGAATGATTAATGAGGGTTTATGCTAGGTCTTAGGGTCTTTTTATAGAAGATTAGGTTAGTTTAGGCCATAGGATTAACCCTAGTTCAGATCTGAGCCTTTAAAATCTGTCACAAGCCTCCAAACATGTCTTGAGAAACAAGTCAGGTGCACCCAGGCCAGACTGGCCGACCACCCAAGTTGACAGGGGTGTCGACTGGGCAGTCGACACCACCTGGGGTGTGTCGACTCCCAAGTCGACTCTCCAGTTGACTTGGGGGTGGCGGGAATTTTTCCCGCCTGTTCTGCTTGGCTGAATTTGAATTCTGAATTCAAATTTGAACAGTTTTTGAACTTGAAATTTTTTGAAAACTTTGACGGGCCATAACTTGGTCATACGGACTCCGATTTTCGAAAACTCGGACTCTATTTCATGTAATTTTCCGAGACAAACGCAATGGCACAGCCCGTTTCCCTTGATTCAGATTTTATCATTTAATTCTGCCTTGGTTTATGTTATAACATGTTATTTAAAAATACGGGTTATTACATTCTCCCCTCCTTAAAGGATTTCGTCCCCGAAATCTCTAAGTTAGGAAGAACGTATCCTACCATCCATCATCCATCTACTCAAAACATCATCTACGAGCAGTCATTGTCCTTAAAAGATTCTAAATGTTGTATGATCATATGCGAAAGGTGTGTGTATATGTACTTATCTAATGCGAAAATCAGGCAGTTACTGATTCAGTAAACCTCCTTAATGCAAAGTGTGTTAGTGAAATGAGTCCATATGTATGCAAATTCCTAACCTAATTCATAATCTCTATATGAGTGCACATAACATTCATCCATATGCAACATCCGCGTGATAGCATAACAAGTTTCAACCATGAATAAGTATAAGCACTCATGCATATGCAATATGAAAGTGTGTGAGTCGATCTTAGTGCCTAAGGTGTATCATGCATCCACGAGTATCCACTTGCAAACACTTGCAACCACTTGCAGCCATCAAGCGTAACATGTTTCAAGTACATGTTTCATCCAAAGGGCTCCTACCTAAGGATCTCATGACAGGATTAACGAGATATCAAGATAAACATGGATAGCAAAAGAAAGGTATGCTAACTAGAAAAAGAGATTGAGAATGTATCCTCGAAAAGAAAAGGATAAAGCCTACGCATCTTCCCCTCAGTTTCCCAAGTTGCGTCTTCTTCGGCTTCATTCCACTGAACTTTTACCAATTTGACTTCCCGATTTCTTAGCTTCTTGATCTCCGTTCCCAAGATACGAATCGGAGCTCTCCTCAAGGTTGCCTCTTTCTCTACCTCCACGTCTTCAAGAATGTTAGGTTCAACCACCTCAGCGGACTCATGTAGGCACTTTCGGAGATGCGAGACATGAAAGACATTATGCACTCCGGTCAATTTCTCGGGCAATTCCACCTTATAAGCCATCTTCCCAATTTTCTCTATGATAGGGAAGGGTCCTACGAACCTTGGTGCCAGCTTCCCAACGGCTCCAAAACGTACCACATTACGCAAAGGAGAAACCTTCACGAAAACCATATCTCCAACTTCGAATTCTAGATCTGTCCTTCACTTGTTAGCATAGGATTTCTGTCTATCTTGGGCCGTTTTCATCCGTCTTTGAATCAACTCTACCTTATCGGATGTGCCCCTTTTCATGTCGGGCCCAAGTATACGCTCATCCGTTGTCTCCCACCAACATGTTGGTGACTTGCACGACCTCCCATACAAAGCTTCGAATGGTGCCATTCCTATGCTTGTCTGGTAGCTGTTATTACAAGCAAACTCTACGAGAAGAAGATGATCTTCCCAAGTACCACCAAAGTCAATGATGCATAGCCTCAAGAGATCTTCTAGTACCATATTCACCCTTTCGGTTTGGCCATCCGTCTATGGGTGATAGGCCGTACTTAGATTCAATCGCGTACCCATCGCTTCCTGCGAACTATTCCAGAAATGGCTAGCGAAAATTGGGTCACGATCGCTAACTATGTTAGAAGGAACTCCATGCAATCGCACAATCTCTCAAAGATGAACAGATGCTAGCCATGATGTGGTCCTCTTGCTCTTCAACGGAACAAAGTGAGCACTCTACTTAAGTCTATCAACTATGACCCATATCCCATAAAGCCCAAATAGTTTGGTCAACTTAATGGACATCCTCACCCCAACTATATAGGCGAGTCATACTCCTTATGGGGTTTGCAACAAAACTAAGATTGAGAATAGGACCGAGAGGATATACTTAAAAGATAGCATGCGAGTAAGCTCTATAGAATATTAGGGATCAAGGATATACTCTTAGAAAGAGATATAATGCGCGTATCTAGTCTTCAATCTTCTAAGTCGCATTTTCCTGAGCTTAATCCTATCGTGCCTTGAACGTCTTTTAACTTCACAATTTCGTAGCTCTTAATTCTTATTTCCAAAATATGAGTTAGAACTCATTTCACCGTTGCCTCTCATTCCACTTCCACTTATTCTTTTCCTAAAATACTTGGCTCAAACATAACTGCGTGCTCATGGTTTCATGCCGGCTTTCCAAAATTCGTTAGTGAATCATGGATCTCGTTTACATCCTATACGGTATTCCACGCAGAAGAACTATCCCTTGAAAACAAATGCCAATCCACGTTGCCAAATGTACTTACTAGGGTGATTTCTCTAACCCATGCTTAAGCGAAATGGACTATCCGCCTTAGTGGCGAACACCACCGGAGCACCCCATTCTGAAATGCTTCGCCTAATGAAATTTTTCTCAAGCACTCCTTGATTTGCTTGCTAAGCTCTCTTCTTTCTTGCGGGGCTATGTGCCTAATGGGCAATGAAACTGGCTTGGCATTATCAACAAGATAAATGCGGAAATCTATCTCCTGCTTAGGGGGTAACCCCCTTAACCTCATCAAAACCATCAGGATATTCTCGGACCACTCTCACAGATTGCAGATCATCGATGGACGAGTCAAGAGATTCAAGATAACATATCATGACGGGATCCATAGGGTTACTAGAAATTTCTAGGGTATTACCGAGGCAAGTCATGAGCCTCACTACCCTGTGCTCACAGTCAAGAATGGCTCCATAACTAGACAACCAATCCAGGCCCAAAATCAACCCGTATCAACCCGTATCCCATAAACCCGAGAACATAAGCATTACACATGAATTCTACTCTCAAGATAGAGATTTTCAAATCCATACAAATCACAGATAGATGGGCGGAACCCCCAATCGGATTTGAAATACTAACGGGATTTTCAACTAGACTAGTACTTAGGTGCAAACTTTCAACAAGATCAAGAATAAAACTATGCGATGCGCTAGAATCAAATAAGGTACGAACAGGGAAATCAGGAATGTAAACATGACTTTCTATAGAAACACTACCTCGATCAAAAGCTGGAAGAGCGAGGAGAGCCTGCAACTGCCCTCCAGAGGGTCCTGCTCACTGAGTTTGCCTTTTTCCTTGTCCTCGCTTTTTCGGGCAATCCTTGCTATAGTGTCCAGACTCTCCGCAATGAAAGCATACGCCCAGCTTCCTCTTCTTCTTCTTACAGTCTTTGGCTATGTGCCCAGTGATCCTACAGAAGTTGCACTTTCTTGTCTCTCTTGCCTTGTTGTTGTTGTTGCCCTTGTTTCCCTTCTTGGTGTTCTTGTCTCTTTTCTCGGTATCTTCCTTCTTGCCTTGAGACTCATTTGCCTTGACCTCCTTCTTACCACTCTTATCTTCCTCTTGAAGTAGGGCCATATTCACCAAGCTCTCGAAGTTCGCCCCCATGGGTATATGAGACATGGCCAAACCGCGCAATGGCTCGTTCAATCCTAGAGCAAAGTGTAGGGCCTTCTTCTGAGCTGTGTTAACCAAGTCTAAACCGAACCGAGCAAGCTGATTAAACTTATCCACGTATTCTCTAACGGTCATGTCCCCTTGCTTTAGTGATAGGAACCTCTCCATCTAAAGGTTCTCTTCTGTCGATGATAGAAACCTCAGTCCAAACCTTCTCCTAAAGTCGTCCCAAGTCTGAATTGGCCTAGTAGTGGTGGTGACTACCCACCAATATGCAGCTTCCCCTTTCAACAGCCATACCGCTAACAGAACTTTCCTACGGTCTTCTATATCAAAGATAGCAAAGAGGTCTTCAGTTTCCTTCAACCAGTTTCTTGCCTCATCAAAAGTCTCCATCCCTACAAAATTCTTGCCACCCATTGCCTTAAAGTCCTTGCAAATCTTTGCGAAATCCTCTTGTGGATGCTGAGGAGGAGGAGGAGGAACCTCAGCTACGGGAGGAGGAGAAATGTTAGCTACGGGGGAAGGAAAAGGAATGTTTGTGGGGCCGACTTCATTCGCCCTTGCCTCCATGTACCTTCTAAACCAAATAGGTACTGGTACGCCCTCCAGAATGACAAAATTATCGGCCATACTGAAACGAAAAAAAAAGATAGATTGAGAACGAGGAAACAAAGGATAGTGCTAATGGCTTTTGGGGAATAGCCTTTTTAAAATAAACCAGACTTTTCTTGGAAAATACTTAATTGGTTTTGAAAATAGTTTTTCAAAAGGTAAGTTTTAAAAACCTTTTGCCCAAATCTTGTAAACCTTATGCTCTGATACCAAATGTAACACCCCACCTCCGCCAATGCCACTCTTGCAAGCACACTAACTTTGGAGGGGCGTTAAACAAGGTAAACATGCATGCAGATATCACAAGACAGAACATACAAGTAAAATAGAGTAAGTAAAGCAGCGGATAAAACTACTATTTCAAAGCCATAGTCAAGTTACATCAAAGTACTGAGTCATTATTTTCCAACTACTACAAGTCTAGAAACATAAACTGAAAACCGAAAATAACATAAAGTAAACTATTCCCCATAGTAGAAGTGATAAAGCCATAGCGAGCTCAAGTCCAAACCGTACATGAGCTATCCAGTAAGCAAGCTAAAGATCCCTGCTAGGTGCTAGTATTCCCACCCTGAGAACCTGGAGGGGGGGAATGGAAGAAAAGAGGCGAAAGAAAATGGGTCAGTCAAAAAGACTGGTAAGTCCTATCTACTATTAGTATAAAAACTAATAAAGTTAACTGGACATGTAAAACAGAGATGAATCATAGGGTGATAACTGGCATGGTGAAAAATTAACAAGATAGATCAAGTGTGGCATCGCATATACAAGGTTAAGTTGCACCAGGTGTACTAGTATTCTAATCCATGTCAAGTATAACGAGAAATGATCCCTTGGCCCAAAGTTGGCCCACATCATGAGATGACCTAAATCAAGGTCCCACTACTCGGTCTAGTCGATCGGCTCCCTATAAGCCTAACTCGTCGTGTATCGGTGTCATACGGCCTAATCATGGAATGTAGTTGACTGTGCAAGGTCCACCCTAGGGTGTATCCAGCCCTAAGGTGTAAACCGCAGACACAATTCAAGCACGCACAGTCTAAACCTACCGGTGCCCATGTTCAACTCCGAACTTAATGTGCACGACCATGGTCCGCCTGAACAACCGGTGCACCCTTCAGCCGTCTCTTTTGGTCTCTTACAATCAGTCAGTAATCGTGCCCCCACCCTAGCCTAGTCCAGGGTATCCAGATACTCCTGAGTTGGTTACTGCTGAAAAGGACCACGTAACTAGGGTTTTAAATGGGTTAAGTGTGGTTAACCCTATCCTAACCATGTATTGACTCGGTCAAGTGTGTCCAAGCAGTTCATGACTTAACCCTATCAATACATCGTGTTCAATTGGTTAAGTATATTCAAGTAGTCCATGACTTAACCCTACCAGTCCATCGTGTTTAATTGGTTAAGTATTCAAGTAGTCCATGACTTAACCCTACCATGTGGCATTAATTAACTTAATGCACCCCAACCTCTCACATTAGACTTTGTTGTGGTTACTAGTTAAGTCGGGCGGGTCCGGGTAGCTTTACACCACAACCTAGTCTAACCTCGGGTTTTAAGAGCGATATGACCAACTACTCACATTGAGTCCTATTGTTTGTAGCCACTAGTTAAGCCGGTCGGTTCCGGGTAGATTTATGCTACAAACTCAACCCAACCTCGAGTTGGCCACTTTCATGTTTTCTACATGTCATGTCCACGTTCATGTTTTCAAGCATAAACACATGTCAAACTTTCATGTCATATTTTCAAATCATGCTTTCATGTTATTTAAGTTTGCTCAACTACCCATAACGTATTCCCATCGCACGTAAATTCGCATCAACGCAAATAGATCAAAGAGGGAACATAACAATATGACAAGGTGGGCATAAGGTGGCAAATTCTATCACAAGTTAAACATGGTGATATTTGAGGCAAAGGTGTTCAACATACTAGCATATGGCCTCAACATGTATGATGGCATAAAAGGTGACTTGGCCTCAAACATATCAAATAGCATAAGGGTGATTTGGCCACAAGCATGCATAATAGCATAAGGGTGATTTGGCTACAAGCATGCATAATAGCATAAGGGTGATTTGGCCACAAGCATGCATAATAGCATAAGGGTGCTTTGGCCACAAGTTAAACATAATAGCATAAGGGTGCTTTGGCCACGAGCATGCATAATAGCATAAGGGTGATTTGGCCACAAGCATGCATAATAGCATAAGGGTGCTTTGGCCACAAGTTAAACATGGTGGCATATGAGGCAAATGTGTTCATAAACTTGCATATTACATTATAAGCCTCAAAACATGCATGATATCAAACTTTAGCGAATAGGTGAAACATGATCATAAATGACATAGGATGATAGCTAGTGATTCGCATATAACATCATATGCAAGATAACATAAGGTTTATGAGTGATCATAAAATTGCATATTACATTATAAGCCTCAAAACATGCATGATATCAAACTTTAGCAAATAGGTGAAACATGATCATAAATGACATAGGATGATAGCTAGTGATTCGCATATAACATCATATGCAAGGTAACATAAGGTTTATGAGAGTTTCTATATTGCTTTATGCAACATTCCCAATCAAAGCTCATAGCTTTCTATGCACAAGGTCAAGGTGATAGCTTTACAAACATGCATAGAATAAATCTATGCATAACATGATAGAATCAAAGCACAAATCATACTTAGGCCCAAACTCAAACTTGCAACATGTCATATTTAACTTCATAGTTAGAATCTAAGAGTAGTATAGGGCTTACAATGCTATGAAGACTTATAAAATAAAATAAGATTGAAACGAAGCCACGCTAGCAACACTAAAAACCCCAAATGAATATAAGCTCCAAGTTGTCTTGAGAAACAAGAAGCTCCTTTGATTTGTATGAAGAAAGATCCTTATTTTAATGAAGAAAGGTGGCTCTTTTACTAGCTTAGGACACTCAAATTTTCATGAAGAGGATGGAGGCCATGATATGAAGGTGGAGGCCATGATCAAGAAGCATTTTGGCATAGTTTAGTTGTAGGAATGATTAATGAGGGTTTAGGCTAGGTCTTAGGGTCTTTTTATAGAAGATTAGGTTAGTTTAGGCCATAGGATTAACCCAAGTTCAGATCTGAGCCTTTAAAATCCGTCACAAGCCTCCAAACATGTCTTGAGAAACAAGTCAGGTGCACCCAGGCCAGACTGGCCGACCACCCAAGTCGACAGGGGTGTCGACTGGGCAGTCGACACCACCTGGGGTGTGTCGACTCCCCAGTCGACTTGGGGGTGGCGGGAATTTTTCCCGCCTGTTCTGCTTGGCTGAATTTGAATTCTGAATTCAAATTTGAACAGTTTTTGAACTTGAAATTTTCTGAAAACTTTGACGGGCCATAACTTGGTCATACGGACTCCGATTTTCGAAAACTCGGACTCTATTTCGCGTATTTTTCCGAGACGAACGCAATGGCACATCCCGTTTCCCTTGATTCTGATTTTATCATTTAATTCTGCCTTGGTTTATGTTATAACATGTTATTTTAAAATACGGGTTATTACAACACTTGAACAGAATTCCTTTATGCAGCCCCTTCCCTAGTATTTTCTCACATTAGCCACTTATACAACAAATTCATTAGTTTCTATAATGGGTAGATTCAATTTTTTTGACAGTTCAGCGTTGATAAAACTATGAGTGGATCCTGAATCGATTAGCACTTCTATCAATTGATTGTTGATGTAGCCTTTAACACGTATGGTAGACAGCGAGGGAATGTTGCACATTGCACTCAGAGTGATAGCGTAAGCTTGTTCTTCCTCTGTTTGATTGTGTGTAACCACTATAGTGTTAGAATCATGAACAGAAACATTTTGTTCATCAGAATCTTCACCTGTTTCCTGAGTATCAGTGTCATCTTCAGATTGTAACGACATTACTCCCTCGATAATATATATGTGTTTTATCTTACATTCATGGCCCGGATGCCATTTTTCATTGCACCCAAAACAAAGATTCTTTCTTCTCCTTTCAAGTATTTCCTGAGGGGTTAACCCTTTCTTTTTCACATTGATCTCACGACTAGTTGCATCTTTCTTAACAGTTTTAGTCACTCCTGAAAATTTATTTGACTTACTAAGTTTGGCTTTCTTCTTATTAATCCTTTTGCATTCGAATACCTTGGCTAAACTAACAACTTTCTTGAAATCAACACGATGTAATGCAAGTACATCGAATGTTATTTCATCCTTAAGCCCTCCCACAAATTTTTCTAATAAAAACAGATCTGGTAAGGCATCACATAGGGTTTGCAGGTATTCAAATTGAGATAAGTAAGCTACGACAGTGGTGGTCTGTTTTAGATTAGAAATAGCTTTATAAGACTTTACGAATTCTTCAGTGCAAATCTCACTATTAATTCATCTTTAAAAATATTCCAAGATTCATAATTTTGTACCTTTTTGACGAGCCAACCATACCACTTTCTTGCATCTTCTCTGAGATGGAACGAACAAGTAGCTACCCACTCATTTTCAGGTATACGATGATATTGAAATAGATGCTCAACCTGGTTAAGCCATTCTATGACCTCCTCATTCCCATTGTACGTGGGAAAATCCAATTTAATAACTGTATTTTGTAGCAACCTGGGAGGGTTATGGGAATTGAAAGGAACAGGTGGATTTCTATTGGAGGAACTGTTATTATTTTCTAATTGCGCCTGATTGGGAGATACTGCGATTGAAGCTTCTTGATTCAGCCTTGGGTGCAGTCTTTGACATGGGGGTATATAGGGAACCCTAGGGTTTGACTGTTGTGATTTCATATCCTTGAATTCTTTGGCGATATTGTTGAGGGTTTCTTGCATCACGTCCATCTTCTAATTAATCCCATGTTGAGCTTCTTGCAGTTCCCTAACATTCAAAGAAGTTTGAGCGTTGATAAGATCTTGTCTTGAATCGTCAGAAGCACCTTCTTTGTTGAACTCATCACTTTCCTTTAGTGCTTCTTCATCAGAATTGTGATGCAATTCCGATTCATCCGGCTCTGATACCAAGATGTTAGCCCCAGATTTTTTTCGATTAGCTACGAGTGATTATTGAATCCATTTCAGAACACTTTGCACGAGATTTATCAGTAACTTACTAAAGAAGTGAAAGCAGAACTAAAATAATGGGATTTAGCGGGGAAGCAGTGAACACAATGAACTGGAAAACTCAAAGCTTTATTTTCTCAAATATTTGACAAAATGACAAATGAAGACTTTTGAGAGAAAAAACCCCAAACAGATCAACATCAACTAACATGGATTTAGCCCTATATTTATACCCATCATTTACACATTTAGCTAATGGACCTGATTTACATAAGCCCATGATTAAATAAACCCTCACAACATAAATTCTTACATAGTTGAGCACTGTGCACGTGCACAGGCAATTCAGTTCATCTGGCAGGGTCTAGTCATCATTGCCTTGACCATGGGATCTTCTTGTTCCATTCTAGTTGACCAGCAGTCACCAGTAGCAGATGCTGATGTGTCACTTCCGTTTAATAAGGATGGTGTAAACATGATTGAGGAAATGCCTGTTTCATAATTATTTGTACAAACACCATTCAAACTTCTTCCCAAAGCAGATTTCTTCATTGAATCGATGGTGACTCATTGTAGGTGCATAATAGATTGGAATGAGCAGTCACCGTACTATGATTTTAGAGGAGAAGGATAAGAAAATTGTTAACCATGAAGGTAAAGCTGCCCCCAAAGAGGAAATAAGGAGAAACACTAAAAGAGGAAGAGCTTATCCAGTGTAAAAAGGAGAGTGAATATGACGAAGACAATGCTGATTCTTTTGATGAGACATTGAAAGTCCATTTCACTAGGAATAGAAATCCAAGAAGATAAAATCGTTCATTCCCTCGGTGCCACTGAATAAGACCTTAGTCCTTTACCCATAAATGGAGATACTAATAGGGAACTTGTAGATTTAGGTGTTATTTAAGCCATTCCAAGCGAGATTTTTATGGAAGCATTCACCCTTATACATATAGATTTTGACTTCCTCTCTGGAGATATCACTCCAGAAGGCATTCACAATTCAGTTTCAATTATAAAGGAATATGGTTTATGGGTTTATTATGTAGATAACCCACCAAGCATGTCATTAGGGCTGTATGCACTTTCGCTTACACTGTTCTCCTTAATTAATATGGTTTCTAAAGTTGATTTGCCTTCTTTTTAGGTAGTTCTAGGAGTCGTCGATATTTTGACTCCTTTGAGTGCACTTTAAGGGATGACCACCAACAAAGAGCAGCTTTTAATCTCCCGCAGTGCCATTAAATGGATATAGAAAGATAAAGGAAGAGGGAGAAGATAAACACAAGGAAATAAGGAGAGATAAGGATATTAAGGACGAGAGGGAAAGGAATAGAGATAGAGAGGGTGATTTCCGTGAAGAGAATAGTTGTGATAGAAAGAAAAGCTCTAAGACTAAAGAGTAGTCTTCAAAAAGGAAAAAGGTTAAACATAACCCCATCAAGAAAAATATATAATCTTGGACTCTGATAAGCTTTGGGGATGAAATTCCTATCTCTGTCTCCCCATCAGTTACAACTTTTCTTTGTCCCTCTTACACAAGCTATCCCCACTTCATTTTCTTTTTAGGTCCATAAGAGAAACTCGTATACTCTCCTTAAATGTCCTAAAGGGCTCCCCAAACGACTACCGGGGTGGTTACTAAAGTGATAATAGTTCAATTGTGATTTGGCCTCCTTGACAAGAAGATTAACTTAGGAAATTTGGACGCGCTTTGGAAGGATATAGATCCGCCTAAGGGTTTGAAAAGAATGAGAAAAGATCTAGCAGACATATCCTATGGTGTGGAAAGAGAGGAGTATGACTGAATGCATAAGGATCTTGACACCAAGATTAAACAGTAGTAGAAGGAATTTTTTTTGGATTTGAAGTCCAAAGAGGATAGTGTTAGAAGGGTGATTGACATAGAAATGTGTTTATTTTATGCTCTTATATCTTATCTTTTGTATATAAATAAATATTACTTGGGTATTGTTTTGTTACTTTTACAGATATTCCAACCCAGCCCGCATGCAACCAGAAATGTAGAGAAATAGAGTTCAATTTGGTGTGTATTTGCATTTTGAAGAATTGTAAATGAAGATATCACATCTAGTTGCTGTTGGACAAGAAAAGGATTGATAACAAGGCTTTGCACATCACAAATCAATGAAGAAGTGTCAAGGAAACAAGAGGAAAAGAGAAAAGACCCAAATTTGCTTTATTTATCTAAGGCCCATTTATGTTCTCATTGTAAACTAAGTGGTGATGTAATGACCAGGTCCATTTATCATTAGGGTTAGGGTTTGGGTTTGGCTATCTCCCCTATATATACCCTTGTAATATCATTGTAGCCACCATCCTATGATATCATACATCTCATTCTATTCTCTTCATTAATAAAACTCATTTTTCTTTTTATTTTATGCAATTTTCTATTTCTTAGCAATGAGTGTTGTCTACACGATTAGATTCGGTAGAACACTATTTGTATTCTGCATTTCTTTTCATTAGCGATTGACCGTCTGATTAGATTCAGCGGTAATCCTAATTTTTATTTTCTGTTCGTTTAATTCTGTTCTGCAATTTTATTTCCATTGTTCTATTTTATCTTTAATTGTTGAATTTATTACAGATCCGATTAGATTCGAATCTGCAGTAAATTTAATTGCATCTTTTAATTGTAGTTTCACTTTTTATTTTGTTTTGCAAAATCAACCTCCAGTTTTGTCTAACTCGCCCAAGAGATTAGATAAATAATTTGATTTAATTCACCTCCCTGTGTTCGACCTGTATGCTACACACCTGTATGCTTGCAGAATTTATTATAAATGTCGCGCTTTTCTAATTCATAGATTAACGTCGATCAAGTTTTTGGCGCCGTTGCCGGGGAGGCAATAATTAAATTTTATTGTTTATTTAATTTCCGATTCGTGTTAGTTTTTATTTCTGTTTATTTTTATTTATTTTTCCTTTTTGTTTTCTTGTATATATAAAAAAAAATCTTGATTGGTGAGATTTTGTATTATTTAATGATACTATAATCTACTGTACAAGAAAAAAAATCTTGCTCGTTTTTCTTTGATTTCTTTTCCTTTTATTTCTCAATCTATTTCTTTCCCTGTTTATTTCTCAATTTATTTCTTTCCCTGTTTATTTTCCTTCTTGTTTTTTTGTTATTTTTGTTCTACAAAAAAAAACACTCTTGATTGGTAGATTGGATATTATTTATTGATATTACAATCTCCAAATCAAAGAAAAAAACTTTAGCTTTAACTTTATTTCTTGCCGTCTTTCCATTTTTTTCCCTCAATCTTCTATATCTTCCAACATTTACAAAAAAAAACGAAAAAAAAAATTCCTTTCCATTTATTTCTCTCTCTTTCAACAAACTCTTTATTTTTCGCAAATAAAAAAAAATCATAAAAAGATTCCTTTTTTACAAGTTTTCCCTGTTTGATTTATTGCCTTCTGTTTCTCCTATAATACCTTAATATTCTAGATAAGAAAAGAGAAAAAAAAACTTGCATTTATTTTATTTTGATTGCTTTCCAATTACACCTTTTCCTCACTTCCTCTAATCTCTTTTCATTATTTTTTTTTCTTTTTTTTCATTTGTTACTTTCCTATTCTCTCTTTTATAATAAAAAAAAGGGGGTCGTAAAAAGATTCTTCTTTTGCAATTCTTTCCTTGTTTACATTTCCATTGCTTTAATTCCCTTCTTTTCTCTCTCTTCATATTCTCCATATTATTCTTTCTTCTGCCTTTATTCTTCATAATTCTTTTCCTTTTACATCTGATTTCTTATCTTCTTATATAAATATTCAAAAAAAAAAGCCAAAAATCCTATTTCCTTATTTCCTCCCCATAATTTTGTCTTTCCTCTTTACAAAAGACCTTTTCAATCGTCTACTTCACCCTCTTCATCCCCAACGCATATCAAACGCACCAGTCCCTCATCTTTCAAACCCCTTCCCTCATCTCCATACACCATCATCTTCACGCACAAAGCCGCAGCCCACTCCACAATTCAACCCGCAAACCCAACGCCAAAACAATCTTCACGAACAGAAATTTACCCACGATTCTACAGCAAATCCATTAGCCCTTGCCTCAAACGTTCATCTCCTACAAACTACCAATCCTTCTCAACCACTCGCGCATCCGTACCATCCACGAGATCCGAACCACCTTCACGCCCAAAATCAGCACCACATATTTCAATTCGAAATCCCCAATTCACCATACTCGAAACCTCCCCTTAGCCAATTCGAAGGTCTGAAACACGATTCAGTTGTTAATATTCGAAATTCGGATCCAAAGATTGATCTTTGGATTTGTTTTTAATTGCTTCTGAAAAAAATAGGGAGGCAGCTTTGTTTATTTATTTTAAGGAAAAAGGGACGTGCTTTGATTTTGTGCTGAACCTAAGGGAGTGCGTGTGAGCCAATTTGTGTTTAAAAGGGTGCGTGTTTTATAGTTGTTGTGGCTTGTTTTTGGAGTACTGTATTTTATTTTGAACGTTTGAAGTGTGTGGCCCTTAGTCAGAATAGGGTCTCTTGGGGTTACTTTATTTTCTTTCTGAGTACGGTTGTGAATCCCTTTTCTTTTTCAAAAAAAAAATCTGTGTTTAAAAAAAAAATATAGTTTTTATTTTGTTTAGTTTCTTTTTAAGTTTTTTTTTAGTTGAGTTTAGTATATAAAAAAAAATCGTTCTCTGTCTAGTTAGCTCTTAGTTTAGTTTTTTTGTTTATTGTATTTAGTTAGTCTTTTGTTTTCTTTCTACTTAGTGTTTTTTTTTCTTAATTCTTCTTCTCTTCTTTCCAACAAAAAAAGAGAAAGAAAGAAAACAAAAATTAGGATCAAGCAAAGAAAGGAAGACAAGCAAGTCCGAAGTGGAGAAAATCAAAAGCGAGCAAAGCAAAACAATCAGTTGAAGTTAAATTGTTGGAGCGGTTGCACACCAAGTGGAGTGTGAACGCGCTAGCACTTCCCAAATTCACTGGACGGACTGCCGATCAAGGTAAGAAATTTTGAAAACACTACAGGTGCTCTGCTGCAAAGAAAAAAAAAATATAGACAATTATTGTAAAAAAATTCTGCAGGGGCAGCGGCTTTGAATGTACAATTTTTAATTTTTGAAATTATTTTGTGTGATTGTTGTTATTTCTACATTTTTATTCATTCTGTTAAGGGCAATACCCCAATTCACATAAGGTGAGGGATTTCATCACCCTTTCCTTGGCCCACAAATTGCATTTCATCGTAGAATCTGACTAATAATAACGGTTAGACATTGGACTTAAGGGAGTCACGGGCTCATCTAGGGCTTAATTATATTGTGATAATTGATTCATTTGGAACGAATTATTTCTTGGTGTCTAGACTACGGCATAGAAATAACCGTTTATAAATATTACGGTGATTCGTAAATATTATATCGGTTGTTACTCTGAAGATACTTAAACCTTCGGCTGCATTGCTAGGGTGATTCCTGGTGCACCGATAACTCCTGTCCGTTAACTGGCTGAGAAATCTTTTGATCTAAGTAATCAAACACATCACTTTATAATTTTGGGTTAGGAGCCAATAAGGACAGAAAACTTCATTGTAGCTAATTTCTGTGCTTGCATTTAACAACAATGAGTGAAAAAAGTGTTAGCCAACAAAATTCTCCTAGGGGTTCTCGAATCAACCAAAATTTTCCAACCGAATTGGATCAAAATCGAGTGAATCAAAATTTTCCAAACTTTGGGGAACAAAATCAAATGAATCAAAATTTTCAAAATCTCAATATCCAAATGGATAGACCCTTGTCTCTTCGTGATCGATGTTATCCTACTAGGACCGTTCAACCATCTGTCATTGTGTTCCCACCAGCTGAAGGAAACAATTTTGAGCTAAAACGTTCTTTTATCCAAGGGGTGCCAAAATTTACTGGGTCTGAAAATGCTTATGAATTTCTGAGTGAATTTGAATTGTATGCCTCCATAACAAAAATGCAACAACTATCTAACGAATCGATCAAGCTAAGGCTAATTCCATTTGCACTACTTGAAAGCGCTAAAAGATGGCTAAATTCTCTTCCACGACATTCCATAAGAAGTTGGGATGAATTTGTCACTGCATTCTTGAAAAAGTTTTTCCCTTTCCATAAAACTCTAAAAATCCGAACCGAGATAAATCAATTTTGTCAAAATGAGGGGGAAACTTTTTCAAAATACTTTGAGAGATTCAACCAGCTATTATATAGTTGCCCCCATCATGGAATTCTAAAAGATCACTTATGTCAAATTGCATATGAAGGGCTAAACTATCAGACTAGAACTCAACTAGAATCAATGTGTGGAGGAGACTTTATGTCTAAAACAACCGATGAAGCTTGGCAATTCTTAGAAGATTATTCTGAAAAGGACATGCAGTGGGAATCGATTCGTGTTCCCATTCGTACTTCTACTAGAGGAGTACATGTCGTGGACCCAAGTCAAATTCCTTTAGAAAATCAAACTCCTCAAGCCGGAGAAGGGTTACCCCACTATTACTCTCAAGACCAAGCCAATGCCATAGCTCAAAATAATCCTTACTCATCCACGTACAACCCTGGTTGGAGGAACCACCCGAATTTTTCCTGGTCAAACCCCAATAATTCGGCTAACCCATCTCACATGCAACCCTTTATTCCCAATCCGAATTACCAAGCTCCTTCTTCCAATTCTCAAATCTCTCAACCTGCACCTCAAACGAAACAACCTTATAGGCACCCCAACTTTCAATCATCCAATCAATCCTCTCAATCTTCTCAACCACCACAAGATATCGTGCGTTTAGGGAAACAATTGAACTCTCACGAAGCTAAAATGAACTCACAAGACGCTAAACTCGACCAAATGTTCAATATGATGAAAGAACTAATGAAAAATAATGAGAAAGGAAAGTTGCCTAGTCAACCCGAGGTGAATCCAAAGTATAACTCTCGTGCTCTAAATTCTTGTGAGGATGAAAACCACAATCCGGTAAACGTTGTTACAACCCTTCGATCTGAAAAGGGGATTGATAATAATGTTGGCAACCCTGACAAACCTTCAAACTCAACCCAAATACAAAAGCTTGATGATCACTTAATGGCTACAAATGCCAGTTCTTCTAAACTTCCATCTCCCTTAAATGTTGGCAATCCCAACAGTTCTTCTCCTAGTGTCAACAAACCCGACTCACTTTTTGAAATCGATGTTGGCAATACCAATATTTCATCTTCTACACACTTACCACCTTCTTCTTCCATGGCCAAATCTTCATCGTCGAACGATGAAACTCATCACAGAGTCAAAAAACCAGTAGTTCCTTTTCCTCATAGACTCAACAATAAGAAGAAAGCGGCAAATTTCGATAAAATTCTGGAAATTTTCAAACAAGTCCGTGTGAACATTCCTCTTTTAGACACCATTGAACAAATCCCTCAATATGCTAAATGTCTTAAGGAATTGTGCATACAAAAACTTGCGACCAATGTCCTAAAAACCGCCTTTCTAACTGCAAATACAAGCTCTGTTCTTTCGAATCTTGCCCCGGTCAAGTATAAAGACCCTGGCTGCCCTACGATTGATTGTAAAATAGGAAACACTCACATCTCTCGTGCCCTACTCGACCTTGGTGCCAGTGTCAACCTTCTCCCTTATACTGTCTATCGTCAACTTGGACTAGGGGTGATTAAACCAACAAACATCACACTTCAACTAGCCGATCGATCTGTAAAAAAGCCATTGGGAATTATCGAAGACGTCTTGATACAGATCGAACAGTTTTACTTCCCTGTCGATTTTATAGTTCTAGAAACAGAGCCTGTCTCAAATCCCAAAGTTCAAATACCATTGATCTTAGGACGCCCTTTCTTAGCAACCTCTAATGCTGTCATTAACTGTAGGAATGGTCAGCTTTGACTTTCCTTCGGGCACCTAACCATTGAGCTAAACATCTTTAATCTCAACAAACAACCTAGGGATTTTGAGATCGATGAAATTGACATGATTCAAACCACAGTTGATGAAACCTCTAGTGACACTTCTGAAGCCTTGAAAATGTGTCTTGACCATTTCGACTCTGATTTCGATGAACTCGAATACATTTCTGAACTAAACAAAATTCTTGACTCCGACACTTCGTCACCTGAATCTAACCAAGGAATATTGACCAATGTTGACACACAAGAACTTCCTAAGTTAGATCTCAAACCCTTGCCACTAGACCTTAATTATGCCTACCTAGACTCTTCAAAAACTTTTCCCGTAATCTTGGCCTCCGATCTTACCGAGGACCAAGAAGAAAAAGTTTTGGAAATTTTACGGGAAAATAAAGACGCCTTGGGGTGGGAAATTAGCGATATAAAAGGAATTAGCCCATCAATTGTGGAACATCGCATACATTTAGTTGATGAGGCTAGACCCACCCGTGAGGCTCAAAGGCGATTAAACCCAAACATGAGAGAAGTGGTCAAGGAGGGGATAATCAAATGTCTAGACAATAACATCATCTATCCCATCTCTGATAGTACTTGGGTGAGTCCGGTACAAGTTGTACCAAAGAAGTCGGGAGTCACAGTGATCAAAAACGACAGTAATGAACTCGTCCCAACAAAAATCAAAACCAAATGGCGTGTGTGTATCGACTATCGAAAGCTTAACTCAGCCACACGAAAAGACCATTTTCCCTTGCCTTTTATTGACCAAATGCTCGAACGCTTGTCGGGACATGAGTACTACTGTTTTCTCGATGGATACTCTGGCTATAACCAAATTCCTGTTGCTTTAGAAGATCAACATAAGACCACCTTTACTTGTCCCTTTGGAACCTCTGCTTATCGTCGCATGCCTTTTGGTCTTTGTAATGCCCCCGTGACTTTCCAAAGGTGTATGATGAGTATTTTCTCTGATATGGTGGAAGAATTCTTGGAAATATTCATGGACGATTTTTCAATTTATGGATCATCTTTTTCCCGATGCCTCACTCATTTAGAACTCATCCTTAAGCGTTGTAAGGAGAAATCACTCGTGCTTAATTGGAAAAAATGCCATTTCATGGTAAAAAGGGGGATAGTTCTAGGTCATGTCATCTCCAAAGATGGCCTAAAAGTCAATAAATCCAAAATCGATTTGATTGCTAATTTACCTCCTCCTAAGTCTGTCAAAGATGTTCGTTCATTTCTTGGCCATGCAGGATTCTATAGAAGATTCATTAAGGATTTCTCAAAAATTTCAAAACCTCTCTCGAATTTACTTGCCAAAGACGTAAAGTTTGAATTTTCCAATGATTGCAAAACATCTTTTGAAACTCTTAAATCAATCTTGACCACAACTCCCATTATTCAACCTCCTGATTGGACTCAACCCTTTGAACTTATGTGCGACGCTTTTGACTTTGCAATTGGAGCCATCTTGGGTCAGCGAATTGATAAACTCCCTCGAGTCATTTACTACGCTAGCAAAACTTTAAACGAGGGACAATTGAATTACTCAACTACTGAAAAGGAATTTTTGGCAGTTGTCTTCGCTCTTGAGAAATTCAGACCATATCTCATAGGATCCGAAGTCATAGTTTACACTGACCATGCTGCCCTACGATATTTGCTTTCTAAAAAGGATGCCAAGGCCCGCTTGATTCGTTGGATCCTTCTTCTTCAAGAATTTGATATAGAAATACGAGATAAAAAGGGTTCTGAAAATGTCGTAGCTGATCATCTCTCTCGAATTGTGCACGAAAATGATAACGACACCCAAATCGATGACTATTTTCCTGACGAACAACTCCTTTCAATCTCTAACACCCCTTGGTACGCTGACATTGTGAATTATCTTGTCACACAACAAACACCCGCTGAATGGTCGAAACAAGATAAACAAAAATTTCTCTCGAAAGTTCACAACCCATATCTTTTCAAATACTGTCCAGACCAAATCATTCGAAGGAGTGTACCCGATCATGAACACCAAAGTATTCTCTCCTTCTCACATGACCATGCTTGTGGCGGTCATTTTGGAGCAAGAAAAACTGCTGCAAAAGTTTTGCAAAGCGGTTTTTATTGGCCCACACTCTTCCGTGATGCTTTCGAATTTTGCTCTAAATGTGAGCGATGTCAAAGAACGGGTCGAATCTCTAAGCGAAACATGATGCCTCTCAACCCCATTTTAGTGATTGAGTTATTCGATGTTTGGGGCATCGATTTCATGGGACCATTCCCTAATTCATTTGGGAATCTTTACATCTTACTTGCGGTAGATTATGTCTCAAAATGGGTTGAAGTCATCCCGACCAAAACCAACGACAACAAGGTTGTTATCAAATTTCTCAAAGAGAACATCTTTTCACGCTTTGGCACACCTCGAGCTATCATTAGCGATAATGGCACTCACTTCTGTAATCGAGCTTTTGAATCCTTGCTCAAGAAATACTCAATCACACACAAGCTGTCAACCTCTTACCATCCACAAACTAGTGGACAAGTAGAAGTTTCCAATAGACAAATCAAACAAATTCTTGAGAAAACCGTGAATTCCAATAGAAAAGATTGGTCCTTAAAACTGATTGATGCACTTTGGGCTTTTCGCACTGCTTATAAGACCAATCTAGGGATGTCACCATATCGATTAGTCTTTGGAAATGCCTGTCACTTACCTCTTGAATTAGAGCATCGTGCTCTTTGGGCCATAAAATTTTTGAACTTTGACTTAAAAAAAGCCGGCTCACATAGGAAGCTACAAATTTCGGAATTAGAGGAATTAAGAAATGAGGCGTATGAAAATGCGAAAATCTACAAAGAAAGAACCAATGCCCAACACGACAAAAACATACTCCGTAAGGAATTCAACGTAGGTCAAAAAGTTCTTTTATACGACTCTAGACTTCACTTGTTTCCAGGAAAACTCAGATCTCGATGGACTGGACCTTATGTCGTGAAAACAGTATATCCTCAGGGAGCGATTGAAATTGAAAATCATAGGGTTGGAAAAGTCTTCAAAGTAAACGATCAACGATTGAAACCATTTTTGGAATTCGAACAATATGACGAAGATGACTCTATCGATCTGCATGATCATCCACCATGAAATCAGGTGGTACACGTTCTTTTTCTTTTATTTTTCTTTTTCATTTTATTTTATTTTATTTTTGTTTTTCTGCCTTAGACAGTTGGGACACTGTCTCAATCAAGTGTGGGGGGGAGTCTGCATTACACTCTTTTGATTTTTCTTTAATTTTTCTTTCTTTTCATATAGGACCATCATACATTTTATATCATAGTAACATACCATAATTTTTTTTTTATATACGACTCATTTTCAATTGATACAACAAAATAAGTTTACAATTTTTAGCCAGTTGATAGTATTTTTTTCTCTCAACTTAGATCGAATAAGAAATATAATGAAAAGTTTAATTTTGAGGGATAATAGTGTAATGGGTACATAGGGAGATTCTTAGGTGATGGCCATGAGATCTATTCTATATTGTAGACTTTGTTTAAATAAGTGGAGGACTTAAAATACTTATATTGGCTTTTCAAATCTTTAAAACTAAGTCGTGTTAAGTTGAATTCGCATAACTCTCTTTTGTGCTTATATTTTCAATAATAATAACAGTAATCCAAGGGTATCCAACATTGCTTGTATATCAAGCGTTGGTGTGCAAACCCGCCAAGCTCTATCCGACATGTTGTTGACAAAGTCAGCGTTGGAATATCTTGGTCTCATTTTATGAGATTGGACACCTAAGGATTACCGACACGTTGTTGACAAAGTCAAAGTCGGCCTGCACAATCCGCCAAGCTCTTTACCCACTCTCCGTTAGTCCGCGAGGCAGTGCATGGGTGGTAAACCTTGGTCTTCTAAGTTACGTGTATATACTTAATCATAAATTTTAAAATTTTATAGAATAAAGAATAAGCGATGATGCCCAAACACCTCTTGACCTTATTGATTTGACTAGCCATACATGAGAAAATTAGAATACCACTTTGCAAACTATGCCAAGCAAACTAAGAATCTATTTCATGGCTGCACTATGTTATCGACCGAACTAACTGGCCAAACTGGAATTTAACATTTGAAAACTCGATTTATATTGAAAATTTGTGACAAGTTGAGGTATCTAAAATAAAATCAACTGATTAGAAATTGTCAACTTAATTTGTTGTACCACTTTCCTGAAATAAGTCGTGTAGTCATTTTACGTTTTTATTTTTGCATATGTCCATTGCATTCATGTAGTTTCATTAGAATCATAGCATACTGCATTTGGATTTTGTGGGTAGTATCCGCTGAAAACCCTCACGAGGCACCACTCGTCCTACTAGGGACACCTAGAGGTTTAACGGCTTGTTGCATACGCTCAATGCAATCGTGTTTCCTACGAAAGTGTGACTTATCTAGTCTTGATTTTCATTTTTGTTTTACTCGAGGACGAGTAAAAGATAAGTGTGGGGGTATTTGATTGACATAGAAATGTGTTTATTTTACGCTCTTATATCTTATCTTTTGTATATAAATAAATATTACTTGGGTATTGTTTTGTTACTTTTACAGATATTCCAACCCAGCCCGCATGCAACCAGAAATGTAGAGAAATAGAGTTCAATTTGCTGTGTATTTGCATTTTGAAGAATTGTAGATGAAGATATCACATCTAGTTGCTGTTGGACAAGAAAAGGATTGATAACAAGGCTTTGCACATCACAAATCAATGAAGAAGTGTCAAGGAAACAAGTGAAAAAGAGAAAAGGCCCAAATTTGCTTTATTTATCTAAGGCCCATTTATGTTCTCATTGTAAACTAAGTGGTGATGTAATGACCAGGCCCATTTATCATTAGGGTTAGGGTTAGGGTTTGGCTATCTCCCCTATATATACCCTTGTAATATCATTGTAGCCACCATCCTATGATATCATACATCTCATTCTATTCTCTTCATTAATAAAACTCATTTTTCTTTTTATTTTATGCAATTTTCTATTTCTTAGCAATTAGTGTTGTCTACACGATTAGATTCGGTAGAACACTATTTGTATTCTGCATTTCTTTTCATTAGCGATTGACCGTCTGATTAGATTCAGCGGTAATCCTAATTTTTATTTTCTGTTCACTTAATTCTGTTTTGCAATTTTATTTCCATTGTTCTATTTTATCTTTAATTGTTGAATTTATTACAGATCCGATTAGATTCGAATCTGCAGTAAATTTAATTGCATCTTTTAATTGTAGTTTCACTTTTTATTTTGTTTTGCAAAATCAACCTCCGGTTTTGTCTAACTCGCCCAAGAGATTAGATAAATAATTTGATTTAATTCACCTCCCTGTGTTTGACCTGTATGCTACACACCTGTATGCTTGCAGAATTTATTATAAATGTCGCGCTTTTCTAATTCATAGATTAGCGTCGATCAAAGGGTCCAAGAGTTGATTAACACTGGGAAGCTAAGAGAAATTCTGCACTCAACCTAACTCAAAGAGCGTCATCGAGAAGAATAAAAATCCAAGTAGGAGCTCAAAACTGAGAAAGGGCTCATATAGTCCTGCTGATTACCATCGCTATGAAGTTAGAGGATATTAAGGGAAAATATTTGGTTATCAACAAACGTGATCAAACTATTCATACTCAAGCGAAGGAGATTGTTATGCTTAAGGAGCTAGTTACACACTTATAGAATGAAAAGAATATAATCACGATGAAGAATTTTGATCTCCAATTAGGATGATATGATGGAACACCTAGATGATACAGTATTCAATTTATACACTAATAGTGATGAGAAAGGAGATCCCGTGATATTTAAAGGATAAATCTTCACACATTCTTGTCCAAGTTTGGGAAGAGGTACTGCTGCACGCCGAGGAATTTAGGCCTGCTGAGGATTCGTTGATATACCATTATTTAGATATAGTCTTATGAAACAACTGATAAACTCCATTACCATCGATAACAGAGAAAACTTTATTATTCAAAGCGAATGAATGTACCAAGTCCAATACCCTAACCTGTTATACAAACCAGTTACACTTGCAAAATAAGGCCTAGTACAAAAGCCCAAAATAAAACAATGTAAAAACACGTATAATGGTTTATACATAAAACACATACAACTTTATATAACAAATTTAATACACTCAACATCCCCCCCTCAAGATTGACTTGTTGAAAGTGAAGAAACAAGACCAATCTTGGAACACAAAAAACGATGTTGCTCAACACTTAGTGGCTTCGTCATTAAATCAGCTAATTGCATAACTGTGCCAACATGAGATAATGCAATGAAATTACTCTTTATATGATCCCTTATATAGTGACAATCCATTCTCAAGTGTTCAGTTATTTCTTGAAAAACTTCATTCTCGGCTATGTATTGAGTAGATTTATTGTCACATAAAAGAAAAATTGGACTAGTAATGTTTACCCGTAACTCTTGCAACAAATTAAACTTTCTATCCAAACTATCTCACTTGTTGTTTGACTCATAGCCCTATACTCAGCCTCAGTTGAACTCTTAGAAGTAACCTTTTGTTTCTTTGTCTTCCATGATATTAAAGAGTCACCAAGAAGAATGCAAAAACCAGTAAGAGACTTTCCAGAAAATATGCAACTACCCCAACCTACATCACTGTATGCCTTAACCTGCAATACAGTGTTAGCTGCGTAGAACAATCCATGATTCAGAGTACACTTTAAATACTTTAGAACATGTAAAGCTGCTGAAAAATGTGGGGTTCTAGGATCCTGCATAAACTAACTTAACTGTTGCACAACATAGGATATATCAGGCCTAGTCATGTTTAGATAAAGCAATTTTCCAATTAATCTTCTATATATCTCTGGATTGGTTAATTGTGTACCTTCAATTGTGCTTAACCTCAAACCTTTAGGAAGAGGAAATGGTGCAATCTTTGAGTTTTCCATATTTGTAGAACTGAGCATATCCAATATATATTTTCTCTGATTTAAGAAAATGCCTCTACTTGTTCTAATAACTTCAATTCCAAGAAAAAAATGTGAGCTCCCCTAAATCTTTGATGGTAAATTCTTGACGTAATTCCTTTTTAATTTCTGAAATAATCTGAATACTTGAACCAGTAACAAGCAAATCATCTACATAACATACTATAACAGTAAAATCATTTTGATCAATTCTACAAAACAATGAGCAGTCCTGCTTAGATTGAACAAAACCAATATGAAGAAGAAAATTTTTAAGCTCTTTATTCCACTGTCTAGCAGCCTGCTTAAGTCCATATATTGCTTTTTTGCATACTTTTCTAGGCTTTGCTTTAGTATAATCAGGAGGGGGTTTCATATATAACTCTTCATCAATATAACCATGCAAAAAAGCATTATTTATATCCAGTTGATGTAAACGCCAACTAGAAGCTGCTGCTAAAGCAATTACAGCTCTAACTGTTGTAAATCTAGCAACTGGACTGAAAGTATATTTAAAATCTTTACATTTAATCTGCTTGTCCCCCCTTGCTACAATTTTGGCTTTACAACTTTCAACATCTCCATTCTTCAAAAATTTGGTCTTATATACCCGTTTGCTTCCTATTGCAGATCTGTTAGATGTAACTCCACCAATTTCCAAGTGTTATTCTTCTCCATTACTTCAATTTCTTGTTGCATTGCTACTACCCATCTAGGGTCTTCCTTTGCTTGATTATATGAAGCAGGTTCTTTTGTAGACAACATTTTGTTGAGATCTGTCAAAGCTTCAGAATTCAAATGTTATAATGATGGTTCTGAAAACACATTAAAACCCATAGATGTAGGTATTGAATCGTGTAGTGTGGATAATGGTTTAACATATTGGACTTCAAAATCTTTAAACTTGGAAGGTATTTTTGTTATTCTGGTTGATTTTCTTTATGGGGGAATTGCAGAAATAATAGGTTCAGTCTGTTCACTAACATCAGAATGATGTTGAAATTGAGTGGAGGAAGAAGAGGTTTCTGGAACTATACTTTCAGTTGTAGGAATGCTTTGTGAAAAAGAAAATGGAGGAATATATAAATTTGAACCACAAATTTGTTCATCATGGGTTAAACTTTGAATCTGAGGAGATTGAATTTGAGATGGAGTTTCTGTGTATGGAGAGGAGTTTGCATTATGAAAAGGAAAAATGGACTCTTCAAATATTACTTCCCTGCTAAATAGTCTTGTGCTCATCCAAATCATATAATTTATATCCATCCCGAGCATAAGGATATCCAATCATCACACATCTTTTTGCTCTTGGTGCAAATTTGTCGGTTGACTTTATTGTAGGATAGCACAAACAACCAATCACTCTAATGTCCATAATTAGGCTTCTTTCCCATTAATTTTTCATATGTTGTCTTCCATTGAATCACAACACTAGGCATTAAATTGATTAAGTATGCAGCTGCTAAAACACAATCACCCTAAAATTTAATAGGCAAATTAGCATGTAATTTTATTGACCTGGCAGATACTAAAAGGTGTTTGTGTTTTCTTTCTACTCTACCATTTTGTTGAGGAACCATTGGTACACTTCTTCGATGTATAACTCCTTTTTGAGCAAACAAATTACTACATGATTCATTCAGTATCTCGGTGCCATTGTCACTTCTGATTATCTTAACCTTGCTAGAAAATTGAGTATCAACATAGGCTTGAAAATCTGAAATTATTTTATAAACTTGTTGTTTGTTGTGCAGAAGATGAACCCATGTAGTTCTACTAAAATCATCCAAAATTGTTAAAAAATAACTTGCACCAGATATTGTAAGTGTTCTGTATGGTCCCCATAAATCTATATGAATCATTTCAAAGGGTTGACCAGTAATAGAGGATGACAAAACAAATGGCAATTTATGAAGTTCACTCAAAATGCATGCTTCATAACTAAAATCATCACTTTTATTGTTAGAACAAGGAATTGTTAAGTGTTTCATAGTGGACACACTTACATGTCCTAGTCTTGCATGAAGAATATTAAAACTAGGTACAAGAGGTGTTTGCTAATATATTTCCAGATTTTTCATTATAGGAACTATGAACGGTAGATAAAACTGAAAAAGAAGAAGAAGTACTAGGAAGAGAATTAAAATCCCCCCATTAAATTTGTATAATCCAGCTTCTCTTTTGCCAGATCCTTGCACTTATTTAGAGTGTAGGTCCTGAAACAAACATTTTGTTTGATCAAAATAGACCACAAGATTGTTATGATCAAGAAATTTTCCAATAGATAGAAGATTTTGATTGAAATCAGGAACATATAAGACATCTTTGAGAATTATTTGAGGTGTTAAATGAATTGTCCCAATTTTTGTAACATTTTTAATAGTTCCATCAGGCAAATTAACATTCAAAGGATGTTTTAGTGTTTGAATTGAAGCAAAACATTTTAAATCATATGTCATATGGTCAAATGCACCAGAGTCTATGATCCAATTAGTATAATAAGTAGTATTTGTATCATGAATAACACCAAAAGTAATTATACCTACAAAATTCTCAGTAGCATAATTCTGTGACAAAGGATCAGACGATGAGTCCTGCTGCATCATGTGTACTATAGCTTTATAAACTTCAGTAACCATTTTCTGATCAAGCTGAGTTCCTGAATTGTTGCTCTTTTCATCATTCTACACAGGAGCATTTCCCAAAATTCCAGACCCAGATGCGTTTGCTACCACTTTATTTGTTGGCTTCATATTCTTTCCTTTGTGAAAACAATCTGGATACCCTATCAGCTTAAAGCATTGATCAATGGAATTACCCTTCATCTTGTAATGTTCACAGTTTAAATCACTTTGGAGCTTCTTGAAATCTCGTTTTCCAGAATTTTGTGGTAAAAATCTTTGTAAATTTTTCTTTGCAGACTACACTTGGAAGGAACTTGTTTCAACAGACAAATTACTGATTCCATTCAAATTCTATCTCTTAACTTGTTGCAAAATGTTGTAAGCTCGATTAACAGTTGGCAAAGGATCTGAACTAAGGAGGTTAATTCTGACTTGATCATAACTTTTATTAAGTCGAGATAGAAATTGAATTAACTTCATTCTTTGATCATCTTCAGTTAATTTCTTCAAGATTCCACAAGTACAATCCTTCATTATCCCACAAGTGCAATCAAGAAAACCATCAATAATCTGTAACTCATCCCAAACCCTTTCCATCTTACAATAATATTCAGAAACTGATAAATCTCCTTGTTCAATTAGCATCAACTGACAATGTAAATCATATAATTGTGGAACATTAGTTTTACCATATCTTTCAAGAATCTCATTCCATAGTTGACGAGATGAATCGCAGAAAATAAAACTTTTAGATATTGACTTATCTATAGAATTCGATAGCCAAATCATAACAACATTGTTGGAGAATGGAGATTTTGATGACAACAACCTTATTTCAATTATAATTGATTATAAAATATATACTAACATCTTTATTTTGAATATATACATATATGCAGAATTTGTATACAGGAATTAATACTGAAGACTATATATTTTAAGAGCTTTTAGAGATTCAGAATTCAGAGTAGATTCAAGACTCATGAGTAATCAAGATTTCAAGAGTTCAAGAATTCAAGAATAATATATTTATAGAGTCTAGATTTTGTAATACTCCAAATAGCACTCCAAATTCAAATTCAAACTCAAATTCTGATTTTCAATTCTATCCTCAATCCTCTCTATTTTTTTTATACTTAATCTTATCCATTTTGTTTTTCTATTTAATTCTATTTTCATTCTTCTTTGACTTTCAAACTTAAGTTCCATATATATACTTTATTTATATTTTATATAGTTTAAAACCTTACAATTTTATAAATATATTTATATAGTTTAAAAATATATTTTCATATGTTTTTCTATCATATAATATTGATTTATAACATTAGAATTTTATTCAAGAATTTTTAGAATTAATTTCATATCAAAATACTTGAAAAATACTTTGAAAATAAATTTTACGCATGGCTATGTCGACATAGCAAAATATGTATGTCGACATATAACAACTATTTTTCTAAATTTGAAGGGAAGTGCCTTTTCATTATTTGAAACGCTTATGAACCGTTGCAACCCTTCATAACCTATAAAAAGAGGTTAAAACCGAATTTTCTAACATCTCTTCTTCTCCATCTTCATCCTCTTTCATCCTACCATTATTCTTAATCATTTTTATGGTTTTTACACTTATACTCTGCCGAATTCAATTCTGTTTAGATAAAACTTGTTCTCTCTACACTCTCTACTCTCAACTCTCTGAATCAAGTGCTATTGAAGAGTTATAGGGTTGTTTTGTAACTGGTTGGGTTGAATAAACCTTGTTGTGAGTCAAAGAGGAGTCGGTGTGTCCTTATGAGCCGTGAAATCAAGGAAGTAGGAGTCGGTGTGTTCTTGTGAGCCGTGAAATCAAGAAATTAGGAATCGGCGTCTCCTTATGAGCCGTAAAATCAAGGAGGGTGTAATTAACTATTGAAAGAGTAATAAAACTCTGCACATCCCAACGTTATGTGGGACTAGACGTACGAGAAATCCGAACCAGTATAAAATCCGGTGTGTTCTTTCTTTTTCTGCAATTTTTTTTTGTTTATTTTGCCTCTGTGTTTGAATATGTATATGTGTTTGTGTTTGTGGTGTTTGATTCATCCCGTAGTTCTCTCTAGTTTTTAGTTTTGTCTAAATTTCTACAAACACTATTCACCCCCCCCCCCTCGTTTAGTGTATGATTTGCCTGAACGATCCATTCCGCAGTCCCCAGCAATTGGTATCAAAGCAAGGTCTTTAAACAAAATCATAATCTGATTTTTGAAAATTTGGTAAAATGGCAAATTTTGGAATCACTGATAATGCTAGTATAATTCATGCATTGAACCAATGTTAAAAGAGTATGCATATATTAATGTTAAAGAAGCATATGGTCTACTGAAATATTGGTCAATACAGGAAAGGATGAGTTCTATGACATTTGAAAACTCAAAAGTTGAAAAGATGGGTGAAGTGGCTATTGGCAATTCAAATTTTGAAAAGGTAGCTATCGAAGATTCAAATCTTGAACTGGTGTGTTACGTGGCTATTGAAAATTCAAATTCTGGAAAGCAACTGGTGGAAATGAAAAAGAACAAACGGATACTGGATAATGGTTGTTCGAGACATATGACTGAAAATCCAAAATTACTCAATAATCTGAAGTATGAAGATGGTTGATTGGTAAACTTCGGAGATAATTCTAAAGGATACATCATTGGAATCGGTAACGTCGGTAATTCTAAAACTCCTATTATTTCTGATGTTCTATTAGTTAGGAATTTAAAACAAAATTTGTTAAGTATAAGCCAACTTTGCGATAAAGGATATAAAATAAAATTTGAAAAGAATAAACGTTTCATATAAGATAGGAATTCAAAAGTTATATTCGAAGGAGATAGAAAGAAAAATATTTATATATTAAGTATGAAAATTTCCAATGATAATTTATGTCTTATGGCCAATACAAGTGATCCCTGGATTTGGCATAAGAAATTCAATCACATAAATTTCAAATATATTTCTAGAATTTCTAAACTAGATTCGGTTAGAGGATTACCCAAAATGAAATTCAAATTTAATAACTTATGCGATGCTTGATTCGTCAAAGAAGTGAACAAATTGGAAATACATAAGCTAAAGTACAATAAACATAGACCTCGCCTTAAAAAGCTTGGCAAAAAGATCTAGCCTTCAAAAGTGGGGCATCAGATAATTTGATAAAATCGATATGCTTGATTCATCATTAAAGCTCAGTGCACCAATAAAATTCAACCTTGAAAATCCAACTAGTTAACATTGACTGGTTGTGAGCCTCATAAGGGAGGAGCGGTGGATACATCGGTAAAGTCAAATTAAAAGAGATCTCTTATGAGAATGAATTCCTTCGTTGAGCAAACCTAGAGTCTCTCAACGCAAAGGCTTCCTCGTCTCCGATTTCAAGAAAAAACCTTATAAGTAGTTATGATCATCCATCTTCAATTTAGGCGGTGGCGTCCCTCCAAAAGACGAAAAGCTCCAACTGTAAATAACTCAAAGAACTCGATGGCATTCTGTTTTAAAAAGAAAAAAACCTAAGGATAAACGATGCTCAAAAGGTGACTATGCGAACATGGCGTAGCTAGAGTAATAGTGTTTCCCAAGGAATTGAAGCTAAAAGTCAATGGTGTCCGTATGAGATATAAAAAGAAGTTCAGTGTGATTGAGCAATAGTCATGCACAATGGGCAAGCTGTCAAGAAGTTGAGATCTAAATTTTGTACAGCCCAAGATAATCCATGGCATGCAGATAACACACCCAATATGATATCAAACATCATCGGAATAGATAACATACCACGAGGCTACAATATAAAAACGACATCCCATCATAAGCGAGAATGTCATAATTGAATAAAAGGCGCTCCCTAAGTACGGAGAAAGTCACTACATGCTAAGACAGGAATAATGCATGAAGCGATTCATTTCCGCACAAGCATTTAATTGCAAGGCCTAGCTCTCAGGCTTATTATTCTTAGGATAGATGCCATAAAAGCAAAATGTAAAATGCCACCTTAGTGCAATTTACTAAGCATCGCGCATAAGCCACTCAATTTCCCGAAAAGATCCTGCGATCATTGCCACCCAAAAGGGTCGACGAAAAATATGGGTTATGCTAACTGGGGCATCGCTAAATATTATATGAGTCAGAATAAACCCAAAAATTTTCATTAAAATTTTTTCAGGCATGCACCTTTCATAATTGTTGATTTTTTTTGCAATAATAGTTCAAAAGGATAGTACTTAGAACTCGTAGTCAAAATCTAGACTGACGAATCTCAAGTGTCGTCGACAAGAAAACAAAATGTTTTACCGACGTGGGTTGTATCTAGCGAGTCATAAAATCATAAATGAAACAATTTCATATTGATAACAAATTTGAGTTTGTAAATGATTCTGATAATCTATTGCCTTTTATTGGATTAACCCGTTGTCGTCTTGAGCTACCAACAACGAATTCACAGCCAAATGGGTGCAAAAGCTCTTCATTACAGGTTCCATGGATAAACATATGTGCCAAAAGAGATTTTCTAATATCAAGCTTAGGCACACACTATTCAGTCATCCTTATTGGGTATAAAATAAAATATATACCCTAGAGAGCAGAACAGATGTGAATTAGTAGCATCTCAAATTGTTGAAGTATGAAGATTGATGACCAAAAATGTCGACTGTTTGATGTCCATTAAGCTCAAAATCCAAAAGTCAAAAGCCATGTGCAAATTCAAGCTCAAATTGCCAAGTCCAGCAAATATCATAACGCACCAAACCTTAGAGCTAACTCAAAGTCCAATAGGGCACCAACCTAGCTACTGCAACAAAGCCAAAAGGATGACGATCAGCAAATCCCTCTTTCCCTAGCGATTTCGTGTCAGATTCGGGAATGCCAAACTAAATGGATGATTGATTAAAAGCACATTGATTTAGCATAGAAGGGCATCTCTCTAGGGATTGTCAAGAGGACGGGGAACATGGGAAGACTGATTCGGTTCCAACCCAGAAGCTGCAGTCAATCTAGCCTTAGAAACATGAATTGAAGCTCCAATTTGAGCAAAAGTGGTTTCCTCTCCAGAATGATAACTAGTTGTCTGTCCGGTATCCATTCTATACAAGAAATCTTGTTTTAAAACAATTACAAGTACATGTTTCATAAAATGTGAAGTATCGTGCAAAATTATTAAACACGAAGCTTGAAATCTGTAGTCGATGTGTGTCGATTAGCGAATCTCAAGCGTCATCGCGAATTCAAATGAGAATGTTGTGCCTATGTAAGCAATGTTTGACAAGTCATAAGTAGTTAAACGAAATGACTTTACATAGAAACTCCATTTAATTCAAGTCAAGAGATTCGTGGTACTTCATTTTTATTAAACACACAAATCCGTCGTCAACAAGGGAAATCAAAGACAAAATATTCCCCCAAATTGGTGCAAATTTTTCTTGTTGCAGAACAATTAGCAAAGAAAAGAAAGTTCGTTTGACAAAAGGCAAGCTTAGATTATTCAATCATTTTTAAAGTTGGATCGATTCAACTAGCTCCAGCAATTAACTCAAAAATCAACACTCTACTGGTCATTTGCACAAAGCTGATCAATACACATAGGACCGGGCCTAGTAGTTCTTAACTGGAGAAAGCTCAATGACCAAAGGCAACAAAACCCGATCCATTGTATAAATCAAACTAGTAAGAAACAACTTACTTCTACAATTTTTTCAAGTTTATATACAAATTCCCCACTTTGACTAGTCAGAGCTTAAATGTTAATCATGTGTCGTTTAGAAGAAATTTTAGAGTGAAACTTTTTGGAATTAGTGTTACCATGTTGTAACCACATCACTTTTTCATGTTGATTAAAACTCTAGAATTGTATTCTTGGTTGTACTTGGAAATTATGCATTGCTTCTGGCATGTTTTCATACAAATGCAATTCCATAGGATTGTCATCAATAACTTTCGTTAGTTGCTCATATTCAGCTTCAGCCTCATGTAGATAAGTGTTTTCATCCCTCTTGTTTTTTTCCATTATTCTTGCTGTCTTTTACGTTGCTGGAACTTAAATTGAATGATGTAACTCAGAAAATCCCGCATATAGCTTTTAGCCCCTATTTAATGCAGTTTAGTATCAATTTGATAGGTGTCATGAGTTGTCATAATGAAGTAGGTAGCCTTTTCATTTCGGACTTGAATTAAGTGCACCAGCAGTGGATGATGGTCACTGGAGTAGTTGTGTAACACCAATGCTTTCATATAGGTGAAAAGTTGTAGGCAAACAATGTTGACTAGAATTTTGTCAACATCGTTTGCCATGCCTCTCGTTCAACAAGTATAGTTGTTACCCGTGGTTCTACTTTTGTAATGTGTCCATACCCCTAATATTCCATGAAATGAAATTGATTTGATAGTGGAATTGCTCCTCGGAGTTCTTATTTTAGTAGCAGTTTTGAGTTTACCCGAGTTCCTCACCATTAATAAGTATGCATCATTTGTAGTTACAAAAGATGACACATCCACTTCTTCATCAATGGGCACTGTATTGTCTAACAGTACAATAGCTACTTCCTGAAGAAGTATGAATGTAGTGTATGACGGAGTTCAATATCTAAAAAATCTAAGTGATCATTTTTATTATCATCTGTTCTACTGTACAGTGTTCATCTTCATTAACATGTTCATCACAATTGTAAACTTGTTCTTTTGCAGGTGTTTCTTATGGATATTGCTGAGGTCCTGTGGAAGTATATGCCTTTGATGCATTCATTTCTGCTTCTCTTAGATCCCATTTTGGCTTATTTTCCTTTGAATGGATAGTTGGTGTGTGACCAAAAATGTTACAGTCAAAGCAGTTTGATGGATTGTAATCATATGAGACCTAAACTTGTTTTTTATTCCATTATGAAGTAGCACCGGAATCGTTGTGACCAATTGATTGAACTATTATTTCCATGTGTAGCAACCCAAATTTTAGTGGGCCTGAATTTTTTGATAAATACTAAAATCCAAGTCTAGTGGAACCCAAGTTAGTTTGTCTGATATCCGGTAGAAAGGAAAAGATAAATATATCAAAGCTCACAATAAAATATGACACAACGGAATGAATAAAATATAATAGTAAGTAAATACTCATTAATATAATGACACTGAATAGCAGGCATATCTAAGATATATAATCTCTGTCACCTTTCTAACCTACTGGTTTGTTATGAGGAGGGGTCAGAACAAAGGTTCTGTGAATGGATAAATTATACTTTTTAAAGATAACACTAAACATATCGTTCAATCAACGATGTACTTATATAAGATTGTTTGGGTTTATTACATATTATACTTCTAATTTTTGGCATAAATCATACCCATTTACATCCAAGTAGAATAACATAATAAATCATATATATGTAGCTATGTCCCCCTCATCTTAAGGTACTTCCCATAGCATCCTTCTTAAGTGATCTCCATCGCCGCACTGCAAACATGTACTAAATCTCCATTGCCACACTATGAAAGCATACTAGACCACGCTAGGAAGGCACACTAAATCTCTATCGCTACGTTATGAAAGCATACTAGGCCAGATGCGAAAGAGTACTAGGTGTCGATCACCACGCTAAGAAAGCGTACCATCTACTATTTGAGTTCCTCTGTAGAACTTAGTCAAGGGATTTCTACATCTATAAAGGATGGCTTCGTTAGACCTACAATACAGATGTCCATAGATTTGGTCTGTCTTTTTTCTTGATGGCTACTGCCCCACTCGTCCCTCTAACTAGTGAAAGACCATCTCAAGAGCTAAGTGGTCGTGGCCCTAACAATCTAAACATCCAATTTGGCATTGTCCCACATCCAATGTCTCGATAGTGAAAGATCATTGGCATGCTGGTTTAGCTCCAATCTTTCTACATATTCACTCTGACTGATAATGATAGGTATAGGATGACTTACTATCTTTGTTTGGTCCTAATCACAAAGCCTGCTATTAGAGCCGAGGCAGCCGCCGAATCCTAAAAATTATCTCATCAATCTTTTGACCACCCTGAACATAAATGTAGCCAAGGCATACTCTATGGATGGAACCATACAGACCTTCCTCTGGGGGTACAACTTCGTTAGGCCTACCCTAGAGCGCCATCTTAGAGTATCCTCACGTTTCTTAGAAGTTTCGAACTTCGTCCCAGTCCCATCGTACATAAGTTGGACATGCTTCCACTATGTCTTCAGACATCTACAATGATTTTCCCCGTTGAACTATTCATTCCTTCAGACTGGTCCATCATTCTCTATTTCATTAGACCTTATATCTAATTTACCTTTATGCGTTTACCTCTTTGCTAATTATCATTATTGTTTAATTCATTAAATTCGAACTTTAGTTACTTACTTATAAATTTTGTTAGCGACCATAGAACCATCAAATAACCATAAAATTCCTATCCACTAGGTCATCATAGAGCCATTGAATACCATAGAATTGTCTAATCACAAAGCGACCATAGAACCGTAGAATTTCTTAATCATAAGGCCACCATAGAATTTTGCTTATTAAACTTAATTCACGCTTTTAAGTTTATTCATGGCAAGTCTTTCTTATTTCATTTCACTTTTAATTGCAACTTTCAGATTATTGTCTTACTTTTACCATAGGACCATAGCCATAGAATTATGATAATTAAATTTTATTACACTTTTAAGTTTATTCATAAAAGCCTTCATTTCACTTTTAATTATAGCCTGCATGTTGTAATCTCGCTTACACACATATCAAAACTATCTATTATGATTCATTCTTGTACCAACACAATTATCATAATATTCTTGCCATGTTGAACTTATCTTGTTATGATCTATTTTTGTGTCTATACGATTGTCATAATAGATTACATTCCTTTCCAGTTATCAAATATTTAACTTGATTTCTCATTCCTTTTATTTTCATAGCATATTTTATTTATCTTACCTTTTTTCTTTCCGTCTTTGTAAATATATTCTTTAGAAAGTTAGGCATGTTCCTATTTGAATGGTTTTTGAAATCGCACAATAATCTATTTCCATAGTTTAAGGTAATTACAGCAACAGAAAACCATAATTGCAAGTTATTCTTTTTATTGAAAAGTATGCAATACGGCTAAATTCCTATTGTACTAATCCATGCATTTATTTCTTTTTATGCTTGCAATTACGTTTTCCATTTTCCTTACAAACCGAACTATGGAAATATATTTCTTTTTTCCTAACCAATCAACATAGGTTATTTCTAATTTCACGATTTAATAGTTAGACATAAATTTATATTCCTAATTTGACATGACTACGATAAATTTGGACACAATTGAGTTTATACCCCTTTTTCTTCCAATTCCAACAATTTCCATATTCATTCCATCTAAATATAAAAGGTAATTTTTAACAAATAAATATGCAAATTCTTATATTATAATTCAACCACAAAATCTACTATACACAATATTAATTATGTCTTATCGGCCTATGCCACAGTTATTAGACAAGTCTTATCGAATTTACGTATTTTCAGTCTAGATTCCCTTTTATTACAGTTTTAGTACTATAAGTTCATTTAGCCTTAAATTATAAAATCTTCTTTTATTTATAATTCCAATTGAATTATATTTTCCAACATGTGCAAATAAAATGGATTATAAATAGTTGCATAAAATTAGGCTTGCAATTCAGTCGTATACATATGCCGATATTGCAGATTTATGCATGTTTTGTGCATAATCAAAATTCAACATAAAACAATAAAATCCGACGCATAAAAGGGAAAAGAAGACTATCTTAGTAATTTAACAGGAATCAAACGATGATATATAACGCTATTAAAAAGAATAATTTAAATCCACTCATCTTTGATTTGCCCTCTAAATTCTGGATCTAATTTGGATTTATTATCCGTTGTCCTTCCTATAAGAATCCACAAACTATATTTTTCACGGAATTACAAATATAAATCCAAAAGGAATAAAGGAAATTATTTAGTAATCAGATCCCAAGAACTTACCTTGTATGGACGGAGAATTTGAGCATCTAAACCTTAAATCCATAACATCTGCCTCCAAATCTTGAATAAGATAGCCTAAATCTAATATTTTCTATTCTAGAAGAATTAGAGAAGAAAGGAAATGGCAGGGATTTCACGCCTTTTCAGAAAAATATGAGTTTGACGGCCCAGTTGATTTATTTATAGATGTAACATGTCCATTGGATTTAAACTAAAATAAATCTCACCATCAAAACAAGCCTAAGCCTATTTAAAACAAGACAAATACCTAAAAAATGTTCATTATTGGCATGGATCGACTCACACCATACCTAGGTCAACCAGTGTGTCGACCCAACCTATATATGGGTCGACCCAGGGTTGACCTACCTAAGGCATCAGTCGATCTCAACGCGTTTGGTCCCTATAACAACCCGAAATTCGTACCATTTGAATCGAATGAATACAACTCACGTCCAACCCAAATTGCACGAAAATATGAATCATTAATAGAAAGAAGTTAGAGAATGAGAAATAGAAAGAAAGAAATTTAGAATAGAAGAGAATAGATAGAAGATCGAACTGAACAATACCACGGAGTCTCACAATCGCAGCGGAACAAAATATAATATATATAACTACTTTTGAAATACAAACTGGATTTGAACTTACATACATCATCAAAGTACATCACATATACAACACAACGGAAATAAACTTTAAATATCTAACGTTGAAGCCTCCTGCTCCCAACTCCTCCAAATAAATCTGTAAAATCCTGAACTACTTGACTGTCTGTACAAATTTAGGCACCCAAGAGTTTAGGGAGAACATAGAAAAATAAACTCTGGGTCAGTCATGGGACTGGTATGAGTAAAAGATTTTAAAACAACTTGATTTAAATAATGGATATCTCATAAGACCACGTCGTAAAAAGGGAACGGATTTTTTTCCTTATGAGAATCCAAACACTTGTTTAACTTTCAAAAACGTTTTGACAGAAAGGATAATCGTAAGACCAATCCACACATAAATATGGATGGCTTTTACCTTACGATAGTCCAAAACATTTTGAAAACGATATATATTTTCTGATATTATAATAATGTCTAAATACAAATAAATAGCAATCTAGCAGAACGCTTGCATCTCACGCTCTACATATATAATATACAATCAAAACCGCGAGTGCTTATTGGATAATGGATTTCCAACTATGACAAGGTATGGAACCACCTGGCGATAGTGTATCTCTAGAGAGTAATACACTGGGTTCAACAAGAACGTTTTGCAACCTGGCCCACACATGACCGACCAGTCATTTCTCTTGAGTGTATCGAATATATTGTCATTGTACGGCTGCGCAGCTACCGTTTCCCGGGAGATACAGAAATGAAAAGAAGTATCAAAACGAATATTCTCTAGATGGTGACAATACACCTTAATGGGAGCGACCCACATAGCCATGTTGCATGCCCGATTTTTTGTCATTTCCTGGTTGTGAGGCTTGAGGCTGAACTTACCTTTGACAAATCATTTCTTTGAATGCCACATCATCAATACCGCCAACCACTAATTGACTTCCTCAAAAGTATATTACGGGCATAAAGCAAGAGAAACGAATTCCTCTGCCACCGACATAAATACGTTTGAAGAGATCAACGTATGTGATCGGTTAGACATACTCTTTCAGACATTCGTCCATACAAGTTATCCTGGGATTGGACAAACCGAAGGCACAATCCTGTAAACTATACAGCCCTCGCAATACTCCGTCTTCAATGGTATTCAGTAAAATCTCTGACTTATAATGTATATATCGAATCGAAGTGGACTTTAGATTCCAGTCTCTTCGAAAACGATAACGAAAAGGTCCAGATTTGATAGTCGGTGATTTAACTATCAAATATAAAATAAACAGGCTTAACACCATTGGATTTGCTAAGTCATAACATAATCTTTATCATTTATTCAAATGTTAACTTTATAAATATATTGATCAGAAACAAAATTATTATTTAACCAACAAAACTCTTATTATCATATCTTACGTGAAAATCTAACTCTCGAATACCTGTTTCATAACTGAAAACGATATTCAATTTTTACACTCATTTCAAACACAAACTAATATGATCTATCGGGTAATAGTGAAATCGTTCAAGTTGGGGTATTTTAATTACCTCTCAGACCTTGAGTCGAAATCATTCTTATCGTCAAGATTCGTAGAAGTTTGATATCCAATTATTCGATAAAACAAGAATTTGTAAATCCATTTGATTTCCAAATCTTAAACCATCTTCTAAAACAACGTTGTTGTTTTGGAATTATTTATCAAATTAACTTGATTAACTTAAATATTAAATCGGGAAATTTAATTCAAATAGTGACTTGATTTCCAATTTCCTCAAATAATCAAATCATCTTTTAAAACTTACTTAATTAAGTTTACAACATTCTTCTGATATAATTTATCTAACTTAGTTTTTCTAAATTGAAACTGCTATTTAACTACATCATTATCTTCCCAAAATCTGCTAATAAAACTAATTAACTTTTCATAATTCATTGAAGAAAACAAATAGTTAAAACGGTTACAAATAAATCTTTCGTTAATAAATAATATAATTAATTTAAATTAATCCATTTGATTGTTTCTTATAATAATTAATATCCTATTATTAAAACTTAAGTTTTATTTCTAAGTTACTTTTCAGAAAATAACTTAGGAATTCCAACAACATTTAGCTGTTCTTATAACAACAACATTCAAGTCGTTAACCCAATTTGCATAACAACCATATAAATATAATTTAGTATTATCAACTGAATATCTCAACACCATATATTAACTGATAAAATATATCAAACTAATATAATAGCAGAACATGATTTATTTCTGTTAACAAGGTGTTCAAACGATATGGTTAATCAAATATATAATGGGATGGTGCTTTTATTTCCACTCACAGATATCCATACAATATATATATTTACGATTAATGTAACTCATTCCAACTCGAATAATTAAATTAAACAAGTAAAATCAGAATTTTAGATTAATTATAATAGTTTACGCATTAACTTAGTTTATCGACTAAATTGATAAACAAAAATTTCCTTTAATTATTTAATAACTTAATTTATCGAATTGTTCCAAAATTGATAACTTACATCCCATGGATCGGCATAACTGTACAAATACAGTCCAAACTATTCAATCATACATGTTCTTGATCTATTTCATATATATGTACTTAACATATTTTATTTACGTTATAATTTAAACACAATTTTCTTTCTTTTATATGGAAATGTGTCGGGCCCAATCCATTCTCATTTATATATTAATATATAAGCTTACTTATATATTTATATGTTGTATAACATTTGCTTTGAATTTTATTTAAAGTTTTCTTTCCTCTTTTTATTTTAAGCCCATGACATCAGCAAACTGGGCCAAGCCCATTTGTATTACCCCTACCTTGTTAACCTTTCGTTCGATTCCTGTTATCCCTTTTCCCCTTAATTCCTCTTATCATTTCTTCCTAACCTTCAGACTTTTTGGTGCACCACTGTGCCCTGGTGTACGTGCACCGACGTTCTACTTACCGACGATCCACCGCCACCCCCTCTACAAGTCACTTCTCCTCTCACGTTCGACACTGACCCGCCATCCCGACCCCAAAGCTCCTCCTTCCCAAAAGACCCCTTCAGCCATTAAAGTAAAATAAAAACAGTTTCAGTCGATCCAAAATTCGATGCTCCTGTTCGACCCCGACCACCAGAAAGTCTGCCGCCACCTCCACATCAAAGTCCATCCTCGTACGCTTCTCCCCACCAAAAACCGTTTAACTCGATCTCCCCAAGTTTTCACACGCGTTGATCAAAACCCCTCGTCCCAAAGCAGCAATAAAAACAAATTTCACCATCCCCATAACCTCCGACCACCGTATATGGCCAAACTCCGCCTGTACGATCATCTAACACCCATGCATCTCCCTATAAAGCAGTTTCATGTTTTATGAACTAAAACTCATGAATTTAATATTTTTACCCCAAACAAGTTTTCCATCTTTTCTCACACTATAGATCCCTAAAAATTAAAATCCTTGTTTTAAAAATCATGGTCTTCTACTGCTAATACCATCATATACCAGAATTGCTATGCTATGATGGTTAAAATTCTGAGTTTAAACCTCTTTTTAACTGATATTTATATATCTTTGTTCCTATATTTAATTATTCAAAGTAACCCTATTTTTAACATAAGCTATATGTGATTTGGAACAACTTTGGTGTTGAGATTGGATCCTCAAATAAATTAGGATTGGAGTTATTAAAAGATCTCCTTTCTTTGATTCAAAACATTTGTATATAAACAAAACAGAGCCTCTGCTTTTGACTACAGGTGTGTGTGTATATATATATATATATATATATATATATATATATATTCAGATTTCCTTTCAGTCTTTCCATTCACTTCAGATAGAGATAAAATCATTCCAACCTCGCCCATTCAGATTTATATGTCTACTTGTATCGATATGTTAACAAGTTCAAAATGGAAACAAAGGAATTTACTCAAATGTTTATAGTTCCTTATGCTTTAGTTATTAGCCTTTAATATGCAGGTTTTGACATTTCAGGTTTCCGACAACGAAAAATATAAGTATGAACACATATTTAGCATATAGTAACCAGTAATACAGGGGGAGGGTTTACTCAAAACATGTATATTGTTTTAGTTTGTTTTCACTAGTTTTATATTTCCTGGTTTCAAGTTTTATTATTCCTTATTCAATTCAAATTTTATTTTATTTTTTCCAGATCTCAGTTCAGTATAAAAATCAATTCAATACATCCATATATGTATCAATAAACCAGGGAAATTTATTCATAGTGTATAGTTCACTGTCCTTATGCATTTCCATGTCTAAGTTCTTAGTCTAAAACCATCATATGCATATATATGGTTGGAGGAAAAAGAAATCAGTATACAAAAGGGCCCATTTACTCACTGTTGTGAAGTATTCAGGTTCCAGGTCATGAGTTATGGTGTTTAGCCAAGAACAGATCAGTATATATCATATAGTGGGGGTATCCACCAAGTATACATACTTTACACTTGCATCATTCAGTATCTACCAAGAAATGCTTAAACAGAGGTTTATAAAAGTCGAGTTTACTCACAAGTGGTTCACTGGTTTAGAGCATTTCCACTTATCCTTTCCAGGTTTAACACTATCATGTTCTCTGCTACTTCTGCCATTGTTTTTGCTCCATTTTGGAATTCTAAGCTATGGTTCTTTCTTCCTGTTTGAGTCAAATAAATGCTCACGGGTTTTCATATTTCCTTGCCATGGTTTTGCTTTAGTTTGGTTTATATTTGTGTGAGGATATGTGAGCGTATGCAGGTGTATTTATAACTAAAATCAAATGATAAAATATTCACTAGTATATAAGCTTTTTGGGGGATAGTTCAACTATTGTATATTGATGGAAGTGATATGTTTAGGCTCTACATAGAAGATTTAGGCTCTCTTACTTTGCTGTGAAGTATTGCATCAGGGTACTACGCATTTAAGTCTTTTATCTTTTCACATGGACAACCAACTTGAAGTACACTACAGATCCATGTGCAAATGTTTTAAATCAGCTAGCTTAGCATCTAAGTCTCCAAGCTATTAATGGTTTGATATAGGGTAGAGTGATGGTTCAAGGCAGCCTTATGTCTTTCTATCTTTTCTACTTACAAGTCTATGTCCAAGCTATACAAAATTTTCAGCAGCACTGTCCATTCGTATGAATTGTTTTTGCTTCATTTCTTTTTCAAATGTCAATGTCTAGGATGTCTAAGTGTTGGAAATGAAAGTTGGATTTGCTATGCGTATGCAATGTATTGGCTATACTAAATAGATTGAATATTTTCAACTTAGCCACTAAGGAAATGCACTTATTTAATACATTGATTTTATTTTATTTTATAATGTTATATTAAATAGCCATGATCTTTCTGGATTCCTTATATTAGAAGTAATTTAGATTATATACATAAAATTCTCATTTGTTACACAAATAAAAACTCAAATTTTATAACTATGAGTATTAAGAACAAGTTTTAGTTATAATCAAAATGTTAAAACAATATTACTTGTATATATTTACATATAACAAATAAAAATCATACACATTGACATTTAAAAAAAAATATTCTAATTATAACATTCACACATCCAATATTCTCTATATTTATGTTTAATAATAAATAAAACAAATAACATAAAACAAAACATCACTTACTTGTCTTATATTCATATACACGTTTGTTAAAATATTTTAAACCATTAAAATATGTATTTAGAATTTTCCTCAATTTTAATATTCCTAATTTATTATCAAAATAAATTGTATTACAAAATCAGTCAAAAATCCGGGACGTTACAGTCCCATTTCTTCCAATTTTGATTGTGTGGATTAAATGTTATTTTTAACATTATTTTAGTATTTTAATTCCCATGCATTAATTTTCTTCCCTTTTTAATTCCTGCGCATTAGTCCTTATGACCGTTATTCAATAAGTTTATTTTTTTTCCAATTTTATAAATTTTCCTTCCTTTTTTGACATGCATCTAATCTCAAATTCAAACATAGTATTTTATGGAATTTTATTTTTATTAATCTCTTTCTAATGATATGTTAGCGTTACTAAGTTTCTATTATTTTCATATTTAATTCAGTTTATGAAGCGCATTTATTTTCAAATTCAAACGCACATTACTTCTGAAATTTATGTCCATATATATTTATATGAAATAAATATATATACATGTGTGCTCACATGTGTGTAATTAACTCTCTGCTTTCAACTTTGACCTTATTTCCATTTATGTTTCTTTTAATGCCATTAATGACGTGCATTGTTAATTAAAGGAACGTTGTAATTTAATGTAAATTACTTTAATTTCCTTCTTGATATAATTCCTTTTATCACATGCACTTGTTTTTTTTTTTTTTTTTTTTTTTTTTGAATTTCAAATGTATATCAATCCTATCGTTATTTTGATAATTATTTTGTTATTTACAATGCGGGATGTTACAATTTCCGACCCTTTAAGAAATTTCATCCTCGAAATTTAGTAAAGCTAAAATTATGTAATTTCTTGCGTAATTCACAACCATGATGTGTACATTTAATTCTGCAACCATTCGTGTACTACTGCAAAGTGCAATACATTGTAAAAATTCATGAATGCAATGAATGCCTAAGCGGTATACTCTATATGAATGCACTTCTCTTTCAAAAAGCTTTCGAAAATATTATGCATGAAGCCTAAATATAATAGCAATTTCTACATGAGAATGCAATAGTTTAAAAAATAGAAACATCTTTTCATCCAATTATTCCCACACCCTTACTGAATAAGGGCATAGTTCATCCAATTTTTGCATCCGAACCCTACCAACCAAATTAAAAAAATTTGAATTTTAGAAAATATAATTTTCCAAATTTGATTTCTTATTTTGGAAAAAGGTAGAAAATAGGAAATTCCATATTTTGCTCTTTACGTTTATGCACGTTTTTCCCCGTACTTGAAACCTTTATCGCTAATCTTACAAAAAAACCTATTTTCTATTCTAAGCACAATTTACGAAAGTAGGAATTCTTTTTTAGTTCCTTAAATTTACTTTGAAAGGATTTATTTTCTTTTGTTATTCTCATTAATTATAGTTGTTGTTTTCATTGGTTTTTGTTAATTTTATTTGTACTTCTTTCAGTTATTCATTTTTTGTTTCTATTGCTATTTTATTTACAATATCCTATGTTTTCACTCTTCTCTAGTGATCATCACATTGATCACAAACACCTAGAAAAAGAATATCACACTAAACTATTTTATTTTCAATAATAAAATAGAATGCTACATATGAGTGTGAATCTATACTAAATGAAAACATATTTTACTACAACCACTACTAGATAAAAGATATAACTGCTAAATGTGGATATTCACTAGGACTAGGACATCTAGGACCATGTCCATCTGACATAAAAAGGTCCTCATCACTGAATCTAAACAACCATAGCGCTCCTCCTTTTCATCTACCGCTCTCTATAAACTAATGTCACATACCCCTAGTTCTCACTTCTCTATAAATAACTTGTTGAACTTTCTTCTTCCTCAAGAAGTGCTAAAAAGGATTTCTCTTAATTACAAACCATGACATAATTTCAGTTTAAAATCTCATACTTGCTCTTTCCAATCCATTTCCTCTTTATCCTCTTCACATAGACCATGCAATTTTAAAATTACCTTATACTTCTCTTTATTAAACAATAACCACATGAGAGACGTCCTTTCAAAGTTTCCTTATTCTCAGTTCTCTTTTATTATTGCAGAGCCTTCGAGTGTTTACCATTTCTTACATCTTACTTTCTCCCTTTTTTGATTATGCACTTTAACTCAGTTGGAACTTTCATGTATTTTAATACACATTTCTTCTCCAAGAGGAATTAATAAAATCTAGTTTTTGTAAATCTTTTCTAAAGAGAACTTTTGGAATATGTGTAAAGTAACGAGGAAGTTTCATTACTTTAATAATTTTCATTTCTTTGTTGAAATAGGTAGTACAAAATATGGTGTTTAAGCTGTACTTTGTACACCTCTTTCGCTACACCTTTCCTTGTTACTTTAACAAACTTATTGATTCATAAAAACTTATCTTATAATTCTTCTTGTTCCAATAAGTTAAAGTATGTCACTATCCATTTTGTTTGAAATACTTGTATATATATATATATATATATATATATATATATTTACTCAAGATCATCTACGCACCACATATATCTAATTCATTCATACTTGCGCTTTCCCTTAGCTACTAATATTGCATAACCCCATAACTTGCTTTCGCACTATTATTCTTTTGAAAGCAAATTTGCATAATTTTCTCAAAAATTATTTTAATTATACTCTCAATATTACAAACTAGTCTAAAATTATAGACTTTTAAAACTGAAACTTGTGAACTTTTCTAAAAATCTTTTTCTATTTTTTTTTTTTTCAAGTTACCGTGAAGCCAGCTACAAAATGGTTTCTTAACTGTCATTCCCAAATCTTTTGCGCGAAATTATATCTCTTCGTCCATATTATTTTTCCACAGTAATTCTTTGTAATTCCTCTAAGGATGTCTGAACTGAAATCGGAGTCTAGTGTCACTTTTGCATTGAATGTATATATAAGTTCCTAATCCATTTTCCTTCTTATACTTCCTCAATTTACAAGCTCTACTGCCAAATCCATTAGTCTGAAATACCAAAATTTCGGATATTAGCACATTAAGTTCTTCTTTTTATTACAAATCATATTGTACACTTTACATTTTAGCCACTCATGGGTTTAATTATCTCAAATTTCCATAACCATTTCCTTAACGTACAAAACTGATTCCCGTATTTAGTGGGTTCCTCTACGGATCTAGGTATGTACATATATATAATATTTATATTTTGAAAATAAATACGCTAACTCACTATCTATATAAGGATCCTAAACCTAAGCCCTATTAATAGATGTAACAATCCAAATTTCTATGCGTCTGAATTTTTTGCAAAATGCTAAAATCTAAGTCTGCTGAAACCGGAGTTGGTTTGTCTGGTACTCCCCACAACGACTTGGGAGTACCTTGAGGTGGCGGGGATATAGCATCATATATATGATTTATTAGGTTAATCTACTTGGGAGCAGATGCATACGATTTATGCGAAAAATCGGAAGTGTAGTGTGTAATAAACCCAAACAACCTAATAAATGTAAGAAAGATATGTGTCCATTCACCAGAACCCACAGATTAGGCTGGTGGTAGAGATTATACACCTTAGAGACACTTGCTAGTTAGTGTCATTATATGAATGAGTATTAACTTAATATTATATTTTATTCGTTCCGCTGTGTGATATTTTATTGTGAGCTCTAATACATTTATCTTTGCCTTTTTGCAGGATACCGAGCAAACCAACTTAGGTTTCATTAGACTTGGATTTTAGCATTTTGCAGGTTGTTAGTCCATGAGTACATTTGTAAACTTTGTCATTTTTTTGTTGTATTTGCATCCAGTTTATTGGCTTATCGGTGTAACTAGCAATGATTAGTACTGCATCATTTGACCATATCCCATATCTAAATCATGAAAGTTTACGCAACCTTTCAGTTTTGTTAAATCCAAATCATCATATTCGAATCCAGGATACCACATAGTAATCGTGAGTGGTCTGCCAAGGTATGTGAAAATTTGATGATTACATGCATTTTTGGAATCATCTCTATATCTGAATTGAACCCCTCTAGTGGTTATTCTTTGGGTTATATACATGAAACTTCCCTTTCGGCTTGCATATGTGTGATGATCTGCTATACACCATCGATGCTTATATAACGAAACTGCGTTGTACAAGCATCTGATCAATGTAAAACAGCTGTCAAGAGAAATAGTAAAAAAAAAAAGGGAAAAGAAAAAGAAAGTAGAAGAGTAAAGAAAAGAAGGAATATAATACAAACATAATCATAGTACCTATCGTATATCTCACAACGCATCAAATAACATATAACAATAACAACCACAGATATATAACACCCAAGACATTAATAAATGTATAAACCATACAATCATAGTACATGAGCTCATACAATTTTAAGTTTACATAAGTGATAAATAAACTCAAATTGATAATTTGTCTCTAAAGAAATACATAAAAACGTGAAGGCTCCACAATGTCATATGGTAGAATGAAAAATAAGGATACAAATATAAGTATGTAAAACGTTGCCTCCTACTAATCAACCTCTGTAGCTCCAGATAATGCTCGCACATACTGCCTGGTTTGCTCATCATCATGTCGATGAGCACCCAAGATAATAAGAGGAAATAAAAGGTCAGATAGTAATTTGATGTAAGCGATACACAAAACTCAAAATACTGTAAAAGTTGTAATAATATGTATACGGCACGAAGGGTATGGAGAATCATAACTATTCTTCCCCTTCATCCATAGAGTTAGCAAATAACAGTAGATATATGCTACACTATGATAAACATCAAGTAAAGAGATTGTGATAGATGCCTAAATCGAAAATGGTGATATATAAGCAGACAACCATAGTAACGTAAATTTTAATCTTCTGCACGTAATAGTTATGTGTATAATTGTTTCACCTACATGAGACTAATATGTTTTTATTCAACTTTGATTTGAAGTTTAGCAACCTCCTTTTGCATATCCTTCGAACCTTCCACCTTTATCAAAAATTTGATCAATGCAACTATTGGTGCTTTTAAACATGGTTCTAAATATTAAGACACATGTGTAGCAAGGAGGTGCAGTTTTTATAATACTATACTTGCTGATATAAGTGGAGACTGCAGTTTTAACAACTACATTAAAAAGAAGAATCTTCTTCTTTGATCCAAAATGGAAAGTGTTCAATTAGAACATGAAAACGTGAATGAATTGGTCTTAGTTACTCTTCGGGGCAGAGTGGAAGAAGGGAAGAGATTCTCGAACGAAGAAAAGCATCCAATTACTTCGAAAGAATTGAACGAGGAGCCGTATGGGGGGGGGATCTTATATACGGTTCTGTAGAGTGACTTTTCTGTCAACTTTTCCACTATCACGCACAAAAAACCAAATTCTGCCTTACGCAAAGATGCCAGAGTACGATTAACCTCTGGATTTGAAATCGCTGCTTATATACCTTCTATTGGCCACAATTTACAAATACTTGATGATATATGTAATGCCCCATAATTTTTCCATATATTTAAATTTGAAATTTAAATAATGACTTGGATAATATTGATTAAAAATCAAATTTGATTGATTATACTAACGATGATTGTTTGAATTGAGTATAAATGGATTTTAAATTTATTTTATATTTAGAAATGTCGTAATTTGAAACTTAACATTTTAATAACTAAATAAATTTGTGTTGTTTATGTTAAAATTTGGAATTCAAATTTAATTGATAAATGGTGGAATTATGGGTTTACTGTTTGAATAATTGAAGATAAATTTAGTTCGTTTATCTGTAATGCAATTCAAATTTAAAATTCGAAACAATCAAATTTGGGAACTTAAAATTCGTGAAATCGATTTATAAAATTTATTTAAGCTATAATCGAATTTAAATGGAATTTAGTAAATATTTAAATTGAATTAAAACAGCTAAATGAATAATTGAATAATTAATTAATTAACTGTGAAATTTAGCTATTTTGGTAATTATCTCGGGATCTGACGAAACCGGATCGATCTGACGAAACCGGTTCCATCAAATCCGGAATGGTGAATTGTTGTAGAGTTTCAAATTTCTTTACAATCGGATTTGTCAGTTAATCGTACGAAATAAAACGTGAAGAAGATCATTGTGTTTTGATATTCGATTTCTCTTATCAAAACCTTGGCCCAAGTATAAAACTTTTTCCTAACCTTAACCAGTCCATTTCTCATTTCACATATAACTCCATCTGCCTATTCTTTTCTTTAATGGTTGAACAAAATATTCAAAAACCCTAGTTCAAAGAAAAAAATTCGAGCTTTAAATTCAAATCTCCTCAAACCATGGCAAATTATATATCAAATCAAAGCTCTCAGCGATATGAAGCCTCTAGTATAATTTATTTTGACATGCAGTGCTCAGATTGGCCGGAATCGATGGTCAAAGGCCTAAAAACGTGGAACCTATGAAATCATTTTGGGGTTTTCGATTTTGTGCTTAATTAGAGAATTGGTGATATGGTTTTTGTTGAGATCGGTGTTAGCAATCGATTGCAAGTGGTCGGGAGGTATGATGAGGAGTGGATCGCCAAATTTGGCGATTTAGGGTTTTTGAGGCTGAGTTTTGGCTAATGCCGCATGAGCTTTAGGCTCGACCGGAGGTGGTGGCTTCAGGCTGGGAGGTGCGGCTACTTGTGGGTGTTCGAACGTCGGTGGTCCCGAGGCGAATGGTGACCGGAGTTGATGGCCACGACTTGTCAAACGTGGGGATCAAATGGGTTTTTCCGTGCATGTACTGTAGTGAGTAACGGTGAAGAGCGGGAGTTAGATGAAAGGCTAATGACGTGTAATATATGAGGATATGTTTTATTATTTTATTTAATTATATATATATATCATGTATTCTAATATGAATAACTTTCACATATGAACTCGGATCTGGAAGCGGTTTGTTGCGTTGGGATCATGGCAAAATTGTGAATGTTTTGGCACTGATTTGGCTGCGTTTTGAGATTGTAAAATTTTGGGCTTTGGTTGGATGTTCGATCAACTAAAGACCTAAAGGTAAGTGATTTTCTCACTCACGATTAACTGAATTATTCCCAAGTTTATTAAATTAAATTATGAAATAAGCTTGGTTGCATGATTGTGTTGATTGTTGATTTGTTGCTTAAACTGACATGCAAGTGTGTTAATCTGAAATTTAAGTTGATAATTAGTTATTTTAGTTCAGCTAAATTGCTAGTTAGGAATCCCGGCCCTTCTTGACAGTGAAATGATTTAATATTTACCGTTTGAATGAAATGGTTGTGATAGATGCATTGGTTTGATTTGGTTACTGAATTGATATTGATCCTGAAATGTTCCTTTATTCAGTACATGAATGTTGTATGCTTCTTGTGACGATTAATCCCATTTTGCCCTTGATATTACGGGCAATGAATCAACCGATGTTAATCGATTAAAAATAAATTAAGAACATAGGTTGAAAAGATAAATATTTGTGACCCTGATTTGGATTGAAATGATATATATATCCATCCCTGAAATATCGAATAATCAAATTTGATATCGCTTGGCCATAGGATAGAGAATTATATCCGGACATTGGTTCGTTGAATGATTTTTTTTAAATATTCGAGAATTTTATTTGATGGAAATTTTATTAATGGAAATGTGTCGGTGTTTAATATGTTCTGTTTTCCTTTAAACTTGAACCTTGAATGTTTAATGAATTTGTTAAGGGAATTATCCAAAACAAACTGAGGATTAAAAATATGGATTTTTAAGTATGTTTTGGAATTTTCAGGTTTACGGTAAGATGTGAAATTATGATCCTCCATGAATTAAACTTTGGAAATAAAGTTATTTGATATTTAGTCGACTTCGAATTTAGTATGAATATGGATTTTAATCGTCTAAATTGAACGGTTGGTTTGAATGATGTTTAAAACGAGATATGGAAGCTAAATGAATTCCATCAAGACCGGAATATAGATTTCAAGTTATTGAAATTTGGAAGGAAGAAATAACTATGGTTTAAATTTATTTTTATAAAAACTATATATATATATATACTGTTGTTTTCAAATAAACTATATGTTATTATTCGAAAGTTATCTTAGTAAATTTTGTAACCAATATACTATTTTGTTTATAAATAAGTTTTTATCATATTCTGTTATTTAAAATTATTTAGAAACGCTTTATTTATATGTGTATTCATAGTGGTTTAAATTATCTTATTTTACTCCAACTATTTTATTATGTATAAATTTATATCAAGGTTTTATTTTATAATTATCTATTTTTCCTAGTTATATAGAATGATTGTGATTTCTTCCTAAATTAAATTGTTTTGATTTGAACCGTGATTCAAATGAAGTTTTGATATGAAGTTATGTTCTGTTTGAATACAAATTGATTGTATAACGATTATAATATTTCAATGGAAATTATATTCTACTTGAATATAAATGGGAGCGCCGAAAGGATGAAAATGAGTTGATATGAAAAATGTATACTCTATTTGAATATGAAATGGATTTCAAACATAAATCGATTGGGAATAACTATAATCTTTTAAGATGAAGCATATTCTACTTGAATATAAATCAATTTTGAAATATTATATGATTATAATATACTGATGTGGAAATATAGTCTAGTTTGGAATATAATCGGTTTGGAATGATGGCGATATGTTGATATGAAACTATATTCTATTTTGAATATAAATTGGTTCGGAACAAACATGATATTTTGGATATAGAAGCGAACCTTTGTGAAAAGTAAAAGAACCGACCGATGTGAAAAATGTAAGCGTTGGTTGTTAAAGAGACCGGAGTTGGTAAGTGACGTACTCTCTGTCATTGTCGGTACCACTTTAACAACTGCGCATGTGTTAAAGTATCCGGAACGAAGCATGATGACTTGGGGGAAATTATTGGACTGAGGAAGGCGAATGATGACGAAATGGCCTTGACCTTCGGGTCATAATTGAAATGAATAAAACAGGAGCTATACCAAGACTAATAGAGGTAGCACCCCTTATCGGACACGCTTCCTCGATACCATTTCTATGACTATGTGATGATTTGGGCGCCCTTTTGATTTGGGAGTGTGTTCCGAGATGGGCGGTAGTGGCTGATATGCGTTACCACCGGTCCGGGAGTGCAAATGGTAGAATCATACCCTAGGTATTGCCTCAAGTGCCTTGTCATATTTATCCTTATCGAGCCCCATACGATTTTGATTTGTGGTGCTTTCTATGGAGTGCCCTCCGATAACACCAGTACGGTGAATTTACGGTACTGTATAGACTATGATGCCTATAAACGGCATAAGGGTAATATGGTAATTCCGCTTACGCTATTTTTATTATATTTAATTTATTGGATAAACACTATCGTTATAGCGTATTATACTATGTATGTATTAGTTTAACAGATCCTTGAGAGATGGAGAAATCCCGTAACATCTCTTGAGTTACTGCACCTATGACACTCATGTTATTTCGTATTTAATTTGACTAATGTGTAAATGATTCAGTTCTGATCCGAGTGTTTGTTGTGTTTTTTTTATGCAATACGCTTGGGTCAGATTCGAGTTGCAGTTAGCGAAGATTTCTTGCCTTTGAGAATGAAGACAAAGATTTGGTATAGATATCTATTCTATTTATGTATTTCCCACTGAACTTTACTTCCGCTGCGTTTCTGTATATATTTGTACTAGTGAAACTCTGATAACCGAGAGTAGTGTAACTCAAATGTATATGTTTTTTTTAAACTGTTAATTGTTTATTATATGTTATCTTTTCGCTGTGAGATTCTATTATTGTCTTCTCTTCTTCCTTGCTTTTCTTTTATTTTCCCAATAACTACTTGCATTTGCGATCTGTTTGGGTCGACATATGTGGATTATTATCGATTTAAACAGTCAAAAATCCAGATCATTACAATATAAGTGGAGACTGCAATTTTAACAACTACATTAACCTTTTTTGCATTTCCTGTATTCAAACATAGTTGTACATAATTTGTTGCTTTTGAACATGTATGAAAGATATTTTAATTGCAAACAATACATCTTTACTCTAAAAAAAAGAAATAACTTCTTTGTATCATTTTCCCCTTTATTTAATCATCTATAACAATTATGTTGGTTGATAAATATAATGAATCTCTATTCCGCTTCAATAATGCAGGCACAAAAAATCCAAATGTTCGGTTATTGTCTAACTCGGTGTATAGGAAAGATGGGTCAATCTTCAAGGTTAGGGTGGCTCTATTATGGATTTTGTTCTACCAAAGTAAGAACGAGTCTTATTCGCCTAGTTAGCTTGATTTGGCTATGGTTTTCCATCCATTGTTGGTACATTGATGTTTTGTTCTCTTGAAATTCATGTTTGAACTCCAATTAAATTTCAATGCTTTTGTTTCCTTTTTATTATTTCATTTCTTTTATCTGAACGAGAAATTTTTTAGGAAGTGAATTAAATATGAGCTACTTGATCATGTGTGTAAGATTCGGGAAATAACATGAGAAACAAATCAAACAACATAAAAGCTACCTTCAAAGATTATTATAAATTTGCTTTTAACGTTCCATATCCTTCTTTCCTTTTTATAATGAAAATGTATTCTATTGCAATCTTTTTTTTTTCAAACTGAATTTACAATTTATAGCTATATTTAATTGGTATAAGTCTGTATATTATATTTCCAACTATATTAGTTCATTACGATTTAATAATTTCCATAATAGACCAAATTATCGTTCATTTGAAAGGCCAATTATTCATGAAAGTCATGTCTGATAGTAAACGATGACGGTTTATTTTTTCTATACGACTATCAAGGACTTTTGGGAACATTTCAATGTCAAAGCAATCTTCGAACTATAAGTTGGAGATAAGTGAATTTGAATCTTGCAGTATTTATGGTAGAGTAACAGGTAAATGTCAGATAGTATTTATGGAAAGATGTTGAAATGAATTTTGTAATGCTTTGATTATTCATTTCCATTTTGAAATTATCGGTTCTTGATCTTTTTTATGATGAACTTCCTTTGTCTATGCTACAATATAACTTAATTTGTACTAATTTATGTGTCTTGATTGGTAGATGACGGGTTCCCGTGTCACCCTTGTTGCCTACGCATTGCATCAAGCATTAAGTCCATAGTCGATGCTCTTATAATATGGCTTACGTACGGTAAATAAAAAAAGATTGCAAACGTGAGGAAAAAAGCTTTGCAGCCATGGCTGCCTTGAAAACAAAATAAACAATCCCATTTTTGATGAAAATCCTGATCCAAATGGGGGTTCTTCTTCTCCCTCATTTATCTCTCCCCTTCTACCTAATCTCAATTCTAATTCACCACAATCATAACCAAACTTTGTTGCAGATGAGAATGGCTTTATAACGGTTAACCCCAAGAAAGGTGTCATGCCCGATGAAAGATCTAGTGGATCAGCTCAACCCCATGAAGGGGTAGGTAAATTCTAGATCCATAATGTAAAACCCAATCAGAGGTTAATCTATCAACGAGGATCAACAACAATCAGTTCAAGAATCATCCCAAATCAGAATCCGATAATGGATTATCAGCAAATAATGGTATTTCTAATGCCAATAATGCTAAAGGATCCTCCAACTGGGCCGAAATGTTAAAAAAGGGAGGGAAAAATTCTAATTTTGATCTTAGTTTTACAGCGCCAACCACCATAAACAATAGAAAAACGATTATAGTGAAGGCAGTGACAAGTAAAAGAATAGAGAATAAATGGGGACTATCGGTTATTGCTAACGTCTATTGTAAGCGACCATCCTATCATCATTTCTGGGGTTATGTATCGCGCACTTGGAAACCCACATGTACATTTGATACTTATGCAAGGGATAAGGGGTTCTTTATAACTCAGTTTCAAATTTAGAAGATAGAGCAAAACCTTTAAAGGGGGGCCTTACTTTATCAATGGGAAACTTATCATTCTCAAAAAATGGACAAAAAGACTCATTCTTAATAGGGATTTACTAATCACCATGCCTATTGGATTAGGCTACCTGAGTTGAATCTCAAGTAGTGGGATAAGGAGGTTTTTAGTGCGTTGCCAGCATAGTGGGTATCCCTTTGAAGTTGGATGAACCAACTGCAATGGAAACAAGACTTTGTTATGCTCGTATCCTTGTTGAGATTAATGCGGATGCTGAATCACCCAATGAACATATATATCAATGCACAACGGTGAAATTGTTACCTAACATATTATATATGAATGGATTCCTGCTCGCTGCAAAGATTGTAAATGCTTTGGGCACTCATTAGAAAACTGTTCGTGTAAAAAAGAATGGAAAGGAAAACAAGTTGTAAAATATGTTCAAGTAAATCTAGTTAATAGCGAAGCACGCACCATTACAGATAATATCAATCAATTCAAAATGAATTCGGAGAGTGGTATCTCAATACAATCTGAAGAAGTTATGAATATTTATGTTGCAACTCATCATATAAACATTCTGGATAATCCGTAACCTCATGAAGATCATTGCACTTTTCAAGATTTTGCAAGCATTTCAGAAAGCTTGCAATGATCAACAAAAGGCTATAACTAAGGGAAATATTCAACTGGAAATTCCCTCAGTTATGCATGGTCAGCTGTTTGGAGTTGTTGCTCAATATTGATCAGATAAGGCCAACAGTTCACAGGCCATTAAGCCCTTCGGCCCAATGGAGGACTCAAGTGATGTTACAATTGTTAATGGCATGAATATAAATGGTGTTTTTATTGATGATTGTTCCTTTCTTCTTTCTACCGACCCCATTTTCACTGATTTCTCTCTTCTTGTTGATGGACTTACCCCTCTCATTACTCGAATATTTTTGAAAGCAATATTCAAAATGCATTCAACTTTGCTATGGTTGCTTTTCAATCTGCAATAAAAAATAAAAGAAAAAAGAATAGCAACACTAAAAGCATAACAAACATTGTTTTAGTAGAAGATGTAGAAGATGCTGATGATCATGAACTTAGAAACAAATATATAGATGGGAGAACCGTTTGAAAGCCAATGATAATAAAAACTTCGAAAAAAGTGGAAAGCAATTAGATTTGAAAGTGGATAGCAGCAAAAACAGTGCTCCTTAGTAGCTGTTTTTATGCTTTGTTTGTATCCTTTATATATTTTATAAATATTATTATATATGGATATCATTACATGGAATATTATAGGGCTTAACTCCCCTACAAGGAAATTAGACCTCATTAACTTTTTAACCAAGTATAAACCTAGCATTATTAGTTTGCTTGAGCATAAACTCAATGACAACATAATTTTTGAATTTCATAATAGGAGTTTAGAAAATTGGCATGCTGTTAATAATAATAAAATGGTTGAAATGGTAGAATTATGGTTCTATACAATCAAAACATTTGGTCACTTATTAGCTACTTTATTGACTTTCAAAATATCCATTGCAGCTTTAAGAATAAAGGTTTTTTTAATACTAAAAATCACTTTTATTTATGCCTCTAATTTTGAGAATGATAGATTGAAGCTATGGAAATATATGAACAGTTTGGTAAAAGTATTAAAGCCCTTGGATTATTATTGGGGACTTTAGTATTGTTTTTCATGGTTTTGAGAAAAATGGGTGGCATTCCTATTCTATTTAATAAACTTTAAAGAGTTTCTAATTTTATTATTAAATCTGGTTTAACTGAAACTCCTATCATTGGTAATAAATTCACCTAGAAATTAGGTGAATTTAGAAACATTCATTGCAAATTAGATAGGGATTTATTAAATCAAAAATTTATGAACTTTTCCTCTAAAGTGAATTATCATACCCTTCCTCGGAATTCTAGTGAACACACTCCAATTCAGATTTCATTTTGTAATAATAATTTTATTGTTTAAAATTCTCCATTTAGATTTGTGAATGGTTGGGTATATGAAAATGGTTATAAAGAGATTATTTCTAATAGTCTTAAAAATAACCTGTTTGGAATTGCCCAATATAAATTCAACAAATCTTTGCAGATTGTTAAGGGAAATCTTAAAAACTAGAATTTTTCAAGAAGAAAATGGCAAAATAATATGCCTCTCCTTTAGAAAAGGAGGCCGTTAATTATTTTTGCTCTCTGTAAAATGCTACAAATTTATCAAGTAACTTTCCTAACATTGAATTTAAAAATATAGTGAATAGCAACAATGAGGAAATTTTACTAGCTCCTATCTGGGTTGAAGATGTTAAAAATAATATTTTTAATGCTAATAATGATAAGAGCCCTGGTCCTGATGGATTTGGAACTAATTTTTATAAAACTCACTAGACTGAAATTCAAATCCCATTGTGTGATTCAATTAAAGAATTTTTTAACTCTGGCCAGTTACCAAAGAATACAAATCATATCTTTCTTACTTTGGTCCCAAAAGTTGAATCCCCATGAGTTTAGAGGACTACAGGCCTATAGTCTGATGCAATTTTATATACAAAATCATTTCCTTTATTTTGTGTAATAGAATTGAAAGGTTTTTAAAATTTCTTTTCAAAAAATCAAAGTGCTTTCATTCCATTTAGACTTATTTTTGAAAACTCCTTACTAGCTTATGAGTTAATAAGGAATCTTAATTCAAAAAGTAAAAACCTTATATGCATAAAAATTGATTTTCAGAAAGCTTATGGCAAAATCAACATAAACTTTATTATTTTTGTCATGAAGCAAATAGGTTTTACTAATAGATTTTGTGATTTAATTAAGGAGTGCATTTATAATGTTACTTACCCAGTAATGATTAATGGATCCCCCCAAAGGGTTCACTCATAGCAATAGAGTTATAAGACAAGGAGATCCTCTATCTCCTTATCTACTCTTTATTGTTATGGAATTTTTTTACTATGCAATTGAAATCTGAATTACTGAGAGGTAACATTAAGCCTATTAGTAGGAACAAACCACATATCACTCATCTTTTGCATGCAGATGATATGCTTGTGTTTGTGAAAGTTGATAGGATAAGTGTTGCTTCTATTAAAAATATTCTTGATAATATGGAAAAATATGTTTGACTTAAAATTAATCAGAATAAAAGTAAAATCTACTCAGCAAAGTCTCTTTATTTAAAATTAATATTCTTAATCTCTTGAAATTTAAAGAAGGGAAGCTTCTAATTAAATATCTTGGCTTACCACTTAGTATCAATCTAATCAATGAGAGGGACTGTACTAACCTTTTTGATATCATCCATAGTAAGCTGGAAGGATGGTCTAGTAAGCTCTTATCTATGGCAGGTAGAATGGAGCTTACACATACAGTCAACACAGCTGTGATAATCTATTGGATCTAATCACATAACATCCCTATTAAAGTTATTTAAAAAATTGAAAAAATGTGTGCTAATTTTATTTGAAAGGGCAAGCAGCACAAAATTGCCTGGGATAAAGTTTGTAAACCAAAAAAATTTGGTGGGTTTGGCCTTAGAAACATCAGAGATCTTAATGAAGTTTGTAAACTCAAACTTTTCTGAAATATTTTAGAGGGCAAGTCCTTATGGGATAGATGGATGAAAGCTAAGTACCTCAAAAGAAAAAAATGGACTACTATAAAAGAAAACCATCATTCTTATGTTCGGAAAAGTATTATGGACTGTAGAAAACAAGAAGAAAGTTAATTGAAAGAAAACTAAAAGATGGCAGTCAAACCAGTCTTTGGCTTGATCCATGGATTTTTGGTAATTCTTTAATTAACCTTCTTGGGTGGAATAATTTATACATCTTAGGTGGTGTTAATGACTCAGTCCAGAATATTATCAAAAATAATGTTGGTTTTTTCAAAATAATAAAGCTGCCCCCATTTATAAATCAACCATTAAAAAATTCTCATTGATTATAACTATTTTAAAGATAAATGGATGTGGAAACTCAATTCTAAAGAGAATTTTTCTTTTTAAAAAGCTTGGGAAATTTTTTTTGCGGAAGAGTGGAAGTTAATGGGCATAAGGTAATTTGGTGCAAAGCGAATTGTCCAAAAATGGCACATTGTGCTTATTTTGCCCTTCTAAATAAACTTCCTACTAGGGATAAGTGTAGTAAATGGAATAAGGATTCAGATTTTGTTTGTCCCCTTTGTAAAAATGATATGAACCGTTCAATCATTTATTCTTTGATTGTTTATATTCATAATTCATTTGGTACAATGGCAAATACACTATGAATTTTAATCTGAATATTCCTACTTTGAATATCATAGATAGTATTGAGTATATTCTGAATAATTTCAAGTCTAAATCTAAACCTTTTAAAAGGGCTTGTAATATTTCTAACTACCGTGATTTACTATATTTGAAAGGAAAGAAATTAGAGTTTGCGTTTATCTAAGGAAATCAATTGTAACCAACCGTGGAAAAACATTTACGCATGTAGTTAAATTATCATCAGAAAGGCTTATGGACAAAGAAATGATGCTAGCAATAATCAGGCTAAATTCTGTAATGATGCTGACTATGAAAAGCAAGTCGAGGATTTATACTTAAGAGGAAGCTTGGCCTGGGTAGATTTGATATACATCATTCTAATTCCAACACCTATGACAAGAGTTTTAATGACAGTAGTGACCAAGCCGGGCACTCTGACTTCCTCCCTAGAGGTTGCAATTCTAGTCTCAACATCAGAATTTCCTATAAGGGAAGCAAACGAGATTTAGTTACGAAAAACATTTATTTTGCTAATAAATTGAATAGTAACTTGGGTTGTTTAATTGCCATCCATCTAGTAGTGATGCAGAGTGCCATCTTTCTCTGAGAAAGAGAAAATTTGATAAATCACACTACTTTCTCCAAAAAGTTGGCAATAATCACTATAGAAGCATGACTAATGTCCAGATATATCACTTATCTTGCTGAAGCGATGGAGAAAGCAACGGATGCAAGAAGCTGGAGATTCTCAGAGCATCAAGAGGCTTAGAAAAAGTTATTCAGCTTTTCTGAGCACATAGCTGAGTAATTTTACCGATTTGTCAAGTCAAAGAATTGAAGTTAGGGTTTTTGATGATTCAATTAACCGTATTCCTAACACCCTTTATGGGAGGCTAAAAGATGGACAAGACTTTGTATGGAAGCTGCCTTGAATCTTTATGGACTTCGAAGATGGAGATTCATGGATTTCCCTCTTCATTCACCATCTTTGTGGAGATCGTGTTTTGTTTGAGTGGCCGATGTATGCTAGGGTTTTGTTTGTTGTTGGTTTTTGTAGTTCGGTTATTGGGTGGGTTATTGCCTAATTTTGATGGGTCTAACTCCCTTCCGGAATAAAGTGTTGACCCACTTTTTGGAAAAAGTTGTCACGGTTCAACGGATCGAAGCCCAATGTCCATAAACTCATTATTGAGCATTAACCGATCGAACAGACAGCCTGCATTCTAGAAGGCCCGAGCAAGAGTTGACCCAAGCCGGTCTCCCTCAGATAGCCGCTTAACAAGTTTCGGAATAATCGCTCGCCCTGACCGACCTAATCAGTCGAACCCTTGAAGATAGGATCAGCCAGATATCACTAGTTCTACGTAGAAATATCTAGATGAGTTGTTTATTGCTCAGCCCGATTCTCAAGGCAATAAAGGTAGTCAGCCACTTCCGGATAAAGCTCTACTTTTTATACACATCATCTCGAGTGCCACGTATGCCACAATTCTCTAGGATACTATTAATCAGTAGTAGACCGGGTCCCACTGCCCCCATTACAACCACTAATCGAGCTCCATGTGTCCGAGATTCGCAAAAGAGGCAAGCCACGTGTAGCTCATCCAGTGCCTCTCTTCACCTGTAAATACCTCCATGCTGAAAATGGAAAGGAGACTTTTGGACTCCAACTTCTTCTTTTAGAATTAAGATTTCTCTACAAAATAGACTTCTCAAATACAATCCCTACGGCTAACTCCAAAAATAGCCAGTTCTCCCTCTTTCTTCAAATAGAAAAAGTGTTGTACTTGTAATAAACAAATCAATACATATAAAGTGGACGTAGGCACCATCTCTTGTCGAATCACTATAAAAATTCTGCGTGCTCCCTCTCTTTATTTACTTTTCTGTATTCTGTGATTGTTTTTCGTATGTTATATACACGATTGGGGGTTGACCGTCACTAGTGACCAGCTTTTGACGTCAACACTTTGGCGCGCCATGAAGGGGGCACACACTGACATACCCCACGACATTCTGCTTACTCTAATCAATGGCGAACAAGTGAAAGAAAGATGCAACATCTTCCCGACCCATGAACGCTGATGCAGCCGGAACAACCGCTGCAGAAGCAAGTCTGGAAGCTTCCTCTCATGAAGACATGTCCCGATATCTTACCAGGGACGACATGGACAAAATTCTAGCCGAGTTCAAGGCCAAATGGAATCTCAGGGTAAACTCCTCGAACATCAACAACAGTTGATGGATCACCTTCTCGGCCAGGTGGAGGTGGGATTTAATGCTTCAACATCAATTCCTCCACCGACCGAGGCTGGGGCAATAACTGATCTTTGGTCTGCAGAAATCCAAGCCCCAGATCGGGTTACACCTTTCCTTCCTCCTGGCTCGGCTTCACTTCTCGACCGACCACAACCAGGAGTGTCACTTCCAGCGACCAGCTCAGCCGCAGCTGCAGATTCTTAGGAGGTCCGCGGTCAAGATCTAGGTCGGTCGTCCATTCTTCCTCCACTCCAAGCAACAACTCAACTCCCTAGGTCGACCACACTGCAGCTGGGTTAACCGGGAACAGTGCCATTTCCAATACCACCCGGTATCTTACCGCAAATTCGTCTAATGCCTCCCCCCTCCAACGAAGAGCTGGTGGAACCTTCCCTTCGAACCAAGGAGACCACTCTACTGTATCGGTTACCACTGTGGTGGGGGAAAATGCTACCATAAACCCTTCTAACATCGCCCTGACCGGGGGAAACGCCGATCCCCGAACATCTCATGTTATGCTGGATCAGCCTGGACCTTCCGTCATGGGTATGGACCGATCTAATTCTCATTAGGTTCAAGAGGCGCCATTCTGTCCAAAACCACCAGCCGGGGCTCACCCTCACCTTCACTCAACTCTCGGAAGTCGAGCCCAACCAACGTCTCCCCTTCCGAGTATGCTTTCGGCGGATCCTAGCACTGGAGTTCTTCCAAATGCAGAGTTGGATTCATGACAACGACTCCTTGGAGATGGAAGTCATCTTGCAAGCATCATTAGACGCTTCACCCATGGAATGTCTTCTCAACAGGACATAAATGATATCCACCGAAGCCCCTTCACTAGGAAAATCAGAAACTCCTGCAATCCGCCAGACTTCAAGTTCCCGGCCTAAAGCCTAACAATGGCCGAACCGATCCGACCATCCATCTCATGCGATATATGCGCCATATGGAAGTGCTTTCTGCGTTGACCAATGTCATGGCCAAATGCTTCCCATTCTTCCTCACAGATATAGCCGACATGTGGTTTCGGCAGCTAACAATGGATTCAGTCAGTAGTTGGAACATGCTAGTTACCTGCTTCATCGAGCAATTCAGAGTCCACATCTCTCGACCGAAGAGTGTCATGTTCCTGACCTCCATCAACATCGAAGACTTCATGTCGAGGCTGAGTGATTTGTCTGACAAGAAGACGTCAGCATTGAGATGGAGAGCCTCGAGGTTCATGCCGCCAAAGATAGAGGTCCATCCAACACCGATGGCCAGAATCAAGGAAGAGGAAAAGCTTCAGAAAAGAATGAACACAATGTACGACCCTGGAGAGAGGATAAGTACGATCAGTACACCAAGCTCAATTCCTCCTTTCTTGATATATATCTTGACGTACGAGAATCTCTAACTTTTCCAAAACCTCCTCGAAGAGAGAGCCGACCCAGAAAGAGCTCGTCTCCGGAGAACACTGTATGTTTCACAACATAGCCGGTCACAGCACCAGTGAATGCAAGCACTTGCGCGATCTTATCGAGGATAGGGTCAGACTGGGAGAACTACCCAAGCACATCAAGAAGCCCACACATTCCATGTCGCCACAATCCTCTGCCCAAGCTCCTCAGGCCGATCCCAGATCTCCTAGAAATGGAAGGGACCATGAGCCTAGCACTCGTGACATTATCATCAATTAATAAGATTTATATTTTTCTTTTCTTTACGAATGTATTATTTTCAATAAAATGGGTATGATGAAGTACACATGTACGGGATTAGGATTTAGCTCCTAGGCGTGCTCTGGATTCAGTTATCACCAATTTAGAATTTGTCTTTATTTCCTTGTAATAACTCTTTAGCAGCAACAAACTCTCTTTCGTAAACATGGACTATGTTTGAATGATTTAAGCCGAGCATGACTGTTGCTCGCCAACCCGAATATGGTCAGCACTAAGCCATCGTCTATGAGAAATGGTCAAAGTCTACCACCGTATCTAAGCATACTCCTCAAGCCGAGTATAGTCAGACTTCTTTGAGCCGAGTATGGATTATTCTCACCCCTTCTTTGAATTGAGTGCATTCTCCACTTGCCAAACTTTACAAATATCGCGTACATCTGACTCCATTAGCTGAGCACGGATAAAATTATATAAGCCGAGCATAGTCAACACTTTCCATAAGCCAAGTATGGTTAATACTCACCACCTCTGTAAGCCGAGTATGGTTAATACTCGCCATCTACATAAGCCAAGTATGGTTAATACTTTCCACCTCTGTAAGCCGCGTATGGTAAATACTCGCCATCTCCATAAGCCGAGTATGGTTAATACTCGCCACCCCTCTAAGCCAAGTGTGATTGCTGCTCGCCAACTCTCTAAGCCGAGTATAGCTATTACTCACCTAATCGAGACCAAAGCCATCTTTACACTAAGAATGGCCTACATTATCTTTGCAGGTACTGGATATTGCATCTCTCAGCCTTAATATAGCCTTCGGTGGTTGTCGGTTTTCCGGCCTTAATACGATCTACCCCGATCGTGGGTTTATCGGCCTTAATACAACCATCAGGGCCATCGAATTTCTTGCCTCAATATAGTTCGGCGTAACTATAACAACCCGCACATTGAGCTCGATGCATTATTCAGAACACACCTCCTTTACCAAGAAGGATGCATTTTTAGGGGCATTGCATTGACTACTTTTTGGAAAAAGCTGTCATGGTTCAATAGATCGAAGCCCAATGTCCAGAACCTCATTATTCAGCATTAACAGATCGAAAGGACAGCCCGCATTCCAGAAGGCCCCAGCAAGAGTTGTCCCAAGTCGGTCTTCCTCAGATACCCGCTTAATAAGTTCCGGAATAATCACTCGCCCTGACCGACCGAGTCAGTCGATCCCTTGAAGATAGGATTGGCCAGATATCACCAGATCTACGTGGAAATATCCAGATGAGTTGTTTATTGCTTAGCCCGATTCTCAAGAAAATAAAGGCGGTCAACCACTTCCGGACAAAGCTCTACTTTTGATACATCTCATCTCGAGTGCCACATATGCCAAAATTCTCGAGGGTACTATTAATCAACAGTAGACCGGGTCCCACCGCCGCTATTACACCCACTGATCGAGCTCCACGTGTCCGAGATCCGCAAAAGAGGCAAGCCACATGTAGCTTATCTAGCGCCTCTCTTCACCTATAAATACCTCCATCCTGAAAATGAAAAGGAGACTTTTGGACTCCAACTTCTTCTTTCAGACTTAAGATTTCTCTACAAAAAAGACTTCTCAAATACAATCCCCACGGTTAACTCCAAAAATAGTCAGTTCTCCCTTTTTCTTCAAATAGAAAAAGTATTATACTTGTAATAAAAAACAAATCAATACATATAAAGTGGACGCAGGCACCATCTCTTGCCGAACCACTATAAAAATTCTGCGTGTTCCCTCTCTTTATTTACTTTTCTGTATTATGTGATTGTTATTCATGTGTTATACGCACGATTGGGGGTTGACCGTCGCTAGTGACGAACTTTTGACGCCAATAGTTATTGGGTGGGTTATTACCCAATTTTGATGGGCCTTTAACTTTTGGGTGTGATTTTTACCAGTCCCTATTAAGTTTTAAAAATATAGTAAAAGTCCGGTGGAAAAAATTATACAAATTAAATCCATCTTTTTGAAATGTGGCAATTAAAATTCCGTTTCTGTCATTTAAACCCTAAAAACAGTCGGCTCACAAATTAATTTTTATCATATATCGAATCAGTCAATTATCGCAGTCGTTCAAGGAGGAAAATTAAAATTTCACAGGCAATTATCAAATTTTTACTCTCGATCAAACCAAAACAATCAAAGTCGTTGTCGAGTTTATATTTTCTAAGAAATGGCGAGAACGAAGGTAAACTTTTGATCTACTTATTTTAATTTCAATAAATGATAATCTGTGCGTAATATATATTAGAATATGTGTAAATATGGAATTGATGATTGATTATAAGATTTTATGCAAATATTAATGGAATTATGGGTGAAAAAAGTTTTATTTTACAGAGAAATTTCGTCGTATTATTCTAAACAAATTTGTAACAATGTTGAATAATGGTTTAAGTATGTAAATATATTGAATTATAACATGCTTGTATTCATATATTTAGACTTGTTTGTTGTCTGTGTGACTGCATTAATAATTTTTGCATGCTTGTCTGCAAGTATTAGTAGTTATTGCATGATTATATGCATAAAGTAGCATTAATTGATTAAAATAATAATATATTGGAAAAAAATACTAGCATGATAGTATGCAAATATATTTATAACATATTTGTATTCATATATTTAGACTTAATTATTCTGTGTGACTACAGTAATAATTACTGCAAATAATTACTGCATGCTTATCTGCATATATTAGTACTTATTGCATGATTATGTGCATAAAATAGCAGTAATTGATTAAAGTAATAACTCATTGAAAAAAATTCTAGCATGCTAGTATGCAAATATTTTGAATTATAACATGCTTATATTCACAAATTTAGAGTTGTGTGTTTGCCTATGTGATTGCATGATTGCATTAATAATAACTGCATGGTAGTGTGCATCTAATAGTAATTGTTTCATTATTGTCTGCATGTACTTAGAATTATTGATGCCAGTAAGAAAATGTGAATAGATGTTGAAAAAGAGAACGAGGAAGACATGGAGTTGCAGAATGAAGTAGAGCAGGACATGGATCATGAATGATGTTGATAATGATAGAAAAATTTCTGCAATTACTTCGGTATTCATGAATTTATATTGAATATATTAATGAGTTTAAGTATTATTATAGCATTCTTTTAGGCAATTTTTTCAAAATTGATGCATGCATTTTTGCAATTTTTTTATGAGTACTACATTAATCAGTGGAATAATGATAGAAAAATTTCTTGTTGGTGTGCACTTATGACATGAATGTTGCAAGATTTTACATATATTATTAGAATTAATGGATGCAAGTCTGCTACCATCAACATATAGTTTCAAGATCGTGGGCATATAATAAGAAATTTTGCATAAAAATGTGCATGGTTCAAATGATTGTTGCATAAATCTATGCAAGCAGTAAAAAATGATTCATACAAGAGTGCAAATATCCACTGAATGTTCTGTAATTGTATGCATTTATTCGTGGTTACATAAAAAGTATTGTACCATTTTTGTGCAGAGACCAAATGTTGAAGAAGATGTTGAAGATGATAGTGTGTAGGAGAAAGCACTCTAGTTACTACTGAACAACCATCGACTTCTCTATGTGTTAAAAAGAAAAAAGAAAATTGAAACTAACCAAAGTTTGGTTGCTTTCTAATGCGAGCAATAACTCACGACTTAACACAGAATTGGTTGCTTTCTAATGCGAGCAAGACTGAATGAAGTTGTAAAGTTTGGTTTAATTGGATTTTTTGTAAATATATGTAGTGGTTTATTTGTTTACTAGTTACGGCCGCTTGGTTACCACTTTGGAAAACAAATTTATGCTGGAAAATTATGTATTGAATCTAGTTATTTTGATATTACATGATATTGTGAAATGTTGATTACTTTGGTACATTTATTTCAAAAATTAGCAGAGTTATATGCATATATTATGAAAAATTGCAAATAGTAGGAATATTGCATATTTATATGCAACAATGATCAATAGTTGAATGTTAATATGCAGATTTAAAGAATAATTGTATAGCTATATGCAGATAATTTGAATTATTGCATACAACTACTATGAAATATGATAAAAAAGTTGTACAGATGATGTATACAACTATTCAGAATTATTGCATAAATTTAGTCAACTATTACGAATAGTTTCGTACATATAAGATGAAAAACTTTCATGTAGATATCACACAAAGTTACAATAAAATATGAACAGAGTGTATAGCATTACAGAAATGTTTACAAAAAATATTGAAATGACTTTATTGAACTGACTACATACAGTCACAGAAATGTTTACAGTAAATAACAAAAATATGTTATCATTCCCAAACTTCAACAACACCAATACATCAAAATCTCCAGGAAAACTGCGACACAAAGAAGAGAACCAAGATTAATAAGCCTAATCTTCCGTACTAAAACAAAATGACATAAACATGTTTAGATAATTAGAAATAGATACATCCACGTACGCATATAACAGTACTACCTGCATACTTGTATGCACATTTTCATAATATTTGCAAAATATTTTTATACAAAATAAATACAAAAAAAAAATCTTAATATGCAAATATTAAGAATATAATCATATTTGTTTGCAATTAATCATCATGCACGCAAACAAACAGATATTCAAAAAGAGCTGTATATTTATATGCATATATACATAATACATGCACACCAGTATGCAATTTTTCTGATTACATACAATCACAGAAATATTTACAACAAATAGCATAAACATGTTATCATTACCAAACTTCAACAACATCAATACATCAATATCTGCAGGAAAACTGCAACACAAAGAAGAGAATCAAGATTAATAAGCCTAATCTTCCGTAATCAAATAAAATGAGATAAATATGTTTAGATAATTATAAATAGATACATTCATGTACGCATATAACAGTACTACCTGCATACTTGTGTACACATTTTCATGATATTTGCAAAATATTATTATACAAAATAACTACAAAAAAATCTTAATATGACAATATTAAGAATATAAGCATGTTTGTTTGCAATTAATCATCATGCACGCAAAAAACAGATATTTAAAAAGAGCTGTATATTTATATGCATATATACATAATATATGCATACTAGTACGCAATTTTTCTTATTACATACGACTCCACGTGTTAATACAATTTTTGCATAAATGTATGCTTATATTCACAACATATGCATAATTTTATACCATTATTCAGAATAGATAAATAAATATAGCGAATTTTTAATTTATACAGCCGTAAAATCTAATTTACACAATAAAATTCTATACAATAATTATATTATATATTGATAACACTAGACAGTTAACGAAATTCAGAATATTCAATCAACATAAATCGACATATAATTGAAATCCATAAAAAAAAAATTAAACAAAATGTATAGATTACCTTGACGGTGAAACATCCATAATATAATTCAAGATCAATCAAATCAAATCTTCAAAAAAAAAATCGGATTTAAGTGAATTATAGATCGATGTAAACCATCGTTAAAAATTGATATTAATATCGGCGCCGCCATGAAAACTAAAATATATGTTTCTAAGAAAATAAATTATGTAATACATATATTAGACCCAGTTAATTGCGGCGCTGATTAAGAAAAAGGGCACTTGTGTAAAAATATTAGCCGCTATTTAAAATAGGAATGAAATTTTTATGTTTTAAAACTGGAGGATGTGAGCTCAATTAAGTTTTATTTTAAGGATGTGGCCCTAATTTTCACTTAACTTTTTATGTTTTCAAAAAAAAAAAAAGTTGATGCTCTTGTATTGCCATTATTTTTTACTGATCGTAAATAAGTTAGACATTGCAAAATTACCAGCTTATTTGATTTTTATAACATATTGTATCGTTTTGGAACAAACCATTTATAGCAGTACACTTATTTGTTGATTTGAATCATTTATTTGATGTACTTAAAATTATTTTATGGTCAGTAAATGTAACATGCATGTAGTTCACATAAATTTTTTGCTTCTTTTGTTGGGTCCAATTGAATGATACTTAAAATATACCGTGTTTGTGCATCAATAACAATAATTTCTGCTGCTTGGCATACATATGTGATTAATTTATTATATATATGTGTATATGAACAAAAAATGTTTGTCAATTGTGTGTGATCATATATGTATAAAATCAAACAGATATGTGTTCATATATGTATATTTATGTCTCTAAATTTGGACATGTTTATATGTGTGTGCGTGCGCACATATGCATATACATTTGCATGTATGAATGTTCTCATCTATGCATGCTTTTTAAAAAAATTGTAACCTTTCGTTAATATAGGTAAATACACGCACATCAATTTCGTTTGTCAAAGTTGGATTCAATCCTTAAAAAGTAATGCTCTATTTCTACTGATCTTGGTTTCATTTAGATTAAGACATTAATATTAAATATTCGATGGTAAAGTAATTTGTTTCGGACTTGCTAACAGTAAATAGAAATCTCCACACATCGTCTATAATAAGAATCATATATAAATCTTGTTGTCATTTAAGCATTTATATATCGAAATATAGTTGACAATTGTTGTAACAACCCGAAAATCTGGGCCAGTTTAAAATTTTTATTTTGGCAATTTTAGCGAATTTTGAATATTTAAAATGATTTATTTTAAATAATAACGATGAAAAATTTAATTTGAATAGAATTCAGACGTATATATTTATACGCGTCGTCGTTAGAATATAAATAATTATATATAATTATAAAAGGAATTGAAAATGGCACGGTAGTTCGATGATTCGATTTCAAATTTCATTTAAACGTACCGGGTGCAAAATAAACCGGATTTTAGTGAAACAAAAAATAATAGGATCTAATTGTGAATATCTTTCCAACGAATCCGGAAAATCGAAATTTCATAGTGGGAATCAAAAGTTATGTCCAGTTGAAAATTCTGAATAGTCGCTATGGAATTCAGGTCCTTAAAAATAGCCATTTTGCAAACGACATTGGATTTCAACGAAACCACTTTTGTTGGGTCTGTGATGTCAAATTATTGCTAGATTCCAAATTTCATAATTTTTCGAATTAATATGTGAGCGTGACAAAGGAAAACGCGTTTGACCAGTTTCAGTTGATTTTAATCGACTGGAGAATGGCCATTTTTCAAACGGTCCCAGAATTCGACGAAACTAGTTTTGTTAGGACCGTATCGTCAATACGAAGCTAGAAAATATTTTTCTGGGATTTATAGAGTTAGTATGTGACCCCGGTAAATTGAAATGTGCGTTTAATTTGAATATATAGAGATTTATATTTTAAATTCAACGAAAACTGATCGAAACAGTAGAATCAGCTTACGATACATATCCCATTGTGTTCGGAATGGGGGTAATTAGCTATGGACGACAGGCGGTAGACCTCGTTTAGAGGTCAAATGAAAAAGTCAACTTTTTGAAATAAAATAATTAAATATGAAACCCTTCTCTCTCATCCTTTTTAACTCCTTTGCCCCCCCAATCGTTCATTCTCAGAACGATAAAGAAGAAAAAAAAAACTTCATCGCGGGAAACCGCGATCCGCCACCGCCACTACCCCATCGGCGGAGCGCCGCCGCCACGTCCACCGCGCCCCCTCCCCCTCCTCCTCTTCTCCTTCCCGCTTCCCCTCTCCTCTGTTGCGCGATGAACCCCCACCCAAAACCGCCCCCTTTTCTTCCCTGAGCCGCCGCCTGCTAGGGCACCCGAAGCCCCTGATTTCCGCCGCCGCCACCTCTGGTCCGACCACCGAATCTCCACCCCCCTCCTCTTCTAGTTCGCTGTAAGTTTTCCTATTTTATTTTAATTTTATTTTAAATACTTAGTTTAAATTAATCACTTTCAAAATCTGATTTTTGTAGAACTATAAAAATATAATCTTTTATATTGTAGAAGGTTAAAAATATAATTTTTCCATTATAGAAGTGTTAAAAATTTGATCTTTATATATGTAGTGAATCAAAAATATGATTTTTACTTGTGTAGAGTATTAAAAATATGACCTTTATATAGTAGAAGATATAAAAATACTATTTTTATATAAGTAGTGTATTGAAAATAAAATTTCTATATAATAGAGAATATAAAAAGGCGAAATATTTGTATTTGAAAAGGCGAAATTTTTATATTTGAAAAGACGAAATATTTATATTTGAAAAGGCGAAATATTTATATTTGAAAATGTGAAATATTTGTATTTGAAAAGGAGAAATATTTATATTTGAAAAGGCGAAATCTTTATATTTGAAAAGGGGAAATCTTTATATTTGAAAAGGCGAAATCTTTATATAGAGTGTAGCGCGATAAAAATATAATCTCTATTATATGAACACCGATGTAAAAATGGAATTTTTATCTATATAGTAGAGATGTAAAAATATAATTTTTATCTATATAGTAGCGATGTAAAAATAGAATTTTTATCTATATAGTAGCAAGGTAAAAATAGAATTTTTATCCATATGGAGCAATGATAAAAATATGATTTTTATATACATGGCAAGAATATAAAAACGTGATTTTTATATATGTAGTGAATACGGGCAACGAAAGTGACAAAAGGAGAGAACGACGAAGATTTCTATAAATGAAGTGTCGTGGAGTTGGGATAGCTATTGGTGAGAACTTCTCACTTTATATTTCTTTTTCTAGTTATATATATATATATATATATATACTAGGATGCAGACGGTGCTTAGCAGCACCCGACACCCGTCATCCACAGACCATGGATGACTTGTTTGTTTGATTGATGTGTCGTGAAAATTGTTTGTGATGTTGATGTGAAATCGATAATAAATGTAGATAGTTGAAATAAATCAATTATCGTTAAAAATATAATTTTTAACGTGAATGTGAGTAAATAAATAATTATAAACAAATCGGCCGATTTGTTTATATACACTGATTTGACTGCTATTGATTAGGACGATAAATTTTACACATCGCCCAACTACACAAATAAAAATCTGTGTTTGTTGATTTGAAACCCCACACGGGTGTTGGGATGAAATTTCGCGTACACTAATCCCAATTATTTAATTGTATGTCGATCGATTGGTCGACAGGCTGTGTAAGCGTTAATCATTTATATTTGATGTTTATACAGCTGTGTGGTGCACCTTGGGTGATGGTTGATTGTTTATCATTGCTATTATATACATGTGGTGTATGGAATCCATATAATTAACATTATACGGTGATTGATTGGGCCTCATTCCAATCGGGAAAATAATGAATATTATAAAAGAAAATTCATGTGTTGAATATAAAAATAGTCATGTGTTGACGATATTCATGTGTTGAAACTGTTCATGTGTTGAGTAAAATATTTTAATAATAAAATTTACATCTTTATCATATTTAAAATTAGAACTACTTCACGGTGGAGTCTAATTGAAAATCACACGATAGATACCATAATTTTATAAAATATTTTACATAACAAAAATAGTCGTGTGTTGACAATACTCATGTGTTGAGATTGGTTGTATGTTGAAAGAAATCTAGATTCATGTGTTGAATAGAATACATATTCATTTGTTGAATAAAATAACGAATTTATTGAAATATATAAAGCCGTGTTGATTAGGGTTGCGCTATTTTGACGTGAACGATATTTATATCGATTATATTCGGTTTTTGTAATGAATATAGAAAAGAAGTGATTTCAAAATATAACGTTTTGAAAATATTATCATTTATATAGTAATGATATGAAATATTCAATTTTGATTTGAAATTGAATGTAGCGTTGAAATGGTTTTGAAAACGAATTTAAAACGATTTATAAAATATGTTTTAAAAAGGAAATCGACGAAATATATATATATATATAATAGCCTGAATAGAACGCGCCGCGCCGCGGCAGTTCGTGAATTTCGACCATTGACTTCGAATTGACGTTACGGGAGATCCGACCGTCGGATTTTCCTAAAACCGGAACCGTTGGGTTCGTATCGAAAAGAGCTTTCCAATGAATATTAGAAATTTGAAATCTAATGGTTGGATTTGGAATTATGTCCAAATCAAATTTGGAAAAGGTTGCTGTAAGTGCAGTTCGATGGCCGTTGATGGAAATCGACTGTACTGGCCTTGATAAAATTATTAAAAATATTAATAATTTGTGTAAAATCATAATATGTGAATTGGACAGAACTGGGATGAAAAACCCCACATTTGAAAAGAAAAAAAATATATTTTTATCGAAATGAACTAGTTTTGAACTAGAATTAAAATCAATTTATTTTTCGAAATAATAAATTGAATTTGAATTGGTTTTGAAAATAACCAGAATTTCCAATATATATGAAATGGAGGTGGATTTGAATCGAAATTGTCATTGGAATATTTCGATGTTGGATTCCGTGATTCTACAGATATTGTTATGGGAATTTGAAAGATATATTTATATCGTTATTTCCAATACGATATTTGTTGGTTTCAGAATTTGATATTGAATATAAGCCGGTATATTTTCTATTCAGAGCCTTGTATTTAATATCAAATGTGATTTGGGTTTATCGTGAATCGTGTTTTAGATGACATTGATTCTTTAACCCAGTTAAAGGCAGGATGTTGATTTTTGAAAAGATTAAAATTAAGTGGAGTTTTAATGATTCTTTAATTAGATTGAAATGTGAATTGATAATTTAAATTATCAAATCTGAAAGGTGATCGAGAATGGAGTACCACCAGTTTTGCTCCAAAGCGATAGTTAAATCTTTAATTAGATTTGAATGTGAGATGGTAATTAATTTTACCGATAACACCGTGGTGTTAGATATGGAGTATTACCAAATTTCTCCATGGGATATATAGGTTGGGATTGGGAAATAAAATAAATAATTACTTCGGTGTGGTTCGCTAATCCCGACTAGTTTGAAATGATATCCAAAGGAAGATTAAAGAATAAATTTAAAAGAATTTATCTTGGATAAAATTAATGGGAACCTTTCCCTAAGAATGTGATTTTGTGAATAAAAGAATATTCTGAATTGGAATGAGGCATTTGTTGTGTTTGTGTAACATTTGTTTATCATATACGTAGGTTATTCAGAAAGGCCGGGTTATACCCATTCTGAATAACCGATTCGACGAGATGTCGAAGATGAAGACGGTGGTTGAAGACCGGAAGTCTTCACATCGTTTGGGTGATTACTGATGATCTCGATTGGGTTGTACACCTTAGATGAGGGAATCAGTTGGTGATCGTCCAGACGTACTTGGAGATGGATGGATATGCGAGGAAAGTGCCCCCGGTTTCGTTCAGACCCAGAGCGAACTTGTAAATGGATTGTGTGTCTGGCATTGGATTTTATTCTGTATTGATTGATCTCTATTAAATATACATCTGTTTGGCGGCAGAGAATTTATTCTCTTGCTTAACGCCCTTCTCTGAGACGTACGAGCTCAGAGGTTGTATATCGATGGACATCAGTCGCATGGAGTGAATTGCTAGTGTGGCACGCGTAAGTGGCAATTGATCAAGGCTTCTGTTGAAAAGCAAAGTCTTGTGGTTGATGATCAAAGCACAGCCTGTGTGGCGTAGCTTTGTGTATAACGTGAATTCGCGAGCCTCACACCTCGGTATGAGTCAAAAACGGGATAGTGACTGCAGGGAGAGCACGACGTTTCTTTCTAGCTAGGGTGGTGTCAGTGACCTACCAGCCCTGACATTTATATACTTTTCACCTGTGTGGTTGTTGGATACGAGGCGCCTCGGATATAGGTCTGTAAGGACCGGGAAACGTGTGTTCAGGAATAATTAATCCTCAAAAGTAAGAGAGGACCGGCCCTGAAGATCCAAGGATCATAGTGGGGTCCTGGGACATTTGCTAGAGTGTCTCGAACGCGGAGAGGAGCTTGCCCCTTGCCTCGACTCATGACGGAAATCCAATTTCCAATACGTGTATTTCGGTTTTATTTGTAGAGCCTAGTATGGCGACATAGTGGGATGGGGCACTCATGCCGTCTATGATTTATATTTATGATTGAACTGTTTTGACACTATACACTTATAATAGTATCAAATAATGTGTTTTTAACGTATCAATCATGCTTTGGATGTTATAAGGTAAAAACCCTATCCTCCGGCTTGCGTTGCATTGTGTGATGGGACCTGGGTCTTATAACAGCTTCATTTTTCTTTATTTAGCATTGCGCTGTTTGTTTTATGCACTGGTATTCTTGGGAGGAAACCCATTCCGTGTTATACGGCTTGGTCCCTTGATTTACCTAACTTTAAAAATAAAGATTAATATCTGTTTTAGTTCTCACACCAGTCACATGACTGACCTGGAGTTTATTGTTTTAACCTAAACTCTGGGTGCCCCTATTTTCTACACGGGCAGCTAGTAGTTTTGGTTTTGCAGATTTATATTCACAGGGTCTTGATTAACAGCTGGAACGATGCTCGGAAAGCTCTGTATCCGTGTATTACTTTCAGTTGTGTTTTGTATTTTTTTCCGCTGCGATGTATTTAAATGTAATTTAAATCTCTGATATTTGTTGAATGTAATTTATTCTTTTATACTCTGTATATTCTTGTATCTGATGGAGTTGTTGTAATAACAATGAAATGTTCTTCCGTTTGCGTTCTATTTTGTCCTGTTCTCAAAGTATCCGCGCTTTCCTTCACGGGGAAGTTACGGGTCCTTACAATTGTGGTTGAACAATATAAAGTTGTGATTTAACCGAAAGACAGTTCTAACAATCAAATCTAGTAAGAATTTAATGTCGTTTGGAACAACTAAATGATTGTTATTGATCATTATATTCTCATATCTGTCATATTTCAGGGTACTCTACCAACCAGACAAAGCACAATCTAATAAGATATTCATTATGCTGATATCAATAAACTCCTTTTCACTGTAGGCTGTAAAAAGAAAGAACTTTTGAACAAGGCTGTTTAATGTTATTCATAACAAGTTTACAAAAAGAATTTCACTCTAACAAATACCATGCTAATATGATTATAGTAGCAGTGTTATCAATGATAAAGTAATAGTTCAACTATGACGACCAATAGACGAAAGGGAGGTCGAAGAGGAGTTCTCAAAAGATAAGTTTATTAATTGATTGCCAATAAAACCATCTTTGCAAGATTTATAACATCATGGTTATGCAAACCCTTTTTTTTTCCATATATCTACTCTGCCTGCAGCAACCTACAACATATAACTTATTTGAATTTAAAGTTGTGCTACCATCAAACAATACCTTTTATTTTCTAGAATGTAAAAGGAGTCGCCACAGATTATGACTTGGAAAACATCGCAAGTAGATTTGAAGCACTAAAATTGCCATTGTTACCATATACCTAGATGCATCCATCCACATTCTTCGTAAAAAACATGAATTGTCCTGTGTCCCCTTCAACTGTCTTTGTTTATGTTGCAAATACTTCTGTTTCTTTGGTATTTGATATATGCATGCCTGATTTTTTCATTATTATGTGTGTGTTACTTTACATTGTTCCATATGCATGACGCTTTGAACTATCTTCTACATTTTAGTATGCGGAGATTTCAGTAGTTTTAGTATATAAACTCTGCAGTTCTTTTCCTCAAAGATTCAATACTTCCGTCAGTTTTATGGCCCTCTGATTTCTTTTAAAAAACAGTTTTACTAGATAATGCTTCGTGTATTTGTCATGATCTATTGTAACATCTTAATGTCAGCTCAAACGAGTCATTAAGGGACTCGATAGGGTCGTCAACAGATAATTTCAGATGCAAATAGTGCTATATCCGCATCCCATCCGAAATCATTTCGGATATCGAATATCTGCATCTGTGAATACAGACAGATATCAAATAATCATTGGATCTGCCAACGATCAATAAATTAAGGAACATGAATGAATTTTTTTAATTTAACATAATGTTTTTTTAACCAACCAACTATTAAAATGCTAAAAATAAACAAATATGATGATAATAAATAATTTTAAGCAATTATTATGCGTTGTATAATATAAATTTTCAACTTAGTTGAATAATAAATTGGAGTATTACATTATGCTAAAATACATATAATTTAAGTTATAATCATGTAAAAAACGGATGGATGATTTTCAGATGTGGATGTACCTATATCCGCATCTTTTCTTTCGGATATCTATCCGTTTTTCGAATGCGGATGCTGATGAATTTCAGTTTTGTCATGTATTCATTTATAGTCTTAGGACTTGATGACCCTAGCCATTATACTGTATAACCTTCCAACTACGAGCTTATTCAATAATAACGGTTGGGCGAAGCACTGGCCTTATTTTAAGGGGTATTTTTGGCATAGGTCCTTATTACGATTTAAAACACAAAAAGTTCTTCACTAAATTTCAGTGTAAATTAGGTCCCTATTTTTTATTCTCGATTGTTGCACACATATTAGCAACATAAAAGCCGTTGACATCTCAGCAACTTTGCTGTACACAGTATAAAAGTTGATGACATAACAATAATTATTTACAAAAGTTGCTGACATTTCAGCAATAATTTTTCACTTTTCTGTACACTGTATAAAAGTAGCTGACATATTAACAATTATTTGTAAAAGTTGCTGACATTTCAGCAATAATTTTTCCGTTGTTTCTGGAAAACAGAGTCCGGATTTACAATGAAACTTTACCAACGAAAGTTGAATACATATTAGCAATTATTTATAAAAGTTGCTGACATATCAACAATAATTTTTTTTTATGTCAAAAAAATAGGACCGGAACTACAATGAAATTTTGACAGGCACCAGTTTTACAGTATGAAAGTATATTTGGGATGCCACTGTTTTAAGGTCCGTTTGATTTTTAATAGGAAGGGGTATTTTGAAGGGTTATTTGAAGGAGAATTGTTACGAACGAGGATGTGTTTTTTTTACGAAAGGGGTAAGTTGGAAGGGGTAAAGTTATTATTTGTGTGGTGATAAGGGTACCCCAATATGTTCTTCCTAATACCATGACTAAAAAATACCGCAAAAACTACCATTACACTCTTCTTAATACCACACTCCACACTTAAAAAATAGGGGGCTACCACACTATGTTGCCCTATTTCTATTTCGCTCGATATTCGTTCGTTCTCATTTGTAAAGCCGATCAACGAGCTAAACTGTAGATCTATTATCGATCAACAAATTCGACGCCGTAATATACAAAGTCGTGAATAAAGTTTGAATTAAGCAAATTAGAAGAGGAAGTGAGAGATTAAGGTATTCAGGTCACCAAACAATTGAGAGATTACCGTAAGTTTTCTCCCGAGAGATGCAAAGAAGACAACGATTACGAAAAATTAGGGTTTTAAGATTAGCTTGGTACGTGATTAGTTCGACAAATAATAATTGAATGAGATATTAGAATGGAGAGGTAATGTGGTATTAGGAAGCACATAAAATTTAATGAGTTTTATTTTTTTAATTGCAGTATTAGGAAGAACATATTGGGATGCCCTTAGCACCACACTATTATTTTATTAATTATTTGTATGTGTTTTATTTGTATGAGTATATATAAAAATGTGAAAATACAGCTGTTGGCTTGCGTCGGATGCGAAAACTAACATTTGAACTGTTCGATTGGAAGGGGCAAATGGTGTGGGCCCCACATCGATGCGTCGGACGCGTCCGACGCGGACGCGAACATTAACTGGACAGTTGGAAAATCAAACGCCACCTGAATCTCTTAACTATGTTAACTTTTGAAGTCCTCCTGTTTGCCCTTTGCCGCCGTCTAGACTCTTCTTCACGCGATCTCTTTCCCCTTCGGTTGTTTTTCTTGTAGCAAGATAGGAAGAGAGAGGGGGAAAAAAAGAAGAAGAAGAAGAAGAAGAAGATAATAAGCAGAAGAAAAAAAGATAGAAAAATTAAAAAACTAAACTGAGCGTTATCATCAGAGACTTCCCCGCATCAAATTAGGGTTTTCTCAATCAGCTCTGTCCGTCCTCTTGAAAACTGAAACATCGTCAGTTTCTTCCGATTAACGGATCGAGGTTGGGATATAGTTCCTCAAATCTTCAACTTGTTTTTATCAAATCCAATAACGACCGTACCCAGGTAATTGAGATAAATAATTTTATTTTGAATTTTTGTTCTTTCCAATTGTGCTGTTGTAACACGTTGAATAGTAAAAGAGAATTCTCCGTTTGAAAGTGATTCAAGGGTTTGATTTTATTCATTTTTACTGTTTGATTATTATTATTATTATTATTATTATTATTGTTATTATTATTGTTATTATTATTATTATTATTATTATTATTATTATTAGGTTTTTGATGTTGATTTTCAATCATTATAAGCACTATATTATTAATAGAAATCGCATTTGCACTGTTCCAGCTTTAGTTGATGCATTCTGTGCATTAACGTGTGAGTGCTATTAAATTTTTGAACACTTCGCTTATGATGCAATGTTTGACCGACAATTGGGTACTTGATATTGGGTATACCATCCCCCCCCCCCCCCCCTTTTTATATATAAGTTTCTTTTCATTCATTGCTGAATGTTTGTTATACCTTATAAAATTGATTTATCTTTTTTAGTATAGTAGCAGTGTTTCTAGTTTTGTAAAATATACGCAAGACAAGTTTATTTATAGCTTCTTTCATTGACTCTTATGATTTTGCAAGTTATATTTGCTAATTTCAATTGATTAATTTATTTTCCTACTTTAAAGTTCTCTGATTTACATTTTTATAGTTCTCCATTGTTTGAACCATGTTTCTTGCTTTTCGGGTATTAAATGATTTACATTTTATATTGCTGCCATAGCCTCTTTTTTTTTTTTTTTTTTTTTTTTTTTTTTTGGGTACTAAACCCAAAAACTAATCAACTGTAAATAATACCTTGGGAACTATTGATATAACTGAGGGAAGTTAAAGTAGTGAAAAAATGACTAAAATATTATCCAGTTGGCAATGCCTGAAAGTCAATGTGGCGAGAGTCGAACCCAAGATCTGTGCAAACAACAATGCAGTAACCATTTAAATACCATAACAGTTGGTCATATTTCGCGAATTACATTGTATCCTCTATATAAACACCATGTATACTTATATACTGCCTTGACTGGGAGATTGCCCTTGGTGCCCCCCCCCCCCCCCCCCCCCCGGGCCTGCAAGTATAACACCTTCTATATCACATTTATAAGCACTAACGAACTATTGATGGTCTGCATACAGATTTTATGTACATGGATTTTATCTGTAATGTATCAGCCTAGTAAAACTGTGAACATGAAACTTGTACATGGAAAGTTGATGATATAATGTTGTGGAAAAAAAATGGAGAAATGCTGAGTTCGACGTTGGCATCATAATGTTGTGAGACCCTATACGATATTACATGTGTTTTGGTCATTGTGACAAACATAAGTTCACATTGCTTTCGCTTGCAGAAGAATTTACGAAGTAGCTTAGTTCAAGGGTTTCAATAAAGAAGATATATACGATTGAAGCACAAAATTTTAGATGAAAAAAGGTAGTTAAATGACGCTAGCCTTGTTAACATCTGTTTTCTTGATTTGCCTTGATAATAGACACCTTTTTTAGTTGTCTGATATCCTACGCGGATACATGCATGGAGAAATACCGAGTTTGACGTTGGCGTCATAATGTTGTGAGACACTAGGATATTACATGTGTTTTGGTCCTTGTGACAAACAGAAGTTCACATTGCTTTTGCTTGCAGAAGAATTTACGAAATAGCTTAGTTCAAGGGTTTCAATAAAGAAGATATATACGGTTAAAGCACAAAATTTTAGATGGAAAAAAGGTAGTTAAATGGCGCTAGCCTCTTTAACATCTGTTTTCTTGATTTGCCTTGATAATAGACACCTTTTTTTAGTTTGATATCCTGCGAGGATACATGCATTGTAATCATATGAGCATACAATATATTAATTGAGCAAAACTGTGGTAATCGATGGCTTGATTCAAGTAATAAAAATTACGAATTTATGCTTGGAAACACCATTAGAAAATGCTAAGACTTCCAGTTAAAGATCATGTTAAATGATTAAATGTATAGTTTATTGGTAATAGGAAAACTTGTTGCATGGTACAAACATATTCCATCAACGTTCATCATGTTTCTATGTTTGTGCATAATTTATTAGATTTTCTAAATTACATTTTAAAACGTTCATTTTCAGGTCATTTAACATTAGTGCTTTACATGAATAAACTAATGCTCCTGTTTCTTTTTCTTTAAAAGTAAATTAACTTGATCTGTTATTCTTGATGTTAGCATATGTCATTAATGCAGCTTAAACCGTGTTTTCTTTCATGAATAAAAAACAACATTTGGTAATTAATTAACGCTAATCATGAAGCATAAAGGACCAACGTTCAGAACGTAACCCCCAAAATTTTATCAAAAGAAAATCATATAGGTTTCGAATGTAATAGTTTTGTCAATTAGCATGAAAATTTTCAACTGATGCACTAGAACACAATTATCAAATTTAAGACTTTCTGGTGTAAAACTAATTAAAAAATTATCTTGGATCCTTGTTATCTAATTGTTGATCAACAAGAGGAAATAAAACTCCAACTTCCCATGAAAGGGCAAAATGTGTTCTTTGCCTATGATTAAAAAAACTAAACATATACATCATTTTACCGGTATAATAAACCGATGGTGTAAATTGTTAGAAATTTTAGAAGGAATTTGAGAGATAATATTGTATGAGGAGGAAATAAACTTGATTTATTATTTTTCTTCAAACTCAATTGCTTGCTTCAGCTTGATACATTGCTTGATACAAATGAGAGAGCACATTCCTATTTATAACATAATAGAGCTTCTAGAATTTTTTTCTTTAGATTTTTCTTTCATCCTCTAATTTCTAGACTTTCCTTAATAAAACATTTTCTAGAATTCTCTATTACATATTTGATAATTCTAGAATTTATTACCATTTATTTTTGACATTTCCTAAATACAATAATTGAATTTATTACATAATTAACGTTTCCTTATAAAATCAAGTTTATTTTCAACATCCCCCATAAACTTGGTTTTTTGTATTTTACGTGCTTTGGTAGAAGTATTGAAATCATCCAAGCTTTCTTTCTTCGTTTCCATCACAAAGATCTTTGATGTAGTTTCTCGAATCTTTGCTGCAATTCATTCATATTGTCCTCCTTCATTGTCATAGAATTCTCCAAAAAATATGCTCATCAGCTTCCATCTTGGTTTAGTGTCGTAAAATTTGAATGAACTATATATATTGTCTTTCCATTCAATCTCTTTGTGTGTTTCCGAAAATTGATTTTCACATGAGATTACAAAACACATTGATGAAAAAATAACATCATTTGAAATAGAAAAATATAATCTTTCTTTACCACTTTATTTTCAATATCGTAGAAAGCACCACTTGTCTTTTTTATTATTTCTTCGAAATTTTGTTCATACTTCTTCTCTCGTCCAATATCCTGATCTTCTCCTCCTTAATTGATGCTTATTTCATATTTATCTTTATTGATTTCACACTTTCCATTTTTTGCATCCTCTCCATTGACTTTATCTTCGTTTTTTCACTCTCTTTAATTGCTTCATCGATTAATAGAAGCTCCTTTTCGTTTAGTTTCTCAGTTTTCTTTTCCATTTCTTCATTAATCTCTAAGAGCTCTTTTGCAATTTCCTCGATCATATTTTTAATTTCTTCTTCCTCTTCATCCATTGCATCGTCTCCAACTCATTATTTTCTTCTCATCCTTCTTACCATCTAAGAAGTCCTCTACAATATACTGTACTCATGGTTCAAGAACTCGGCCGGCACCCCGAAATTTCGGGGTTACCGGACCGGTGCCGGTCATCGGCGATCCGAAACCGTCGATGAAAACCGGTTTCAGAACTAGGGCAGAAAAAAAACTCGATCAAATCATTTCGATAGAAGCGGCAAAAATAGAATACCGAGGGCCTCGATAGTAGAAAAGAAATGGACAAACTTGTCTGTGAACTCGATCACTTCGATTTCAAGAGATTGATCGATTTTATTTTTCAATCTTGTTCGATTAGCTTCAGAGAATAATCGATTAGCTTCAGAGAATGATCTTCGTGAGTTATCTGTGAACTCGAACACTTCGACTTCAAGAGATTAATCGATTTTATTTTTCAATCTTGTTCGATTTGTTTACTTCGAAGGACGGTTTTTCTTTTTCAATTTATTTTGTTTGTTTCTGGAGAGAGGGATAATGGGGTAGGAGACGTATTTTTGGAGAATGGGTTTGGATTATATGGAAACAAGGAACACTGCAGATCGTTGAGACACTGTTTCCAGAAAGTGGGTCATGGCATGGCATGGGTCATGGGTTAGTACTTCTAGACTGAAAGAAAAGTCGGCCCACATGTATTCTAAACTGTCCCAAACACTTCTTCTCATGCCCATATTTAACTATTATTTTATTTATTATTAACAAGCTCATTAACAAAATACTTAAAATTAGAATTTGGACCGAAACCGAAACAAAACTGAAACTATCGAAATTTACGAAACCAACCGAAATCAGTAAATTTTCAAACGACCGAAACCGAGTTCTTGAACCTTGATTGTACTTCACTATCCTCCGTGTGTTTGATTTTATGACTTTTCTTCAATTTTTCTATTTAATCTTTCTTCAAAGAGTTGAAGAATCTCTAAAAGTCGACCAATGTTCATGGATTTTACATCTTTAGAATCGTCAATTTCTGCAACCATGTTGTCAAATTTGGAATCTAAAGTTCGTAAGATTTTCTCAATAACTCTAAGATCTTCCAATTTTTCTCCATATTTTTTCATTTGATTTACAATTGATACAACTCGATAAGAATATTCATCAATTGATTTTGATGATTTAATATGTAAAGCTTCAAACTTACATTGCATAGTTTGCAATCGAATTTTCTTCATTTTATTAATTCCAATGAAGGCATTCTCCAAGATCTCTCATGCTTCCTTACTTGTAGATGCAACCATTATCTTTACAAACATATCATCATCTAAGCCTTAGTGAATAATGACTAATGCTTGTAAGTCCGTCTTCGTCAAACTCTTCAATTTATCTCTTTTAATTTGGGATAAAGTGGTGACATCGGCGGGTTCTTTATATCCATTTTTTATGATATCCAACAAGCCTTACAATTCAAGTAGCTTCTTTATGCGGATGCTCCAAACGTCATAATTATCTTTCTTCAATAACGAAATTTAAAAAAAATAACTTTTTATTTGCTATCTTCCTTGATTATCTAACCTTGCTCTGATACCACTGTAAGAAATTTTAGAAGAAGGAATTTGAGAGATAATGTTCTATGAGGAGGAAATAAAATTGATTTATTATTTTTCTTCAAACTCAATTGCTTGCTTCAGCTTGATACATTGCTTGATACAAATGAGAGAGCTCATTTTCTTTTCATTGGAGGAGAAAATTGAAAAAGTAAAAGAAAAGAACATACCATTAATCGTTGAAGCAATTAAAGAGAGTGAAAAAGACGAAGATAAAGAAGATAAAATCAACGGAGAGGATGCAAAAAAGGGAAAGTGTGAAATCGATAAAGAAAAATATGAAATAAGCATCAATTAAGGAGAAGTTCAGGATATTGAAAGAGAGATGAAGTATGAACAAACTTTCGAAGAAAAAATAAAAGAGACAAGTGATGCTTTCTACGATATTAAAAATGAAGTGGTAAGGAAAGATTATATCCTTTTTATTTCAAATTATATTATTTTTCCACCAATGTGTTTTGTAATCTCATGTGAAAATCAAATTGTGGAAACACACAAAGAGATTGAATGAAAAGATATTATATATGATTCATTTAAATTTTATGACACTAGACTAAGATGGAAGCTGATGAGCATAATTTTTGGAGAATTCTATGACACTGAAGAAAGACGATATGAATGGATTGCAGCAAAAATTCGAGAAACTGCATCGAAGTCTTTGTGATGGAAAAAAAAAAAAAAGCTTGGATGCTTTCTACACTTTTACCAAAGCACGTAAAATACAAAAAACCAAGTTTATGGGGATGCTGAAAATAAACTTGGTTTTATGAGGAAACATTCATTATTATCTAATAAATTCAATTATTGTATTTAGGAAAAGTCAAAAAATAAATGGTAACAAATTTTAGAATTATCAATATGTAATAAAGAATTCTAGATAATGTTTTGTTAAGGAAAGTCTATAAATTAGAGAATGAAAGAAAAATCGAGAGAAAGAAAAGTCTAGAAGCTCTATTATGTTATAAATAGGGATGTGCTCCCTCATTTGTATCAAACAACGTATCAAGCTGAAGCAAACAATTGAGTTTGAAGAAAAATAATAAATCAAGTTTATTTCCTCATACAATATTATTTCTCAAATTCCTTCTCCTAAAATTTCTAACATAAATGTAGGAAAGAATACCTATAATCTAAAGTGCTATATTTGCTTCATCACTGATTGTTAGTGAAACATACCCTTTTATTTCACTAATATGGTGGTTTATTATTAATCATCCTCATCGGCTTAGTCTGAAATAAAGGTTACTGAATTATATTATGGATCGAACACTTTGATATTTGTTGCCTGCGAGTAAGACAGTTTATTTGCCTATACAGTCAAAGAAACATGAAGGAATTAAATAGCAAAACTTTAGGGTGTAGCATCATGGTGAGATATGATAGTAAAAAGATTAGCTATTAATATCGTTTGATGCTTCACTAACAAAATAACAAACATTTAATTGGCAACACAATTAGATTACAAATTTAGAAGTTCTTTGGGCTATTACTTGTGTTTCAGTGAACATCAACGATCCATGATGACATGGAAGTAGTGAAAACATACCCTATTATTTTACGTGCTTTGGTTGTAATGGTTAATTTGTTCATATTTATAAATTGTAATTTGGAACATGGGATCTTCTAAGCATTCACTTCCCAGCATGAGCAATTTCAGTATAAATGATTTTAAGCAATTGCATAAAATAACGCTTTGATTGATAATGAAGGACGGACATTTCTTGCTGATGATTTCATTTATTTATAATGCTAGTTGACCTTGAAATGCTATTCTACAGTAAAATTGTTTTGTTATTAATGCTACTTTTAGTACAATTTTACCAAGTTTATATCTCTCAATCTTTTTTTTCATATATATCTAAATTTTGGTATATCCATAACTTTGTAGCAGTAATAACAGTCATAATTATATTAATTTACAGACTTTAGTAGTTTCTAAGCCATAACTTTCTTATTATGTAATATATATGTTATCACAGAACTGTTCTATACATATACTATGGTTTGTATCTTTTTCGGATAAACTATTTATATGTTGAAAGCTGTAACCTTTCTCACAAAATAAGCATTAACAGGTACTTTACTTTATTTCTTCACAACCTTGCATGGTTTGATCACCGAGTTTATCTATGATTTTCCTTCCTGATTTTTCCATCATAGTTTACCCTTTAATGAATTTGTATTTCATACTGGCTGTTTGAATACTGCATGACGGATTTGAAAGTCACAACTGTTCATTTTACTTGATGGATATTTATTTTTAAATTTGGAGCTATGTTAAAAAAAGGGTATATGGTCATAGGTCGAGTAATGAATGATACATACAACATATCGCTAATGACTACTGATTTTTCTGAGTAAAAGATATTTCTGTTTATAGCTATTAAGCGTCTTCTTCATTTGTCAAATTTACCAAGTTCTTTTCAAAAACAAAGTTTAACTACTAATACACCCTACCAAATAGGTATCCAGTATTGCATAGATGAATAGGTTTCGCAATGCTAATTCGTATTTGCCATAGCCCTGTGCATTATTTAGTCGTCATTCTCCATTGTAATAAAAGTTATAATCTTACTGCGCATATCCCAGTCAATAATTTCAAACTTCTCTCAGATAATCCAAGCATAAATTCGACATAATTCTCTTTGAATCTCAAAGGATAATGGTAATATACGTTTCACTTTAAACTTTATAGTAAGCCTTATTGGAGAACCAAAAATAGGGAACAGTAATACACTAATTGTTGATACTGCCAAATTCTTATTCAGTGGATGGCAACTTTCTGAGCGATGCTAATTCTTGCTACTGCCAAATTCTTATCCTGTAGTTATGAAAACTTTCCATAATATCTTCTACACCAGTCCATTATCTTTGTTTCTTCGATCTTTCAGGTCATTGCACATAGAATATGCTTTTTCTGCGAGAAGCGGAAATTCAAAAATCTGAGGCTGTTTAATTATTATCATTGTAACAGGATATGCAACTGCGAATATTTTGTAATAGTTGTGTGGTTCTTACACATGTTTCTGGATCTCTTATGTGAACAAGAATGCTTAAGTCTCTTTATTACTGGTATTTATAAGTTTTGTAGTGGTGTTATAATAACAAAACAGTCTACATTCAATTATTATTCCTCAACCATGTATGTTTACATTGCTTGATTTATAACAACCATATAGATAAAATCCCAATATTACTTACTTTAATTACTCTTTGATGGTATGAATCAACATCCATTTGATAACCATACTTCAAGTTTATGAAAATATATCATGCAATTAAAAATGTTAAGTGTCCAACGTTTATGTTTATGTGTTTAAATAACGTCTTTAGTTTTTAAGTTTAGAACTTATCCGAATGCAAAGCATGGGTTCACATTAGTTCAAGAAATTAGCAATTCTTCCGATCTCTTGAAGGCTCTACACGAAAAACCAAAACAAATTTCTCTTGTGTTCCAAGCTAAGATAAAGGAAACAAATTATTCATTCTTTTGATTTCACCGTCTAATTTTCTTATCCTAACCTCAGTCTCATCTCCAATTCATTTTCACAAACAAGTTTGAGGTAAGCATTTGCTGCTTCCTGGTTTCTTACAGAGACATCCAATCTGTTGAATATTACCTTACTTCTTGGAGCCAGTTGATTGATTTTAGGCAAACTATTTGTTGTTTCATTTGATATGTTAATTCACCAAGTGAATTGTATACCCGTGATTTTAGCTGTATTTACGTAAAATTTACATTTAAAAATTTACCGTTAAGCAATTTTCATTTTATATATAGATGCACTAGCTATTCTACTCTAATCTTATAACCGAGATTTTTGTGCAGAGCTACAATCCCAAGGGCTGAAAAAATGATTAATACAGCAATTGCCACATATTTGCCTATGTTGGCACCCTCTTTGGATATTCAAGGTACGTCGTCGAGGTCTTCTGCTGCAATTATATGCTAATTTGCGATTTTGCGTTAGCTTAACGAGTGTGTAAAGTTTAAATTGGATGGTTACTTGAATATATTTCAATGTAGAAGACGATGATTGTTTTTTGTAAGGTGGAATTTAGCTGATTGTCAGTTGCAATCATGCTTAAGATGTACAAGAATGATTGTTCATACTTCATAATTCTTGTATTAAGCTTCTAGTAATGATAACTTAGGTAAGAGGATCAAAATTGTTTAAGCAAGCTTTTTTGTCAATGGAAAAATCTGCTAGAACCTTGAATATGGATCAGTAAGAGTAAAACTGGGATTTTGGCAACTTCCCTATACTGTGAGTTGGTGTATCCTGATTTAGGTTATGGAAACATGAGCACTGGAATTTGGTAACTGAACTCACGCTTGCATCAATCAACTTCTTTAAACATTCTCGGGTTTGTTAGGTGACCTTTAATTTTTGTCACACCTTGAAAGCCTGTCATAATTGATTAGTTTATATCTAACAGTGGCAAAATAGTTATGGTGTACAGATGCACAAAGCGCAAGGCTTGTTCGTTGCTTCTTTCTGTGCTTCGTGCTTTTTGATGTGCTCTAAACATCATTTAAGTTGAGTTATCATAGCACGTGCTATAGCACGAGGGTGTGTGCTATTTGACTTATCATATTGCATGCATGATTTATAGTGCAAAATAACATGCTATTTTGTTTTTTTCCTTTTAGGTATGTGTTAACGGCCCTTTTAATCAGGTAGTAAATAGCAAGGTTCGAAATTTCGGTTTCTGGTTCCGTTCCGGTCACGTAGAAAATTTAAAATTCCGGTTCCGTCCCGGAAATTCCGGTAATTCCGTTTTAATTCCGGTTTAAGAAATTCCGGTATTTTTCCAGTAAATATGCAATCTTAATAATCAATCACACTAAGTTACTTAAATTGCATTAATCAATTACGCTAAACTAATCAGTTATTATGTTTCACCTATAGGCTTGCTAGTCATGTTTAATAGGAAAACGAAACCCAACTGCATTAATTATTCCAAGGCTCTGATCCATTTATCTAACCCGGCCCATTCTACATAACCTTTCTTCTCCCTTGAACAAAATCCAATGCAAATAAAACTTTGCCCTAATTATGTCTGATCGGAAACATAGCGAACGAAAGGGGAAAGAAAAAAATAACCTCTGCTGCGCGCCGCTTTCAGACGATCTACTACGGTCGACTCGAGATCGACTTAGGTTGATTCGAGATTGACTTAGGTCGATTGCTACTGTCAAACTGGTTGAAGAAACCCGACGATAGTGAATCGGTTGCAAAGTTGAGTAGAAGCATAGTTTGTTATTCTTGTTTGATTTGCTTCTCGTGTGCTGTATAAATTTGCAATTTGATATTATTTTTTCTCTTTTGGTGAAGGAAACCAGAACGGTTTTCTGGTGGATATCTGGTCCGGTCCACGCCGGAACCGGACCGAGATGAACGGAACTCCGGCGTGCCGGCTGGATTTTAATACCTTGGTAAATAGGTAGACTTGACCAATCAAATTCGAAAGTTTTCAACGTAGAAAGTCTGGAGAGATAACTGTAATGCTCAAAACTAAAGTACAATCAAGACTACAAAGCAGGAGGCAAACCATCCAAAAAAAATTTGCAAAGTTTGAAAATCACCGAGTGTGGGATCATCACCGATCCCACAACTAAGAAGCTAGGAAGCCAACATGTTGAATCTTACATAGCATGAGATGTGCATCAATCTCACCCTTAAGGAAGGATCGGTTCCATGTTGAATCTCACAGGATATGCACCAATCTCACATCTGGGGATCAATACCATATTGAATCCTACATAGTGTAGGATAGGTATTGATTTCACACCTAGAGATCAGTACCATGCTAAATTCCACATCCACATAAGTTTGGGATGTGTATCGATCTTACAACCAAGGATTGGTACCGATACCCAAAATTTTCATCTAAATTGGGATTAGGCCCTACTTTTTCACGCACTATTGATGATGCCAAGAGTCTGGTTCAAGTTCTTTTCCTATGATTAAGTGCAATTCTCTGTTGACTTCCATGAGCACTAGAGTTAGCAACTTCATTCTTCCATAGGTCCATTATTTGCATCCAAACTCCAGCAAAAAATTCATGCAAACCACCATGGAATGATGAAGTTAAGTCTGTAATGAACGAAGGAATGAAAGTCGGACAGCCCTATCCTGCATGGTTAGGGACCAGTATCACATTTAGGATTCAGTACTGATTCCTATAGGTTGTTTATGTGTCATCCATTTTTCTTGTGAAACTTATTATATGCGAAGAGATTCTGATGAATATTTTCCGAAGGGACATTTGCCTTCCAAGAGCTATAAATATCTGGTCGGCGTCTCATTTGAGGGGATTTTTTTTTCTAGCTTACTTTCTGCCATTTTTTCCTGACTCCACGAAACTATATCGATCCCGACAAACTTTATTTGTAAAACTACAGTATAATAAAAGAAATCCTTGGAGTGGACGTAGGTCAAAGTACGTCGAATCACTATGAAATTTTGTATGTTTCTTGCTCATTTTTACTTTGTTTTCTTGACTCTCTACTCTGTTCTTTCTGTTGGTTGTCGATGTTATTTTTGACGTTAACAATTTGGTGCTTCCTCCGAGAGATACTTGCATTTGTTTATTTGAAAACTTGGATATTGAAGTTGGCTAGGCAATCAGTGAGGAGAACTACTATTAGTAGGAGTCACCAATGCGGTAACCAATAGGTGTCCTCTGAAGCCAGTCACACATATATCTACATAACCAGAGATGAAATGAAAGCAATGATGAGCCAGATGCAGGAAATGATGATTGCTCGTTAAAAGGAGATGATGATAAACTTCTTTAGAAGGATGGGACAAACGGGAGTAGGCAGAGTTGGTTGAATTTAGGATCTTGGACTTGAAGCAAGAACAAGATGGCTAGGAGACAGAGTAGAGCGACATGGGGCAAACTCGAGCCAACATTAAAGATCAGTACCATCCCCAAGACCTTGGAGGCATGGCTTTGGTCAACCTTGGAAGAGATACTGCATGTACAAGGATCGGTGTTTGCGAATCAGAACATGCAAGCATAGTTTGAGGTGTGCATGCTAGAATTTCCCCCGTGGAGTCGGGGAGCATGTCGAGAATACAAATTGGAGACTATTATTGGATGACAATGATAGATTTGCTGAGATGTTAAAACGAGCTATGAGGTGTGGATTGCCTAATTGAAGCTTGGAAAACTTGTAGAATTCGTTTACCTCAAGCATCTGCTATGCTAGAAATCCACTAGCATTTAAACTACAATGCTAGAGACGTATGATGGAAAGCTAGACCGTACAGTTCATCTGATGAGATACATCCGACACATGGGGGTGTTGGGGCCATATGAAGATGTTATGGGACAGTGTTTTCTTTTGTATTTAGCGGATTTAGTTGCATTGTGGTTGAGACATATAGATAACGGTTACACAAGCATGTGGAATGAGTTTGTGGACATGTTTACGAGACAGTTTCAGATCCGTAACTCTCGTTTCAAGAACATAATGACGTTACCAACTGTGAAGTAGAGGGTCGGAGAGTCCCTTAAGAGTTGCGGCGGTAGACGGAGTAGATATGCCGGATCCATCAGCGGTTTTGATGACGGTGGTATCTGAAATTGCCAATATGACGAATTTTAAAATTGCGTTGGAACGGGATTAATCATGAATCTCGTGGAGATTTATCACAGGAGGGCGATGAAGCTGTAAGGCAGAGATTAAGGCTTTGGATGACGAAGGATCCCTCAGAGTAGGGACAAAGGAAAGTGAAGGATAGACGATGGTTTTGAAGGATCAAAGCAACAAAGAAGGCGATCAAAGCTCTCACTTACACAGATTTGAATTGAACTTGGGAACGAAATTACTTGGATGCTAGGGGCTAGATCTTATTGAAAACTGGCAAGAAGAGGACCTGCAAAGTGTGAAAGGCATTTGGGAGGTACTGCCTATTGCATTAGGTGGATGTGTAAAATATTAATGACTGCATGCACTTACGAAATCTGATTGAGGAGTATGTCAGGGATAACTGATTGCAGCAGTATGTGAGAAACCGAATTGCAGTTGCGTAACATGAGTCATGAGCAACCATCATCTGCAACAAATGAAGACAACCTTGGATTGAGATCGAGAATCAACATCTCTTGATCGGGATGACACTAAGTCAGGTTTACTGCTCTCACCTTTTACCTTTACACCTTACAAGTAATAATGATACTGTGGTTAGGCCACTTGCGTGAGAGGTCCCAAGCACGCTCTGAGTTGGATGGTAGGCTTTAGTGCCTGGAGAGACAACTATCATAATGTTTGATTCAACATTTGATAAATGAATTTTCAATTATTAGAAATCACGTAAATATGGTAACATTAGAACACAAGTTCATTCACCAAAAAGCGAGCGGATGAACTTGTGCATCGTGAAGCGACCCCAACCAGAGAGTTGTGGTCGGGAAACAAATACAAGTCTCATCGCCTAAGAGCGAGTGGATGGAATTGTGTGGTTTTGATCAAGTCCCTGACCGAAAAGTCGGAGCTTGAGAACAAACACAAGTTCAATTGTCGGAGAGCAATTGGATTGGCTTATGCGACTCGAATTAAGCCATGATTGGAGAGTCGGGGCTGGAGTAAAAATTGCAAGTTGCCTTGTTTGGAGAGCAAGCATGTGGACTTGTACGATACGACTTGTGTTATGTTTCTTTCTAAGAGGCAGAGCCGAAGTGCAAGTAGTATGCCACTTCTCTGGAGAGTGACTAGACCAGCTTGCTTGTTGTTTAGCCCGTTCACTAGAGAATGGGTGGATCGAGTTCAGCAAGAGTCGTGATAAATCATGGGTTTCATCACGTTATGTCTCGACTAAAGAGTTAGGGTTGAGGAGCAAGGAGTAGGATACTTAGCCGGAGAACGAATTGGTACTTGTCATTGAGTCCCCTTGCCAGAGAGCGGATTGGGCCAGCAAATGTCCAGAGAGACTGTTAATCGGTCCAGAGAGTCCAGGAACCGTTTGTCGGTTAGGAAAGATCGAGACCAGGAATCATCTATCAGTTACATAGTGATCATGAACCATTTGTCGGTCCGACGAGACCATAAACCTAATTATCAATCCGGAGAGATCGCAGATTTACTTACCGGTCTTGAACGATCATGGATTCCAACTAATGATATGAAGCATTCGAACCATCTGCTAACGATCTAGAAAGATCAAGACTTCAACATGCAATCACTCTCGCCTAGATGAACACAGGATGATCCACAATAGCCCGATCGATTGCTCACCAAAAGAAATGCATGATCTTTTCTTTTCTGAAAAAGCTCTAATATTCTTTCCATAAAACTCTAATATTCATTCCACTGAAGTTTGACCATTAATCTACCAATCAATTACAAAAGTTTGTCATCAGAATTGAGCACATGGTAATTGAGTTATCTTCATTTGTCGGCTTTTGACGGAGTAAAGGACGGTATATATAGGAGAATGATTGTGTAATATAGTTATCCCAACGTAAGCATCTATAATCGTAACACACTGTTATTCTTCCCTAAAACATCGTTCTTCTATTCTGATCTGTCAACAACTTTTTTATTTATTGTTATTTGTTTTCTTATATTCTTACAGCCACTTCAATGCTCGAATAAATGTATGGGTGCTCACTGTTGAGGATTTCTTTTATAAAAGAAAACCAAAATCTGGAATAAAAACTGCCGTTGTTGGAGATGTTCCTTGCATGATTACTGTATATATGTAGCTAGTTAAGAAATTGTTAGTAAGCTTATTCCATGTACATTAGGTACCTTTGGATCCTACTGTAAAGCCATGAGTAGTAGGGGGGGGGGGGGGACAACACATATTCACTACATAAATTTTAGTTTTTGTTTGGGTCTACTTAGAGATACCTACAGTGTTTTTTCCCTCAAATTGCAACTATAATAGTGTTATGTTTAGTACAAATTTTGGATGGTATGGTTAATCTTGCGCAAGTTTTATGGCCTAAAATTCTA